>BSBM01000674.1:4927500-5527500 GCA_027924585.1 Larix kaempferi
ATGAAGGCCTTGCTTTAGCCAGCAACTACAAAAGAAGTTTTGAATATTTAGGGGAAAATTTGTTTGGTTATGAGCTAATCAAGCTCATTAATGCTCGAGATCTATTTATTTGCAACTATCTTATAAAATGGCCTAATTCTATCCAAAGTGACTTACATTCATGGGCTTGGAAGTAGTGTGGTTGACTATCTCATTTCTTATATCCCTTTAAACAACCAAATAATAAATTTTCACATTTTAAATGACCATGAACCTAAATCGAATCATAGACATTTAATTATAAATCTCAACTTTGTTATGCATAGTAGTCCCATAGAAACAAATTCTCATAGTCAAAAGTACTTAATATTCAACAAAAGTAAAATTGAGCTTATTTAAATGATTTGAATAATAATCAGTTTCCTCTATCTAGTAGAGGCAATATAGAAAACCTGTATTATAATTTTTCTACAACCCTCACCTCTTCCATTAACAAGTTCTCTATTGAAGTGTCGTATAAAAATAGGAATGGAATGACCAACCCTTGTTATGACAAAGAGTGCAAAATCACAAGAAGAGAAATCAAAGAAGCTATTAATGAGTCCCTAAAAGTTGTCATGATAAATAGGTACAAATCCTTCATTAAAATAAAACAAAAGGACCTATATAAATAATAAGCAGGAGAAGCTTTTAGACCTCTCTAAGATGGATTCTAAGAAATTCTGGAGACAAAATCTAACTCACAAAACTAAAGAGAATAATACGATTGTATTGAAGGACTGGAATTTGTATCTTAAGAATATTTATGAATCAATTGATGTCGTGGATAACATTCAACCCCTTTTTATGGAGGATGAATTTTTTTCTTTAGAAGATATAGGTTTTGGGATTAAGTGCCTCATGAATGGGAAAGCTAAAGACATCGAAGGCTACCAAGCATAAATCCTAAAAATTTGGGGGATGTCCTCATCCCTCACATCCACGATCTCTTCAATCTAGCAATCAAGCAAGGCTTCCCTCAACCTTGGATTCATAGCCTTATTGTACCCATTTTTAAAAGTCGTGATAAAAATAACCCCACTGATTATAGGACCATTATGGTTAGCCCTCTATTAGCCAAGTTAAATGGTATTTTTTTGGAAAATAAGATTAACATATGGCTAGAGAGTCAAGGTAAAAGGGATAAAGGACAAGTTGTTTTTAGAAGGTATCATTCCACCATAGACCACCTCATTAGTCTCAAGATGATTGCAGAGGAATGTCGCAATAATAAGCTCAATCATCTTTGTTTCTTTGTGGATTTTAGGAAATATTTTGATACAGTGCCTAGAAATAACAAAGATTAGAATAGTTAAAGTTCCATTTCGAGTTGAGAACCACTACTATAAGGTTGTACGAGAATGTCATTTCCAAGGTTAAGAACATTGAGGGTTGGTCGGAAGATATTAATTGTAATATAGGAGTTAAGCAAGGTTTCCCCCTCTCCCCTACCCTTTTTGGTATATATACATTGATAAGTTAAAAGGTTTTTTTATAGAGGCAGGTTGCACTAGCACGATGTTAGCGGGAATTGTCATCATCCTCCTTCTTTATACTAACGATATTGTTTTTCTGGCAAGTTGTCCCTCTTATATTAATAAGCAATTAAGAATTTTTAAGGAGTTTTTCTTTTGTATGGGCATGATTTTCAATAAGGAAAAAACTAAAGTTATGTTGATAAAATCTAATACGGTCACTTATGCTCATTTTTTAATGATAATACAAACTTGGAGGAAGTGACTTCCTACAAATATATTGGGATTGATATCCATCACAAGCTTAACTGGAACTACAACATTGAGAAAAGGATCAATGCAGGGTGGAAATATTATTCCGGTCTTGAAAACAATGTAATTCAACAAAGCTTGTGATGTGGGATAAAAATAAATTCCTATTTGAAGCTCTTTTCACTCATGTTCTCATGTATGGGTGTGAATTTTGGCGTTGCAGTTTCTCTAGATAACCTTAGAGAAGGATTGAGTAAATCCAAAAGTGTTCTATAACTTACAATATTAAAATTAAAAGCAATATGCCATATCCTAGTCTCCTCATTGAAGTGAGTATTTCCCCTAGTGAGAGCATAGCTATGACTAGGTACCTAATGTACAAGAAAATATTAAATAACTTGGGAGACCAGAGACTTTCAAAAATTGCTTTAAATTCCAGTCAAAACCACCTAAGGCTCAAGTGAGGTTGGCATAAAGATGACATGAAGCTAGTTAAAGATGTGGTGGATTGACGAAAATGACACTTTACAAAATATAGATGATATTAAAAATATTATTACTTTGAAGTTCAAAGAGAAGTTGTGTGTGATGAAAATTTTGAGGATAGAAGGTCAAAATTAACCCTAATCTTGAAGATCAAAATTAGCTCTATGTTTTAAATAGCATAAAAACGAAGATCCACATAGCTAAAATAAGAATGAACTCTCATGAGTTGCATAGTGAAACAGGGTATTGGACCTTTCCTAAAACTTTGTGGACTGAAAGGATCTATCATCTTTGTGAGATTATGAGTGTTGAGGATGAAAAACACTTCCTCTTAGATTTTCCTCCGTACACCCACATAAGATATCAGTTTCAAAAAATTTATTACAATACGAACCTGCCCAATCTTCCATCTCATCAAAATTATAGTAATTTAGGAAAACTCCTCTCCAAGTTTTTTTAACACAGAAATAAAATTCTAATGCAAACCAAGTAATTCCTTACTTTTCTTTCTTTAGGTCCAATAGACCAAAATCAGTCTATGTGGACGTTAACTATCATCGTCATCATCATCATGATATCATTGATAATGTTAATATTGGATAAGGTAGGGTGTTTTTCAATTAATCCTCGAATTTGTATTTTGTTAAATTATCAAATTTAATATTTGAATTTATAGATTATAATTTATTATATTAATAAATTTTTAATTATAATGTGACAATTACATTATATATTATGTGATTATTTATTTTAAATAGAAAATTATTATGAAAAAAAGAGTAAATGGAATAAAGCTCTAAGGCATTTACGTTTAGCCATTCAATTTAGACTTTAGTCTATTATTAGTTCTTGTCTTGACATTTTATATAGAAAAACTTGACTTGGTTTTTATTAATTTTTTTGAAGTTATATCATTTTAAGTGCGTTGGATTGGGAAAAAGATTTATGTATGAAATTTTGAGATATATGGCCTTTAGAAAAAGTGTGATTAATAACTATTTTTAGTTATATTTTTTAAAGTAATCATATATTAACACCATGTGATGACTATTTTTAATAGAATATTCTTATGAAAAATGTAAATGGAGTAAAGCTATAAGGAATTTAGCTTGAGCTATTCAACTAATATTCTTAAGAAAAATTAAATGGAGTAAAGTTTTTTTTTTTTAGCTTTGTTATCTTTGAGGGCCTATGGTTTCATTATGTCTACGGTTCTACAGTGTTGGAGAGGGGTGGATGACGTTTTTTTTTTCCTTTCTGATGTTGAGTAGGTTGTTAATGTATGGAGGAGGGCCTATTGTATTTTTTTGGAGGATGAGGTGGATTTCTCCGGCAGCATATTCAAGATTGAATCGAAAATGAGGAGTTTTTGTCGCTCCATGTCGACATCGTCTTCTGGTGAGGGCCAGCGTCCCTTCTCCTTTTTTCCTGATGGTGAACGAACACATTTTGGTCGTTTTCGTCCGGAGGTTTCTGATAAGTACAAGTATGCATATAGACTTGTAAATCATTATGGGGATCTGGGTGATAAGACTTCTCATCAACATGCTAATGGTAGATTGGTCTCCATGCTGAAGGGCAAGTTCTATTCTTCTCCGAGCAAGGGATTTTATTCTATTACTTCTCGCTTTGTGATTTCTACGACTCCTAAAGTGTCCAAAGAATTGGAGGCATTGAAGACTGGATTTGCTCCTGATTTGAAACCGGAGGCTTGTGATTCTTTGGGGAAATGTTTGGATGGTCCGGCCGGTGATGGGGGTTTGAAGGCTCCATGGTTGTGGGCACATGGTAATAAGGGTTAGTCAGGAATTAGGGATAATTATCATCGTGCTAGGAAATTTTTAAAGGCTCAGGAGGAACCTATTCATATGATTCTGGGAAAGATATTAACCTTGACAGAGGGGAAAATTTGTCGAAACGGGTTTCTTATGGATCACTTGGAGTATATTAATTTGACACAATCAGAGATTCTTGAATGGCTTAAAGAAAAATGGAAGTCGCTGGTAGGGTATTTCCCTAAGGTTAGTATTTTGTTCAATGGATGGTATTGTTTCCATTTTCTCTCATATGATAATGCGACTTCGATTTGGGTAAGCCTTGGGTTTTCAAACGTGGTTCTTTGGTTTCGGATCGTTGGCATCCTTCCTTCAATCCGGTTAAGGAACGCATGGTTAAAAGACATATTTGGCTTTAACTTCCAGGCTTTCCTTTACAGCTTTAGATGCATTATGTTCTCGCAGTGGAAAATCAGGTTGGTCGGTATATTTTCATGGAGGATAGTATGCTTTTGGCGAAGATAAAATGATTACTTCCATTCTGGTGTAAGTTGACATTTATGGAGGATTTCCTGCGGAAATCATGATCTCTTGGGGGGATTTAAAATTCTGTCAAATACTTGATTATCTTGAAGTTCCTTTTCATTGTTTCCTACGTCGAAACACTCGCCATCTGAAGGAAAATTGCCTAAGTTCGTTGATGTATGGTTTGGAATTGGAGGAGACCACTCTGGTGGAGGTCTCATATGATGAGAGTCAGGTGGCTGCAGTATTGAAGGAGGCACCAGTTTATAAGAAATAATTAGAGGTATCGGATGCTCCTTCCTCATCAAAGATATCTGCTAATTTATGGGTAAGTTAAAAGCCATATTTCCTATCTTTTATAGTTCTTTGTCAAAAGAAGAGGTGGGTTTTATTCATGAAGTTGAAGCAAGGAATGGAAATTGTATAGAAAATTATGTGATCGATGCTAATGTGAGCCCGTCAATTTCAAACCCTACCTCTGTTTTGGTTAAGTTTAGGGGTTAGAAATGGCATGGGCTTGTTAGATGGGAAGGATTATGTGGAACCGTTTTCTTACGATGGTCATGTTAATGGTTCTTTGGAGGGTTCTGAGAATACTCGCTTATCTGGCGGGGTCAATACTAATCATCTTTCAGAAATTTCCCATTTAGTCAGTCTGATTGTTTTAGACACAAAATTGTATAAGGACTTTATTTCTTCCCAGTTCAAAGTGGAAAATTCTTATTATTCCTCGCGTGGGGATGATAAGGTTTTTTTGGTGAAGGTCTTTCCGCGTATGTTGGATAGTCGTAGTCATAGCTCCAACCGTGACTCTTTTTTCTGGGGATCTGGAACTTAACCAAGGTGTATCAAAATCCATTTCCCTGTCATTTAAGGATGTTTTGACTTAGTCTCCCCTACAAGTTTTCTCTGATAAACCTTCTCGGCCCGATGTGACCCCTATATCCTCAATTTGTTGTGAAAATGTGACAATTTGACGTTAAATGAATAAAAAGGATAAATCGAAAGGAGAGGAGATGAATCTGGGGGATAGTAGGGTTTCTGAGCATGCTTACATTCCTTTATCGGCTAGACTAGATAGCATTAATCCTAATCTTTCTTTTGGGGGTTTGGTTATCTAATATGGGGTTCTTAGAGCGAGACATCACTTGAACCATGTTGATTAATGATCATTGTCTCCTTTAATATCAAAGGAATTGGGGTCAAGTCAAATTTTCATGCTCTCAAGAGTTTATTTAGTCTATTTTGAGTTGATATTGTTCTAGTTCAAGAAACAATGAGTAATAGTTCTACGGCCTGTGAAAATGTTTTGAAATTTTTCTTGGGTTGGGAATGTTGTGCTTTGCATGCATCTGGGCACTCTAGAGGTCTATTGGCTATTTGGAATCCCTCTAATGTTGATTTCAATCCTTATACCTCATGTGTAGGTATTATTTTAGATGGGAAGCTTCAGGAAAATGATCAATCAATCAAGGTGGTCAATTGTTACGGTCCATATGTCGGAAGAGAAGAGTTCTAGAATAAGGTGGACAATAGTGGTATCTTGAAGGAGGATTTTCTTATATTTGCGGATGATTTAAAAATTAATTTGTTTGTCAATGAAGTGTGGGGATCTGACCCTCATTTGGATCCCTTAGCATATTTTTTTTGCCAATTGTTTCAAGGGGGGGAGTCTTATTGATGTTCTTTCTTGTCCCTTGGACCCTACTTGGAGAAATGGTAGGTATGGGAATGTTGGGGTGTCAAAAAGACTTGATAGATCATTCATTTAAGAAAAATTATCAAATGTTATTTGTAGGTAGACAAATTGGCCTATTAATTATGGTATATCGGATCATCTCCTTATTTGTCTACAATTTGAAGTGGGAAACTATGTTCAGAATATTCCTTTTAAGTTTAATCATGCTTGGCTTGAAGATCCATATTTCTCCTCTTTGGTCAAATATTATTGGTATTCATTTACAATTGATCATGGAGATTTTGTAATGAATAGTCTGGTTTCTAAGTTGAAAGGTTTGAAAAATTTAGTTATACATTGGGAAAAGAATAAAAAGATGGAAGTTAATCATGACTTTTTGAAGGTGGAGGAAGAGATTGAATCTATATTCTCTCATAATTCCCTGGGCATATTCTCTAGGGAGACTAAAAGCCTACTGGTTTAATTGGAAACAAAAAAAATCTTTGGATAAAGCAGGGTGATAACAATACTCAATTTTTTCATAAGTATGTCAATCAAAGAAGAATTAATAATTCCATTTGGGACATGGAGGATAACCAAGGAAAGGTGATTAACTCTCAGAAGGATTTGGAAAGTGCAGCAATTTCTCATTTTTCTAATATTTTCAAGGATCCAAAAAGAACTAATATCTCTGCTTAGCTTAAAGTGATATGACATTATCCCATATTTTTCTCTGAGGAGGAAGGTCTTCAAGTTGGTAAAGAAGTCTCCCTCGAGGAAATAGAATTTATTCTTATAAAATTTGACAGGTGCAAAATTCATTGCCCCGATTACTAGACAATTGAACATTTTTCTGAGTTCTTTGATTTTTAAGGGAAGTTGAAGAGTCACGAGTAAATGGATTTGTTTCTGGCTCCCTGAATTCTACTTTCATTGCTCCTATCCCAAAGAGCACTAAGCTGTAATCCTTTAATGAATATAGGCCTATCTCCCTTTGTAATATGGTTTATAAAATAATTTCGAAAGTGATTCAAACAGGCTCAAGCCTAAATTAGCTAAGTGTATGTCACAAAAACAATTTGGGTTTCTAAATAGGAGACAAATTCTTAATGCAATTGGGGTCACCCAAGAATGCATACATTCCATTAAAACAAAGAAACAAGTTGCTTTTATTCTTAAAATGGATCTTATGAAATCATATGACATAGTTGATTGGGTATATATCATATTAGTTCTCCTGCAAATTGGTCTTCCTTTGTTGGTTACAGACTAGATTATGTCATGTGTTATCTCTACAATTTTTTTAGTTTTAATCAATAGTTGTCCCTTTGCCTTTTTTTAAAGTTCGAGGGGCCTTCGACAAGGATGCACCTTATCTCCATTATTTTTTCTTCTTATGGTGGAAGGTCTCGATAGGCTTATAGGGAAATCTGAGTAGGAAAATATATTAACTAGTGTTAAAGTGACCTCAGTTCATTAGATTACTCGATTGTTGTGTGTGGATGTGTCATGTCCCAAATTTGGAATTGGGTCACAATGGCCTAATCACATTAGCCATATTCATTAGAGTTCACAAAGTTGATGTTAAGGGTCAAATAATTGCCAAGGAGAAAAATTACTAGTTTCCTAGGTTTGGGGTGGAAGCTTTGGGATTTGGAATAATGGGGATAATAAATGATGTTTGAACATTAGAATGGCATAAATATTTAATAAAGGAGCTAAATAAATATATACAAGTGAAAATCAAAGTGGCATTTCATCATGAAGACACATGGAGGAAGTGGGACCCACATATGGCTAGATTTCCCCACTACATTTGGCATCATTCTCTCACCAATTCGAATTCAAGGTGAATGGTAACATACTTGGGGAAGTCCAAAAGGTATTATTCATGGCATAACTCATCCAAGGTCGAAATATAGAGGAAGAGTAACTCCCATGGAAGAGGAAGAGACAATTTGGAGCTAGTGAGACACTTGGGCTAGATTCCCTAGCTCTATGACAACAATGATGAAGATGCTATGACACCTATGACACAAATCAGACCTGAAGGCTGACATATGACATATATGACATGTCAGGGCTAAAAATAGACTCCAAGAGGGCGCTCAAGGGTGTTAGGGCAGCTAAGATGCTTCCACATGTGATTTGGTGGAAGTGGGAGACTAGGAATTGTTGTACAAGTGGCGTTCTTTGGAATCTCTTCCCAACTTGAGTTGGCATGAGTCTCTTGGAAGGAATTCGACCCATGGAGGCCATTAGAACTTTATAAATGTCAATAACAAAGAATGAAAGCAGCTTTTGATCATTTGTAGAATTTGCAATTGCATTTGTGAAGAGGGAGAGCTAGTGGATGACTAGTTTCTTGCCTTAGCCAATTTCGAGGGTGAAAGATTCCCATCCAAGTTGGTAATTGGAAAGGCCATTCAGACCTTTCATTTGGAGCTTTAATGGAGTCTTTATTTGCAGGTGTAAGCTACAGGGCAGCTCATGGTTTCTTCTATTGCAGCTCACTCCTTCAACCATTTCCGGTTTTGATGGCATATTCTTGATCCTTGAGGGAGGGCGTTTTTGGTGAGCTATTGTACTCTTTGGGGAAGCTTTTAATGCCCCATTTATTTTGTAATATGAATTAAATACTCTGTTCTTCATCTACAAAAAGTTTCAGGTCGAAATTCCAAGTAGAAATGTATAAATCTCATTTTTAATGGAAGAACAATGCCATTTCCCCACTACCTTGTTGTGAGCCAATGTATTGATGATGATTTCGAATGGATGGATGATTCTCTGATATATTTGTGGTCAATATAATTCCATGGATGTCTTCTACAAGTTTCATGTACTGTAATTGATCATTTGAAGTATTTTTACTTAGTTTAATTGCACTGGGAGAAGAAATAGTGCCATTTCCCCAAGGGTCGAATTGGTGATTGTTGCAGTTGAATGGGAGAGGGTTGGAACAGATATAATAATCAATTAATGGTGCACATGAGACCTTAATAACATCCTTAATACATTACCTACCTTTGTTCAGAAATTTGAGTGGCTTTGGAGGCATTTGGGAAGCCATTTTCAATACTTACCCCAGGGGGATTTGAACCCCAAATTACTAGTAAAATTGCATACTTAGTCCAGAATCTTAAGAGAGTTTGCAGAGGTATTTTGGTGGCCATATATCATCCCTGAACATCATATTCAAGCCTTAATATCATTCATACACCTTCCTTGAAGATTTGAAGTCATTTGGAGTCAATTCGAGACATAGAGACCAATACTAGTCAAAGGCAAATTACTAGTAAAGTTCCCTACATTGGCCAGAATTGAAAGAGTATTTGCAGAAGTATTTTAAAGGTCCAAAGGCATCCTTAAAACACATATTTATGTTCTAATATCATTCATATACCTTCTCAGAATATTTGAAATCATTTGGGGCAAATTTGGGACCTAGAGATCAAACTAGTCAAAGGTCGAACTAGGGAAAAAAAGTGGAAAATTGCCATTTTAATAAAATTCCTAACAAGGGACATTACAGTGGTATCAGAGCATGATCTTGGCACCTGATGTGGTATAATATTCATGAGGACAATAATTCAGGTACCACCATTAGATATTGAAACCGAAAGTGCTTTTGTTGAAGAAAAAAAAAAGTAGGAGAAGAAGAGCAAATTTTTTGAGGAAACTATGACTAGGGATGAAAAGGGAGCCTCATATGATGGTGAGGAGCATATAAAAATTATGAAAACAATATTTGAAGATATGACCAAGCAACTTAAGGAAGGATTCGAATTGTTTTCTATCGAACTTGTGGAAAAAATTATTGATTTTAAGGAAACCAAGGGGAAAAATGCATCAGCTTGCTTGAAGGAGCAAAAGGAAGAGACATCACAAGATCATGAAGAAGAGTCTATTGAAAATATGGAAGATCATTTCGAGACACCTTCTAGCTTAGACATGAACCAAAGAGCATCTACTGATAGATGCTTAAACTATGAAGGAGTACCTACTGATGGGTGCTCACACCTCTATGTTGGTGACATAGAGATCACTTTTGAAAGTGTTGCTGCAAGCCCAAGTTCCATTAAGCATGATAATGAAGACCTTGCAGCAGTTGAAGAAGAACCAAGATCAACTTCTCCATCACCACTTGAGCTTCATGAAGTTGGTCCAAGAAAAAATGAAGAAGATGAGGAGGTTCATTTGCAAGAGCCTCATTTTCTTGAAGGGTCCTTAAAGATGAATGAAAAGAAGATCCAAGAGTCCCTCAGCATTCTCCATGACACTCAAGCATTGGTGTCAAATTCTTCTTGGAGAGCTACTTCATTGGAGGAAACATCCTTCCTTGAAGACATGGAGAAGATTCAAAGAGCAATGTGCCACATCAAAGGTAATTTCATGTCTTTGCTTTTTGATAGAAACCATTTGTTTGAGCTTAATGAATTGTTGCATGATGCATACTTGAAGAATAATGAGGATATTCATAAGCTCACAATTCAAAATAAGCAACTTCTTGAAAAGTTGCAAGATACTTGTTTTTCCTCCTATGTTTCAGATTGTCAAATGGTAGATTGTTTGGAGGATTCTCATGACATGGTGGATCATGAGAAATGTGAAAACTTGAATGTTCTTGATGTGTTTGAATATGAACTTGAAGAGATCCAAACACTTGATGTGGTGGAAGATGAATTTGAATTGCCTCTTGATGAAGGTTATGCAATTTTTAAAGAAGAGCATGATTCCTCTACATTGGAACCAAACTATGACAAAGAGTTCACACTTTTGAAGGAGCTGCATGATACTACCCACATGGATCCTTCCCATGATAAAACTCCTGAACTTTTTGATCATTTGGGTGAGTTAGTACATTCTCCTACATCCTACAATTCCATGTTTTGCAGTATTAGTCTCAATGAAGTATGGGTGAAAGGGTTCTTTTTGATGGTGCCACATGAGGAGTATGGAACTCCTAGATTTACTTTTTATGATGATATGGTTGGAGCACATTCTTATTCACATTTGAAGAAGCATACTTTGTTACTTTATGACGATGCACATCTACATGGATGCACCTATGATATGCATTTGAGTCACTTGAAGACTCATGGTTTTTCTTGCTCAACACTTGATTCATTTGATGTTGGAGGAACTTCATCCAACACTTGGGTGAATAGATTTATGATTGGAGAACATTTTTGTTGGAAGCCACATACTTTGTTATATCTTTATGATGATGACATTCAGGGATGTATGGGTGAGACTTCTTTGAGTCATTTGAAGTCTCCTTGTTTTTTCTGCTCATTATTTGGTTCAGATTTTAATGGAGATTCTTCATTCACTTCTCGGATGAAAGAATACATGGCTGAATATTTTGATGCATATCACATCCTTTTGGAGCAGCTTTATAAGACATGGGATCCTCACCTATGTCATTGGAGCAGATTTGATTGGTCACTTGAAGCTTGTATGCACTTGGAAAACGGTGGTCTACTTGCTTGGAGGTATAAGCACTTTCATGATTCTTTGATGAAGCACCTCCTTGATATTAATTTTCATTATGTAGTTATGTACTTTGATGATATATATTTGGTACTCATGATGTTTGGAAGAATGCATACAAGAAAATGGGATCCAGGAATCCTCTTATCTAATGGTGTAGGTTGGAGAGCACTCTTAATTGTTGGGGTGCAATACAAGCAATGGGACCCTGTAATAATTTTTATCTCATTGGTTTTAAATTTTTTGGGGAAACAAGACGTATGGGAGATGGATTTCCCCACTTAATAAAGTGATTTTTATCAGAGTAGTGCAGCAGCAAGCATGTTGGTTCCTCTCTAAAATATTCATGGAAACTCAAAGACTCAAGGTTTGGCAATTCAATGGCAACTTCAAAGAATTATACAGAAAGCAGGTTCTTCAACACCCATGTTTGAAATTGCTTGAGGACAAGCAATATTGGGAAGGGAGGATTTGTCATGTCCCAAATTTGGAATTGGGTCACAATGGCCTAATCACATTAGCCATATTCATTAGAGTTCACAAAGTTGATGTTAAGGGTCAAATAATTGCCAAGGAGAAAAATTACTAGTTTCCTAGGTTTGGGGTGGAAGCTTTGGGATTTGGAATAATGGGGATAATAAATGATGTTTGAACATTAGAATGGCATAAATATTTAATAAAGGAGCTAAATAAATATATACAAGTGAAAATCAAAGTGGCATTTCATCATGAAGACACATGGAGGAAGTGGGACCCACATATGGCTAGATTTCCCCACTACATTTGGCATCATTCTCTCACCAATTCGAATTCAAGGTGAATGGTAACATACTTGGGGAAGTCCAAAAGGTATTATTCATGGCATAACTCATCCAAGGTCGAAATATAGAGGAAGAGTAACTCCCATGGAAGAGGAAGAGACAATTTGGAGCTAGTGAGACACTTGGGCTAGATTCCCTAGCTCTATGACAACAATGATGAAGATGCTATGACACCTATGACACAAATCAGACCTGAAGGCTGACATATGACATATATGACATGTCAGGGCTAAAAATAGACTCCAAGAGGGCGCTCAAGGGTGTTAGGGCAGCTAAGATGCTTCCACATGTGATTTGGTGGAAGTGGGAGACTAGGAATTGTTGTACAAGTGGCGTTCTTTGGAATCTCTTCCCAACTTGAGTTGGCATGAGTCTCTTGGAAGGAATTCGACCCATGGAGGCCATTAGAACTTTATAAATGTCAATAACAAAGAATGAAAGTAGCTTTTGATCATTTGTAGAATTTGCAATTGCATTTGTGAAGAGGGAGAGCTAGTGGATGACTAGTTTCTTGCCTTAGCCAATTTCGAGGGTGAAAGATTCCCATCCAAGTTGGTAATTGGAAAGGCCATTCAGACCTTTCATTTGGAGCTTTAATGGAGTCTTTATTTGCAGGTGTAAGCTACAGGGCAGCTCATGGTTTCTTCTATTGCAGCTCACTCCTTCAACCATTTCCGGTTTTGATGGCATATTCTTGATCCTTGAGGGAGGGCATTTTTGGTGAGCTATTGTACTCTTTGGGGAAGCTTTTAATGCCCCATTTCTTTTTTAATATGAATTAAATACTCTGTTCTTCATCTACAAAAAGTTTCAGGTCGAAATTCCAAGTAGAAATGTATAAATCTCATTTTTAATGGAAGAACAATGCCATTTCCCCACTACCTTGTTGTGAGCCAATGTATTGATGATGATTTCGAATGGATGGATGATTCTCTGATATATTTGTGGTCAATATAATTCCATGGATGTCTTCTACAAGTTTCATGTACTGTACTTGAGCATTTGAAGTATTTTTACTTAGTTTAATTGCACTGGGAGAAGAAATAGTGCCATTTCCCCAAGGGTCGAATTGGTGATTGTTGCAGTTGAATGGGAGAGGGTTGGAACAGATATAATAATCAATTAATGGTGCACATGAGACCTTAATAACATCCTTAATACATTACCTACCTTTGTTCAGAAATTTGAGTGGCTTTGGAGGCATTTGGGAAGCCATTTTCAATACTTACCCCAGGGGGATTTGAACCCCAAATTACTAGTAAAATTGCATACTTGGTCCAGAATCTTAAGAGAGTTTGCAGAGGTATTTTGGTGGCCATATATCATCCCTGAAAATCATATTCAATCCTTAATATCATTCATACACCTTCCTTGAAGATTTGAAGTCATTTGGAGTCAATTCGAGACATAGAGACCAATACTAGTCAAAGGCAAATTACTAGTAAAGTTCCCTACATTGGCCAGAATTGAAAGAGTATTTGCAGAAGTATTTTAAAGGTCCAAAGGCATCCTTAAAACACATATTTATGTTCTAATATCATTCATATACCTTCTCAGAAGATTTGAAATCATTTGGGGCAAATTTGGGACCTAGAGATCAAACTAGTCAAAGGTCGAACTAGGGAAAAAAAGTGGAAAATTGCCATTTTAATAAAATTCCTAACAAGGGACATTACAGGATGATGTCCTTTTATTTGGTAGTTGTATTATTGAATACTAGGAAACATATCATGATAGTATTAAGATTTTATGTTATGGCTTATGGATGGAGGTCGATTTACGACAATCATGCTTTATTCAGAATGTTATGAATGATCATGGCTAAGATCTAGGTTCTTTTTCGATACAAAACAGAGTATTTAGAGAATGATTTCAAGTATTTGGGGTATGTCAAGGCACATTGGATGCGGCTTCTTAGGAAAATGGAAAAAAAGATTGGTTGTTGGTGTTTTAAATGGCTCTCCATTGGACGCATACTTACTCTTGTGAAGTCTGTACTGGAAAGATTCCAATGTATTGGCTCTCTTACAAAGACCCAGTGTCCATTCTTCACAATATGAGGAAACAAATGATGTAGTTATTATGGTCATGTAATGTTGATAAAACTAAATTCCATATGTTTAATTGGAAAAGTATCTCTTTGACTAAGGCTCTAGGGGGATGGGGAATTCAAAATGTCTTGTGGTTCAGTTCTACTAGGAGTCTCAAAAGCTTGTGGAGAGGCCTATTTGGTTAAGGATTATGGAAAGAAATATTGATATTCAAAATAATTTAAAAACAAGAATGTTGTGAATTGGATTAGAAATCAAAACAAAATTGTTTCCCAAGCCTCAAATTTCTAGAATGGGTTTCTGAATTCCTATCCTTAGATGGGTTCTTGGCTAGCTTGGAAAATTGGGAATGGGAAAATGGTCCATCTAGGTGTCGATCCTTTTATTGCAAGGGAGAATATATCCAGTCTCTCATTAATCATCTTGCTAATCATGGTTG
The DNA here is from genome assembly GCA_027924585.1 of Larix kaempferi. Classification (NCBI taxonomy): domain Eukaryota; kingdom Viridiplantae; phylum Streptophyta; class Pinopsida; order Pinales; family Pinaceae; genus Larix; species Larix kaempferi. Next base: position 4,942,514 of record BSBM01000674.1, read on the forward strand.
TTACATATTAGCTCATGTTAGAAATATGATGGATGATTTGTCTTCTTATCGGATTTTTGCAGGTGATCTGGGGTTAACAGGTTGTCATGTTGAAGAATGGAATCGGTTTGTTACAAGTTTAAATCATCTTGGTATAAGATTATCTGATAATGATGATAGATTGGTTTGGGAGTGGAACAAAACTGATGGGAAAATCAATGCAAAACTTGCCAATGAGGCTATCACTACTGCATCTTTTGAAATTGTAGAGAAATTGTGGCATAAAAAATTGTGGAAATGGAACATTCCACTGAAAATTAAATCTTCTATGTGGATTTGCTTGGAAAATAGGATCCCGACATGGGATAATTTGATCATAAGAGGTTTTGAAGGTCCAAATATTTTTTTTTATGTAAAAGTTGGGACTCTGAATTAGTCAAGCATCTCTTTGTGAAGTGTTTTTTTACTCGTTCAGTCTGGATTGAGGTTCTAGCAGGTCTTCACTTTATAGGTGACTGGTCAAAGTCTTCTTTTGATAAAAATCTAAAATATTGGATCAATCATTTCCCCCAACATAAGGAGATGCCCTCCTTTGTTTGTTGGGGAATTTGGAAAGCTAGGAAATTATGGATTTTTGAAGAAGTTCATCAACATTCTCATCTGGCTAGCTTTAAAATTCTGGTATAGTATAGTGATTATCATAGGAATCAATTTTAGAAGAAACAAAGAATCTTTAAAGAACATGTCCTTCCTAAAGATGATATAGTTGGTTTTTGTTGATGGAGTTGCTCCTTTTGGTCAATGTGGTAGTGGTATGATGATGAAAGTGACAAATAGGAACTATTTATTGTTATGGATAGGTTGTGGATCGGGTACTAACGCAAGGGATGAGTTATTGGCTATGTGGGGTCTGCTATTTTTTTCATATTCCAGGGTTTTTAACTCTACGGGTTTTTGGGTATTCCAAAATAGTTGTGGACTAGGAAGATGGTAAGGCTACACTTCAGGTCACTATCTTGGATTAGTGGTGTGCTAGGATAAAACAACTCCATTCCTCTTTTTCTCTTTTGTTCTTTTCACATATCTACAACAAATTCAACAACATGGCTGATCAATTGTATAAAAGAGTTGTGGGAGCTCAGGAGGGCATTCTTTTTTTTAAGAATTTGATGAATTTATCAAGGTCTCTAAGGGTTTCTTCAAGGCATATTAGCAGGCTTTAGTACATAGTTTTTTCTTTATCGGTTTTTTGTATTATCAGATCCATATTAGTACCGGATTCTTATTGTCGTGGAGTCTTGATGTTAGTTGCATGAGATGGTGAGTCAAGTTATTATTAAAAACCTGGATTTTATGTGGTCTTTTGTATACTTGCAAAGATGGTTGCCTAGAGTCTTTAGTATCATCATGGTTGAAAAACCTTTTGTACAAGTTATTATAACTTTGATTCAATCTTTGAAGATGAAAAAAAATGGAGTAAAGCTATAAGGAATTTAGCTTGAGCTATTCAACTTAGAATCATATCTTATTATTAGTTTTTTTGTTTTTTGAATTTTATATATAGAGATTTAAGGGGAGATATATTAATTTAATTATAATAATTTGTTTTCACAAATTTTTATATTTTGGAATTCGTATATAGTTTTGAATTAAATAGAAAAACTTCCTTCAATGATTTACTAAAATGTGCATGGCACTTCAATGGCTTCTCTATATACTTGATAGGTAGTTTTTTATTTCCCGTCATGTCCAAGTTTGTTCATTCAATGCTTACTTTTTGCACATTTATCTAACGTAACAGAATCTACTGAAACAAAATCTTGCGACTATCAGCAAGATTTCAAGAGATTTGAATCCGCTAAAACAAAATCTGGAGAATTATTCATGCAAATACAAATATATAGAATCTCGTCTATGGAAAATGCACTATAGGACACAAAAAGAAAATTGTCCAATTTTCTTAAAAGAACACAACAGTGAAAAATAAATCCAACCTCCTAGCACTCCAGAGTTGAAAAATGAATATTCTATTGTTCCATTATTTGCATGTATGCTTCCAAAATTGTTTTGGAAAACCAATAAGTGGGGGTGGGTATTAGAAATTGTTATCAAATAGACCTTAATTTGACCACAAATTGTAGGTACATTTTCAGACAATAAACCTTATTTGTGTATTGACCTCTCCCAAATTCATCATCTTCAAAGGGCTTGTTCTCTAATACCTCCACTCCTTCATCTCATGTCCTGCTTTGTTGCTGCAGCTTCATGATGATGTGCATCTGTCCTATTTGATACTATGGATGATTTGCAACAAATCAAACAACTTCATGCCAAACCCATATGAAAAGTAGGAATCTAATTCCACTTATATATGCGTCTTTGCAGACAAAAACAAAGAACATATAGTTGCACCCTCCTAGGCTCAACCAGAGAAAATACAATATATTTCCATCGCGGGAAACTTGGGCCATACATCTTGAGAAAGCACAATACATTTCCATCATAGGAAAATCATGCCATACATCTTGAGAAAGCACAATATATTTCCATCATTGGAAACTCAAGCCATACATCCTAAGAAAGCATAATAGATTTCCATCACAAGAAACTCAGGCCATAAATCATGAGAAAGCACAATAGATTTCCATCACAGGAAATTCAAGCCATACATCCTGAGAAAGCACATAAAAATCTATCCAAGAAACACTATGGCATAGAATAGTCTTCATACCTCGTTACAAGGCCTTCAATATCTGAAATCTTTCAAGGAAACATTATGGCATTGATCATTCTCCAATCTCTATCCCGGAAACACTCTGGCATTGGAAATTTCTCCAACTTCCATTGTGACAATTCTAATTCTCATGAGAGAAATTCGAATTTTCCAAGAGAGAGAGTCCAAACCTTCCAATCCAACTCGAATTCAAGTGGGGATTATTCAATGATGAAGGAGATTTGAATTAGGTGGGGAGAAGGTTACACAAACAAAGTATTCCTTTCCCTGAATAGTAAAGAAGGAGTTACACAACTTTTGAGGTGTCAAGGCTAAAAATAGCCAACGAGGGTGCACTTGTGCAAGTGGGGGTTACAAAACCAAGTGTAACCTCCAAAAGGAGTTACAAAACCACAAAAGGGGCACATTCAAGAACCAAGGAAGGCCCACTAAATCATGAATTAGGCTCAATAGTACCAACATAGGCTAAAATAATAAAAAATAGGAAACAAAGAGTGTTGTTAGGGAGAGCCACAAATCACAGTCCCCAATCCCCTCACATGTGGAATACATAACCCCCCATTCTCATTAGTTGTCTATGTTGATCTAGTTATTAATTAAATAATAATATTATTATTAATAACAATGATGATAATAATGTCCAAAGTCCATATTCCATGCACCTAATGCCCCAATAACCACAATAACAACATAACACATATGTCCACGGGTTTAACACACTGGGGGTATTACAGACAGCTTCATTGGGTTGACGGACATACGACTACTTGTATTCCCATCTGCTTTGGTAGTCTGTTGCTCAATACCTCTGAACTACTAGCAATTCATCATGTCTATCAACCGATACTTGTGTTTATTTATCTATGCTTTATGAACTTGACTTTTGTCCTCTGCGTCATCCATATGAATATCCAAAGAGTGAACTGAGGACGAAGTTTGATATACCTTCTGCTCCATTTCATCATGCTTTTTCACATTGTTCTCAATTTTAGGGATTTGGACTTCCCAAATACGTGCATTCTCCTCCACTTCCTCAAGGTGGTTGTCCAAAAAGGAGGTGAAGGACACAAGTTGGAGGGCATTTTGTTCAAATTTTTCCATATGTGGTTACATTTTTTTCGAACTAAGCATTTGAATGATGAAATGCATCTATTAATCCTTCCATCTATGACCTCATCCACTTCATTTGGTGCATAATATCTCTTATATATGCCTTGTTTTCCTTAATTCCTTCATACATTTCCTAAATATTCTCCTCAATTTCCAATTCTGAGTCTTTCTTCGACTGAGTTAACTAGTTCCCTGATTTGCAAATGTCTCCAATTCTCCAAACACTAGCACTTTCTAGTTTTGCCCTCAAACTATTGTCGATGCCCTGATAGACTGCATCTACTACCTCATATCCTATATCCTAGACTTCCTAGGTCCAAGAAAGGGAAGAGGAAGAACAATATTCGCGGGAAACCACCCGTGAGAGGTGCATCACATAGTGCACTATGCTTGGAAAAGGAGACCATTCCCCAAAAGGGATGGTATCTAGATTTCCACTGTCTTGTGAGAGCATCCCAGAACTCCAACACAAAACCTGCCTGCAACGCACACCAGAAAACTGAAAGCAATCTACAATGGAAGTTCTCACATGAGAATATTGTTTAATTTCTCCCCACTCCGAAGTTAGATCTCGTATCATGGATCCAGGCATGCCAAGGCTCTTCATACACCCTTCTTCAATGCTTCTTTCAGACCTGAATCCAATGGAAATGACTCACATCACTTCATATTTATTTCCCACCTGAACCATGACATTAGGCGGCAGGGGCACCAAATTGTCATGAATTCAACACATATTGCTACGCTGGTAGTTAATAAGATCCCATTTTGTATTGTTGTAACAAATGGAACAGTTTATGGAAGAGAACGCCTTAATGAAGGCCTGAGTGTTATTTTCTCAACGAACATGAAATATTTGAACATTGTTAAAACATTGAAGAAGGATTTTTATTCTCGTTTGAAGTCTACCAGAGAGCTTATCTTTAGGCATTGTTTTTTCTTTGCTTAAGACACGATTAGCAAGGAGTCCCCTATGAAAACAATTGATTGATTTCCCACCAATTTAGCTTTCTCCAAGCTTAAAAAGGGTGAATCTTTCAGCTTGGTTATTAGTGTCTATGCCTAAGCCGCATGAGAGGGTTAGAACTACACTTCCTCCAAGATCGAAAATGACCCCCCCGCACCTATCGCCCCAATTTAAATTCTTAATTATTAAAAGAAATCAAGATAAAAATTTCAATCTTTATCATTATAATATATAGTGAAAAAATAATTTATAATTAATATACTTAAATAGGGGTGGAAAGAGCGAAGGAATTGTTCACAATTCTATAGGAAACCAGGAAATTGTTTATGCTTAAGGAATTAGGGTTGCTTCTAATAATCAGGTTTTACTAAGGTCTTCTCATAAGTCAAGAAATGGGAATCAAGAAACTATGTGTCATATGAAACTCGACCATTATCAGACATAACATGTGGAGCTCTACTCTTCCTTTGAACACTAGTTATTTAGGCTAATCAAAGAGCCCAATTAATTTCCAAGGAATTTGAGTACATTTCATTATTTCAAATCCTTGGTTGACAAAATGTTGGCCTCGATAGGCTAGCCAACAAATCCTCCCATTTAAACATCGAGTAACTAAAAAAAATGGGGGAGGCATAACACTCATCCCCCTTCTCCTAAGGTTAATATCAAAGGTAATTCATCCTTCAGTTATAATTAGAATTAAATGACTCCAAACCCTCAAGCCCCTTCAAGCTCAACTCTCGTTGGCATGAGTTGGAGGAATTCCAAGACTTTGAGAATAGGGAATGGAACTCAAGGTGTTCTGCAAGTTAATAATTTGTTGCTACCTAAAATTTTCTAAAGGGAAAGTGGTGGCATGGGTGATTGAGATACATGGAATGAGAGACAGAGTTTTGAGATAAGCAGAAGATGAGAAGGTAAATTTGTTTGATAATAATGGGAGAGTGTTTTTCAGTGAGGAAAATAAAAAGAGACTAAAGGAGTTGCATGACAAGAGGAGAAGATTATTATAAGAAAAGGAGGTAGATTTCAAACTAGAAAGTAGGGCTATCTAGATACGTAAAAGGGACAAGAACACTAAGTTCTCTCATCAGCCTACTAATTACATAAATAGTATAACACCATATGGGAAATGAGGAAAGAGGGGAAAGGATCATAAGTTATAAAGATACAATTGATTTGCTTGTTCGTCATTTTATAACTTTTATAAGGATGTTGATATTGCCAATTTTGCAGAAATTGTAAAATTGGCTTCTTCCTTTCCTTAAATGGTGATATATGAAGAAAATGAGAGAATGTTTGAATCGATTTCTAAGGAAAAATTGAAGTTTGTTTTAGATTCCTTTAAAAAATATAAAGTCTGGGTCTATATGGTTGGACAATTGAGTTTTTATTGGTTTCTTTGACCTGTTAAGACATTGGGTAGTGTCTTGGGATCCTCAAATTCCACTGTCATAACACTCATTCTAAAAATAGAAAAACCTAATTCATTTGATAAGCTTAGGCCTATAGGCCTGTGTAACTATGTTTGCAAAATATTTGGTCATGCGAATAAAAGGAATCATGTCTAATGTCATCTCTTTTGAGCAATTTGGTTTTCCTAAGCATAGACAAATTCATGAAGCCATTGGGGATGCTCAAAATTTCCTTCATACCATAAGATCTAGGAAATTGGATCTTATGGTTACCAAACTTAAGTTTATCCAAAGCTTATGGTAAAATATTTTGGATATACACAAGACTTATTCTCATCAATGCAGGTTTTAGTCTTCATGTAGTTAACTAGATTAGGGGTTGTGTTTCTTGTGTTTCTTGTATTGTGTTAATTAAGGGAACTATTATCACCCAAACTGACACCCTTAAAGATGAAGACTTTAAGCTTAATATGTGGTTTTGACGAAACAAATAGGGAGGCCATTGTCACCACACCAAACCCTCTTATGCTCATTAGGTTGGCTCTTCTCCAGCTCAAGGGAGGCTTCCCTAGATTAGAATTACTAAAGCTTGCAATGAAGTCCAAGGTGAAATGAAGAGATGGCTCTAGCAAAACAATATGCCTTTGTTTTAAGGAATAAGGATGACTGGACCAAAGACTAGTGTATTATCCATTGGTAAAAATGGGGTCAACCAAGGCTCTTATGAGGCTTAAGGGAATTATTGCAAAGGGTTAGCCTAACTATAGAATGCAAACCGTATTCACCCTCTAATTGATTCACCAACTTCAGAAATCTCATAAAAGGAAATCCCTAGTAAAGATATTTGCAAATAGTCTTGGAGGGATACTTTTCGTGCAAGGGATAAGAGAGAATACAATCAAGAAATGAGAGACATGCCACAACTCAACACTTCCAACTGGAAATCATCGCATAAAACAGAAAGGATTTAATCCATTGGTTCTCAATATCATTAACATTTGAAGATCCCATCCATCAATGAAACATGAGCACCAACAAACCATTTAATGGGTCACTTCGATCAACCAACCATAAGAAACCAAAAGATATTCAAGTAAACTTTGATGGATTTATCCCCCAATCCACCATGTCAAATGAAGAACAAAGCAAACATTTATCTAGTTTTTATCTCATCTTCCATCTACAATAAATTATCAATAAAATCCTAGATCTAGCCTAAGGAGAACTAAAGAGACCAAAATAATCCATCTACTACAGCAAACCCCATAAGATATGGTGATCAAAGCCACATGTACAAGCCTCTAATAATGAGAGAGTCGGATGCCTCCATCAAGTTAGGGAAAAAGCTAAGTAAACCCTAATGCCTACCCTCCAAAGGCTTTCCAAGTGTAGTGCTCCAATATATTAGACCCTTCAAGTATGCAATAAGAATTTAAGATGGTAAATGAACCCTATATATAGGGTTTAACCCTACCAAATCTTCTCTAGTTCCAAATCATCATCCTCAAAACACCAAGAAGTGTGTAAGGAGTCCCCTAAACTAGGATGCCTCCTCAAAATAGGGTATGAAATCTTATCAAGGCACCTCAAGGGACATGTGTGATACCTCCAAGATGGATGACCCATCTCGATGGCATAGAAATGTGTGTAATCAATCCTCTATGTGAAGTATCCAATCAATCGTGTAATAAAGGTGGCTTGAACCAAGTCAAATATGCTCCAAGGCCACATATGTGGATCCTCCAAAACATCCTATTAATAAAGCATAAGGAGGTGTCCAAGTAACCTCCTAGATTATACGCTTTCCATTATCTAGGGTATGAACCTAGTCAAGTGCTCCAAGGGTCCACATAAAGGTATCCAATGTGAACACTCCCTAAGATGATCCTCGAAATATTTGCAACAAGAGTTCAATACATTGATCAGCCTACTATGAGATGAAGTGATGACTCGTCAATGATGATCACATACAAAATGTAGCCTTACAATCTAGGATGCTACCTCCAAAAACTTAATACCCAATGTACTACCTCATTAAAGTATGTGCAAAGGATAGATTCTCTGGAACAAGGATCCCACCAATAAATATATTGGTACTAAATCAAGTGCAAGGCTCCCACAATACACAACCAACATCATGAAGGAAAGAGTTGGCCCCTTTTTCAAGAAATAAAGTGCAACCATTCATCAAAATATGTGCCAAGAGGGAGGATCAAGGAAAGTGTTCCACAAGCAATGATAATCAACCGTGTCAAGATGCCATATAAGTGCCAAGAAGCAAGGGTGCCCTTGCAAAATATAAGTGTATGCCGCAAACCATGTGAAACACATCAACAATTATCTATCTATGAGCGTGAAACACATCAAATGAGATAACCCTAGAACTACAATAAAAAACCTACACATATCACCAAAAGCATGCATACAATCCAAGTAATCAATTAAAAGTAGTATCCCATGTCATCAAGATACCAAATTAACCCAACAAGGCTAGAGCACTCATTGAAGGGTCAGGTCAATGTGGCATGACCAAGTGATATATGAGTGAAATATACCACCATCCCCTAGGGCATTTTATCTAGGAGGAATAAACCCATATAATCAAAACAATCCATAGGAAATCTACTTCATCAAAGAGAAATTATTAACACTTTAAAACTTAGGGAGACCTTATGTTGATGGGCTCCCACTCCATAAATGCACAAAGTGTTAGATAATTGCATCAATGCTAATCAAAAGCTCCAAGTATGCCAATATCACAGAGAAGAGAGTAATATCAATATCAATATATCATGGATATATCACATACATTAGCTACCATCATACATCCCATCAAAGGAGATAAACAACCCTAAGCTCGAGTTCGCTTGCACCCCGATCCATTCAATGAATCAACCTCCAAGCTCGATCTTTGTCATTAAAATTACAAGTGTAACCCTCATATAATATCATGGGTAATAGGAACAACCTCTCCATTTTCATATCTTCCTAAGGAAAAGTTGTCCATTGTCTCCCTGTATATCTATGTTTGTTGTTGATGCGGTGAATAGGTTAATTTTATAGGCTAGAATATAGGGCTATATTCAAGGAATTGAGTTTTGAATATTAGATAACTTAACTCATTTACATTTTGTCGATGATGTACTTGTGTTCTCCAATTGATCAGAAGATGAGGGAAGAAAGCTTCAAAACAACCTTCTATATATTGTAATGATATAGGCATGGAAATCAATTTCCAAAACTCTATTGTAAGTTTCAATGAGCTATCTAAGGAGGAATTCAATTATTATTTGTTTAAATTGAAACGGATAATTTTTATTGATAAGAATGAAAAAATTGAGTTGTGGATGAACCAAACAGCTTGTTACAATGATCAAGAATTTAGTCAATTATAGAATAAGAGGAGTAAGTAGGTTTGGGTGTAGATTTCTCTTATCGATGAGTTCTGGAGATTAGCATGGAATTCCTAACTTTTTGCCAAAAAATGAAGAGTGGCATCAATGTCATTGTGCTTGTTGTTCCTTTAGTTTCCACAACAATCTTGATGTTGCTTTAGTGATGCTTCTGATGTATCCATCAACTAGTGATTGACACGCAGTTTGCACTGTCTTGGACAGAGAGGATGCCCAGGTGTTCAAATCTAGTGCGATCTTATAATGTAGTTGGAACTTGATGCTGAGAAAAACTTGAAGCTGAAATCGAGATCAATGTAAAGAGAAGTGCCAATGTCCAGCGTGAGTGGTTGACTTGTTGAAATGTCTAGCGTGAGTAGGTTGAAAAGCCAATGTTCTGATTTTAAGAATGACAGAGATCAGAGCATTGACTTGTGGGAGATGCTCCAGGTCGAGCCACAAGAAGAGTCTGAGAATTAGTGAGAGCGTGAAGGTTGAGATGGAGAGAGTTTGTCAGGTGACAAGGTTCTTCAAATCGAAAATGGGAGCAGAGGAAAAGAAAAAGACAAGAATATGGTTTGCTTATCTCTAACATCTACATCGAGTTAAGAAATGTCTGATGGACAGTCTCTCCAGTTGAGAGTTCAAGATTCCCATAATTAAGCCTTGAACCATATTTGGCTTCTTTGTCAGCTTCATTGTTTAAATCTCTCAGAATGTGGAACACTTTGAAGTGGGTAAAGGAGATTGCAATGTGTCGTATGCGATGGATAATCCGATTGAAATCTAGATCATTGGGATCAGTGTGCGTGTTGAAAGCTTGAATGATTATGTTGGAGTCTCCAAAGACTTGAATTTTGTTGATTTTGTGCTCTTTGGAAATTTGACATCCTTTCAAGAATGCCAAAACTTATGCTAGGTTGTTGGAGCAGGTTCCCAGTCCCCACATGTACTTGATTTCCATTGTTCCGTCTGAGGAGGAATTCAATTATTGAAACCATAATTCCCCTTCAGATAATTTGAGTTAAAATATGACTTCAAGTATCTAGGTTTCATTCTTAAACCTAATGGGTATGGAAAGAAAAATGGGGTTGGTTTCTAAGTAAAACGCAAAATATAATAAACTTATAGTGCAATAGGTGGATCTCAAGAGCTAGGAGGTTGAATTTATTGAAATAAATTTTGAATCCATTCTAGTCTATTGTCACTCCTTGGCACATCCCCAAAGGGTAGATGGAAAATATAAGGAAAACATGTTTTGACGTTTTGTGGGGAAGAGAAAGAGAAAAGAATGAGCTCAATGTGCAAGCTGGAAGTCAACTGCCAAACTTAAAAAGGAGGGGGGTTGGGGAATAAATCACATTCACCTATTTGGAAAATCATTGCCAGCTAAAAGTATTAGGAATCTAATTACCAAGGAAATTTTGTGGAAAATAATTATTTTCAAGAACTATATTGCTCTAAATTCTCTGTTGGATAAGATAAGGAGTGATAAAAAAATCACTAAAAATGTATCCAATCAATGGAAAGCATTGGTGTTGGCCTTCTCAATCATTGGAAATCACATAGCTTGGAAGGTTGCAATGGTCCTCACGTAATTATAGGAGTAGATGCAATAATGGGTTGTGGGAATGCCATATTTCTCCCTACAAATTAAATTGATTTTTGATTTATAAGATAGGGGCTACTTTATCTTGAATCAAATTGCTAAGAAGAAGTATTTTTTGGTAAAGTTGAGAAGATCACACATTATGTTGATAGAGAGCTTTGATAAGTTGGTTTCATCAAAGAAAAATATAGGGTGCAGGTTGGGATACAAAGCTATGCAAGCCTCTGAACTTCAAGATAGTAAATGGTATTGGTCTAAAATCTATAAATTCAAGGCATGAAAGAAGAAAAGAATATGCACGTGGCTTATACTAAGGAACAAGGTTTTAACTTGGTAGATGATTCAAAAAAGAAGCAAATAGGGTCCAAGAATTCGTATTTTATGCAAAAAAAATGAAGAAAACATCTTTCATCTGGCCATACATTTCCCTTTTACATGAAAATTTTGAAGGACATAGGACAATGGATAGGACATTGAAACTTATGGTCTTGTCTCTCCGTTGAGGAATGTTGTAATGTCCTCTCCCTGGGGGCACCTTGCTCAAACCACTAACCCATTCAATTCCCATGGGTCCTAGTGGAAAATTGAATTAATTAATAAGAGAGTTAATTTTGGCTATAGTTATTTTATGTAATTAAATAAATCATGAAAGAATGATGGGGACCACAATTTTGGAATAATTAATTTTCTAATTATTGTTTATGAGTTGTAATTTATCTAGGTGGCTTAAGAGGGTGCATAGGATGAAGGATAAGGCATATGAGGCATCACATTCCACAATGTCATTTACTGAGGCATCACGTTCCACGATGTCATTTCCTGAGGCATCACATTCCACAATGTCTTTTCCTGAGGCATCACGTTCCACAATAAAGTTTTTTGTGAAGTATAGTGTGTTCAATACAAGGGGTTTGCACATTGCCTCTTTATGTTGTTCAAAAGCTTGAGTTGCCTCTGGAGTCCAAGAGAATGAATCCTTCTTCAATAATGTTGTTACAGGTGCTGTTATTCTTCCATAGTTTCGAACAAACTTGTAGTAGTACCCTGTCAAACCTAACAATCCTCTAAGATTCTTCAAGGTTTTGGGAATCGGGCAGTCCATCATTGCTTTAATTTTGTTAGGGTCTACCTTCATGAGATACAATATGACCCAAATACTCTACCTCCTTTAGCCCAAAGAAACATTTGGAATATTTTGCATATAGTTGTTACTCCTTTAGTAGTTGTAGCACCTTGTCAACATGTTGAAAATGTTCTTCCCAAGACTTGCAATAGATTAGTATATCATCAAAAAATACGTACACAAATTTTCTAAGGAAGGGCTTGAAAATAGAATTTATCAAACCTTAAAATTTGGAAGGTGCATTTGTAAGGCCAAAAGGCGTGACCAAAAATTCATAATGACCTTCATCAGTTTTGAAGGAAGCTAAACCTAGGGTCATTTTGAAATTTTGTTAAAAGTCGACTTTAGTGCCAAGCAACTATTGCAAATTGAATAAAAAATAACATTAAAATGTAGTGCCAATGGCATGTTTTGTAGTAGTGTTCGTTGATCATTTCCCATGATTGAAGGATCATTGGAGAGTTGTTCTACTTGGTGATTGCTCAACATGATCTATAATGGGTTGCAACGTGGAATCTTTTTCTTTGAAGTTGGCACTGGAACATTATGGCCAAGGTTTCTCCTTTTGTCTTGAACAAGTAGTACATAATTTGGAATGACATACTATACCTCCTTTTTAGTAGTGGACTAGTTTTGGAAAAGGATGTAAAAAATATTGTTGCTAATTCTAGCAATCACTTGATTTCAAGAGCTCAATCAAACATCAAGCCATAAGTTGGGAGCTCGATCTACTATTAGAAGTAAGTGCAGGCTTGTGTTGAACATTAATACCATGTGGATGTGGTTATATCCTAATATTGTAGGGTTTTCCTTCAAAATTCACCTATGTTGCTTATTTATCTATGTGTTTGTTAAATCTATGTTTCTTATTAGCCTTATAAATATTTTGTCAATTGGTCTATAGGACCTTTCCATTGTTCTACAATGGTTTCTCCAAGATGTCACCTCTTTGAAATTTGTCCATATTTCTTTCTTATTCTCTTAGTTTCCTTTTTATTTGTCAACTAGACCTAAGTAATCTCCCTATGAATTTTCCATAATGGTTGGTTCGAAAGGAAGTGACTTGTAGTATTTACATTTTCTACTTCAGAATCTCTAAATAGTTGTTTTTGGTGTGTCATTCAATAACGACACTCCAAAGAGAACTTCACTTAAAATGGGAAGGCAAATTTTCTTAGTCTGCAAGTATAGTTATAGATTATTACGTGAAATATGATCAAACACATCTATGCAGATAACCAAACATTTAGTTGCTCCAATTGGTTGCATCGTAAGAATACCAAATCCAATACACTTGTCTTCAATTTAGAGCCAAATACATATGTCAAAACATACCTTAGTAGCCATGAAAGGATTGAAATTAAAATATACATTTTATTGAATTCACTTTGTACCAAATGTAGCATTGGGCATTTTCCAACCCCAAGATGCAGGGGAAAAAGACATTAGAGACCTTCTCATATTGTTATTTGATATCTTGATGTATAGGTACCTACCAGGAATTCAATAGTACACATTTTGTCACATATTGGAATGGATTGGTTGCTTCAAGTGCCAATCGCATGGCGAACATCTTTAGTTGTTTCTCTATTTTTTTTTCAATCACATTTTCCTTGAGCTATGTTCATAATTGCAAGACTACAAATGCAAACATTTTAAATTTTCAAGGGATAGAATTTGTATTCAATTATTGATGTTTCACTTTTGAGTTTCAAGTCTAGTTGTGTTAAATGACGAGCTATTTGGTAGCTTTGATGAATTTTTTTGTTCCAGTTTTGTTTTAATTATTTCTTCTACACTTGTCTCACTTTAACATAATGTAAGCAATAGAGTTGAAGTTAACAACTTAATATTGTTGGTGTAGTCTTAAACATGGGAGAATCAAGTACAATCAACTAGAAACTAAAGAAGTCAACCTTATAACTCAATCCACACATGTACTCATTTCTACAAATCTACTTCTAGTAACTTAGGTTAGAGTGCACTATGGAATTAGACTGCCCATTTGAAGGAGTTTAAACACATCTTATGTTTACAATTATAGCTTTAGTAGATAATAAAAATAATAAAGGAAGGTGAACATTTCCTGTAATGTGAATGAAACCATATTGATAGTGTGTTTGATATGTTGAAACATTCATTGTTATCATATACCTAAATGTGTCCCAATGGTCTCTCATCCTTTCATTCGATTGGGTGTCACCTTGCCTTGAGTATGTTGAAACAAAGCGAGCATAACTACTTAATATTTGGCATGATTTATAGAGGCCTTGAGTTTCTCATATTGTATACCTTATGAGATTATAACTATCATTTCAAATAAAATGTTGGTAGTAGGGAATGACCATGCAAACTAGAGTAGTAAAATATGTTGTTTAAAGTATTGTTCAGGTAATCGTAAGCTCATTTAAGGTAAGTGAATAAATGAATGTGTACGGAATGGGGTAAGTGCATAAATGAATGTGTATGGCATGGATGGATTTTTTTTTATAGAATTAGATCATATTTCAAAATTAACTTCTGAATATTTACTTAAGGCAGGCTAACTAACTTAACTTATTTGGGTCCCCTGGCTGCGGGTGCTAACACATGGTTGATCGTGGAAAACAGTGCCACTCACCCACCTAGCAACGTGGTTCACACACCTAGCAGCGGACCTCAGCAAGCGGCCTTCCCATGACAACGTCTCTTGGAATGTGTCCTTCCCCTGGCAAGTTGGCTCTCTCGTGAGAGACTGCATTAAATGGGATGACGCATTGGTGGTTGGCATTAAATCTGGTCCAGTTGTTTATGTCCTTCCCCATTACTATAATTACTGTAATAGTCTATTCATTACTCTCTCTCGTGTGATGCCTCGGCGCCCCCTCGTCATGGTTCTTGAAATGAGGAATTCTCATTCCATCACCTTCATTTGTTATCCTCTGCATGCACTTGTTGTTGATAACTCCGCTCCATCGCTCTTCTCCTGTGAGCTTGCAGTTACGCCATGACTCGTCCGTGTGGTACCTTTAGGCGTGGTGCTTGTCATGGCGTTGGTCGGGTCACTACCTCCTCGGAGAAAGACAAGAAATCCAACAGTGGCTACGATGACAAGGTCACAACTCTTGTTCAAAGGTTGGTCGATGATCTGGAAGCTAACCGGGTTTCTGGCATTCTTGCTTATGGAAACCATGGTAATCAAATCAATTATTATTGGCTAATGAAGAATATGTTAGATACGCTAGTTGAAGAAATGTTGGCGAACTGGAACATGGCCAAAGTCTCCATCATGGATATCAGGACTCACATGGTTCAATTGGATGAAATGCTCGCTGCCGTGGAATACGGCGTAGCTGGAGGTAAGTATTCCTTCTTCAACAAAGCCACTCCTCACAGCGATTCTAGTCTTGTCACTCCTAGTATCAGCAATGAGGGCCCCAAATGGAAAGGAAATTTTTCATCCAGAGGGTGTAGCCACTGTAACATGATCCCTTGCTTTCGGTTCCACTCTGCCTGCGTCACCTGGTGTTGTTGTTGCGAAGGTCTATGTTCCTATCCTGGGCTCCACATATGGGTCAGTCTCTCCTGCTGATGTTGTCTTACAGGGGGCCCCTCACCCTGAAGCCTCCTTACCCATTCCTACAACTATATACTCTTTGCACTACAAAAGGATTCGAAAATCCAACGGTGAAGCTGTTACTCCTCGGAAGATGGAAGCTCTGCCTCCCAAACTCTCGGTTCAGAACTGGGATGAAGATTTATTTGGTATCTGCCCCATAATTGAAGACAAGCCCAACCCCCTGAATGTAGAAGCAAATACTTAGGTCTGCTCTGACAGACCCCAGCTCTTTTTTACGGCGGTTAGTGTATCGGGTTTCCTTGCTTTTGCTTAATAGTTTACTGTTATGCATTGGTTTGTTTTTTTGAGCAGGGCTAGTCTTTTGTTTTAATGGTTGTTTATAATTATGTCTATGACTCCCATCCTATATGTGGGCAGGTCTACAAAGGCCCTATTATGATTTCTCTGCTCTACGAGAGGATACAGAAAGCTCTCAGATCTACAGTTTCTTTTGTGAATGTAACATTTTTTGTACTCTAATATAATTTCTCTCTGCAGTTTACAAAAAAAAAAAACTTAACTTATTTGGGTCAACTCCAATAAAACTGAATTAGACTATATTCTAATACATAATTAACAATAACGCAATATACTTGTCTCAATTTAACAAGATTGCAAATATTAGCATTTGTTAGCAAATAGGTTTCAGTCCACCTTTCTCATGAACAAAGAAATCGTCTTGTTTACAATCCATTGTCTTTTTGCTTGCGTTAAGTTTCATGTTCGAGCATTTGTCTTGTAGAAGATGGGCATATTTGTGTATATTTTGACATGAATTGTACTTTAGAATAGACTTTTTGATGCATGTTAGAAGCCAATGTTAAGTGGTGGCTATTAATATAAAACAACTATAATATCCAGAAAAAGTCCTTTCAATCCATAACATGGAGGATAATTTATAAAAGGTCAATATTTTAGGAAAGTGAATGCTCCTTTTTTTTTCCCCGAAGAAAAAGCGTAATTTCATTTCATCCATGGAGTACGAAATTACAATGATCAGCTCACTCATCAAGAGTGGAGTATAGAACTGTTGTGACAATCACCCTGTAGTGTGCCCAAAAATAACTCTGATGTTCTCACTATGTGAGCAAATACATCATTTACAATACGCGAGTATGAACTTCTTTAGTATCTTTACAGAACTAGTATTCACTATTACAAAAAATAATTCTAATTTTATAAACAAAGCTGCATATGCAAAACAGTTTGTAGATGTTTCTGTCTCCTCAAAAATATAAAACCTGTACCAGTAACCGGTACCAAAAGAAACCATATTCTTGGTCATTCTATGAACGGTCTGTGGAAGAAGGCACGCTCATTCCCATTCAGAAATTCATATATTTTCCAAGTGCCGACCCCCAAATTGAGTCCTTCCTTTGAGGCCTTGTCCGCCTCAACGTTGTTCTCACGATAAATGTGCCTGCAAGTAAAAGTTTCCAAAGTGAGAGTGACGTTCTGAATTTGTTCCAAAACAGAAGCAAGCCTCCGATTTCTGCAGATGTATGTGCCAGTAACCCAATTAACCACATTCAAAGAGTCTCCAAAAACGTTAAGTTTCTGGATAGATAGTTCCATAGCATAAGAAATTAGCATTTTGAGACTTAGTATCTCTGCCCAATTGTTTGTTCCCCTCCCAAGACCAAAAGCCATCACATAGTAGTGTACAGGAGAAATAAAAAGGACAGCCCCTCCCCCACATAGTTCATTCTGACAGGCCCCATCAAAAAAAACCCATGGCTGGGATCTATCAATTTCCACAGGTTGAATAATACGGGGACAAGGTGCCAAACGAGCCCGCTTAAGCACTAGAAATATCCCACAACTGTTAATTTCCACATGAGCCGGAGTTCCCAGTTTGTCATTGAACAAAGCACTGTTACGCATGAGCCAAATACCCCAGATCACCACCGGGGGAAGAGCTTTATAACCATTCAGTGCCACATTGTTTGTCCACCTTCTCCAAGCATCTTCAAACGTGTTTCCATCCCATGGCAGGGGTGTTTTTAATATGCGGGATAAAATGCTCCAGACCTCCTTTGTGAAGCGGCACTGCAAAAACAGGTGTGGAATAGTTTCCCCATAAAGATTGCACAGGTAACATCTGTTAGGCCCGTGAAAGCTGCGTTTCTACAAATTATCCCACGTCGAAATCTGATTTGCTAAAGTACACCACAGGAATAGTCTGGTTTTGGCTGGGCAGTGAATTTTCCAAACCGTTTTCCACCACCATACCAGATCTCTTTGCTCATAATTCTCACTAATCCACTGATATCCACTTCGTGGTGTGTAATTTCCGGATGGATCCCCATCCCAGATAAGAGTGTCATCTTCATCGGTCAAGAAAATCTGATTCCTGCAAAGTGCTCTTAAGTATTGTCTGAATTCATCCACCAGCTCCACTCTTAAGCCGAATGACTCAGCCCTTCGCCAAACGGGTCTTCCCATCCAAACATTATCCAAATCCACTAACTGACTGAGAAAAAATATTCCTTGTTGCCTCAACGCCTCCATCAAACCTACAGACAGTATGTGTTGAGCTTCACATCCTACCCAGGGGTCGCGACCTATCCGCACCCTATGCCCGTTGCCAACATCCCATGCAAGGTTATGCTCAATGACATCAAATGAGGTCACCAAGGCTTTCCAGATGACCGAACCACCACAATGTCTCTTGTGAGGTGATCTAATCCAATCTTCCACTGTGTCAGGCTCAACGTATTTCTGCAACATAACCCTAGCCCAGAAGCCCACGGACTTAATTAAATGCCATCCACACTTAGCAGCCAAAGCCTTAGAGAAATGAAAAATATTCTTTAGACCCCACCCACCCAAAGCTTTTGGAGCGGCAATTCTGTCCCATCTCACCCATGGGGTAACATGAACATCATCCTTTCCATTCCACAGAAAATTAAAGCATATCTTCCTTGCTGCTTCCAAAGTCCCTTTAGGAATCCAAGCAAGTGACATCCAATATACCGGAATGGCTTCCAGCACCGTCTTAACAAGAACGAGCCTCCCTGCACGCGAGAGCCACCGAAAACTCCAGCATTTCAACCTCTTTTCCAGCTTTTCCAACAACCAGGTCCAGTCCTTCTTTAAGTAGTCATTAGGCTTCAAATTGAATCCCAGGTATTTTAACCCATCCGTTAGATTGAGAATCATGAATGGAAAAGAAGTAGTATATAAAATGTATTCCTCCTCCCTCAAATGAGAGACAGTAAGAGTGGATTTCCCCTCATTAATCTCCATTCCAGTCGCAGTTGAGAAGAGTTTCAGAATCTCTTTGAGCCTAACAGCGTCCAATCTAGAGCCAGAGCAAAAGATCAAAATATCGTCCACAAAGAGCAGATGAGTAAGAGAAAGGCCCGACGCCACCAAAATCCCTTCGAATTCTCCATCCCGTTTAGCTTCCTTGATAGCTCTACTCAGGCTCTTGGCCACCAACAAAAATAGTAAAGGAGAGAGGGGACATCCCTGTCGTAAACCACGGCCAGAATGAAAGAACTGGGTCGCTGCTCCATTCAGTAAGACAGAGAAAGATACAGTAGTAATGCAGCTCATTATCCAGCGTATAAAGCCAATCTCAAATCCTAAATGGGTAAGCATGAGACGTATATACAGCCAGCTCACCTTATCAAATGCTTTGGACAAATCAATTTTGAGAATAGCTCCTTTCAGTTTTTTTGTCTTAATGCTATGCAACCCTTCCTGAGCAATGCCAATCGCCTCATGAATCTGCCGCCCTTCCAAAAACCCAAACTGCTCTTCTGAAATGTGAGTAGATAGAATAGGTTTAAGCATGCTAGCAATTACTTTAGTGACTATCTTGTACACACAGTTACATAGAGAGATAGGCCGGAAGTCGTTTAAGGAAGAAGGAGTATCCACCTTAGGGATAAGTGCTATGAAAGTGGAATTAATGCTGGCTGGCACCCTGCCATTTCTCCTCGAGTCCTCAACAAGTTCAAGTAGATCATTTCCGATGATATCAAAGAGAGCAATAAAAAATTCTATAGTCCACCCATCAGGCCCAGGGCTCTTATCCTTCTGAAAGCTTCCCAAAACCTCCTTTAATTCCTCCCCTGTAATGGGGGCCAACAAATTCTAATTATCCTCCGCTTCCACAAACCTTGGGAATAGCTGGGCTACCCGAATCACCTCTTCAATATTCACTCACTCACTGGCTTTAAAAATATCCCTGAAATGAGAAACCCCCACAGAAGCCAGCCCTTCGAAGGTAGACATAGAATTGCCTTCTACATCCTCAAGACTCCAAATGGTATTAGCAGACCTCCTTCCTTTTGCATAAGCATGGAAGAATTTGGAATTTTCATCCCCACTTTCCAACTAGATGGCCTGGCTTTTCAGTCTCCAAGTCTCCTCATTCTGAAGAAGTATTCTGTTCCTCTGATTTTCCAAATGAGCTAAGTGGTCCTTAGACATCTGAGAGTTGTAACCACCACCCACTTCCTCAGAAATAGAGGCAATTTCACCTTCAATAGCTTTAAGAACCCTATCGTCCCTCCTCCTCTTCTCAGCAGCCCATGCTTTAATGGGTTCCTTAAGTGTTTTGAGATTCTCTGCAAAATGGAAGGCAGTTGAGTGGATCGATTCAGTATGATAAGGTAACCAATGTTGTTGTATCAGCTCCAAGAAGGTCGAATCTTCCAGCCAAACTTTGTTGAATTTAATAGGAGTAGGAGGTTTATGAGGACCGTCTTTCATCTCCAAGTAAATTGGATCATGGTCTGAGTTACCCCCCGATCCAATCCATTGTCGTACAAAGAAGGTTGCATCCACAAGATGCTCAGAAAGGAGAAAACGGTCCAACCTCTTTGCCACACTGTCTAGTCCAATTCTCTTATTCCTCTAGGTTGGCTTCAATAGTACCGGTTCCACATCAATCCAGTTGCCTTCAACTAACTTCCGAACAAAAAATTTTGTGAGGGGATCAACATTTGAGTGCGGCCCCCAGACCTCAGCATGACCCAAAGAGAAATTTAGATCACCCCCCAATACCACAGAATCCCCGCTGAGCAGGTTTCTTCCCAGTAGCGAGGTCCAAAACTTTTCCCTCTCACAGTAAGGTCCATATATGTTAACAATAGTAAAAATACGATCAAAATCCAAGAATTTGCATGAAATTCCCAAAACCGACTGCATCCCCCACCGGGAGGATACACAAACCTTAGCCTCGTTCCAACCAATCACCAAACCTCCGGATCGACCCCTAGCATCCAAGGCTTCAAAACACCACCCAGGAAGCCATGCCTTGAGCCTGTCAATAGCTTCATCACCACCACACATAGTTTCTTGTAAAAGCAGAACATCAGGATGCTCAAGGAGCAGCATCCGTCGTAAGGCTGGTCTTTTGGAGGGACCAGCGAGACCTCGACAGTTAAAGGACATAATCTTCATCACAACCCATCCTTATGGGCAGTCAATGCTCTAAGTGCCCTTTCGATTGAAAGTTCTGTACCATTCCGAAGATCCGAGCGTGCTCTGGTCTTGGCATGTGAGATGAAAGACTTCCTTCCTCTGGTTTTAGGATGTTTAGGTTTTTCCTTCCCTAAACCTCCTCTCATGGCTTTATTCATGGAGCGCAAGAAATATCCAGACTCCGAAGAGCTGGTGGGTGAAGAGGTCTCAGTCATCACTTGAACGAGTACAGGGGAATCAACAATAGGAACAGGGGAAGGACAATCAATCTGAATGGTTTCCAACACAGGGGCAGTGCCAACATCACCCTGAATAGAAGGTAGAAGAGCCAACGACTTTGCAGAAATATGTAAATTCCTAAAACCATCCACCCAATCGAAACCAGGAAGAGAAAAGTTTTTAATAAAAAGACTGAAGGAAGGGTTTAAAGAGGGAACAGAAGAAGTACCAGCCACAGTGTCTGAATCTCGAGACAGAGAGAGCAAGGAAACCTCCAATGTCTTGTCCAATGGCATAAATCGGTCGATCTCTGCTATGCCCGGATAAACATTCTGCTCAGGGACAATGCCATCCTCCACCAAAATGTTCTCGACTTCCACAACTTCAGTGTGGTTCTCCTCAGTAGGATGGTCCTTGTCCTGCTCACCCAGTGCTTCTTCTCCCCTTATTTCCCCTGCCTCCGTCTCCACAGACCTCCTCTTCAAATTCTTGCCAATCTTCATATGAACCGGTAAAGAGCATTCAACGGCCGGGTGCCCATATTCATGGCATCTTCTGCAACGATACAGCACATTTTCATAGTCCAATGTTTGTGTGAAACAGTAAGGTCCCCACTTCAAATCCATGCACTCAAATAGACCATCCCTTACATTGATGCTTACCAGAATCCTGACCACTTTCTGAACTGTCGTTGTTTGGAATGAGAAATCGGATTCCAAATAACTTCCCAAAAGATTACCAATGCTCCTAAAATGATCCTTAGCCCAATACTGTAAGGGTAGCCCAGGTAGCCTTACCCAAAGAGGTATAGTATCCAATCTCTCACGGCTCGCGTCGAACATCAAATTCCACGGCTTGAGTAGTAGTGGAGCCCTGAAGATCAACCAGTTCGAGCTAAGCGCCCAAACAACATGTGCTTTAGAGTGAAAGTGGAAAGCAAACCATCCTCCCGAGAGGCCCACAATCCGTGGTACATACCCACAATGACCCAGCCAAACACCGGTAGCCCACTGAATCATCGATTTGAGGCTCACCGCTCTGCCATATACCCTGCCCACCAGCACAGATTTAACCATCTCAACTATCTGCTGGAAGCCAATGTCCTCTCCCAGGGCGTAGTTTGGTTCTTTGCCCGTGTTCTTGATCCACCTCCAACACGTCTTCGCCCGTGGGCTCTTAGAACCTTCAAAACCTGCACCACATCCAACAGCCTTCCTTGCCGAGTCTCCAGCCAGGCTAGAAAAGCCCCTATGTTCTTCCCAGTCCAGGGCCGTTGCACAAATACCTCCCTGCGAGGCCTCGCTTCCATACACCCCCGGTAAATCCTCCCGTGTGATCGAAACCCCGCTTAACTCCCGCACCGACGAATCATGTGAGTCGTCCGAGGAGAGCAGGAAATCAGGAAGGTCTTCCAAACCCGCACTTACAGGTTCCAGAGAAAGTGAGCACGGGACCTTTACGCCCCAAATTGAATCAACCCTGCCCACCGATGCAAAACCCACACCATTCCTGTCCCAGAGTGGTGAGGCCAACAGAGAAGGCGCCGTAGAATTTACCTGAGAAGCCCGCTCAGCAGGAAGAAATAAACCCTCGTTCAGATGGAAATCCGCTACACTGCCTCCACCAAAACCACCATCGTCGCTCATAAACCGAGAATCGCTAGGTGGCGAGCTCCAAATGTCACTATGCCGCAGTGTGTCACTGCCATAATCCACTTCATCCAACTGCTCCATACCGTGAAATTCGAGAAGCTACCAAAGGGGAAAGGGGGGTAGAAAAAAAACAGTAAAAAAATACTTACCACCAAATATCCAGCTAAACTTAACCTTGAACCCAAAGCATTACTGCCTCGGGATCCGTGCCATCTCCTGACGCCGCTGACGGCCTGCTGCCATCTGCAGTGGGCATGGCTGACACCACAGTCACTGTTCAAACCCTCGCCGCCATCCCGTATGTAGGGTTTCTCCACTCTAGCATCTACTCCTCATTGTGATCTCGCCTTGTGGAGAGCTCAGTATGTGTACACATACCTCCACCATTGTTGCTACTCTTGTGTGATTCTCCTATGCCCGCCATGATTCTCTCAAAGTGAATGCTCCTTTATTATAGCATTAGAGAATTTTCTCTGTCTTTGAAATTCAATCTTGATAGACTAAGTCTCCATAGACCCTATGGGCTACATAACATGATATCAATCATAAAAAAATTCATTTGTTTGTCGGAATTTGTGGAATTAGTTGAAACATAATGTCTAGCTGTAAGATGGTCTATAAAAGTGTTTACCAAATTCTATCATTGTTTGAAACAACATGTGTTGTTTCAACATTTTGGTATGTTTCAAGGGTAGCTTCTAACTTTATTTTTTTCTCTATGTCTATGTGTTATCATTTCAATTGGTTGAATATGTGTAGTGGACACATGTTAGTCTTATCCCCAATTTTGATACCTTCCTCATCTGATATTTTTGTTTGGTTGCATGGTCTTGTCAAATTAGGCATTACATGGCTCTAACTATATTTCATGAAAATTTCAAGTGCCTATAACGAGGAGGAAGTTGTAGACATAGCTTATGACTTTCCCACCCTAAAAATATTGGCGTCCTAGAACTCTCATGAATTTTCCTATATGATATATTTCACAATATAACTGAACCATTTTCCATTTCATAAATCTGAATTATGGCTAGAAATTAGCCCATTGTTTTGCATCACATCACATAAAGGGGTCAAATCAAATTTTATGTGAATGAAAGTTTGTTTCTTATATGAAGTTTTTTGTCAACGAAATTGGAGAGGGACTTGTCAGTACCTTCCTCGTGAGTCTAAATATGACAATTGTTACTGGAATGTTTACATATCATCTTTTTAGATTTTATGGGCCTAAAGACAAAGGTATTCAGTGATGTCTTTAGACATGTATGGTCAAATTACACTTATATTTTATCAAGTGAAAACTAGTATCAATATAAAATTGTAATGTAATTATGAAAACAAAGCTATAGCTTTTGTGCTCATATGCACAGTTTCATGTTTTTGCCTTATAGTATAGCAACTTGAATTGTTCAGAATCATCAATCCAATGATCCAATACCTAATTATGTTTTTAAATTATGGAATTATTTATGAGTTGAGGTTCTCATTGAAAAGTTGAATTGGCAATTATTTAGGATTAAGATCATGCTTGTTTGTCTTGGTCTCTGTAATAAGAGGTGGAAACTAATGGAAAAGGAACCACTTAGTTCTCTCTTTTATATTAAAGAAAGTCATGTTGGATAGATATAAGTTGTTTAGTTCAATGGGTTGAGGTGTGCAATTTTATATAATAAAGACACTAAACTACTCAAGTTTTCTTACAATTAAATGCACAATTTTACATTTTAAAGTATCTAATAAGTGTGGGCTAAGTTGCATTCAACTCTTGTTTTTATCCTATTCGATACTTAATAAATCTAAATATTATGACAAAAAAATAATGCCATTTTAAGAAAATAGAGATACATTTTTTTTCAAATGTCACTTAAATTTTAAATTTCATAAATACCTTGTCATGTTAAAACATACAACTACTTTGATTGAGAAATGATTGCATTAAAAATATTGAATGCATTTACAACTTAGATAACTATACCAAATTTATAATATTAATCTAATAAATTGAATAAAATTAAAGTACATAAAAAATAATCAATTAATCATAATAAAAAATATAACAAAATAAATCAGTATAAATCCATTTTAACTTCAAATCATTAAAACAAATTTAACTCTCTTTCTTTTCATTCTTCTCTACGAGCTTAAAAAATTTAAACCTCTAAACTATTAAATTCTTTTATTTATAATTCTAGAGATTTAAAACATCTAAAATATTAAATTCTTGTATTTTTCATCCTTTGGATATAATACTTGTAACCTTAAGAATTGATACTTAAGGTAAACGTGTAATGGGTTGTATCAAATGCATATTGAGAATCAATGAAACAAAACCTTTACAATAATTGGGTTGTATCACAGGGAATGATAAGGACAGTCGACAAATAAACTACAATAAAGGACAATTGGCTACTTTACAAGGAATCATAAGATACTTAAGAAAATTTGATGATGTGTGACAAGTAATAGGTAACCAACGATGATATTATAATGTTTTATTGACGTGTGATAGTTGAACTCCCTAAAGGCAACTATAGGACGTGTATTTAGAATTGATGTGTGATAAGTACTATAAAGAAATGGTTAACCGACACACAATATAATTGCAAAATGTTTTATAGAGTGGATAGACATATGCCTCGTTTAAAAGTGTGATTTTGGTTGATATATTGAACTTTAAAAACATTTAAAAAATACGAGAACAAGAATAATTGATGAGTAGAATGTTTATATGTATGATAAAATCTATTAAAAGTTAGTTGTTAAATTGACAGTGAGGACAATCATTACTAATCACTATCTGTAAATGTAAGTTAATTCATCATCGTTATTTAAAGAAAACCACCTCACCTGAAATAACTCGTTGGCGGTCTATAAGGGGGCAAACTTTCACTTCTGCCAGATGCCTCTAGGTCTTGGGCCATTAATTTATTTCCTTATATATGAGTATGACGAACTCTTAGCGACTCATAATCAATTTTAGGTCTTACTCCCTAACCATAAGGGTGGTTCTAGCCCTCTATAATATCCCCAAGATATAGAGCATCCCATGTTCTCCAGGATCATTAAGGCTAGGCAGAGGTCATGTGTTATCACGTATCCACCAGGATTTAGCTACATACATGAAGCCAAGATACCATGCAAAATTGCAGTTTTGCCTCATGCCCAAGTAAAATTGTTATTGATTTATATGTGGAGAGTTATAATTTCAATTTGAGATTAATATAATATAATCTTTTAATCTTTTTGTTATGATCTGATGGTATTTTGGAGCACTTTTTAATAATGATTAAGGTTTTGATTTTGATTCTTTTTTGTGTGCGATTTGTTGGATGTCACTATTGATTCTTGTGCCAATTATTAATTGTAATGTTCAAGTAGAATGTTGTCAATGTAGAATTTCAAGGTATCATTGTAATGGTGTTGGAGAAGTACCAACAATCTCATTCTTCACGTAAATGCGAGATGATAAGATGAGCTTATTTATGGATTATCTATCCATAAAAAAGATGGATTTTGTTTTTTTTTAAATGCAATGCCCACTTTTTTTTCTTTTTCTTTTTTTCGGGAAAAAAACATATTTTCTATTCAATTAGAACAGAAAATACAATCCATAGTTGTCAAGGCGCAAACTTTGGAAGTTGATCAATTTTAATGGCTATAAGCCCTCTATAACCAACTACTATAAATTGTGTCCCAAAGGGACACCCAAAAAGAACATACGCATAATACTTATCAATTGCATCTAGACAACATAGGGTCCTACAAAACTGTTCCATCACATATCACATCCATAAGATTTCATGAAGTTCATAGGTCCTCGAATAGACCACTAATCCCTCTAATCCCTCATTGTAGTCATCAACAAATAAATGACAAGCCTCTAATAATGATGCTTACTTTGATAAGGAGTTTGAAAGTGTGTTCAATTGTTGGTAAACACAAGTAAAACTTGCCAATTGGAATATGCCACTAATATCCTTTAGATGCGGAGCAAGTTGATGAAGACTTATGCTATGGATCTGAATCTCGACATTCATCCACTAAATAACCATAGTCGAATCACCAAATATATGCACCTGAGCAATATCCTTCTCAACAACAAACTTCAATAGATAGTAAAGTGCATTAAATACACCAATATTATTTGTCCCTGCCCCCAAATTGGACTTACATGCAAAATAATGACTCTCTAATAGGTAAAGAACAAATCCTATGCCATAAGTATTTCCTATCCCCTGGAAGGCCCCATCAATAAACGTCCATGGAAAATCCTTGTTCATAGTTACCTCTCTAAGAATTCAACCATGATTTGGCGGATAGGTCAAAGAGGAGTACGTAAAAAGCATCAATGTTTGTGTAGTGATCTTGAATGTAGGAACCTATTTCTCCTCAAACAACCTCTTGTTCCTTGCCAACCAAATGCCCCAATTGATCATATATGGAATTTCTTGGGATGTATTAAGTTCCCTACAATTAAAGAACCCTAGGAAGCAATCCTCCAAAGGAGATTTATCCTATAGTTTTCTCAAATTGAGATGGCTCTTGACCTCTGACTAGACATGTCGAGTGAAGGGGCAAAAAAGAAAGAGATGGTCATTTGTTTCTTCATTACACCTACAAATAATACGCATGCCATGTTTTATTTTATTCCTTAGTTTCAACCCATCCCAAGTTAAAACTCCCTTGTTCAGAACTAGCCAAAAATGAAGAACACTCCCAGGTGGAGCTTCAACCTTCCACAACTTTTTCCACCACCATTTAGGACCCTCTACCATTATAGAGTTAAGAGCAATTTATCCCAACTTAGTTGTATAATATCCCCCTACCTTATAAAGACCTAAGCAATTTCATCATTTGTCATCTCTAGTTATGATGTGATCCCTCCAAAAATCATAAAGAAATATTTCCCATCTCAAAGGCCACAACACAACTAACCTCAAATCTTGCACCTAAAGTCATCCTCGTTTCCATATATTAGTATTCAAAGGATCAATTAATTTTTCCAAGGTATACCTACCTTGTTCTTGAAAGCGCCTAACCAAATATTCAAGTAGAAATATCCCTCCTTCGAACCCCATAATAACACCAACTCCCACTCGGACCTGATCACCTGATCTCACCGTCCATGCCTAAAAACAACCAATAATTGCAAAGACCAAGGTTAAGGCTTTCCTTTGATTAGAAACATATTGAACTGAATCCCCACACCTTCTAATCCAATCTAACACAGTCCCCAAAGAGATATATTTTGTTATTAGGATTCTTCTCCATAAATGATATTTAGTTAAAAATTTGTATAGTGACTTTGTTGCAAGTGCTTGATTAAATAAGAAAATGTTTTTAATTCTCAATCCACTGTGATCCTTTGGAGTTGCAAAAACCTTCTACATAGGAAGATGTAAGCCCTTGTACTCACTATTGCTCTTCCAAAGATAATTGAACCAGGTCTTTCTAATCCTACAAAGGATTCCTTTTGGAATATGGGACATGGGATGCCAATACACATGGATCGCATATAATATAGACTCGAGGAGGACAAGTCTCCCCCCTTGGGACAACCATTTATTGCACCAAAAGTTAACTAATTTTTCAATCCTAGTAACCAGCCAATACCAATGAACTTTCCCATGATGATTGGGTTTGACTGTGTATCTCAAATATTTAACACCATCATTCAAATGGAGAATAGGAGAGAAAGCTCATTCCCATAACAAATTACTACGAGGATCCTCCTCGGGGACATATAGAGCATACTTATCAATATTGACTTACATACCCATGGCCCAAGGAAAGAGTTGTAGAATATATGTATATTTTCTACCTTTGTTCTAATAACATAAACAAAAAACTAGGACATCATCCACAAAAAAGCAGATGAGTCAATTGTTCTCTCCTCCCCATGGTAATACCCTGCACCTTCCTTTGCCATCTTGCATCAAGTATTTCCCTAATGAGCCCTTCCATGACCAATAAAAAAATATAGGGATACAATGGACACCCTTGTTTTGACCCCGTAATGCATCTAAAGAAATTAGATTCCGAGCCATTAATAAGAACATCAAGTGAAGAGGATGCCATACAACCCATGATCCAATCAACCACCAAAAGACTAAAACCGATATGAAAAACTAACAATATCAAATATAGCCAAGATTCCGAGTTGTAATATTTAGATAAGTCCAATTTGAGGATTGCAGCATGGGGGTGAGATGTCTCAATAGAATATAATCCATCTTGCGTTGTACCAATAGCCTTATGAATCAATTTATCCCTCAAATATATGAATTGATAAGAGGATAAAATATTGGATACCAATGGCTTAATATGAACAACAATCACCTTAGAGATAATCTTATATATGCAACTATAAAGCGAGATCAGTCCAAATTCATTGCAAGAAATCAAGAAATCCACTTTGGGAATCAAAGTAAGTAAGGTAGAATTGATACTCCTTGGAATATTCCCAATTAACCTCACCTCCTCTATTGCGAAGTAAATAATCTCCAATAATATCATAAAATACAATGAAAAACTTTGCAATCCACACGTCAGGCCCCGAGTTCTCATATTTCTGGAAGGTGTTAAGAACTGCCTAGAGTTCTTCCTTAGTCACTGGTCTGAAATGTTCATCATTCATTTCAACATCAACCAACTGTGGGAAATAGGAAAACATTTTTAGAATTTCTTCCAAATTGGCACACACTAATTCACCAAAACCTCAAACCCGATTACCATCTCTATTTTTCAACTCCCAAATGGTGTCATGATCCTTCCTCTTCCTAGCAATGTTTTGAAAGTATTTAGTGTTCTAGTCTCCATATGAAATTCATAGGGATCAATTCTTGATCCACCATTGATTTTCCATGTTAAGTAATATCTCATTTCTCTTTTGCTCAAGTCTATAAATCCTATCCCAAGCATCTGTAACAAAGGCCCATCTGATATAGAAAGATATGTCAACTCCAACTCACTTTCGATTTCTATTATCAATTGGTCCCATGTTGATGGCACTCCCTAGCCCACGTTGTCACCTTATCTTTAAGACACCTCAATGAATGTGTAATATGAGAGCACACACTATATTCCACATTGTTGAATCGATATGATTCCATTTTGGATTAACTATTTGTTGAATCTCCACCTCATAAGACCAACATGGCTTGTACTTAAATGGTGCACTAGGTTTGTCCCTGCTAGTTCCTAATTTAAGAAACATTGGGTAGTGATTTGAGCACCGAACCTTGCCTACCCATGTTCGATACCTCTCCACTCGTTGCAAGAGATTGTAATGTACAAGGAAATGATTTAGTCTTTTGGCAACCCCACCAAAACTTGATTGAATGTTACTCCATGTCAAGCGAAGTTGAATAGGTTCCACATTTACCCAACCTGCCACGTCAAACTTATCAATAGAATACGAAGCAAGTTGATTTTTCACAACATAAGTGCCCCATATTTCTTCATGATTTAAGGTCAAGTTCAAATTCTCACCAATAACAAGATTTTCCGCCTTAAACAATGCAAAGAAAACAAGTTATCCCATAAAAATTGCTTACCCTCGAACAGACCATATAAGTTGAATAGGGTCACTATGTGGTCGAGACTTTTACCGTGGACAACAATGCAAAATCCCGAGCACACAAAAAAATAGTTAACAAATATAAGAAAACATGCTTCTAACTCAGATCTTTAATTGTTATCCATACCTTAAAAACAAAACAAAAAAAGCAATAGATGGAAATTAGGCTTCTTACTGTTATGGTCTATCAAAGTAAAGAACATTTTTTAAAGAAGTTCATTTGGACAAACATGGCATCCGTAGGTGTATAACAACCTCATTAACATTCCATAGTGGAGCACATCCGTGGATTCTGGCTTCAAAACACCACGGTTCTGTAATCGCATTTTGTGGAACCGTGTTAAAGAAAACAACTAAAGGCTTGGAATAATAGTATTGATATGGAACCATTCAAGAGCAAATGTTGGCCATTTTCTCTTCAAACCATTGAATCGATAACCTTTCCCTCGCCCACGTGGCAAAATAGTTGGATTAATAAAAAAATGGTGGATTAACAGAGTTGGATTAATGAAAAAAATGATTAACAAATGATTGTTCAATATGTTGTTTTCCAAGAGCAAATGTGGGCCATTGTATGTGTGTGCTCAACGAATATCTCTTATGGTATATGCCAAACCACTGCATCTTTGTCATCCATCCTTAATCAAGGATTAAAAGGCCGCTATCGGGGTGAGGGTGTATTGTTGATTGAAGTCACCTATCAGCGAATTATTATTCTTATCAACTAAAATGTGAAACAAAAAGAAGTTTATTTTTAAAATTTCGTAATTCCCATTATCCAGTACGGTTGTGAAGTTTGAGGTTTCAACATCTCTAGAGAATCTTGGAGAAAGATTGAGCAAATCTAGAAGTGTTTCATAACGTATAACCTCAAAATTTAAAGCAACACACCCTACTGTATTCTACTTCTAGAAGTTGGTCTTCCCCCCATCGAGAGCATCGCCATGACTAGGTACCTGATGTACAAGAATATGATAAATAACATGGGGGAACAAAGACTTCCTAAACTTCTTTAAAATCCAACCAAGACCAACTATGACTCAAGCGAGGCTAGTATAAAGACATCATGACCTGGTTAAACCATTGGGAGATTGATGAAAACGACAATTTGCAAAATATCAATAACATTAATAATATTATCACATCTAAATTTAAAGAGAAAATGTGGGGTGAGAAAGAATTAGAGGTTAAAATTCCACTTGACGTAGCTTGGGTGGTTGGGAGGAATGAATTTTACCATCCCCACCTAGGTTCAATTCCTTGTAAATGACATCTTGAGCCCTTAAATGGGTCTATAAGATGCTCTTATTGATGAGCCCCCAATGTACCGAACATTCTCGACCACCCCATGTTCCCTCGCGGATTTCAGGGGGGTATCCGTGGACATAGTGAGCATTGATATTCGGTGTCGTGAACCACATGGAAAAAAAAGAGGTTAAAAGAAAATTAAGACATTATGAGGAGGTCATTAACCATAATTTGGAAGATCAAAATTATCCCTCTATTCTAATTAGTTCGAAGAAGAAAATTAATATATCCAATATAAAAACGAAGTCTCATGAGCTTTATAGTGAAACAAGACGCTGGACAATTCCTAAAACACCGTGGGTGGAAAGGATTTTCCATCTCTGTGAGTCTGCAAACATTGAGGATGAAGTCACTTTCTCTTAGAATGCCCTACGTACACCCACATTAAATTGCAGTTTCATAATCTTTGCTACAACACAAATTTCCCTAACTTTCTAACATGCCAAAACTATAGCGACCTAGGAATGCTTCTTTTTAAACATTTTTAGCATAGAAATAAATTTTTACAGCAATCCAAGTAATACTCTTAAGATTGAATAAACCAAAGTTAATCTCATTGGATATTTACTACCACCACCATCATCATCAAATAACCATTTTAACATAATTTAACATTTAACTCTCAAAAACCATTTTAACATAATTTAAGCTTTTAACTCTCAAAACTCTTTAACCACACATTTTAAATTTAAAAAAAAAACATAATTTCCAAATTTAATCCATTTTTTAAGACATGGAATGGTTAATCTTGTCGTATATGGACTTCGTCAACCTATAGAAATTCACCCATGCACGTATATTGAAGAGAGGAATGATGTCGACTTCTAGCTTCAATCTCCCATCCATTCAGGCCCATTAAAATATGGTAATGACGAGAAAATCAGTGTGGGTCCTGTGCCGAAGATCCGGGTTTCCATTATTACCCTACCGAGATAGGGGAGAGAGTCCTATAGTTGAACGGGAGCCGGTAGTGGTCATAGAACCGGTGACAGTTAGAACCCATTAAGTGTCCAAGAAAATGCCATATGTCAAACACATAATATTATATAAATATATAAAAAGTGTCTTGTTAAAGTTCATTAACTGTCATTAGGTACACTAGGCCTGCAGCTGTCAACTATAAGACAAAAGGTTGACAACTGCATAGTACCGACATAACAAAATTCAAACCCATCTGGTCCCTTCCAAATCCCAAGGCTCACTGACATAAAAACATCTAATCGGACCTCAACACTCCCCATGCATCCCAATCTACAAGGACAGATTGTCCATCACATCGACCCCATCGAACAAGCTTCAATGAAGTTCTAGACCAGCATCGAGTATCAGTTAACCACCAAGGCATCCCACCTGCACATTTAATGGATGTCACTTGCACAATAAATGGTGAATAAGTGTCAGCTCCTGGTGCATGGTTGATCAACAAAGCAATTAATGCTGCCAACTCCATTAAAATCATCAAATTAGCCATGAAACCAAACAAAACCCATCCCAAAGCATTTCGAATAGCACCTAGATCGACACAGCCCCATTGATGGCCATTGGATCGAACCCAAATCAATCTTGAGCACTCATCCAAACCCAACCAATTGCAATCCATGCCTTTTCAAAGTTGCCAGTCAAATCAAACACCAGAATGATATAAAGACACTACAACCTTTCGACAGCCTCCAATTTTCTGCTATTCGGAATTCCCAGACCATGTTGAACTCACACCTCTATTTCCAAGCTTGATTTTCAGAGTCTAGGCATCGCATTCAAGCAAAACACAGTTGTATATTGATCTCCAGGTGCATATATAATTCAAGACAGCAATCAGAGTTTAGGTATTGCATTCAAGATAAACTTATATTTCAATAATGTTTTCAAGTAGGAAGACTATATCAAATTTTATGCCACAGACTGTATTATGGAATAACAGTCTTGTTGAGCCCAGGATTGGCCCTTTTTAATCATCCTTGATCACCTTTCCTTCCCTTGTCCTACACCATTTATCATGTAATCAGCCCTGTTGTCCTCACTTGATTTCCCCAAGTTGCCAAGGTATGACTAATCATTGCTTTAAATTATTAATGCTTATGATTGTGATAATTAAGGTTGTATATCTCTCGATTGTGCTAATATGTTTTGATTTATGAAGGTAGTTTGAGATAAGTGGACTGCAGGAAGGTGGGGCTGAACAAGGTCTTGAAAGGAAGGGTGTTCGCTGCTTAAAAAGGGCTTGGATCATCGATTAAAGCACATGGTTCCAATGTAACATCCTAGGTGGAGCTGTGACAGGGCAGCTGTAACAGAATGCACTATAATTGGAGATCTTTAGTATGTCGCTGCTCGAGCTTAGCTGTGATCTGGAAAGATCGCTACTCCTGGGCCAATGAACAGCTTTCTCACATTTTTTATGTCTCTACTTTGCCACGTATTGTAATAGCTAATGTTATTTAGGGCGCCTGAAGATCAGAGATCTTCAAGGCTGCCCATTAATAGGATCGGATGTTACAATCTGTATGTATAAATATGGGGAGCTGCCTCGACCCAGGGGGTTGAACAACAGATAATTAATTCATTGTATTAGCAGCAACCGCAACTGTGTAATCATTCTTCTATTAATATAAGGAGTTACCTCTGAGTTAAGGGAGCTTGCGTTGTTCAGCCAGCGTCTCTGTGTGAAGGCTGGGCCCGTCTTCCACAGGGATTGCTGAGTTAAAATTAGGACTCTTTACTTTATTGTTGTGTGATGGTTTGTTTATGATAATTCTTTTGTACGCAGCAGTAGTAATTTGGGTGTGGATTTCCAGTATAATTAAGGTTATGTTTCTTTGAAACTGGCAAGTAATACAGAGTGACAGTCGACTAAGTAGAAACTTTATGCAATTCGTGTGACAATTGTACACAGCCTTGTTCATCTTGCAGTTAAGTTGTGATCCCATGAGCCTCAGCAATTTATCTTTCTGTTATGACTATTGATTTTCATTCCTGTAATTCAATCTCTTAGAACAGCTGAACTTAATCCCTTGCAATTGAATTTCTAGATTAATATTCAGTTTCTGCTTATGGTTTTCAAGAGTGATCAGATTGAAGCAGTGAGTTACTTGTCCTAGGATGTGAACAGGATTTCTTTTTATCTGCAATTGTCTTTGAACCTTATTTTATTTCTTGTTGATGCATGGTAGGAAGGAATTGAAATTATGGTATTTAGACAGCAACTGGGATTACACAGCTCCTTGGGATGAACATAGCTGTAGAAGATAAAAGTATTCAATTATAATGATTTGGTGTTTAAGCATAGATTGTGCATTTATCCTTTGAAATAAAAAGACTTTCTCGAGTTGACAATAAATCTCGTATGCTCTGCGTGTTGGTAATAATCTATTTGCATATAAGGTGCTCGACATTTTGGCGCCGTTGCCGGGGAAGGATAAAAATTAAACACTAGTCATTAGTTGCATCTGGTAATTGTTTCCAGTCAGTCTTTTCTTTGCTGAAATGATTCAGTTCGCATGAATACAAGGAGGGTAAAACGCGATCACCTCCCAACTCCCAAAACCCCACAAAATACTAACAGTGCAGGTGGCTCGGGTCGTGGTCGAGGACCACCATTGGGCAGAAGAACATTCATCGACGATCTTGTTGACAGAACTGATTCATCCACCAGGGCTCGTCATCAAGAAACTCCTATCAGAAGAAACGCTGCTGCTCCTGGGGCGCCAGCGTCCACGGTGGAGAATACACGAGCAGCCGTAACTCCTTTGTATATCCCTGCCGAGGAAGAGGGAGACGCAACTGTTACAACTGAGGGAGACGCAGCTGTTACAACTAAGGAAGACGCAGCTGTTACAACTGAGGGAGACGCAGCTGTTGCAACTGAGGGAGACGCAGCTGTTACAACTGAGGGAGACGCAGCTGTCACAACTAAGGAAGACGCAGCTATTACAACTAAAGAAGAGAACGCAGGAACGAACGAAGAAGAGGAAACAGAAGAGAACATGAGTAACAGACACGAGACCGACGAGGAAGAGGCAATGGTGGAATATCATCATGAAAATTACTCCCTACCAGAAGGAACGACAGCTACATTACAATTTCCGATACAGCAGCCAGAAGGGGCATCCCCTATGAAGAACATCTCACCATCGGTGTTGCCTCGTTTCCATGGCAGGGCGGCAGAAGATCCAGACGAATTCCTTTTTGAATTTGATATCCTTTGTCGCAGCTATGATTATGTCATAGATGCCCAAAAGCTGAAACTTTTTCCCGCCACCCTGAAAGACAATGCATTACGATGGTTCATGAGCCTTAGGGGAGGAACTGTTGCTAATTGGAATAAGATGAAACAAGTATTCCTGGAGAAATATCAAGAATATTGCAACACCAAGGACAAAAGAGAGGAATTATTCAAGATGGTGCAGAAGGAGGATGAAAGTCTGGAGGACTTTGTAGAAAGGCCGCTGTACAATGTGCAAAGAGTCGGGCAGACGAACATGGGGCTGGATGTGCTCAAGATAATCTTGCTTTGAGGGATCAGGGATGATTGTTTAGACATGTTAAATCTGTTAGGAAAGGGAGATATCTCCAAAGAACCTTTTGAGACGATTGTGGAATTATGTAAGAGATACTCCAGGGGATCTTCCAGGAAGAATAAGCGGGACAAACGGGATAAGTTGGAACATGATGTCTTCGACAGAACTCAGAAGTCATCCAACGGAGGAGCTACCCATGCAGAGATAGGCAATCTCCTTGAAAATTTTAAAACAGAAATGATGAGCTCCATCTCTTCGGAGATTGATGTCCTGAAGGCAAAACAAAAACAGGCAGTGGAGGATCTCACATTAGGTGTGTTCTGTCCCCGATGTAGAAAGAATCATCCGCTGAAAGAATGCCCACTTGACAAGGTAGAAGTATGTCAGCTGGGTGAGCTGAACCATGACATGAAAGAATGCCCCTCACTCCCCCAAGTGAAGGCTGTTCTGCAGGCATCAACTCCAAAAGTGGAATCAGCCTATTTCATTGCACAGAAGAAACCTTGGCAGCCTCGAAATCAAGTTATGCCTCTGGAATCGTTTCCATTTTTGAATAATATGAGCAATTGGAATAATAACATGCAAAATGTGAATACACAATTCCCTTCAAATTATGCTCAGTGGAATCCTTCCCAATCTGCAATGCAAAATCTTAATTCATGGGGTCCTTGGACACAGCCACCACGTCAACCTACGTCGTGGTCTCCTGGATGGAGGAACTTCCCTCTTGGGAACCAGTTTCCTCAACCACCTCCACCTCAGCAGTTACCATATTCTCCTCCATACCCTCAATTTCCTCAATACCCTCCATATCCACCTCAGCAGTCGCAGCTGCAGCTGCAGAAGAATCATGTCCCTAATATACCAATACGGCCTCAGCTGCCTGCCCAACCTAATCCTAACCCGAATAATAAAACAGTCCATCAATTGGAAACTATTAATATGTCGGCCTACTCTCTTTCCCCTGTACCTTGTAATGACATTCGTCTATGATCTGGGAAGATAATAGAACCTGTAATTACAGAAGAAGCTCCACCTTCTGTGCATGAAGAAGGGGAGAGTTCACAGCATCCATCTGATACAGTTCCTATCACTGAAGGTGCTAAGCATCCCTTGGATGGGACGGCTGAAACATCAAACAATAAATTGGACAATACACAGCCTACCCAGCTGATAAGGCAACCACCATACCCCGAGAGACTACTGTTACCAAAAATAGGGGGGCAACCTCAGTTTAACCTCCTAGGAGAGTTAAAGAATCTTTACGTTAAAATCCCCCTTCTACAAGCTCTTCAAGACGTGCCTATTTATGCTAAAACAGTTCGGGACCTGTGCACTAAGAAACCAGGGAGAAAACCCAGAGATCCTCCCACCGTTCATGTCATAGGGAATTTATCCGCTTTGATAACAGGAAAAACCCCTGTGGCCAAGTATGACGACCCTGGCAATCCTACTGTCACTGTACATGTAGGACAAACACAGATACCCAACGTGCTAGTTGATTTAGGAGCAGCGATCAATGTCATAACAATTGAGACTGTCAAGAATCTTGGGCTCACTAATTTTAGACCGACCCCTACCATTTTAGAATTGGCAGACAGATCCACCATTAGACCCGAAGGGATTCTGGACGACCTTGTCATCTCAGTAGATTCATGGGAATACCCTGCTAACTTTTTGATATTACAACCAAAATCACAGCTGGGGGGACACCCATTGATCCTGGGGAGGCCGTGGTTGGCCACAGCTGACGCTTGCATCAGCTGTCGATCAGGGTCCATGACTATATCTGATGGTATTGAGACTAAAAACCTCACCCTGTATCCTCCAGCTCGGCCGAGTTTAGAAGCTGAGACTTCCCTTTGGATAGAACAGGAGGAGGAGGAGGATGTCCAGCCACTATTAACTATAGGGAAGGCCTTGACTTTTAAAAATGAAACAGAAGACGATGCTATTAGTAATTTTATTAGTGAACCCGCTTCAGTGGATAAAGAGATCTATCAAATCCTGAACATTGCCCTTGGTAAAGAAGAACAAGAAAATCTTACGGAAGAAGCACTAGTTGGTGACACAAACATAATCCCAGTTTTGAGAAGTTCAAAAAGTATCCCTATTGAGGTAGAGCCTGGAAGAACTTTGAATATCAACCCTGGTCTCTCCTTAGAGGAACAGAAGCGCCTAATCAGTCTCTTAAAGGAACATAAAGGGGCATTCGCCTGGGAGTATACAGACATGAGGGGTATTCCCTCTAATATGTGCACCCACCATATTTATATAAAAAATGACTCTCGGCCTGTGTGTCAACCCCAACGACGCATGAACCCCAATCTGAGGGATATAGTGAAGGAGGAAATCCAGAAACTTTTGGAAGCAGGATTTATATATCCTATTTCGGATAGTGAGTGGGTTTCCCCACTCGTAATTGTGCCAAAAAAAAATGGTAAATGGAGAGTCTGTGTTGATTATAGGGAGCTGAACAAAGCTATGCAAAAGGATCATTTCCCTCTGCCCTTTATTGACTAGGTACTTGATACCCTATCAGGGAAGAAATTCTTCTCCTTCTTAGATGGGTTCAGCGGGTACAACCAAATTCAGATTGCTCCTAAGGACCAAGATAAGACCACCTTCACTTGCCCATGGGGAACGTTTGCCTACAGAGTGCTTCCCTTTGGTTTATGTAATGCACCAGCAACGTTCCAAAGAGCTGTAATTGGCATATTCTCTGAATTAGTTAATGATAGTATGGAAGTCTTTATGGACGATTTTACTCCCTATGGCAAGGACTTTGAGGAAGCACTAGAAAATTTAAAGAAGGTTTTAATTCGCTGTGAACAGGCTCGCCTCTCATTAAGCACTGAAAAATGCCCTATGATGATGAGTGAGGGGGTGGTATTAGGACATTTCATCTCTACCGATGGCATTCAAGTGGATCCTTCAAAAATTAAGGTGATAAAAAATATACCAACTCCTTCAACTCAGAAAGAGGTGCGAAGTTTTCTGGGACATGCTGGATATTATCGGAGGTTTATAGAAAACTTCTCCAAACTTGCTTCTCCTT
Organism: Larix kaempferi; assembly: GCA_027924585.1. Taxonomy (NCBI): domain Eukaryota; kingdom Viridiplantae; phylum Streptophyta; class Pinopsida; order Pinales; family Pinaceae; genus Larix; species Larix kaempferi. Next base: position 4,982,213 of record BSBM01000674.1, read on the forward strand.
TGTTTTCTTTGTTAACGAAGGATGCATAGTTTGTGTGGAATGAAACATGCCAGATAGCGTTTGATAAGCTTAAAGAGAAGCTGTCCACAGCTCCTACCCTAAGGGGACCTAATTGGACCATACCCTTCCACATTTCTTTAGATGCTTCTGATACCGCCATTGGAGCAGTACTAGGACAGCAGGATGGTCAAGTACCTTATGCCATCTATTATGTTAGTAAAAACTTAGCCCCTGCTGAACTTAATTATAGTGTTACTGAAAAAGAATTCCTTGCTATTGTTTACTCTATTAATAAATTTCGGCATTACATTACTGAGTATCCTACGTTTGTGCACACTGATCACTTTGCCATTAAATATTTAATGAATAAACCTGTCACCAATGCCGGAGTGACCAGGTGGCTCTTATTATTGCAGGAATTTGATATTACCATTATAGATAAACCTGGAAAAGAAAATGTTGTTGCTGATTTTTTATCTCGCTTTACTAACAGTGATGACAGTTCGCTTGTTGAGGATTCTTTTCCAGATGAACATCTATTTGCACTTTCAGCTCATTCTCCCTGGTATGCAGATGTTGCTAATTATTTGGTTGCAGGAAAGCTCCCGCCACACATGCCTAAACGAGAGAAGAGAAAAATTATCCAGCAAAGTGCCAGGTATTGTTGGCTCAATGGTCATCTCTTCTACACAGGGCCCGATCTTGAGATTAGGAGATGTGTAAGGGAAGATGAGATCTTTCACATACTGAAGGCCTGTCATGATGGACCTTGTGGGGGACATTTTGCAGACAAAAGAACAGGGCATAAAGCGCTGCGGATGGGCTACTATTGGCCGACTCTATTTAGGGACGCTAAAAGGTATGTTCAGTCCTATGACAGCTGCCAAAGGATGGGCCAGCCTAATAAAACAGATCAGATGCCTCTACAGCCCCAAGTAGTAGTTGAACCATTTGATAGATGGGCATTGGATTTTGTTGGCCCTATCAACCCTCCTTCCAGACAGAAAGTTTACATTCTGGTTTGTACTGATTACATGACCAAGCGGGTAGAGACTGTAGCTTTGGCTAAGGCTAATGACCAGGCGGTGATTGATTTTCTGTACAGTGAAATCTTTACCCGCTTTGGGGTACCAAAGGAAGTAGTTACCGATGGGGGAACGCAATTCATCTCACACCAATTTGAATCCTTGCTCCGGAAGTATCATTTGCAGCATAGGGTGGCTTCACCTTACCACCCTCAGGCCAATGGTCAGGTGGAAAGTACTAATAAAGTTATTGAAGCAATCCTTACTAAAACAGTTAAGAGCCATCGAAAGGATTGGGCTGACAGGCTTCCGGAAGCGCTGTGCGCATATCGCACAACTTGGCGCAACACCACAGGATTCTCTCCCTATGATCTAGTGTATGGGAAGAGTGCCATCTTTCCAATTGAATTTGAGATCAAAACCCTGAAAACAGCCACTGAAATGAATCTGGATGTAACAGAAGCCCAGAAGAGAAGATTGAATCAACTAAATGAATTGGATGAGAAACGGTTAGCTGCAGTAGACCAGACTGTGTTGCTTTAGCAACAGAGATCTAACTGGCATGACCGATTCATTAAAAATAAAATCTTCCGTGAGGGAGACTGGGCGCTATTATATGACTCCAGGTTCAAAAGGGATTTTAAAGGTAAATTACGTACAAGATGGCTGGGTCCATATTTGGTTGACAGGGTATTTGACAACGGCACTGTCCGTCTAGTGACCATCGATGAAAACCGCATACCATTACTTGCTAATGGCCACAGACTGCGACTGTATCGTAAGCCTATTTCGAAAGATGCATTCATTTCGCAAATTGCCGCCGATCCGGATTATCAGCTGGCACCAGAGCAGGAATTTCTCTCTGCTTTTGCCAATCTTTAAACTGAAAATCACATTTCGAATTACTGTACATAAATAATTTTCTTTCTTTTCTGTTGTAGCGTTTAATTGTTTTCCCTTTGCATTTGATCTTTTCGTTTGCTGTTGTTTTTTTTCAAAAATTTCCAGGGAAGCGCCAGGAGAACGACCAGATTGGGCCTGTCAAAATAGAGTCGCCTTGTGCTGTATTTCCCTTTTTCCCTTATAAAAAAAAAAAAAAAATCCGGCAACTGCGACATATTTTTCGGCAGCTGCAACATCTTTTCCGGCAGCTGCAACATCTTTTCCGGCAGCTGCAATCTCTTTTCCGGCAACCGCGATAGATTTCCCGGCAGACGTAAAAATCCTTTCTCCCTGTAGCTGTGAACAACTTTTCTGGCAGCTGCAACAACTTTTTCCCAGCAGCTGCAACATCATGTCCCAGCGGCTGCAACATCATTTCCCAGCAGCTGTAATATCATTTCCCGTCGACCCTAAAATCGCTTTCCCGACAGCCGTAAACCCTTTTTCCCGGTAGCTGCAACAACATTTCCCGGCAGCTGCAACATCATGTCACAGCGGCTGCAACATCATTTCCCAGTGGCTGCAATATCATTTCCCGTCGACCCTAAAATAGTTTTCCCGGCGGTCGTAAACCCTTTTTCGCGGCAGCTGTGAACCTTTTTCCTGGTAGCTGCAACAACTTTTCCCAACAGCTGCAACATCATGTCACAGTGGCTGCAACATCATTTTCCAGCGGCCGCATTATCGTTTCCCGTCAACCGTAAAATCGTTTTCCCGGCAGCCATAAACCCTTTTTCCCGGCAGCTGTAAACCATTCCCAGCGGCTGCAACATTATGTCTCAGCGGCTGCAACATCATGTCCCAGTGGCTGCAACATCTTTTCCCGGCAGCCGCGAACCATTTTCCAGCGGCTGCAATATCATTTTTTCGACAATCGTAAAACCTCTTTCCCGGCTGCCATGAACCATTTTCCGGTAGCTGCAACACATCTTTTCCCGACGGCTGCAACATATTTCCTGGCGACTGTGACATATTTCCCGCCGCCGTAAAACTTTTCCCTGATAGCCGTAATTTTTTTCGATCCCGTAAATTCTTTTCCCGGCTGCCATGAACCGTTTTCCGATGGCTGCAACATCTTTCCCGGTGGCTGCAACATATTTCCTGACGACTGCGACATATTTCCCGCCGCCGTAAAACTTTTCCCTGACAGCCGTAATTTCTCCCGATCCCGTAAATCTTTTTCCCGGTGGCTGTGAATCTTTCTTGGTGGCTGCAACATCTTTTTCGTCGGCTGTGATAGCATTTCTGGCAACTTGCAGTGGTAACTCCTGTGTTAACGGAAGAATTGCTCCAAACCTGCTAAAATTATGGCCCTAGTTCATCCCAGTCCTGCCGGTGAATTCATCATTCCGACCCCGAGGACGCGATGGTTCGTCTTTCATTGACAGAAGGAATTATTGCATTATTTATGACTGTGCACGAGTCTGGTTCCGCAACGTCACCAACTGCACGCTCCACCATTCTCCGCAGGTTATCCGACGCACAGTCTCATAAGGTATGGCTTTCATTTATCACGTGATTAAGTGTTGATATCATTTAAACAATATCAGTCATACTTTTACTTGTATTACCATTATGCCTGATTAAACCTTTCCCTCGTACGACGTAAACACTAATAACTGCCACCTTCCCCAATTCGGCATGGAAATTTCAAACGTTCTTCTATGCTAAACTTTCCAAATTTGCCCATTCTCTCAACGTCTCCGCTCAGCGATTCATGCATCCTCTGTGCTGCATCTTCGATTCTCGGGTTCTGCCATCTGTGGGATAGCAACTTCAGCCTGCAGCCAGGACCATGGGGATTCCAGTTCGTCATGAACCTGTGAATACACAGGAACTCAGGAAAAATCTTCAGGTTCTTGCCATTTTTCAAGCTACTGGCTGGCTCGAATTTTTTGAGCGACTGGATGGAGTCAATAGGGATGCAGCCCTGCAATTCGCTCTAAACCTCACTAAAACTCACTCTACGGTGTGGGGGTTGCGCATAGAGGTCTCTGAGGCCATTATATCTGAGGTTACGGCCATCCCGCTGGTGGGAAAGCCATGGTTTAACCGACGAGTCCCTGCAATGACTACACGGGAAGCATTTTTAATGGAGGGGGAGCAAGTAGAAGTGTCAAGAAGAGGGATTGCATTGCATTCATTGCCGTGGCCTTGGGGCCAGGTTGCTGTCTTCCTCAAGAAGTACATCACTTTTGAAGGTAGATATCAAACTGTGTATAATTCTGAACTCCCTTTACTTTCTCATCTCTGCCATGGCATTTTATTAAACATTCCATATTATCTACTGCATGACTTGCGTCATATGGCGGCATTTGTCCAGTCTGCTAAGCTTCCACTTTCCTCCCTCACCCACCATGGCCTTATCAAATTAATAATGGTAAGAACCCTTGCCCAGCATCATATAACCTGGGAACAATTCATAGCTCGAGCTCAGCAAACCGCCCCCTTGCGGGTTGTCCCATTACAGCAGATACAAGTCCCACCACAACAGGAGGACCGGAGTCCCTCCACTGAAGTTGGGGGGGGGATGAAATTGCAGAAGAACAGTAATCGGGGGCACAAGCAGGACCATCTGGGGTGGATGACACTACAGTAGAAGAACAGCAACCGGGGGCACAAGCAGGACCATCCGGGGTGGATGAAACTACAGTAGAAGAACAGCAACCGGGGGCACAAGCAGGACCATCCGAGGTGGATGAAACTATATTAGAAGAAGAGCAACCGGGGGCACAGGCAGAGCCATTTGGGGGGGATGAAACTCCATTGGAAGAAGAACAATTGGGGGATGAAACTCCATTACAAGCAGAGCCATCGGGGGAGGATGTAGATAAAAACCCTGTGGAAAATCCAGACAATAGGGTAGCTATGACACCAGAAGGTGAAATTGGAGCAGCACTAAATGCTGCAACAAGTGAACCTGAAGGTGACAGAGCCAGGGCAATAGAAGAAAACATTGAGCTGGTAACTATTGAATCCTCACCTGAGTGGGAAGGAGGAGCTTTAATTGAAGAAGAACAGCATGAGAGGCAAGAAAACATTCCTTCGACCTCAGCTGTGAATCCCTATGTACCAGCCCCACAAAAGAAAACACCACAAAAGAAAAGAAAGAGAGCAATCAATGAATTTAACATAACCTCACCTATCAGAAAGAAAAGAACTAGATCAGCTACAGCAGCAGAGGTAGCCAAAAAAAGATGGGCAACCTTAGAGGCACAGGTTGAACCCCCGATCCTTGTACCAAGACCAATGGATGCTCCACAAAGGCCAGTGGAGGAAGAACCCAGAATTGAAGGACTTCTGGCTGAGAATGCACTATTAAAGGAAGACCTCCAAGTACTTCGAAGGGAGTTGGAAACGTGGAAGGAAACCTGCAGAAAACAAGGAGAAAGAAAAATGTATACATTGGTAGAGGCTGCAGACCAACTGGAGGGATCAGATTCTGCTGAGCCTGGCAAGGAGGATGAACGAGTACTCTGTCCCACCTGTGGAGAAATATTCAAGGAGGCAGACCACAAGATTATACTTCGTACCTGTTCAGCACAACAGCCTGCAGCCACAACAGAGGAAGCTCCAGAAAAAGAAGATGCTGCCACACAAGAACCAGCATCTTTACACATCCTTGCTGAAGCTGCCACCAATCCTGTGACAGAGGAGCTAAGGGATGAACTCATGTGTGATGATGGGGATAAAGAATTGGCTGTAACCCCAGAATGCTCCCACAACGCAGAAATTATAGAGCAGATGGGAGAAGAACCGGGAATGGGGGACACTTGGGAGTCTAATGAAGAATTTTGTACTGTAACCCCAGAATGTTCCCATGACACAGAAATTCTAGAAGATGAGCCACAAGAGCAGGACACTGATAAACTTGAACAGGGTGCTGTAACACAAGAACCAGCAAACCTGAGTGTACCTGTCCAATCGGCCAAGCAAATGGGAGAAGAACCTGGAACAGAGGACACTTTGGAATTTAATGATGAACTCTGGGTTGTAACCCCAGAGGGTTCCCATGACACAGAGCTCATAGGAGAAGAGTTGCAACAACAGGAGGATGAAGAGGCAAGCCAGGATGTTGCTACACAAGAACCAACATCCTTGGAGGTTGCAGCAGGAACTCCTGAATTTCATTTGAAAGATAACCTTGAAATGGATATCATTCCCAATACACAGTGGAGTGAAGATGAACAAGTACAGACACCATGCTCAGGTGACACCGAAATCTTGGATGAGGAGCTGCACAATGAGAAGGATATCCAATCTCAGCAGCAGAAGGACAAGGAAGACACTGTTACACAAGAACCAGTGTCTCTAAAAACACTGAAGGTAGCTGCTGAAGAGAGTCCAAAGGATGTGGCTGTTACACAAGAACCAACAACTCTCTTATTAGACTTAGATGTGTTGGAAGACACTGCCCCACAAGAACCAGTGCTTCTACCTCCTAGAAATGTCATTGATTTGGATTCAGATTAAAGATTTCTTTTCAAGTCCTCCCCAGGCACAGCACATAATGAAACTGCAGGAAGAAGTGATTTCCACTTGTATCAATTACATTTTCAGACACCAGCAGGTAGCATTGGAAGGACAGATGGGGTGCCTGAGTTACAATTTTTCCTCTCTCCATGGATAGAGCTCAGTACAGGACCCAGATTCCAAATGATGCAGATTGTTGCATAAGGACATGCAACAGGGTAGTTGGGGGGAGATGTTGAGCCCAGGATTGGCCCTTTTTAATCATCCTTGATCACCTTTCCTTCCCCTGTCCTACACCATTTATCATGTAATCAGCCCTGTTGTCCTCACTTTATTTCCCCAAGCTGCCAAGGTATGACTGATCATTGCTTTAAATTATTAATGCTTATGATTGTGATAATTAAGGCTATATATCTCTCGATTGTGCTAATATGTTTTGATTTATGAAGGTAGTTTGAGATAAGTGGACTGCAGGAAGATGGGGCTGAACAAGGTCTTGAAAGGAAGGGTGTTCGCTGCTTAAAAAGGGCTTGGATCATCGATTAAAGCACATGGTTCCAATGTAACATCCTAGGTGGAGTTGTGACAGGGCAGCTGTAACAGAATGCGCTATAATTGGAGATCTTTAGTATGTCGCTGCTCGAGCTTAGCTGTGATCTGGAAAGATCGCTACTCCTGGGCCAATGAACAACTTTCTCACATTTTTTATGTCTCTACTTTGCCACGTATTGTAACAGCTAGTGTTATTTAGGGCGCCTGAAGATCAGAGATCTTCAAGGCTACCCATTAATAGGATCGGATGTTACAATCCGTATGTATAAATATGGGGAGCTGCCTCGACCTAGGGGGTTGAACAACAGATAATTAATTCATTGTATTAGCAGCAAACGCAACTCTGTAATCATTCTTCTGTTAATATAAGGAGTTACCTCTGAGTTAAGGGAGCTTGCGTTGTTCAGCCAGCGTCTCTGTGTGAAGGCTGGGCCCGTCTTCCACAGGGATTGCTGAGTTAAAATTAGGACTCTTTAATTTATTGTTGTGTGATGGTTTGTTTATGATAATTCTTTTGTACGCAACAATAGTAATTTGGGTGTGGATTTCCAGTATAATTAAGGTTATGTTTCTTTGAAACTAGCAAGTAATACAGAGTGACAGTCGACTAAGTAGAAACTTTATGCAATTCGTGTGACAATTGTACACAGCCTTGTTCATCTTGCAGTTAAGTTGTGATCCCATGAGCCTCAGCAATTTATCTTTCTGTTATAAATGTTGATTTTCATTCCTGTAATTCAATCTCTTAGAACAGCTGAACTTAATCCCTTGCAATTGAATTTCTAGATTAATATTCAGTTTCTGCTTATGATTTTCAAGAGTGATCAGATTGAAGTAGTGAGTTACTTGTCCTAGGATGTGAACAGGATTTCTTTTTATCTGCAATTGTCTTTGAACCTTATTTTATTTCTTGTTGATGCATGGTAGGAAGGAATTGAAATTATGGTATTTAGACAGCAACTGGGATTACACAGCTCCTTGGGATGAACATAGCTGTAGAAGATAAAAGTATTCAATTATAATGATTTGGTGTTTAAGCATAGATTGTGCATTTATCCTTTGAAATAAAAAGACTTTCTCGAGTTGACAATAAATCTCGTATGCTCTGTGTGTTGGTAATAATCTATCTGCATATAGGGTGCTCGACAAGTCTCTAAATAGATGCATAACAAATATAACAAGTATATATATGTACTAAATGCTAGAATCATGTTTTCCAAACTGCATTGAATATGTAAATCACATTACGAGTTCCCTTATAATACTCCAGATCCTTGTGTAGTTTTAACAATTAGTCTTAACACAGATAGTTTAACATTCCAAAACCCTTTGTAGATACACAACTAGTTTTAACAATTCATGTGTAGTTTCAGTGAGGCCCTGTTTGTTCTAATTCTATGGGTGATTGCAGCCATGGCAAGAGTCAACACTAATCGTGTAAGGAGGACAAGTAGGAGACTCAGCAAGGGTGCCCAGCTACGATGCACCTCGTCCGATGAGGACATAGCCCATGATGTTGATAATAACAATGCACACAAAAATGTTGAAGAGGCAAATGATGCAGAGCGTGGTGGTGTTAGTCCACCATCAACCACAGTTGAAGAGGCAAATGATGCATAGCGTGGAGGTGTTATTCTACCATCAACCATAGTTCAACGTGCAACTGCCAGTAAGAAGATTAGTGCCATCAGAGGATGGACACAAGAAGACATGAAGGCTACAATAGATGATATATAGTTTAATGGTTTTTCTATTAGCGCAACTGCTAAAAAACATGGGATTCCACCAACATCAATCCATTACTAGATAAATGGCCTGACCCATACCAAGCGAAAAGGACCTCTTACAGTGTTGAGTGCAAAAAAGGAAGAAGAAGTTGTGGTTTGGTGTGAAGAGATGGCTCAACTAGGCCATGGTTTGGATTTGGTTCAACTCAAATCCACCGTTTCCCAAATCTGTCAAGGGAGGCCAAACCCCTTCAAAGATGGATTTCCAGGGAAATCATGGTGGAGAGGATTTAAACAAAGGCATCCAGAACTTGTGTTACGCACAGCAGAGGGGCTTGACAGGGATAGAGATTTCAATCTACGCCCTACAGTTGTGACCAAGTTCTATCAGACACTCTTTGATTCATATGAGAAACACTCCTACAGAGCAGACCATATATGGAACTGTGACAAGACTGGATTGCAGGCAGGGAGGAATTGTGGCATGCGGGTAATTGCTAAGAGAGGGAGCAGGAATGTGCCCAAAATTCTGCCCAAAAGTATGGAGTGGATTACTATTCTTTGTTGTGTCAACGCAGTTGGAGCATCAATTCCAGGTTTTTATCTGTTCAAGGGAAAGAATCAACTCAAAAATTACATTAAAAACTGTGAACTTGGAGCATGCATGGCTGCACACCCCCATGCATGGATGACAAAAGAACTGTTCTTGAGTTGGCTTTGCCACTTTGTTGCCTTTGTCCCTAGCGGCGTTTCACCTGAAAACATACACTTGTTGATTTTTTATGGCCATGGCAGCCACGTTTCTATACAAACCATTGAGGAGGCAAACAGGCTAGGCATTGATCTGTTGACACTGCCTGCACATACCACCCACAGGTTGCAACCTCTAGATGTGAGTGTGTTTGAGCCTTTCAAGTGTTACTTCAGGTCTGAGAGACCGTCCTGGATGGCAAAGAACCCGGGGGTAGAGGTGAAGAGGTTCGAATTAGCCAAACTTGCAAGCAAAGCTTTTGCTAGGGCGCTAACATCATCAAATATCAGGGCTGGTTTTAGGCGGACAGGAGTATGGCCTTTCAATTCTGATGCTCTTCAACATGACACGGGATGTAGTAAGGCTTTTGATGTTCAGGGGCAAGAGGACGCAGATGCTGCAGATAACATCATATCACTCTCTCAAGGTCGTTGCCAACCACTGGGCGACGACGATGAACATGTAAGTGAAACTCAGTATGGCACCGAACTTGTTGGGGAGAATATAGAAGTCGTTGGAAGGACATAAACAAAATTAGATGGCCAAGGGATTATTCATAATAATGTTGCTGATTTGAGTGTGAATGGATGTGGCGAAGCAGTGGTAAACAATAGCGGGGAGTTGACATTTCCAAGCCAGCCAGAACAACCTGAGTGGTTGGCAGAGGCCATGAAAAATATGAACAGACACATTGTCACCCCCACCAATGATGAAAGCCTTAACCTGCCTTCAATGCCAGCAGTCCTTAACAATGAAGTTGTACATTATTATGTGGCACTTAAGGGTGTTGGAGATGAGATTGAACAAAATGAAGATATAGTGGACCAAGAAAATGTTGATGAGGTACCCCCCCCCACATGAGCCACTACTTGGCCAGTTCCTTAAGTTGCCAATGGAGAAAGTTACAGCTCAACTATCTAATCCCACTGCTGAGCATCTTAGATTAAGCAGGAGCTCACAGCTACTAACATCAGAGGACTACATCACCCTACTAGTTGAGGCAGAGCACAAGAAAAAGGAGATGCAGGAATTAACAGAGAAGAAGAAGGCCTTGTCAAAGGAGAAGAAAGAAGTAAGGATTGTTGTAGCAGAAAATCGAAGGTAGGAAAGGCTTGAAAGAGTGAAAGAAAGGGAGGAAAGAGAGCGACATAAACAATTGGCAAGGGAGGAAAGGGAGCAAAGAAAGGCACATCAGAGGAATCCAAATGGTCTGGACAGGACAGAGGTGGTGGACAACCCATTGGATCAGTTTTCGAAGAACATAAGATTATTCCAGGACCTTATTAACATACATATACCCCAATACCATCAGGCAGGGGGCAATACTGTGTATGCCTTCCAAACACCTCCAGTGAACCCATGGCTATTAGGATCAAGTCATAACTATGGTTATTCAATCCCTCCTTGGCTACAAGGAGCAACCTGGCCTACAACAAATGTTTGCAGCTCAACACAAGCAGGTCAAGCATCAATATCTAACCCAACCAGATTGGGTAATGAAGGCAGTCAACCTCCTCACACATAGGGATTTTTGTTTGGCGGATGATAGATGTTTTGTGTTTGGCATACACATATGAAAGAAATATTTTGTTGCTGGGGGAATTTTGGGTGGTTCCAAAGTTTTTCTTTGACAGATGGAAGATTTTGTTTGTCATACACAGATGAAAGGTAGATTTTGTTGCAGGAGGAATTTTTGGTGGTTTCCTAAGCTTTTGTTTGATTCCAATCTGACAGTCGATATATGTTAGGCATAACCATAGTAAATGTATAAAGTCCCAACCCACCAGGGACCAACCATATGTATAAATCCCGAATTGCTACTATGTTGAACAAGAATATGCCCTTTATGTCAAGTATTGTTTTCTTCATGGCTCTTTCTATTTGTTGGACTGCATTCCTTACTAAAATTGATTGCTATATTTCTTGGTTGGCAAACTAATTTGAATGTTAAACTAAATTGGATGGTAGACCAATCTTATTGAAAATTTAAATTGAATGCAAGTTTTTCCTGAATGCAATACTGACTTGAATGCAAATCAACTTGAACTGGATTGATAGTAAGCATTGCAAGCAACCTTCGAGCACACAGTTATAGATTACTTAGGTTTCCAACATCTATGGTTAGAGCACACAGCAAGCATGAAAGCAACCATAAATAAACAACTCATAATTGTAATTTTTCTTCTTTGGTTTACAAACAACTCACATGCATTACAGTCTCAAGAAAAATCTTGGATACAAACTTTGCATCCTCTGCCATACACATTAGTGTTTGCCTAGGGTTTGGTTTATTGTAAATGGTTATTTACCAAATAAGAAAGCAAGGGGGAACCTTGGCTCAAACTTCAACCAATGGGTGCAAAGGGAAGAATCCAAGCAAAGTGACGAGTAGAACATTGGAAGCAAGTCCACAATGGAACTCTACAATTTGGTATTATTTCAACGCGCAACAACTCATAGATTTACAAAGTCAATATAGAGGTAATAGCTTGGCACTCCTAGATTCTACATGGATTCCTTGTTTTTCAGTCCAGGCTTTAATGCTCCTTCAAGCATGTCGCTTTCAAAATTGTGAAGGAGAGCCTCAACAACTTGCTATAGTTTTACACATAATAGTTGGTGGAAACTTTGATTTGGGAATCCATTTCAAGAATTTTATAGGCAAAAAATTGGGCACCTCATGCACCTATGTCAAGACCATGGGCATGGCGGCCTATCCCTTCCAAATACTCTTGAAGAAATCAACCGGAAAACGAAATTGATTCCATTAGTGTAATTTGACAAGACTGAGAGCAGGTGGTATCACTATTTCCATGTTGCATATTGCAATACTGCTGGGAGAGTAATGACAATTTTTTAAATGAGAACCAAAATTCTAGAAAAATACAATATGAATGCTAACTGTAGATGGGACAAACACATAGGCATAGTTAACATACTACAAATAACTACTGAGGAATAGTTAAAGGATGCAAACACTAATATGTGAGCCACGGTTGGGGATCTTATGGTCTTAAACAAATCCATAAGTTTTTCATTGACATGAATCTCTCTGGTTTGTTAGTCTGTCGAAGATGGACATAAACCAGTTGTACAACTCATCAACAGCGTGCCTAGAGAAAAACAAAAAATGGGAAGATCAGTTTTGACCTTGCCCTTATGTCTACCGATAATAGAGATATGGTCATTGAGGACTTGAAAGAGGGCATCTCTAACTAACCCAAGTTTACCAAATCAAGCATGGATGTCAGAGTTGATCCGACACAAGGAAGAGAACATCCAATTAAGGACTCTGGCAAGAAATAAACATGACCAGTTTATGACCGAAGAAAGAAACAAAGGTTGCCTTGTCTGGGCTTTAGAGATAAAATTTAAAAAACACATATTCATACACCTAAGCCTGGTGTAAGAGGATAACTAAGGAAAGACTATCAACAATCATAACCCATCTCAAGATGATGGGAGCATTCATGGTGAGCATTTGATTACATGGATAGACTAGATGCAAAGTGCACTCAACACACCATAGTAAAACCACCCTCAGTATCTAATATTCCAATATTTAGCGATGAGTTTTTTAAAATAGAACATAGGCCTAATCCAATTTTCACATATTCATGTAATTGCCATGCCCAAATCCCATGAACTCAGACTGCCTCTACTTCATAGTCCAAATTAATCATCTAATTGGCATGCCTCTAATTTCATCTATTTGGCATGCCTCTAATTGGCATGCCTCTAATTTCATCTATTTGGCATGCCTCTAATTGGCATGAACTCAGAATGCCTCTAATTGACAGTCCAAATTAATATCTAATTGCCATGCCACTAATTTCAAAATGCCTCTGATTTCACATATTCATCAAATCGGCATGCACAAATTATTTCAAAATGCCTCTAATTTCACATAATTTAATGCCAAATTAATTTCAGAATGGCTCATAATTTCAGATTGCCAAATTAATATCTAATTGCCATGTCACTAATTTCAGAATGCCTCTGATTTCACATATTCATCCAATCGGCATGCACAAATTATTTCAGAATGCCTCTAATTTCACATAATTTAATGCCAAATCAATATGCCAAATTAATTTCAGATTGCCAAATTAATATCTAATTGCCATGCCACTAATTTCACATATTCATCTTGCATCTCAGGTATGCATCATTCCTATAATCAACTTCATTAAGAACTTAACAATCATTCATTAAGAATTCAAACAATCACTGAAAGCAATATAATCACAGAATGGAAGCAATTAATGAACTGAATTTGCACATATTAGAATTTACCATAACCTTCAAACCATGAAACCATAACTAATTTTGCCATAACCATGAAACCATAACTCAATTATTAAATATACTCAGTTACTCTTTGGGTGAAATTAAGGCTATCCTAAAGCCGAAACCATGAAACCCTAGTAAACCCTAACCATGAAACCATAACAATGCTCCGTTAATAATTAAATTCAAACCATAACTACAAACTGCATTGAAATTCATCCCATTAAACCCTAGCTCATAGCATACCTTGAAGCCATAACCATGAAACCGTAAAGGCAAAAACCATAACCATGAAACCCTGGTAAACCATAACAATGCTCCATTAATAATGGAATTCAAACCATAACTGCAAACTGCATTGAAATTCATCACATTAAACCCTAATTGCCATTACCTCAAAATTCATCAAAATTCATGGACGTAGTGAAATTCATCAAATTAAACCCCAGCTGCCATTACCTCAAAATTCATCAAAATTCATGGTCGCAGTGAAATTCATCAAATTAAACCCTAGCTGCCATTACCAAACAAGCTGCCATTAAACCCTAGCAATTGATATAATTAATCTTCATGGACGCAGTAATTTTTTTTAAAAATTACTATCATAATTCATCTTCGTTGATTCAACCGAAAACCTAAAACCATTCAACCGAAATGCAATATCCATTTTCAAAACAAGGTCACATTAAACCCTAGCCCATATCATAATTTGTCGCCATGGACACAGAGACCGAGAACACAGTCGACCAATTGACCAAAAACCAAACCAGTTGACCAAAAACCAGTCGACCAACAAACAAAAACCATTGAACCGAGGACACATACCCAACCAGACCAGACCAGACCAGACCGAACACAAATAGAGAAGGCAAGCAAATCACACTGAGAGAGTGAATGTGTTAAAAAACACATTCAACAGGAGTCGGTAGGATGAATATCCTACCAAGTGTTTTGAAGAGGCCGCCATCGACGAGCATGAACCAGGAGCCGAGTAGAAATAGGGAGCCGAGCACGATCCAGGAGGATGAACACCACGAGCAGCCCACGAACTAGGAGCCGAGCACGAACCAGGAGCCGAGTAGAAACAGGGAGCCGAGCACGAACCAGGAGTTGAGTAGAAACAGGGAGTCGAGCACAAACACCACGAGCAGCCCACAAACAGGCAGGAAAAGGAGCATGTAGCAAAAAAAAATGGAGCCACAGTCCATGAACAACAGGTAAGCTTCAGACAACTTCCCCATGCCACGATGCTAAACAAACCACCCAATAAGCATAACCACAACAGCTCCACCGGACAAGAGAACAACATGTTCAGCTCGCCATGCAAGCGATGGAGGACAGCCAACGGACGACGAGGTTTCCACACAGCGAACGGTTCGAACAACAACATGCAGCGGACCAGGAGCAGCTTCAGCGCCATGGCAGACAACAACCGCGGTGGGCAAACGCTCACAGACCAGCCCCGAGCAAAAATGCACGAGTTGATGGAGTGGCCGCGGGGAAATGAACCCGTGGCACGCATGACGAGGCACATTAAAGTGCAATAAAGTCCCGACTACTCGGGACGAGCTGGCGAAGACACCTGGGCAAGAAAGAGGTCCGACGAGTGGCATCCAAGTGGCCAGCCAGGTGGCGCATTGGGACCCGCGCCACTACTGGCTAGTATAAAGACGTCATGACCTGGTTAAACCATTGGGAGACTGATGAAAATGACACTTTGCAAGATATCAATAACATTAATAATATTATCACATCTAAATTTAAAGAGAAAATGTGGGGCGAGAAAGAATTAGAGGTTAAAATTCCACTTGATGTAGCTTGGGTGGTTGGGAGGAATGAATGTTACCCTCCCCACCTAGGTTCAATTCCTTGTAAATGACATCTTGAGCCCTTAAATGGGTCTATAAGATGCTCTTATTGATGAGCCCCCAATGTACCGAACATTCTCGACCACCCCATGTTCCCTCGCGAATTTCAGGGGGGTATTCGTGGACGTAGTGAGCATTGATATTCGATGTCGTGAACCACATGGAAAAAAAAGAGGTTAAAAAAAAATTAAGACATTATAAAGAGGTCATTAACTATAATTTGGAAGATTAAAATTATCCCTCTATTCTAATTAGTTCGAAGAAGAAAATTAATATATCCAAGATAAAAACGAAGTTTCATGAGCTTTATAGTGAAACAAGACGCTGGACAATTCCTAAAACACCGTGGGTGGAAAGGATTTGCCATCTCTATAAGTCTGTGAACATTGAGGATGAAGTCACTTTCTCTTAGAATGCCCTACGTACACAATTGCAGTTCCATAATCTTTCCTACAACACAAATTTCCCTAACTTTCTAACATGCCAAAACTATAACGACCTAAAAATGCTTCTTTTTAAACATTTTTAGCATATAAATAAAATTTTACAGCAAACCAAATAATACTCTTAAGATTGAATAGACCAAAATTAATCTGATTGGATATTGACTACCACCACCATCTTCATCAAATAACCATTTTAACATAATTTAAGCTTTAACTCTCAAAACTTTTTAACCACACATTTTAAATTAAAAAAAAAAAAAAAATTTCCAAATTCAATCCAATTTTTAAGACATGGAATGGTTAATCTTGTCGTATATGGACTTCGTGAACCTATAGAAATTCACCCATGCACGTATATTGAAGAGAGGAATGATGTCGACTTCTAGCTTCAATCTCCCATCCATTCAAGCCCATTAATATATGGTAATGACGAGAAAATCAGCGTGGGTCCTGTGCCGAAGATCCGGGTTTCCATTATTACCCTACCGAGGTAGGTACAAAGGCGTGTCAAACATTTCCCTATACTATATAATGGTAGCCGCTACCCACACCAGGAGTGAAAAATGTTGACTTCATGAATTAATCCGGGCGCTGGATTTGCTTCTGCCGATTACATAAAGCAGACAGTATTTCGAGGGTTTTGTGTGATCTCAACGTTCAAGGGTTTGAAGGTTTGTGTTGGCGTTTTGAGCTTACCCGGCATCACCAGGTACGCCTCAATCCCAGCCATTTCATCATAGTTGCAGTCTCATGTAACTACTTGTATCCATTTGAATATTTATAGTATTCCATCAGCTTATTGAGGGAAATGCAATATATATTAATGTAATGTGCACGCATCAAATACAATTTCATAGATTTAAATTTCCACTCCTGGCATTTTAATGTTAAATCTGGTTGAAAGCGATTTTGCCTGTATATCTTCTCACAAACAGTGTTTTAAAATTATACATCAAAGCACATAAATTTTTTTTATGGTGCATAATTGGCAAGATTAAAGGGCTCAATTGTTAGTGCGTGGAGAGGGGCATGGTTCAAATCTCTGTCCTTCATGTTCAAGGGTTCGTAGTGGTTTCACAGCTCCCCTCGCATCCAACGAAATTTACTAATAAAAAATGTTAACGATTGGAGCATTGATGACGAATAAGATTATCAAAGCCTTTCCCATATAAACTTATTAATTAAAAAACCGGCTAAAGATAATCAAATTGCACGGTAAACTCAGGTACGGATTTGGCTACAGTGGTCGTTAATATATAAATGCAATGAAATTGTTGCTCCAGGCAAAACTATCAAGCTGGCAATAAATATGGTAATTTCAGATTAAGGGTTTAATGTTTTAGATGTAAATTAGACATACAAAGTCTCTATTTGTTGTAGAGGATCTGTCTGTTAGCGAATTTCACACTGTACCTTTTCCTACAATTCCATCTGGAAATATATGTATCAGTTCTGTCTGAATTTTCTATCCCAAAAAGTTATTCCGGAAAGGAAGGCAGCATTCTGCATAATTATGTTCGTTCTCATCCCCATAACATTTATGCTTCAAGAATTCTTTTATCAGGAGTCTCAACTCTGTTTAATCCAAGTATATTTATATTTATTTATTTTGAATGTTAAAGTCTGCCTGTGCTATAATGGCGAGTAGGACTATAAAAAAGTACAAAGATGAGAAAGCATTGGGAGTGCTAAAGCATCTCCTTCAAAACGGCAAAAGAAATAAAAGAACACAAGGAGAGTGCTGAATAAGCTACCGTCTAACCCCAAAGAGCCCCAAGAACAAAATGGAGGATCCCTAAAGCAACAAAGCTGTTAACCGCAGCTGGCTCTACATCCGAGGCTGAGAGAAGTGTGTAATGAGATTCCTGAAGTCCGCTGGTTGCATGTCCTGAAGTTTAGGCCATCTTTTTTTTCCAAAGAAAAAAGCGTAATTTCATTAGTTAAAATCAAATTACATAGTGCCAAAAGGCTTCTGTGAGCCCTTTCCAGTAAATGCTTTTTAGCTTCTAGGATCCAAAAAGTTATGTTTTTCGAGTAGTTCCCATCATAATATGAAAATCTAGTTCTCCAGAAAGAACTCAAAATCCTATAAATATATACATCAAAAATTCAAAAAATATAATTTGTATGTCAGAAAATCTTCAAATGTTTTGTTGTGCCAGCCCTTCTATAAAAGGCCTGTGATAATATTCATGGAAAGTGTCATTTATCTGTTCCATGATTTTCCACTGACCCAGATGTAGATTCAATCCCAAGTTTAGGCCATCTGAATGACGTAGTTTTGGAGTTTTGCTCATGATGCCTCATGTGATTGGAACCATCTACATGCTGGAAGTAAGAGGTGAGGAATCTGGAGTTAGCATTGGAGAGACATATTATAGTTTTCTGCCTGAGGTGAAGTGTCTTACTATTAGAGTTTCAACTATCAGCTTTTGCATAAAAAGATTGACATGTTCAAACTACGGTCTCAAGGTGATGGTTTGATTACCAGTGGAAATCAATATTCAGTCACATGTTTAAACTGTGGTCGCACAGTGATGGTTTGATTACCAGTAGAATCAATATTCAGTTTTTTCACAAATGGATCGACAAGTTTAAAGTGGTCTCAATGTGATGGTTTGATTACCAATGGAAATCTATATTCAGTCATTTCATAAACAATCAACATGTTAAAAGTATGGTCCCAATGTGATGGTTTGAAACTTGAGGGCCTCTTGCATGTATAAAGCCACTCATCTTTGATTGGGATATCTGAAGAAGCTAGCAAGAGTTTGGGTCCCTCTAAATAGGCAATGGAACTGTTATAACCAAACTTGTAGTTGCCCCTATAGATGGATCCGTGAGGATGGTAGAGGGGATGGGCAACCAAAGAGGTGAACCAAGATAGCCTCAACTCCCAAATGGATGGTTGTCATGCCAATCGAGGCAATCTTAACTTGATGTTGTCTTAGCCCAAGACAACAATGGGGGAGACCCAGATCTACTCTCGACAGGAGAGATCAGACCAGGACACCAGATCAAATCAGACACAGTGAAATACGTAAGCTGTTAGGTATAGTGAACCCTAGATCTATAGATGAAGTCACAAGGTGAGTTATGGGTTGGATCAAGAGGCTTATGAGATATGAAATTGATCCAATATGATTATACAAGTGACTTATAGGCTTAATTAAGAGATCTAGGATCAAGGTACCAGTAAATGATGAAAATATCCACTGCCTTGGGAACCGTGTCTACTACAGGGAGGTTAGGAACATGATGGGGCTATCTAGTACCTTTTGATAGACTTGTTCGACAAGTATGACAGTATCAAAGCACACAAGTTCCAGACAGGGCATCAACAACAGGCCAAACAACCTCCCTTAGAGAATGCGCATGGGTTAAGGAGATCAGTGCCTAGGGATTTGGGCCATTAGGAGTCCTCCAAGGATGACGCCTTGGAGAACCCACCTAGGGTTTGGCTTAAAACAAAAAACCCAAAAATGTTTTGCCACTTTGCCAAGTAATTAATGCCAGGGAATTTTTTGATTATTTTAGTTTAGGGTTTTAACAATAAAATGAAGATGTCAATGGATTGGAACCAAGAAATAAAGAACAAACCTGTAGATCTTACCTGGAAAACCTTGTAGATTTTTTTTTCCCCGAAAAAAAAGCGTAATTTCATTTCATCCATTAGAGTACGGAATTACATTGATCGACACACTCATATAGAGTGGTATATAGAACTGCTGAATCAAGCATCCTGTTGAGAGCTGAGATAAATACCGATGTTCTCACTACGTGAGCATTAACATCTTTTACAATAACGTGCATAATAACTTCCTTTGAAACTGTACAAAATTTGTATTGTCTATTTACAAAATAACTACTGAAAAACAGAGAACTGTCATAACAGAGTTATATAACTGCATAATGTGTATCTACAGAAATCTGTCTTTCACCAAACTGTTTGAAATAGCTGTAGTGTCGCCAAAAGAGCAAAAAACTACAAAAAAAAACTGCGTTGACTCGATCATTCTATGAATGGTCTATGATAAAAAGCTCGTTCAATTCCATCTAAAAATTCAAATATTTTCCAAATTCCGACCCCCATGAGCAGCCCTTCCTTAGAGGCCTTGTCCGCCTCAACATTGTTTTCACAGTAAATGTGCCTGCAATTAAAAGTTTCAAATGTGTGAGTGATGTTCTGTATTTGTTCCAAAACTGCAGCAATCCTCCGGTTGTTGCAATGATAAGAGCTTATAACCCAATTGATCACATTCAAAGAGTCTCCGAAAACAGTAAGTTTATGGATAGACAGTTCCACAGCATAAGAAATCAGAAGTTTGAGACTGAGAATCTCTGCCCAGTTGTTGGTTCCCCTCCCAAAACCAAACGACATCACATAGTAGTGAACAGGTGACAAGTAAAGGATAGCCCCTCCCCCACATTGATCATTCTGACAAGCCCCATCAAAAAAACCCCACGGCTGGGATCGATCCATTTCCACAGGTTGAATATTTCGAGGACTTGAAGCCTGACGAATCCGCTTAAGGGCTAAGAAGATCCCACAACTGTTAATAGCCACTAAAGCCGGGAGTCCTAGTTTATCATTGAACAAACATTTGTTACGAGAGAGCCAAATGCCCCATATTACAACTGAGGGTAGTGCTTTAAAGGCATTCAAAGCAGAATTGTTTGTCCACCTTCTCCATGCCTCTTCTAGGGTGTTCCCATCCCACGACAATAGTATTTTTAAAATTCTGGAGACAATATTCCATACCTCCCTTGAGATACTACACTGAAGAAACAAATGAAGAGCGGTTTCCTCATACAAATTGCACAAGTAACATCTGCTAGGACCATGAAAACTTCTTTTCTGCAGAAAATCCCACGTCGGGATCCTATTGGCCAAAACACACCACATGAATAATCTAGCTTTGGACGGGCATTGAAGTTTCCATACATATTTCCACCACCAAACCAGATCTCTGTCCACATAGTTCTCACTAATCCACTGATATCCAAATTTTGGTGTGTAATTTCCGGAAGGATCCCCATCCCAAATAAGATTGTCATCTTCTTCATTCAGGAAAATCTGGTCCCTACTAAGTGCTCTCAAATACTGTCTCAGTTCTTCCTCCAGCTCCACTCCTAATCCAAATGTGTCTGCCCTCCTCCAAGCTGGGTTTCCCATCCAAACATTCTCAACATCCACCAACTGATTAAGAAAGAACAAATCTCGCTGCCTAAACTCCTCCATCAGGCCCTCTGACAGAATGTGTTGTGCTTCACATCCTACCTAAGGATCACGGCCAATCCTCACTCTATGTCCGTTACCAACATCCTAGACAAGATTATGTTCTATAACATCAAAGGAAGACACCAATGCTTTCCAAATGACCGAACCACCTGTATGAGACTTGTGAGGGGACCTGACCCATTCTTCCACAGTATCAGGCTCAACATATTTTTGAACCATAACCCTAGCCCAGAAGCCATCGGACTTAATTAACCGCCATCCACACTTAGCAGCCAGTGCCTTAGAAAAATGAAAATTTTTCTTTAGTCCCCACCCACCCAAAGCTTTTGGGGCTGCAATTCTGTCCCACTTCACCCATGGAGTGACGTGAGCATCCTCCTTACCATTCCACAGAAAACTAAAGCAAATTTTCCTTGCAGCTTCTAAAATCCCTTTAGGGATCCAAGCAAGTGACATCCAGTATACCGGGATAGCTTCCAGCACGGAGTTAACTAGGACAAGCCTCCCCGCTCGCGAAAGCCACCTGAAACTCCAACCCTTCAACCTCTTTTCCAGCTTTTCCAGTAGCCATAACCAGTCCTTTTTTAAATAGTCATTAGGCTTCAAATTGAACCCCAAATATTTTAACCCTTCCGAGAGAGTAAGAAGTCTGAAGGGAAATAAATTAGTATATATATTAAATTCCTCCTCCCTTAATAGAGAAACAGTAAGAGAGGATTTCCCATCATTTATCTCCATTCCAGTTGTAGTAGAAAAAAGGTTCAGAATCCCTTTGAGTTTGTCAGCATCCTTTCTTGAGCTAGAACAAAAAAGCAAGATGTCATCCACAAAGAGCAAGTGTGTAAGAGAGATGCCCGGAGCCACCAAAATCCCTTCAAAATCTCCTACCCGTTTTGCTTCCTTTATAGCCCTACTCAAGCTCTCAGCCACCAACAAAAATAACAATGGGGAAAGGGGTCAGCCCTGACGTAAACCACGTCCAGAATGAAAGAAGGGGGTCGCCGCTCCATTCATTAAAACAGAGAAGGAAACAGTAGAAATGCAGCTCATAATCCATCGTATGAAACCAATCTCAAAACCTAAATGGGTAAGCATAAGACGAATATAAAGCCAACTCACCTTATCATATGCTTTTGACAAATCAATTTTAAGAACAGCTCCTTTCAGCTTTCTAGTCTTAATGCTATGTAAACCTTCCTGAGCAATTCCAATCGCCTCATGAATCTGACGCCCTTCCAGGAACCCAAACTGCTCTTCTGAAATATGTGTAGATAAGATAGGTTTGAGCCTTATAGCAATCACTTTAGTAACGATCTTATACACACAGTTGCATAATGAAATAGGCTGAAAATCATTAAGAGAGGAAGGAGTATCCACTTTAGGAATAAGGGCAATGAAGGTGGAGTTGATGCTGGCTGGGACCCTGCCTTCCTTCCTAGAATCCTCGACAAGCTGTAAAAGATCATTGCCTAAAATATCATAAAGAGCTATTAAGAATTCTATAGTCCACCCATCAGGCCCAGGGCTCTTATCCTTCTGAAAACTATCCAAGACCGCCTTCAATTCATCCACTGAAATAGGAGCCATCAGCTTTCGGTTATCATCCGTTTCAACGAACCGAGTGAATAGCTGTGCTACCCTGATGACCTCTTCAATATTCACTCTCTCACTGGCTTTGAAAAGATCCCGGAAATGAGTAACCCCAATGGCAGCCAACCCTTCAAAAGTAGACATAGAATTACCTTCTAAGTCCTCAAGGCTCCAAATAGTATTGGCAGATCTTCTTCCTTTTGCATAAGCATGAAAGAATTTGGAGTAATCATCCCCACTTTCCAACCAGATGGCCCTGCTCTTCAATCGCCAAGTCTCCTCATTCTGTAAAAGTATTCTGTTCCTCTGATTCTCCAAATGAACTAGATGGTCCTTAGTAGTTTGAGAACCGTATCCACCTCCTGACTCATCAGAGATAGAGGATATTTCTCCTTCAATAGTCTTAAGTGCCCTATCGTCCCTCATCCTCTTCTCTGCAGCCCATATTTTAATTGGTTCCTTGAGTGTTCAAATATTCTCCGCAAAATGGAAGGTTGCAGAATGGATCGACCCCGGATGATAAGGTATCCAATGCTGCTGAATAAGCTCCATGAAAGTAGAATCTTCCAACCATACCTTATTAAATTTAATAGGCGCAGGAGGTTTAATAGGGCCAGCCTTCAACTCCAGAAAAATTGGATCGCAATCTGAGTTTCCCCCCGATCCAATCCATTGTCGAACAAAGAATGTTGACTCCACTATCTGCTCAGAAAGGAGGAAACGACCCAACCTCTTTGCCACACTTTCCAAACCAATTCTCTTATTTCTCCAAGATGGCTTTAATTGAACAGGCTCCACATCAATCCAATTGCCTTCAGATAACTTCCTAACAAAGAAATTTGTAAGGGGATCCACATGAGCATGCGGCCCCCAAACCTCAGCATGACCCAAAGAAAAGTTAAGATCCCCCCCCCCCCAATATCACAGAATCCCCTCTGAGCAACTCTCTATCCAACAGCGAGGTCCAAAACGTTTCCCTTTCACAATATGGACCATAAATGTTTACAATAGTGAAAATTCTGTCAAAATCCAAGAATTTGTAGGAAATTCCCAAAACCGAATGCATCCCCCATAGAGAGGACACGCAAACCTTAGGTTCGTTCCATCCAATCACCAAACCTCCTGAGCGACCCCTAGCATTTGAAGCTTCAAATCCCCACCTCGGGAACCAAGCTTTTAACCTGCCAATAGCTTCATCACCACCACACATAGTTTCTTGTAGAATCAAAACATCGGGATGCTCAAGGTGCAGCATCCGTCGCAACGCTGGTCTTTTGGAGGGACCAGCAAGACCTCGACAATTAAATGACATGACCTTCATCTCAACCCATCCTTATGGGCATCCACTGCTCTAAGTGCCCTTTCAATTGAGAGTTGTTTTCCATTCCTAAGATCCGAGCGAGCTCTGGACTTAGCATGAGAGATGAAATACTTCCTTCCTCTGGTTGTAGGTAGTTTGGGTTTTTCCTTCCCTAACCCTCCCGCTGTGGATTTGTTCATGGAGCGCAAAAAATAACCAGACTCTGAGGATCCGGTGGGTGAAGAAGGCTCAGGCACGACTTGCACAAGGACAGGGGTATCATCAAGAGTTACGAGGGGGGGACATTCAATCCGGAAAGTTTCCAAAACAGGGGAAATAGCAGCATGATGCTGGGGAAGTGAAAGGGATGCCAACGACTGTGAAGAAATATGTAAATTCCTAAACCCATCCACCCAATCAAAACCAGGAAAAGTTAAGTTCTTAAAAAAAACTGAAGGAAGGGTTTAAAAAGGGAACAGAAGAAGTACCAGCTGCATTGTCTGATGACCGAGTAATAGAATGCAGAGATACCGCCAGAGCAGTGGTCAATGGCTGAAGGAGTTCGTTCTCTGCAGTGCCCATGATAGCACCCACCTCCGGTACAGTGCCGTCCTCCACCAGAGTGTTATCATTCTCCACGACCCCCATAGGAAGCTCCACAGAGGGGCGTTCAATTTCATGTTGACCCAACAAAACTTCCTCCAATACCACCCCTACCTCCTTCTCCACAAACCGACGTTTCATAGAATTGCCAAACTTCATACGGACCGGCAAGGAGCAATTAATGGCCGGATGCCCATATTCATGGCACCGTCTACAGCGAAATGACACATTTTCATAATCCAGAGTTTGTGCAAAGGTGTAAGGCTCCCATTTCAAATCCATACTATCGAATAATCCTTCCTTGACATTAATACTTACCAAAATCCTTGCCACCTTCTGAATCGCTGTTGCCTCGAAAGAGAAGTCGGCTTCCAAATAATTGCCCAAGAGATTGCTAATCCTCCAAAAATATTCCTCAGCCCAATACTGTAAAGGTAGACCCGGTAACCTAACCCAAAGCAGTATAGTGTCCATTATTTCATGACTAGCGTCGAACAACGGATTCCACGGCTTAAGTAGAAGCGGAACCTTGAAAATCGACCAATTCATGCTCATTGCCCACAGTGCATGGGCATCTGAAGTAAAATGAAAGGAAAACCAGCCTCCAGAAAGACCCACAATCCGAGGGACATATCCACAGTGGCCCAGCCATGCTCCGGTAGCCCACTGTATCATTGATTTATGGCTCACTGCCTTACCATACACCCTACCCACCAGAACCGACTTAACCATCTCAATAATCTGCTGGAAGCCAATGCCTTCGCCAAGAGCGTAATTCGGGGCTTTACCCGTGTTTTTGATCCACTTCCTACGCGTCTTCACTCGGAGGTCATTAATCCCCTCATGACCTTCCCCACAACCTAAAACCTTCAGTGCAGACTCCTTGGACGGGCTTGAAAACCCACGATGCTCTGCTGAGTCCAAAATCATTGCAATGTTACCACCCAGGGAGGCACCGTGACCGTACCCAACCTGTAAATCCACCCTAGTTACCGATGCAACACTGTTATCCCTCGCTGGTGATACATTAAGAGAGCCGCCCGAAGAATTAAGATAATTTGGAAAATCTCCTAACCCTGAACATAATGGATTAGGTGGGAAGGAGCAGAGATCCTTGACGCCCCAAATATTATCAACGCTAACCTCCGGCACAAAACCGACTCCAGTCCTATCCCAAAACGGTGAGACCGGCTGAGAAGGCACAGATACAGACTCCAAAATAGCCCTAGTGCCAGGAAGAGGAAAGCCATCGGTCGAATGGCATTCAGCAAAACCACCACCCCCGAAACCACCTTCACCATTCAAAACTCGGATGGCGCCAGGTGGCGAGCTCCATATGTCACGGTGCCGCAGCCATAGTCCACCTCATCGAGCTGATCCATACCTGGAGAACCGTGAAGACTTCCGGTGGAGAGAATAGGGTAGAAAACAAGTCATAGTAAGAAAAAACTTACCATAGTCACGACGGTTTAGCTAACCATGAAACCGCCAACATAGTGGGCTTGGGAACTGTGCAAACACCACTGACACGGCTGACGGCCTGCTGCCGCTTGCAGTGGGCTGCACAGTCGCCTGTTAGCGCCGTTCAAACCCTAAGAACCATTGCCGCCATCACCATCGACCAAATGTTTCATTATCGGAAAACCTTGTAGATACCTTGATGATGATGATCTATGCCTTCCCGATCAATTTGAGAAGATTTGAGTGAGTATTCTATGCAAATCGATTTGCCCAAGGAAGCCAATGCGCCCTCTCTCCTGCACAACAAACGTCAACCATATCAGATTTGATGCATCAAGAGAAATAGACAAATGTAACAGAAGAAGCAACAAGATGAAATCATAGATCACAATGATACTAATGAAAACCCCCTGATACAAGCGATGCCAAGAGAACGAGTTGAGGAAGCCATGCAAAAACGCCCAAGTGAAGTCGCCCTCCTGTAGACAAGACAGAGTATTCCACGGAAAATATAGGTATCACCACAAACTCTCAAATGCTAGGATGCAATAGACTTTCCAATCACCTTCTAAGAATATTGATGCAAAGGAGATCCAAAAATATCTTCAAAAATGTTTTTATTATCAAGATTCCAAGAGCCAAAGGTCCATTTACAATGAGAAGCTCTCTCCTTTAAATAGGATGGAGAGATACCAAAACCCTAACCACCTTTTGCATGGATGGCTAAGATTAAAAGATCAAAATGTTCTAATCTACGGTTGAGATGAGCTCAGCAATAAAGTACATGGATCAACTCAAAAATATAACATACATGGACAAAATCACCCTAGGCGAGGGGGTCCCACTCAATGTGACAAAATAAACATGATAACCTGCTCATGGTGGGTCTAGGGGGCATAATCTAACCTCCCGAGTCAATCCCCATGGCACAATAACATCAAATAACTCAACCTAGCACCAAACCATGCTCCTTTGGGAAAGTTGTGAGCCTCCAAAGGCTCCAGAAAATCATAAAATGTGCCGGAGGGATGGGTGTGGGCCCCACTGAATGCTGAAATTGTTGTGGAAGGGGTGGAAGACATCACACTCATCATCAAAACTCATCCCATGCCATTTCCTTGCCTCAGTAGCCCAAATCGAATTCTTCAGTAGCCAATTTAACCATTTTTTATCCTTTGTAAATCCTCTAGAAAGGATGAAAATGCCTGTAACTCTCTGCATGGTCACCTGGGGCCAAATCTGACTGTACCAATGTGTTCGGGAACAAAGCAATATAGTAAAAACAAGTGGCTACATTGCATGTCCCCTCTGTAGCGCCATAGGCAAACCAATCATACCATCACTCTGCTCTGACAGGCCATTTAACATGGCAAATATGCACCATAATGATAAACTGAGGAAAATACTCACTCTAACTGCCTGGAACTGAAAACCAACTGTCTCAATGGACTCAAAGAGCCCGAATCCGCTAGACGTGTGTACTCATACACGCTATGGATCTCTGCATGATCATATAAAATCTCCAATATATCCAGACAGATAAAATAATAATAATTTGTAAATGATCAAATATGCTGAAAATCACAAATCATCATCATAAACCTGTAACCAATGCATGGAACCATCTGGTGACCTGTAATAGACCATATATCATCCATCTGCATCATCCGAGGTCTATCCACCTCATGTCCTGTAGTTGACTTTGGTCAAACTAGGTTTGACCAAGTCAACATGACTCATAAAATGATTCAGGCTAAAACAAACTGCTGCAAGGGTTAGAGGTTAAGACATGCTCTACAACTCATTCAAGTAGCAATTATAACAAATAGTAATCAATTCTTTGGCGATCTAAAACCAAATATAAAGTGTTTTCAATATCTATTATGACTCAGACTAGACTTTCAAAACCATACTCACTTCATAGTTGTGACCAATTTGCTAGTGAAGGGTGAAGGCTAAAACTCAATAGGCTAGGCTGAAGGATGACTACTAACTTGACACCGTGACACTTTGGAAATGGAAAGGGGATACACACTAGCATATGTTGGACAAATAGTAACATAGGGGATGGCGGTGTCTCACAAATGGGTAAGTTGTTTCAGAAGTGCTTATTCAACTTTGACAGATGCCTACAACTCACATCCAAGTTGATACAGCTCCGTGAGGATCTTTTCTATAGCCGCCATGACTAGTTGCCCGACAAACCGTAACTTGAGACTCTAGTGGACATAATGCGAGCTGTCCCTTACTCCATCTCACATGATAACTCATAGGCTAGTGAGGAATAAATGAGTACAAGTGAGGCCAACAATCATTTAGATATAACATTTAATGAACCATTGCTTTTTAGGCCTTCGAATTTCCATAGCCTTGATCCTTGTGTGTTCAGAAACATGATTCCATGGATTTACATTTATTAAGCTTTATGATCTATGTGTGTTCAGAAACA
Organism: Larix kaempferi; assembly: GCA_027924585.1. Classification (NCBI taxonomy): domain Eukaryota; kingdom Viridiplantae; phylum Streptophyta; class Pinopsida; order Pinales; family Pinaceae; genus Larix; species Larix kaempferi. The sequence continues at coordinate 5,010,932 of BSBM01000674.1, forward strand.
CGATTCCATAGATTTACATTTCACATTTAACTTTCAAAGCCAATTTCATTAGGCTTGCCTTTCATTCATGTGTGTTCAAAAACACGATTCCACGTATGGGCTTTCACATAAGATATACATTTCATTTCCATATACACTGTACTGATGGTAGCACTATTTGTTTCAGGTCTTGCCAACACAACTTAGGCAACTCAGAGCCGAGACACAATACAACAAGGGAAGCTCATCCAATAAAGAGGTTAAAGCGGGGGATGGTCCTCCATGCCACTAGTCAAGTAGTAAATCAGGGTAATCAACAACAACTGGAAAGTAATGGATGGGTGGAGAAAGTGAATGATGAGACCAACACTAGCAAGCCAAAAGATGGTGGGAATGATCTCCTCTATTCTCCCTAAGGAGGGTAAAACCAATGAGTATAAGTTAAGAATTTCTAATTCTGAGTGGGGACATATATACATAATATCAATACAACCAGGTCCAAATATCTATATGATCGCCAGATCATGATACTAAATACTAAGACATGCCACAAGAATGAGTATAAAAGCAATAATAACCATAACACAAGATAATACCTGCTGAGTCATATACCTGTAAATAACCAATCTGAACCATCATTTGTCCACTGAGAACCTGCTGTTGCAACTCTGGTCAATACCAACTGCTCTGTAAATGGCTAAATGGCTATATCAGTCATCAAATCTGAGTTTCCTGAGACCCAGTTATGGCATAGGAATATACAACTGTCCATACTCATAATAGTGATCCATCATAGATGCTCATCTCAACATCTCAAATGTAAGGGAACTGGCTGGAAAATGTACTGGAATCTGGAATAAAACATATGGTAGCCCAGCTACTATATATGTGATAACATCTGGCTCCAGCTGGGACAAGTGCTCTGCTGAAAAGAGCGCTTGAGAACCTCAGAATCTCTGGTCCTCATCACTCTGCTACTCGTATCCTCGATCCAACACTCTAGCTCTGCATCAGCGACCAAAATGACACCTGCTATCTGCAAAATGTCTAGAGCTATACCAAACTCACAGACCAATCGTCAGAACAATGCATGTATATACATAAATCTCAAAATAAAAACAGTACTGAAATTGAAGTGCATAAAGTAAAAACTAATCTACTAACATAACTTGGAAAAGTTTTAATTTTATTGTGCAGGAAAAGAAAAATGGCAAGTACTCAGGACTACACTACGAGCTTCAAGGTAAGCTTAGAAAAGACAAAATGTGCCAGACTCAATGGCTGAAAAAACTAAACTACTGCCCAAGTAGGGTTATTCAGATTCTACCTACTCTAACCTACTAGGCAAGCAAGGAAATCCAAGGCCACGTGAGGTCAGGGATGTAATCCCTTAACTCCCTTTGGTTGATAGGAAGTAAGATTCGTCGTCCACTACCGGTAGTTAGGAAACACATGTCACCAAAGCATTGCTCTACCGTGAAAGGCCCAACCCAAAGATCATCAGCCTGTCCAAATCTGATATGCAAGAAGTGATTTGGAATAATGACTTGATTTCTCGTAGGAAATCTATTCCTATTTACAGATTCAGGAACATCTCCAATGTTACGAATAGGAATAGGGTGGATTTCAGTGAGGTTTCTCGGTTGCGGGGTGACAATCCTTGAGTTTCTCCTAGGAGGAACTGACTTAACTCTAGGTGGACCACCATCAATGGAAATGGCTATCCTACCAACTAGGACTTCTCTAATCTCTCTTCTCGTCTCTTGGACACTTACATTAGGCTCTTCCTCTCGGGGAGACATTACATGTTTTACAACTTCCCCTACAGTCCAGAAATCTCTATGTTCTTCCAAGGGAGGTGGCGTTTGTGACATGACAGTATTACGACTAGAGCCTTCCCCTGTAGGAACTGGAATGCGCATATTTTCCAACCCATTGGAAAGTACTTAAGAATGAGACACCGAGGAACTAGGAATGTGAGAAGGATCATGACTATGATGACTAGATGACTCAGGTGGTAAAAGAAAATTAGGGACAAGAGGATATGCAGATAGAGCATTGTTGTGATCATGTGAAGGAGATTGAAAAGTAGTAAGGTTGTTTAGAGCAAAATCTCCCTCAGGGGCATCATTAATTAAGGTATCCTCTTCCCAACTTAAAGAATTATCATGAATTCGACTTAGATTACCATCTTCTAAGGACAAGTGAGATAAAGAATCAACAACATCAAAATAATGGGAAACGTTAGTTTCATCATGGGATTCTACTATAGCAGCTAACTTAAGACGGTTTGCCCATGGGTAAATGGGTTCAAGCCCTTGGCTTTCCCTCTCTCTATTATGGTCAATTAAGGCAGACCACTCACTTACTGTTCTCAGAACTCTTTCACCACGTCTAATATCATCAAACTCATCAACAACTTCAGGTATTTGATTTTCATTAACTTGCTCTTGACCCTGAGGTTGATTTTCATTTCTTCTTAATTCTTCTAATTCTTCAGCAACTTCTCCTCTAAGTAATTCCAGATTTATTCTCCTAGCAATTTCAGCTATTTGATCTTCTTCATTAGAAGAGCCAGTGTCTCCCATTACCATGAAAATGTTCTCAGCTTGTTCAAACTCCCAAATTTCATCTTCATTCTTAATCAAATTGGTTTTAGCATTATTCAATAATTCATCCCCATATGTGTTTTTTATCCCTTCCTCAAAAGTTTCCAAGTGCTTGTCATAGCAAGGTTCTCTGTTAATCCTAATTAAAGCACCGTCAGAGTTTGGAACAAAGATATATGAAAGATCCATCATAAGGTATCCACCTAGACCAGCTGCCCACTTCCTAGATAAAAGCATTCCATATGCCGGGGGCAAGTCAATAACAACTACATCCATCATAGTGGAAATGTCTGAACATGCAAACAGATCAGCCCAAAGGTTTTTGATCAAACCATAAGACTGTACACGTCTAGAGTCTATACCATAGACATTTCCATAACGTCTAGTCACTTCTAATCCCATTTCCTTCATAACATGTAAAGGCATAACATTCATGGCTGCTCCGGAATCCAACATGCAATTATGCAGGAGCATATTTTGAATGTGCAAGGTAAGGTAAAAGGGAGGGTGACCACCGTTCTTTCTCTCATAGATAACATAATGGATGTTAATAGGTGGATCTTTTTCAACTTTTCTAGATTGTGTTCCACTAAGACTCTGTATATGACAGGATTCCAAAACAACCTCAGGAGTGTTTTCTTGGCCAATGCCATCAAAGAACTCTTCTACTTGGCTTCTTACTGAGGGCACTTTCATTAACTCAGTTACAGGGATATTACACATAATTTTGCCTAACTCTTTCTTCATATCAATATTCAAATTATAATCTTTTGGGGCAAAATCTTCTTCTTCCTTTTTATCTTCATTAGTCACATTGTGTTTGTCTAGGAAAGAAGGTTGTTGGGAATCATTTCTTCGTTTATAGATTTGAATTTTGGGTTGTTCTTTAGGTTCAGGGAGATTTATTGCACAACATGAGGAGCTAGGTTCATCAATCAAATCTTCTTGCTTTCATGGCTCTTCTTCTAGGAGAATTCTTCCAAAATCTTTGTCATAAGATAAGTCATTTATAAAGTTGATGTTATCAGGTTGGTCATCAGGATAATTGGTGTCAGAAGGCTCTTTTTCTGCTTCATCACACCAATTAACATTCTTCTTTTTAGAGTTTTTTGGTTATTTAGGACATTTTCTATTATTATCTCCCTCAGGCCTTCTATTGTTTTTCCAAGAAGGTTTAGGGCCATAAGGGTTTCTATGTCTCTCCGGATCATGAAAACTTGCGACATTCTTTGCAAGGACAGTCAGTTGTCTCATCATTTCTTGCATGGTCTCTAATGTGTCCTTTGTGTCCTTTGGCTCATTCACAGGTTCCTTAGGCTTTCGAAGCTTAGGATCAGATCTAGAAGTGGATCGGGCAAAGTGATCGAATTTTTTTTTGTTTACCCATAGATGCTGCGTTTTGCTCAGCCATCTTTGCATTAAATTGAGCGGTCTTTAAGGCATTGGGGTTTTTATCCTTTAAGTGATACCCAAGCCAGCCCTTGAAGGAATTCATATAATGAATTACAATTGCTTGGTCTTTGGGTTTGATTTCTTCTGGGATATTAGTTACAGTCTTATCAAATCTAATGTTAAACTCATGGACTGTTTCATTTTCTTTCTGTTATCACACAAACTCTAGCTGTTGGTGGTAGGTATCCCAATAGTGACGGTAGAGGTGAACAACTAGGTAGGTGTAACCAACAGTAGCCAGGTCCTCCGTCCAAGGGACAGAAGTCACACCGGACAAGGCTACAGTCACTTTAGACAAGGCACGTAGCCAAGTCAGGGGGGAGACCCCACTCAACCAGTGATGGTTGAGACTCAACAATCAGACACCCAAACCCGAAAGATAAGCAAAGTGAGAGACAAGATGGATGACTAAGTGTGGGATTTCTTCCAGCCTAGTGGAATTGAGATTCTGGATGGGAAAGTATACTAGATGAAGCAAATTCAGATCTGATTACACATGTAAATGATGAATTCTATGAAAGATTAGAAGGCTGGAAATTAAATCAGCAAACAAAAATTTACTAGAAGAGTGGTTGGGGACCCTGCCTATGGGAAATGAAGCTCGTTATGATTTATCAATACATGGCAGCGATGGATAAGCAATTGAAACACATCTTCCAACAATTATAAGATTATTAGCTAGCTGATTTAAAACACAAAAACAGGCGAGCAAGAAGTTGAGCAAAACTGCCCTAGGGGAATGAGTAAATCAATGGATAAATGGACCTAGGGCATAGAAAAATAAGCGTTTATACTCACTTCCAGCCAACGATAGTTGATATCTCAAGGTAAAACGACGTTCTGAAACTAAATATCAAGTACCCATAACCCAAAAATCAACCAAACAACGTGATTAGACAATTTGCTTAAGTGGGGCGAATTCAGTGAGGGACTAGTGCCTGGTTGAGTAGGCAGATGGAGTCGGAATCAAATGAAATTTGGAATATAGGCGTTTAAGCATAAATCATTTGTGGGTTTTAAAGGAAAACAAATTTTGACGGTTGAATTAAAGATTTTAATTTTTTAGGGTTTTAGTGAGTTTTCTCTCTTCAACAAAATTAGAAATCGAAATGCGGGAGAAGAAGAAGTTACACCTACTTGGTAATATCTGATATTTCTGATTTTGAAGAGGTTTATACGTCCCGAAGATCAAATTGAAGCGGTTGGAGAAGTCCCAGCTGAAATCGATTTGCTCTCTCCCCACCAACTCGTCCTCTCTGCCTGCAAACACCGATAGACAGTAAATCAGATCAGTATTGGCAAACAAATGAAGTCTACAGCAGCACAAATAAAGATGAGAGAAATGCTTGACTGAAAATAGCAAAAACACTTCCCTTTTGTGGTAAATCTGGAGAGTGGAGCAGCAGTGGAAGCCAAATGGTGCGCCCTCCTCCAAGACTTTGAGTTTGCTGCAAACAATGGTGAGTAAAACAATGCTGGAAACATACACCAACTACAACTAGTGCATCAAGATAGTATGGCAATCAACAATATCAAGAAGCTATCACCCAAGAGCCAAGTAGAGCAACAATGTTTTCTCTTCTATTCAACTGCAAAAAATGCCAAGAGAGCTGCAAATGGAGTGAGTGCCTTCTCTTATAGAGAGAGGCCACTCCTCATACAAGGTTTCCCCCCAAAATGGAGGGTTGAGATCATCTCCCCAATCCACAAATTGAATGGTGGAGATGTCTCTAAGGAGGGGGGTGTGAATTGCCCCAAGGAGAGCGCACATGTGGAGCAGAGGGGGCCCATTGTGGGCCATACAAATGTGGGAGTGGAGTTGGGGGGGTGGCTATAGTATGTTTTAGCCCCCCCAACTAATACAACAAGGTCCCACCATCAAAACAATGAAAATCGAATTGTGCCAAGGTGGAGAAAAACGCCCCTCATGGGCAATTCGACCTCTAGTGTGAGCTAGGCAATAGAAGGCCTGACAACATGTAAATATCACATCAAACATTACCATTTTACCTTATGAATTACCTTTTCCTTTGCCAACCATTGATTTTGCCATTTGCCTATAGTTGCCTTAGTCAAATTCTGATTTTCCATGTAATTTTTGTTGGTTTATATGGCTGAAGATGAAATTTGGGCTTTTGACCCACTTTTATTGCCCAGATTGCCGAACCGTCTGCTGCAATGCGATCATGGACCCCAAAAGTAGTAGGGATGACCACTTGAACGACCCCGATCCATCACTTTGGCATTATTTGCCCCAAATCCATAATTTTTAATTAAAACAGGTCAAAGTTGACCAATAATAATTAAACATTTCTCAAACGCTTCAGTATTTTGCAATTCCGACACTTACATGCTCATATGGGATCCCTGTAGATAATAATTGATCGAAATCGAAATTCCGATCGCAACATTTTTTTCGGGCCCATTTTTGGCCTAGTCAACCCAGTTTGACCAAGTCAAATCTGGTCAACGATAGTGCTAGTTGAATACCTGTATGCAAGCGTGAAGTGACAAGGCTCAATTATATGAGTTAGTACATTACTGAGCATTATAATGATAACATGGTGATCAAAAATACATTAAATCCCGAGAAAATATAAGGTCCCGGTGAAGTGGGCCCACCACCTCCAAAAGACTAAAATGCTATGCACATCTATAGAATTGACCACTTTGCTGACTTTAGGTGATGTGGACAACAAGGCAAAGGACATGGGAAGACAAGGATGAAGATCATGTGACCCTTTGGACAACTCGGGAAAGTGGGGCCCACTGAGGTAAGCATGCCATGACAGAACACTGGGAAGGGCGGTGCCTCACCGAATGGGTATAGTGCAGGGAAACCACCACTAGCCATCTAACAAGTATCTCACAACTCACATCCGTATCCGAAGACTCCGTGAGGTTCTTTTCTAGAGCCGCCAAACTGGGTGTTCGGCAAACCGTAACTTGAGACTCTAGGGGGCAATCTTGAGCTTGTCCCTTGCTCCTTCTCACCTCCTTGTTCCATGGGACTAAGTGAGGAATAATCACTACAAATGCTGATATGTATGGCTAACCAGAATCCATGTGTGTTCATAAACACATTGCATGGATTTTACAATGAGTTTCATACTTAGCCCTTTTTGGCTAGATTTAACATTTACAACATAATGGCCTTTTTTGGCTAGATTTAACATTTACAACATAATGGCCTTTTGGCCATTTACATTTCATTTCTTCATTTCTTCATTTACATCGAGGCCCTCTTGGGCTACATACATATCTCAAAAGATATAAACATGGTGCTCATACTGCAAAGGTAATGGGGGTGAGCAATACATGCTTCGATGACCAATGGGGAACACCCGGTGAGGCTACACAATCCTAACTGCATTGCAACATCGCGGGCAACCGACAGGAGCAAATCCCAGGTCTAACCGTGCATCTCACACACTACAGAGCGGAGGCACAATAAACAGGGAGTCTTGGCAAACTCAGAGATCAGTGGGGAAAGGGGTCCTGGGGATCACAAATCAGAATCCAAGTTGGGAGCAAGTATCATGGATGAGTTGGATGAGTGGGGAAAGGGGTCCTGGGGATCACAAATCAGAATCCAAGTCGGGAGCAAGTATCATGGATGAGTCGGATGAGTGGGGAAAGTGACAATGGAGCTAAAGTCAGCTACCGAGAGGGGCTAAGTGATCAAGTCTATGCCAAGTATAGAGGACATGACTCAGCGTGCATATACATAAGTCTAACCGGAGGGGTGGACTGACATCACCAAGGACCCAATCACATCATACCATAGCTAGATCACCAAATATATCATCTCATGCAAAGTTAGTGTACTAACAAGTATAAATAAGTCTAATCTACAACATGAGCAATAATCATCAAATGCAATACCTGCTGCACCATATGCCTACTGCTACTGAACCTGTCTCCGAGCTGGGTCTCTGCTGAATCCGGGCATATAATAAACCAGCAATGTATTGTGGTAGTCTCGATCAGAACAAGACTAGGCAACTGTCTCAAATGGGCTTGTGTCAAAGCCTAGCAAGGAAAGGTGACCCTGTGGTAGATGGTAAGTGACACTGTGTGTAGCACTGTACAACTGTCTGTCCCCTCTGATATGTTTGCTAGGGGCAATCTGAACAAAAATGCCTCATCTAAGGGCATCTGATCTCTGATCTGGAAAAAAAAGTACTATGCGGTCCTCGGCCGCACAGTCTGCAGTATGGTAGCTCCAGCTAACATGGATGTGATAACACTTTCTTCTTGATATCAAACAATTGATGCAAGAGAAATTTCCAATCTAACTTGCGAGACCATTTGCTACTTAGCTTTGCGAAAAAATTGTCATACCCATCAATGGATAAGGCAGGCAATCTATCAAACCACTTCCGGACCTCTCCTTCCAAAGATGCCAGAAGGCCCCTCATGAAGACATCTTCATCAGATGCTCCATATGCTTCCATGTGTTCCCCTACTTTATCAACATGATCTTCTATGGAGATAGCAGACACTCCATCAAACTTGGGAACTTTCTCAAAGTATTTTCAGGCATGTCGTGGGGGGTTCCCTGGATCTGGGAAAAATCTAAAGGAGATGGCTTAGCCTTCCTTCCAAAAATCCTAGGGCTCTGTGGAGGAGGATTGTTCTGGTTTCCACCAATGTTTGTTCCGGCCATTGAACTAGATGAAGATGAAGGAGATCCAAAAAGATGACTCGGTGAAGCAATAGGATTAGAAATCTTCCAAAAGAAATTGGATTAGTTCTCTTTAATTTGTCTTCGGTTTCGAGTATAAGTTGTAGGGATTCCTTCAAAATTTACTGGACGTTCTAAGAACTTAAGATTAATACATTGGGTTCGGTCGTTCGGTCCTTAGTAGAGTTGCGGGGTGGAGTCGCCAGGTGAACCACACAAGTAATTCACCGAAATGATATATGTCATAGGAGAGGTGAGATGAGTGAATTAAGATGGTGATTGAAATAATTATGAATTGACAAATGCAATCACAATTGCAAAAATACCGGATGCGATAAGATATGGATAACGCACGGACACTCGCAGACACCGAAGGTAAGCCTCTACCTCCCCGACAATGGCGCCAAAATGTTATCACCAAACTTATAGTTGCCCCTATAGATAGATCCGTGAGGATGGTAGAGGGGATGGACAACCAAAGAGGTGAACCAAGATAGCCTCGACTCCCAAATGGATGGTTGTCACGCCAATCGAGGCAATCTTCACTTGATGTTGTCTTAGCCCAAGACAACAATGGGGGAGACCCAGATCTACTCTCGACAGGAGAGATCAGACCAGGACACCGGGTCAAATCAGACACAGTGAAATACGTAAAGTGTTAGATATAGTGAACCCTAGATCTATAGATGAAGTCACAAGGTGAGTTATGGGTTGGATCAAGAGGCTTATGCCATATGAAATTGATCCAATATGATTATATAAGTGACTTATAGGCTTAATTAAGAGATCCAGGATCAAGGTACCAACCAATGATGAAAATATCCACTGCCTTGGGAACCGTGTCCACTACAGGGAGGTTAGGAACAGGATGGGGCTATCTAGTACCTTTTGATAGACTTGTTCGACAGGTATGACAGTATCAAAGCACACAAGTTCTAGATAGGGCATCAACAATAGGCCAAACAACCTCCCTTAGAGAATGTGCATGGGTTAAGGAGATCAGTGCCTAGGGATTTGGGCCACTAGGAGTCCTCCAAGGATGACGCCTTGGAGAACCCACCTAGGGTTTGGCTTGAAATAGAAAACCCAAAAATGTTTTGCCACTTTGCCAAGTAATTTTTTTTTTGACTAGGGGAATCGGCAACTGGAGACTGGGCTGGTACTCGCGTGACACGGGGTCCAAGGATCAATCCCCGCTAACCCTAGGTGACCCACACACCCTGCAAGCATGGGACACGAGTAAAGCCGGGTGTGATTTGAACTCGTGACCTCTCATTACAACATGTGACTTCATATCAAGTGAAACACCAATGAGCCACACCCATGCGGGCCCACTTTACCAAGTAATTAATGCTAGGGAATTTTTCGATTATTTTAGTTTAGGGTTTTAACAATAAAATGAAGGTGCCAATGGATTGGAACCAAGAAACAAAGAACAAACCTGTAGATCTTACTTGGAAAACCTTGTAGATACCTTGATGATGATGATCTATGCCCTCTCGATCAATTTGAGAAGATTTGAGTGAGTATTCTATGGAAATCGATTTGCCCAAGGAAGCCAATGCACCCTCTCTCCTGCACAACAAACGTCAACCATATCAGATTTGATACATCAAGAGAAATAGACAAATGTAACAGAAGAAGTAACAAGATGAAATCATAGATCACAATGATACTAATGAAAACCCCCTGATACAAGCGATGCCAAGAGAATGAGTTGAGGAAGCCCTGCAAAAACGTCCAAGTGAAGTTGCCCTCCTGTAGACAAGACAAATTATTCTAGGAAAAATATAGATATCACCACAAACTCTCAAATGCTAGGATGCAGTAAACTTTCCAATCACCATCTAAGAATATCGATGCAAAGGAGATCCAAAAATGTTTTTATTATCAAGATTCCAAGAGCCAAAGGTCCATTTACAATGAGAAGCTCTCTCCTTTAAATAGGATGGAGAGATACCAAAACCCTAACCACTTTTTGCATGGATGGCTAAGATTAAAAGATCAAAATGTTCTAATCTACGGTTGAGATGAGCTCAACAATAAAGTACATGGATCAATTCAAAAATATAACATACATGGACAAAATCGCCCTAGGAGAGGGGGTCCCACTCAATGTGACAAAATAAACATGATAACCCGCTCATGGTGGGTCTAAGGGGCATAATCTAACCTGCCTAGTCAATCTCCATGGCACAATAACATCAAATAACTCAACCTAGCACCAAATCGTGCTCCTCTGGGAAAGTCGTGAGCCTCCAAAGGCTCCAGAAAATCATAAAATGTGCCAAAGAGATAGGTGTGGGCCCCACTGAATGCTGAAACTACTGTGGAAGGGGTGGAAGACATCACACTCATCATCAAAACTCATCCCATGCCATTTCCTTGCCTCAGTAGCCCAAATCGAATTCTTCAGTAGCCAATTTAACCATTTTTTATCCTTTGTAAATCCTCTAGAAATGATGAAAATGCCTGTAACTCTCTGCATGGTCACCTGGGGCCAAATCTGACTGTACCAATGTGTTCGGGAACAAAGCCATATAGTAAAAACAAGTGGCTACACTGCATGTCCCCTCTATAGCGCCATAGGCAAACCAATCATACCATCACTCTGCTATGACAGGCCATTTAACATGGCAAATATGCACCAGAATGATAAACTGAGGAAAATACTCATTGTAATTGCCCGGAACTGAGAACCAACTGTCTCAATGGACTCAAAGAGCCCAAATCCACTAGAGGTGTGTACTCATACACCCTATGGATCTCTGCATGATCATATAAAATCTCCAATATATCCAGACAGATAAAATAATAATAATCTGTAAATGATCAAATACGCTGAAAATCACAAATCATCATCATAAACTTGTAACCAATGCATGGAACCATCTGGTGACCCATAATAGACCATATATCATCCATCTGCATCATCCGAGGTCTATCCACCTCATGTCCTGTAGTTGACTTTGGTCAAACTAGGTTTGACCAAGTCAACATGACCCATAAAATGACTCAGGCCAAAACGAACTGCTACAGGTGTTAGAGGTTAAGACATGCTCTACAACTCATTCAAGTAGCAATTATAACAAATAGTAAGCAATTCTCTGGCGATCTAAAGCCAAATATAAAGTGTTTTCAATATCTATTATGACTCACACTAGACTTTCAAGACCATACTCACTTCATAGTTGTGACCAATTTGCTAGTGAAGGGTGAAGGCTAAATCTCAATAGGCTAGGCTAAAGGATGACTACTAACTTGACATTGTGACACTTTGGAAATGGAAAGGGGATACACACTCTAGCATATGTTGGACAAGCAGTAACACAGGGGATGGCAGTGTCTCACAAATTTATAAGTTGTTTCAGAAGTGCTTATTCAACCTTGGCAGATGCCTACAACTCACATCCAAGTTGATACAACTCCGTGAGGATCTTTTCTATAGCCGCCATGACTAGGTGCCCAACAAACTGTAACTTGAGACTCTAGGGGACATAATGCGAGTTGTCCCTTACTCCATCTCACATGATAACTCGTAAGCTAGTTAGGAATAAATCAGTCCAAGTGAGGCCAACAATCATTTAGAGATAACATTTAATGAACCATTGCTTTTTGGGCCTTCGAATTTCCATAGCCTTGATCCTTGTGTGTTCAGAAACATGATTCCATGGATTTACATTTATTAGGCTTTATGATCTATGTGTGTTCAGAAACACGATTCCATAAATTTACATTTCACATTTAACTTTCAAAGCCAATTTCATTAGGCTTGCCTTTCATTCATGTGTGTTCAAAAACACGATTCCACGAATGGGCTTTCACATAAGATGTACATTTCATTTCCATATACACTATATTGATGGTAGCACTATCTGTTTCAGGTCTAGCCAACACAACTTAGGCAACTCAGAGCGGAGACACAATACAGCAAGGGAAGCTCATCCAATAAAGAGGCTAAAGCGGGGGAAGGTCTTCCATGCCACTAGTCAAGTAGTAAATCAGGGTAATCTGGAAAGTAATGGATGGGTGGAGAAAGTGAATAATGAGACCAACACTAGCAAGCCAAAAGATGGTGGAAATGATCACCTCTATTCTCCCTAAGGAGGGTAAAACCAATGAGTATAGGTCAAGAACTTCTAAGTCTGAGTGGGGACATATATACATAATATCAATTCAACCAGGTCCAAATATCTATATGATAGCCAGATCATGATACTAAATACTAAGACATGCCACAAGAATGAGTATAAAAGCAATAATAACCATAAAACAAGATAATACCTGCTAAGTCATATACTTGTAAATAACCAATCTGAACCATCATCTGTCCACTGAGAACCTACTGCTGCAACTCTGGGCAATACCAAATGCTCTGTAAATGGCTAAATGGTTACATCAGTCCTCAAATCTGAGTTTCCTGAGAGTCAATCATGGCATAGGAATATACAACTGTCCATACTCATAATAGTGATCCATCATAGATGCTCATCTCAGCATCTCAATTGTAAGGGAACTGGCTGAAAAATGTACTGTAATCTGGAATAAAACATATGGCAGCCCAGCTACTATATATCTGATAACAGGAACCTCCCTCTGATCTCATAGTAGATGGGGCAATGATAGATGAAGTGCTTCTCAGTTTCGACCTCGTGAAGATGGCATAGCTGGCAGGTCTTGTTAGATCAGTCAATCTGGTGGTCTGTTTCTACCCGAAGTCTATGGGATCCCACTCTGAACTGTCCTAAGGGAATGCGTAGAGCATGCATCCAGTGGTGGAGAGTATACTGAGGCCGAACAATGAGTCCATCACTCAGCTCCAAGATGTGCTCAATGTAGAAGGCCATCTTTGGGTGTAGCCCACCTCGAGGGTTAACCCAAGTGATCTGAATAAACTGTCTATAGGTGTCATCCCTGATGATCTTGTTCAACTCCTATTTGAGGGGTAGGAAGTGGCCAGGTGCATCTAAGGAATATCTGAACGGAGGGAGTCTGTCCATCTGAATGCTCATTGACTCCAAAAGATCCGAGACCCCTGCGAACCATCCTCGAGCCCGACGAAAGGAGCTGGATGAGGCTAAAGACTCTGAAGAACAATAAGCCAAGTATGGGTACCTGTCCCACCCTTTCGCTGTGTAGCATCATGACTACCCTCAGACAAACAGGACTTAGGCTGCTCAAAATCAAGCATATGATCATCAAAAGAAAATGAAGGAGGGGGCTGAATAAATCTGCAAGAATCATGTGGCTGCTGTCCATGTAATTTTAAGCCTAAAAAATATCATCAATAGCTGAAATTTCACCTAAATAATCTTCAAAAATAGGATTGTTATGGAGCTGGAAATTTTCTGAATGTCCGCCCTCACAAATCTGCTCCAAATTCTCAGAAAAATCAGCAATCAATGATGAGGAACATGGCTAGAAATGACCCAAAGAAAGCTGCTCTAAATCGGACCTAGAAGAAAGAGTACATGGCTGTAGCAAATCTGTAGAAAAATCCTTATGAAGATGCTCACAATCTGCAATATTATTAAGCATAGATGGTTGGAAATGTTCATTAATTATTTCTGCATCTACTTCTACAATAGATGGCCATCCAAAAACTTCAAAATCTATTTTTTCTCCTTGAGAACTTATACTAGATGTTTCGTAGATAAGTTCACTACAAGGTCTCCATAAATTATCATCCCTGCTATGGTTGATATGCTGAAAATGCTCATCAAATAAACCATACTCTCGGTTGCCCCTATTGTCCTCAGACATAAAAGCAAAAGTGTTCTCAAATTCTTCAACTTTTTCGTTTTCACCATCATCAAAATATTACTCATTCAGTTTAGAAATTTGAGAGAGATTATGAAAATTTGAGAGAGATTAGAGTTTACCAAACCATCATCTTCATTTGGATTGAATATAGATGCAAGCAACTTCTCACCAACTAAGTCTACTTGTGCTTCAATGGGAACATGGGGAGGCTCTTCGACAAGATCTTCAAAAGGGGCTTCTTGATCTACTTCATAGGTTTCATGGGCTTCTTCATTTGCTTCTCCAAGGGCATCCTTATTGACTTCCCATTTTGAATCAAGATGTGCTTTACTAAGGAGGAGGGCAATAACATCTTCAATAACCTTCTCAATCTTGGCTTCTTCTTCATCATGCCAATGATGGAGAAATTTCTTGAAGAAATCTGTAATAGAATAAATTTCTTTGCAACCAAAACCATAATACCAATCTAATGCATCATCCTCTAATGTGCAAGCAAATACTCTGATCAAATCATCCTCGTGAAAAACATTGAAATCAACCACAATTTTGATGAAAAATGCAATGTGAAGGATAGCTGAATCATGAAACCCATGAAATGAAGGGATATAATCAAATAATACATTTGGCTCATAGCCCTCATTTGGAAAACCAATGATGCCTAAAAAATCATGTTGAGGAAAGTATTTCTCAACCAAAGAACCATCATCTTCAATTTCCAAATCCATTTCCCTTCTTCAATATGATATTACAAATCACACCTCAAACCTAGAACAATGTGCAGAGTCGGCAAGACGAGCCTTCAAAGTGCCTTCAATATGTTGTATGTGCTCACCTCTACATACAACAAATCCTTCAAAATCTGCAAAGGAACAAGGGCTTCGTGCCTTCATGGAGTTGCATGTGAGAAGAAAAATTTGCAATAAAAATCTCTCACTAAATATCCTGAAGCGTAGTCTTCAAATTTCCGGGAATTGGACTTTCTCCTCAGCAATGATGCCAAATTATGTTACCTCCCAAACTAGCATGTATGATTAACGTCCCGAAAAAGCAATCTAGCTGAGGGGAACTCAAGAGAAAAAGGCCAATGTCACAACACCAATCCCCTTTCGCACTTTTGGTTGGCTCTTCTCCAACTCAAGGGGGACTTCCCTAAGACAGGATTACTAGTGCAAAGACATTGAGGAGAAAGGTGAGATGAAGAGGTTGCCCTAGCAAAATGGTTGTCGCATAGCAAGTAAAGAAAATGGTGATGGGAGGATAGAGAGAAACCAATAAAGAGACTAGTGTCAATCCACCAAGGACAAATGGAGTCAAAGAATCACCAACTAAGAGGGCGTTGCTTAATAGGTCAACAAGAAGGAAGACCTGTAGCCGCTAACCCAAACCCTACTTGATGGGATTGAAGATGAACTGGGGTTTGCAAGTAAAGGGATCAAATAAAGTATCCACTTTCTTTCTAGCTTTGGAGGTGTAGGTTATAATTTATAAATAAGAGTTTATGGCTGCATAATCCGAATAAAGGTAAAGATACAACACAAAAATCCCATATAAATAAATAGGTAAGAAAGGATGAAATAAAGATTAACATAAGACATCTTTTTCCAACGAGGTGGTAACACCTTTCCCATTGGCCTAAACGAGAAGCATAGAAGTGACAATGTAAAAGGACCCATTAAACTTACAACCATGAAGCTCCACACTCTTAAGTGGGAGACATGTTCATGAGGAGGATTTGATGATGCCTTGGTGATGTGTGAAGAACTTGCAATAATTGATTAATGAAAACACACGAGATAGCAGAAATAACAGAACTCAGAATCACTTTTATATTGATCGCAGGCCACTTCGAGGGGGCAACCTCCTTTGAGCAAGCTCAATACAAATAACTTCACGGTACCTTCATTGGTCTCAACACAAACTTATATACTCAGTCTAGGCGCCAATACCATGGGTCAATACCATGTGTCAATACAAACCACGGGCCAATACAAAATATGGATCAACAATTACTACGGGACGACTTACAAAGCATATGCATCCAACAACAATAATACAAACTATGGATCAACAAATACTACGGGACGACTTACAAAGCATATGCGTCCAACATCAATATACTAACAAAGTAAATAGAAGGGTTGACATGGGTTCCTAACATCCCCTCTCCCTTAGAAAAAGCTTTGTCCTCAAAGCTTTAGATGTGGAAATTGATGCAGAATCTGAAGGAGTGGTTCCCCTGTAGCATCCTCGGGTTGCATTTCGGCCCACTGACGCCTTTTGAGTTTCAGGGAGGATTGCTTGGAAGGCTGTAGATGAAGAAGGACCATATTAGTTGCATGAAAAGTACGCTCAGAACAGTGCTGATCGGCTTGTTGTGTCAGTCGAATTCTTGCCATGTGAAGATTGTCCTGCAGAATGAGAAGAATCTGATCGCGGTTTCGAAGAACCGAGTCAATTTCCTGAACTGGGGAGCTGCTGAGCATGTATGGAAGAAGAACTGGCGGTGCCTGCCCATAAACTGCTTCATATGGTGTCCTTTTAGATGTGGTATTGTACCACTGGAGCGCTTTTAGGAAATCCATAGAAATAGCTGTCCACATCTGTGTAGGGATGGGAAAGGGTTCGAGCAGTCCCGAAAGGAGTGTCGTTTCACCCTTGTTGACCTGGCAAGTATCACAGTAAGCCACCATTTGTTGAATTGTAATTTTCAGTCCCTGCCAAAAGAAGTTACATTGTTCTCGGTCATACATTTTGAGGAACCTGGAGTGCCCCGCTGATGAAGAAGCATGGAGTTCATAGAAGAGATAGCCCTGTTGAATAGATTGCAACCAATTTGGAACAAGCAGAGAAATAATTGTAAGAGAAACTGGGTCATCAAATGTGCAAGAAGGAGCATCTGCCACCATATTGTCCTTACCCTTCTTGTAAGTGATTGCAGAGGCATAACCCATGAGTTGGATAACCCATTTCAGGTGTGCTGGGGAGGAGATCCATTGTTCCAGGAAATTGTCCAGACTTTGGAGAGCAGTATTGATGCAGAAATAATTCCCTAATAGGCATGGCTGCCACTTTTGTACTGCATGCAAACTAGCCATCATTTCCTGCTGAGATGTAGATGCGGCTAAATTCGTACCGAAAAGGTCTCTTGAAGGCGACAAGCCCACTGGTTCAGCAAGGACACCTGCATATCTATCCAAGGAAGTAGGGGAGACACTTGATGGGTGCATTTGAATGAAATGGAGTTGAGTGATGACACCATGTGAATTCTTCTTAAGGATCTTTTCCAGGCGATGTGAACTGATGATGCGGAGAGACCCTTGTTGTAAGCCCTTAAATTTGTGTTGTTTCCCATTGACTGAAAACTGCATCCAAAATTCAGCAAAATCCCATAAGATGGGGCCAAGTGTGCGTAACCATTGAACGCCCAAAACCACATCACATCCGCCTAAGGACAAGGCAAACATGTCAGAGCACAGGTTATAATCTTCCAGAGAGATACGCACATTGTGACACTTCCCCTTGCAAGGTAAGGTACCCCCATTGGCAACCATGACTTCAAAGTTGGAGCAAGGATGGAAAAAACAATCAACATGTTTGGCGATCCGAGGGTCAATGTGTTGAAAATCCAGGTTCTGTACATTTTAACGCATATATAAAAACTTGATACAAGAATATGTAAACAAATGTACTGCAATATTTAAATTTAAACTGATTTAAAACATAATTTTCATCTCTTTCAACTTAATGCTCCATTTGGTCACTGCATTAGAGTTGGTCATCGAGAATCATCAAATGCACAATATATAAAATAAATTTCAAGTGACATGAATAGTAAACTAAATTTCAAATGTCATGTACATGAGAAGTAGCATTAACGGATTATAACCAATTTTTGGATCAGCCTTATACTCAGATAGTTTTGATCTTGTCACTGAAAGGACAAGTCAAACTAGATAAACCATATACGTACCTTAAGAGAGAGAAGGTTCAGGTAGAATAAAACAGATCTCGAGTTCTTCAATCAATAAGCAAATGACAGGGATACAAGAAACACATAGGTGCAGCAGTCAAGCACGTAAATAATTCCCACACATAAGAACTCACACAGACAGAGACAAGTCAATCACAGCTGAAGTAAATTGCAGAGATCAATCAGTCCTGAATAAGATAAAATGAATTATGCAGAAATAAATCTGAGTAGAGATCAATCATGAAGGACAAGCTGAGAAAGCATAACCCGTGAAGCAATCCGAGGAGAGATTGAGGCAAACAGTGAGACAGCCGTGAAGGCAACCCGTGAAGGAATAGAGAGACAGCCGTGAGACGTGAGACAACCCAGATGTCACCCGAATGCTGAGATAAAAAGAACAGGAAACCGTGAGGTAGAGAATGCCACCCGAATGCCAAATGGGCTGAGATAAAAGAAGGAACCAGTTAGACAGTCACCCGAATGTCACCCGAATGCTGAGATAAAAAGGACAGGAAACCGTGAGGCAGAGAATGCCACCCGAATGCCAAATGGGCTGAGATAAAAGAAGGAACCAGTCAGACAGTCACCCGAATGTCACCTGAATGCTGAGATAAAAAGAACAGGAAACCGTGAGGTAGAGAATGCCACCCGAATGCCAAATGGGCTGAGATAAAAGAAGGAACCAGTCAGACAGTCACCCGAATGTCACCCGAATGCTCACGGCTGAGATAAAATAAGGAAACCGTGAGACAGTCACATGCAAAATAGAGAAGCCGTGAAGACAGACGAGGAGAGAGACAGCCGGATAGACAGCCGTGAAGAGATAATCGTGGAAGACAGCCGAGAAGGAGAGATAAACCGTGAGACAACAAAATGCTGAGATAATGCGTGATACAGTCCACCCAAAGTAATTGACGCGAGAAGAGAGACGTAATAGCTCAAGCTCACGATCTATATCATTTTATAAATTTGAGTTAAGATTTTATATAGTTTTAGATTTAGAAATTTTAGGAATAAAATAATAATAAAAACTTAGGATTAAAAAATAAGGAATAAGTAAATAATAAATAAAATAAAAGTAGGGACCAATGGTCCAAGGGTTAAAAAATAAGGAATAAATAAATAATAAATAAAATAAAAGTAGGGACCAATGGTCCAAGGGAATTTAAATAAATAAAAGTAAGACTTTAAAGTAAAATAAAAAAAACTTTATTAATAAACTCATAAAGTCTTTATTAATAAAATCATAAAGATTTTATTAATAAGATTAAAATAAATATTTAATGAATTTATCATAAAGTGAAAAACCAAAAGTCCAACATAAAGTAAAAAGACCAAAAACATAAGTGGGACAAGGCCCTATATCAAAACATAATAATACATGGTCCAATGGTCTTTAATAAACCCTTAGGTAAAAATACTCCATAAAGTAGGAGTCATCATAGTCAAAGGTGCACACAAGTAAGAGTGCTAGGACCAAGTAAGAATAGGACCATGGGTCAACAGTCACAAGATCAAAGTGGGCAAGCAACCAAAAACTTTTCTCTCTCTTAAGATACATAGTTTATATATTTTTGTCATCACTGTATAAGGGAGAAGATCAAAACGGATGGTGCAATCCTTTTGTCCTTAACGCTGCTCCTAAGGGTTAGGTACTAGAGACATCGCCAAGGGGTGGCCAGTCCCTTGAGAAGCAACCTAGCAATAACCGATTAGGAGAGGGGACAACAATATCTTCCATTCTCAATGAATGGCTTTCAGCTCAAGGCTGAACCTCAGTCCTGGACTGGGACATGTTGATCAACCATCTGGTCCATGACCAGGATCTCCATTCTCCTAGAGAATGTTCCTCAGCCTCAAGCTGAGCATTCAGTCCTAGGCTGAATGTTGATCAACCATCTGCAGGACCTAGGAAGTCTCTGTCTCAACCTGCAGGATCTGCTTGGTCATCATGACCAAGAAACCGTCTGGTTCTAGACCAGAATACCCTAGAGACAAATAGGGGCCCTAGCCACATGCTAGGGACTTTGCCATGGCATCAAACTGCTTGGTCCTAGACCAAGAACCCCAGGAGACAGCTGGGGGCCCTAGGGTACCTTCTAGGGTCTTACTCATACTCTGCTTGGTTAACTTGACCAGGAACCCTAGTCAAATGACTAGGGTACCATTCTCTCTGAGAATGGGTCTCGCAGCTGCACTAAAAATCAACACAATGAAGTTATGAGTGCTACTAGAATCAATGAGGATTGTAAGAGGAAGCTTCTTGAAGTAACCCCTGACCCGCATTGTTTGGGGGGTGGTGATGCCGGATAAAGCATGGAGAGATAACTCTGGTTGTTCATCCTGAGATGGGGGGTCAATAGGCGGCTCCGGAATGTTGACCTGATCATCCATTGTATCTGGAGTTTTTTGACCAATTGTAGAGGTATGCGGAGAATCCATATCCAAGAGATAGAGCTTTTGTTGAACACATCTATGTCCCCGAGTGAATTTCTCATCACAATTATAACAAAGCCCTTTTTCTTTGCGTGCCTGCATCTCTGTTTCAGACAAATGCTTGATAGGAGTTGGTCGAGGAGCTGGCGGGATGGAAGATCGTTGAGAACCCATATTTCGGAAGGGAACAAAAGTGGGTTTGGAGCGCTGTTGGGCTGCAATCTTGTCTTCTGCCAACTTACCCAACCCTAGGACTTCCATCATTGTGTTGGGACAAAACATTTAACCTCTGACCGGATTTCATCCTTAAGGCCATTGATAAAACAATTCCTGTAGAATTCATTAGACAATCCTTCAGTGTGATTGGCTAGTTTTTCAAATTCTGCCTGATACTCTCTCACAGTGCCACTTTGACGAAGTTTAGTGAGTGCTCCGGTGAAGTCATCAAAAGCACTAGGACCAAATCCTTGCAAAAGGAGTTGGCAAAAATCTGTTCATTTTGGCTCGTCATGAGCCTTGATGTACCAATGGTAACATTGAAGGGCTTTTTGTTCCAAATGAAAGGATGCAAGTGGAACTTTTTGGACATCAAAAGTATTATGCAGACTAAAATATTGTTCTGCACGATAGATCCATCCAGTTGGATCAGTGCCATTAAAGCAAGGAAATTCAAGCTTCGGACCACGGAAATTGCTGGAAGAAGAGAACCCATTGGCTGCCGAAGGTTCGTGTTGTCGGTTATTGTTCATGGTTGAATGCTGAAGATGGAGGCTGAGAAATTTCTCATCTAGATCTTGGAGTTTGGTTTGGATGGCTGCAAGTGTTTCCTCCATGGTTGCTCCTGTGCGGGTGACAACCATAACCAGGAGTTTTTTTTTATTTTTTATTTTGGAATGGATAGAAAAACACAAACAAAAGCTTATTTAGTAAAGGGAAATTTGGATTTGGGAAAAACGCGGAGGGGTAATTGGGGTTTGACTAGGTTTTGGACACTTTCTGATGGACAGGGAAACAAAAAATGGGGATTTCAGAAGCGGGGTGAAAGGATGAGAAAATTTGGCAAAGAGGGATAAAGAAACAGAATTAGTAAAGGAACTCGGTGGTAAAATTTGAAGGCGATTGGGTGAAATCTGAAGAAGTTATGGCAAACCCTAAAAATAGACAAATGTGGGATTTCGGGCTTTGGGAAGTGGAATTTGGGATAGGGTCTTCAGGAATGAAATATGCAGAATGGGATTACTGGGGTGTCAGGGAAGTTTCAAGGGAAATGGAGTGAAAACAAGGGATATATGGAATGGATCTGCAACGACGCGAAAGGGATCTGAAACAGATAGATTTGCTATGGCGCGGAAGTGATCGGAAACAGAGGGATTTGAAATGGCGTCGACTGGATCGAAAACGGATGGATCTAAAATAGATCTGAAACGGTTGGATCTGGAACGGCTTTTAGAATGGATCTGAAACGGCGCGATAGTGATCGGCAACAGTTCAGCTGAAAATAGATATGGACCCCAGGTATGTGCGGCTTCCTAACAGTTCAGGGGTTTCACTCAGCCACCAATGTTGTTTGACGGCTTGCGTATTGGGGCAGTACCCCTCACTCCACGGCTCAGGTAAAACTGATAACCGCTTTGCCACAAACGACAACTCTTGGTTTACCTCACGGGTGGGAACTAGTCAATCAGATAGGGGTCGTTGCCCTTTTCGCTGGCAGGTCTTCTTAATGGGCCAGCTACTTTGGGGTTCCTGTGGTACTCCTCACAATGAGTTTTAGGGCTTATGCCCAAGTACTTCCCACAGTTAAGCGGATAGGGATTATTCCCAGATCCGAAGCTGCAACAGGTGCAAATTTTTTTTTTGGGCGGAAATTTCACCCAACGAGCCCAAGAAAGTGCTCTGATACCAGATGTGAAGAACTTGCAATAATTGATTAATGAAAACACATTAGATAGCAGAAATAACAGAACTCAGAATCACTTTTATATTGATCGCAGGCCACTTTGAGGGGGCCACCTCCTTTGAGCAAGTTCAATACAAATAACTTCACGGTACCTTCATTGGTCTCAACACAAACTTATATACTCAGTCTAGGTGTAGAAACCCATCTACTTAACTATGGGGATTAATTTTAATTCAACACTTAATAATGAATAAAATCAAAATCCATATGAATGTGTCTACTAATTTATAAAGAAATTAACGATTATTTAAAAAAAAAAACAGGAATCACTTGTACTAATTTTATCTTTCATGTCATTTTCTAAATTGCTGAATTGACCAAACAAATTAAGTAAACTAAACAAAAGGAAAATCAAGAATACATACCTGAATCTGTAAGTTAGACTTACATTTAGACATTTGAAGCTTGCAGAATGTCCATCACCTCAGTTGTCCTTCCTCACGAAACCACGTATGGGGGATTGCTCTCCTCCCAACCAACCCCCCAGTCTACTACTGAGAGCCCCCAAGCCCTCACTCAGTAATACCAAGCCACCCATTCATCACAATCAGAATCCTATTCTACCCTCAACCTCCAAACCTCCATCTCCATAAAACCCCTTTCTCCAATCAAACATACCAAAAACCGAGCATAAAAACCAAGAATGAGCATCAAAACAAAAGAAGACCCCACTCAATCATCCCTCAATTCCCTATTTATGCAGAATTTTATAATTTTAATATAATTAGAGTGAATTGTGCATGAGTGCCAAATGGCCTTCATGGTCTCCCAAGATCATGGGACTCATTCATTCAAGGGATTTGTGCTAGAAAGAAGTTAATCACATTCAATAGGCTATGGGAAGAATGCTCACAAGAAGAAGCTCAACTTGTGGCTTGAGAAGAGAGATGGGAGCAAATGATGATCAAGCTCTCACAACACACTCCAGAAGGAATAATAACAAGAGGGAGCACAACCATCACAGTAAGAGGGAGAAACACCACCACCAAAGTCAAAGGGATAACTTTAGGAGATCCAAGAGAGATCTATCTAATATTAGATGCTTTACTTGTGATGAGAAGGGACACTACTCCAGGAATTGTCCCAAAAATAAAAGTGGCCCCCACAACAAGAAGAACAACAAGAAGAGGCACCATGCCCACACTGCAGAAGATGATGAACTTGCAAGGAAAAGAATCAGAGAAGAAGAAAGAGATGATTCTTCAAGTGATGAAGAATATGTATTATAATGAAGGTAACCAGTTACAAGGGTTCATTCAGAAGGTTCCACCTCATAAGGTGAAGCTAGAGATGACTTTCAGTATTACATGAAAGGAATAGGAGAAGCTACTACAGAGTGGGAAAACATATAAAGAAATTCTCATCCAACCCAGCATTAATTAAAGGCACATGACCTCAGAATCAGACGATGAAGAAGAACACTCTGTCAGAGAATCCAGTAGTTCAAAGATCAAGAGGGAGTCCACCCAACAAACAAACAAAGATAAGTATTTGAATTGTCATTTATTGTATATCTAATTATTTAAATGAGATTGTTCAGTCATGTACATACTTATGTTCCTAGATTTAGGATGTGTATTATGCATGTTAGAAAAGTTGCATTAATGAACAAAATACCACTAATATGCAAGTAACGGGTAAGTAGCCTATGGTACTGTACAACATTCCATTGCTACTTATCTAGAATGAAACCTTTTTGCTGACATGTTGGGAGTAGTGCACACTCTTAACAATGTTCTGGTAGAGTTGGAAGACATCTAGAAAGTTACCGTATGAATACGGGATATGGATGAATGTTGTGTTGAAACCTTGGCTAAAATGGTTGCATAACTGTGTGGCCTATGTCCTTATGCATAAGAATTTGTTTTAAAAATTATGAAATGTTTCTAATCATACAACTGAATTTGA
Source organism: Larix kaempferi (assembly GCA_027924585.1). NCBI lineage: Eukaryota > Viridiplantae > Streptophyta > Pinopsida > Pinales > Pinaceae > Larix > Larix kaempferi. The sequence continues at coordinate 5,035,696 of BSBM01000674.1, forward strand.
CTTGTAGGAAAGATCGTGTACCATCACCTACAAGAGAGATTTGTTCCAAAGAACAAGCGACGAAGGCTCAACATACAACAAAACTACCTATTGATGACACTAAAGAACCTGAAGTTCCCAGGATCAGGGATATAGTAATGGAAGAAGTAGTTCTAGAAGATCACGAAGACCGTGAAATGGAAGAACCATAAGAACCTGTAGATCCACCTCATGAGAAGAACTCCCACAAGAGGAAACCAACATGGGTACGAGAAGCAATACACGATGCAAAGAGGTATGGCGCTCCAGAGGGGATGCATAGAGAAAGCAAGAGACCTAGGCCATACTCCAGCTATGTAGCCCTGTTGTGCGACATCATTGTAAAGGAACCTGCAACTATGAGGAAGCGGTAGAGAAGAAAGAATAAAAGGATGCCATGATCGAGGAGTACCAGTGGATCATGAAGAGTGATGTCTGGGAGGTAGTTCCGAGACCAGAAGGGAAGTCTGTTGTGACTTCTAAGTGGATCTACAAGATCAAGCATGCTGTAGATGGCAGCATAGAGAAACACAAGGCGAGGTTTGTGGCACGTGGCTTCTCCTAGAAGGAAGGCATAGATTATGAGAAGACATTTGCACCTGTATCCAGATATACTTCCATCAGATCAGTACTTGCATTGGCTGCAGTGATGAAATGGAAGGTACACCAGATGGATGTCAAGACAACGTTCTTGAATGGTGTAGTAGAGGAGGAAGTGTACGTGGAGCAACCACTTGGATTTGAGACACATGACAGGCAGACTCATGTGTCCAAATTGAAGAAGGCCTTGTACGGATTGAAACATGCACCCATGACCTGGTACATTAGGATGGATAGTTTCCGGATGAGCTTGGGCTTTACCAAGAGTAAAGTAGATTCCAACCTTTACTACAAGGTTGAAGTGGGAAATCCAGTGATACTTCTACTCTATGTAGATGACCTGTTCGTAACAGGAGAGGATGGGCTCATTGCAGATACAAAGAGGAAACTTGCCACAGGGTTCGAGATGAAGGACCTGGGTATGATTCACTATTTCCTAGGCATGGAGGTGTGGTAGAATGTGAATGGGATCTTCCTTGGACAAGGGAAGTATGCAGTGGAGATTCTGAAGAGGTTTGGAATGATGGACTACAAGGCTATGGCCACACCCATGGCATCGAACTTGAAGCTACTATGTGATGCTTCGTCAAAGTCAGTTGATGCCATGATGTATCGTCAGATGATTGGTTCATTGATGTAATTGACGAATACGAGACCAGACATATGCTTTGCTGTGAACACATTGAGCTAGTTCCTGACGGATCCGAGACATGTTCACTTGATTGCTGGAAAGCATATATTGAGGTACCTGAAGGGTACAGTTGACTATGGGCTCAAGTATGACGCGAATCAGAAGATTAACCTGCAGGGTTATGTTGATTCGGATTGGGCAGGTAGTGCCGTGGATAGGAAGAGCACTTTGGGATGCTGCTTCAGTATGGGATCCTGTATGATCTCCTGGTTTAGCAGGAAGCAGTCGTGTGTGGCACCGAGTACAGCCGAAGCAGAGAATGTTGCAGCTTGTTCGGCTAGTTGTGAGGCAGTATGGCTTAGGAAGCTATTGTCTGATTTGTTTGATCTCCAGTTAGAGGCGATTTCTATATTTTGTGACAACTAGAGTTGTGTGAAGTTGTCCGAGAACCCAATGTTCTATGACAAGTCGAAGCATATTGAGATCAACTACCACTATATTAGGGATATGGTGTAGAGAGGAGTAGTGAAGCTCCAGTATATTGCGACGGACGAGCAGATGTGTTGACCAAGCCGTTAGCTAGAGTGAAGTTCGAGTACTTCAGAGAGAAGCTTGGTGTTTTCCAGATTGAGGTTCCTTCCAAGAGGAAGTGATGAGTCCAGAAGAAGCAAATGCACATGGGCCATTCTCGCATAGTGGTAGGTTCGTGCCTCCTATGTTGGTAGATGTAAGGGTCGAGCCATTCTCGCATAGTGGTAGGTTCGTGCCTCCTATGTTGGTAGATGTAAGGGCCAAGCCATTCTCGCATGGTGGTAGGTTTGTGCCTCCCATGTTGGTAGATGTAAGGGCCAAGCCATTCTCGCATGGTGGTAGGTTTGTGCCTCCCATGTTGGTAGATGTAAGGGCTGGGTCTCGCATGGTGGTAGGTTTGTGCCTCCCATGCTGGTAGACAAGGTCTCACATGGTGGTAGGTCTATGCCTCCCATGCTGGTAGACGAGGTCTCGTATGGTGGTAGGTTCGTGCCCCCATACTGGAGACGTCCACCGGTCATAAGACACTGTGTGTGCGCCTAGGTAGGATCTTGTTTGGTGGTAGGTTTCTGCCTCCCATACTAGTAGACGCGGGCTAACCGTTGTGGGACATGTGATGTGCATCTGGGTTGTGCTCCGTGTGATGATGAGATGATCTGAAGATGATGAGGCTACAATAGGAGACGCAGGTGTTTGCAAAGGCAATGTAATGACTGGTCCTGGGCTGTACCTACTTGATGGTTTGCTCGCAGAGATGATGAAGACCTACATGAGGGCTAGGCGTACATCTAACATGAAAAAGGGCTGTCTCTGTAGAACTTCCTATGACGAGTAGATTCAAGAGATGTCACCAATCAATGATCGACATGATGAGGATTGCAGCAGTGACGATGATGATCCAGTGTTGATGATGATGTTCCAGCATTGAAGATGATCCAGCGTTGAAGACTTGTGTCCAGATGTGTTGATGACTATGGCAAGAGAATACCTTCCTAGTTAAGAGGGAGTGTTAATGTAATTGTACCTTCGGAAGATATTCACTTGTATTTTATATTGTTATTATTATTGTATTTTATTTGTACCTCCGACAGAGATGTTTATTCCTCCGGTCGAGGATGTCGTTATTACATTTGGTCATGTAAAGTCATTGAGGTAAATCCTCCATTGTAAGTCGGGGCAATAGTTCCCCCTAGAGTCAATTAGATTATGGTTATTGAGTCCCCTAGAGAAGTCGGCCCAGTCAGGTTTAGCTGGGGCCGATCTAGAAAGTGAAAAAGGTCAAGTGAAAGTAAAGTATAAATAGAGAGCTTAGCTCTCTCATTTGAACACACACTCACTCACACAAGTTCGCATAAGTGAGAGAGAGAGGACAAGTTCGCATAAGTGAGAGAGAGGACAAGTTCGCATAGGAGTTGCAGAAGACCATCTTTGTTTTGGGGTTTTACTTTTGTGATATTGTATTGGTGACGATTCTATGTCTGAGGAAGTTGTGGGGTTTTCTCCTTTATGGTTTCCTCGAGGAAAATATTTGTGTCTATTGTGTTATGCTGTGCATGTTATTCTTTCAGTTAAGATCCTAGATAATATTGATTAAAAGTAGAAAATCTAAAAGGATGCTCAAAAAATCGAGTTGAGGAAAGCATTTCTCAACCAAAGAACCATCATCCTCAATTTCCAAATCCATTTCCCTTCAAGATCTTCAAAATGATATTTCAAATCATACCTCAAGTCGAGAACAATGTGTGAGTTGCCAAGAGGAGCCCTTCAAAGTGCCTTCAAGATGTTGCACATGCTCACCTCTACATACAACAAACCCTTCAAAATCTACAAGGAACAAGGTCTTCGTGCCTTCGTGGAGTCACCATGTGAGAAGAAAAATCTGCAATAAGAATCTCTCATAAAATATCATGAAACATAGTCTTCAAATTTCTGAGAATTGGACTTTGTCCCTGGCAATGACGCCAAAATATGTTACCTCCCAAACTAGTATGTGTGATTAAAGTTCTGAAAAATCAAACTAGCCGAGGTGAACTCAAGAGGAAAAGGCCAATGTCACCACACCAATCCCATTTTGTACTTTTGGTTGGCTTTTCTCCAACTCAAGGGGGGCTTCCCTAAGATAGGATTACTAGTGCAAAGACATTGAGGAGCAAGGTGAGATGAAGAGGTTGCCCTAGCAAAATGGTTGTAGCATAGCAAGTAAAGAAAAGGGTGATGGGAGGAAAGAGAGAAACCAATCAAGAGACTAGTGTCAATCCACCAAGGGCAAATGGATTCAAAGGATCACCATCTAAGAGGGGGCCTTGTTTGACCAAGAGGGAAGACTTGCAGCTGCTAACCCAAACCCTACTTGATGGAATTGAAGATGATCCATAGTTCTCAGTATGAAGATGAATTCACTTCCTTTCTAGCTCTTGATGTGCAGCATATAAATAAGGGTTTCTTGCTGCACAGTTCGAATGAAGGTAAAGATACAACACATAATTTCCGTATAACTAAATATCCATGAAATGATGAAATAAAGATTAACTTAAGACATGTTTCTCCAGTGAGGTGGTAACACCTTTCCCAATGGCCTAAATAAGAAGCATAAAAATGACAATGTAATGACTCAATAAACTTACAACCATGATTTCAATCAAGCTCAAGAGAGAGGGAACTCCAAAAGTTCAACCATGCTTTTACAATGAAGAGGATCCCCCTTATATAGCCCAAATGTAGAAAGAGGATGCATGCGTGAGAGAGAGAGGTCGCCACTTTTAGAAGATAGAAGCCAGGTGTTGAAACACATGCATATGGAAGTGCGCCACCTCTAAGAAAAGGTAGGCCACATGGGGAGGCAAATCCGCCTTGAATCAGAGGATTATGTCCCCAAGAGGTGCACTCTCCTTAAAATGGGGATTTCCCCCAACAGAATCCAAAAAAGAGGGATTCTGGGCCCTAAAATCAGGGGATTATGTCCCCAGAATCCAAAAATCAGGGATTTTAAGGAATGCCTTTTCCACTATCCAACAAATAGGGGATTATGTCTCTATGAGGTGTGCCTAGCATAGTTTTAGGGGTTTAATCGGTCTAAATGGAGTGCATCCACTATTTTTTAAGGACGGGGCGTTTGACATAGTATATACATCCACATCAAACATTGCTTGACAATAATACATCATGATAATTTCTCCAAGGAACTCTACGCCATGTGCAATTGATTATGCTGTGTTGGTATCCAGAATTTGAATGAAGTCATCACAGTTATCAGCTGGATTACCCTCATACAATATGAGGGTTGACACAGATCAACATGTTCAAACTATTAGTCTGAAGGTAATGATTTGATTATCAGTGGAAATAAATATTCCATTTTTACAGACAGATGAACATGTTCAAAGTTCAAACTATGGTCTCAAGGTGATGGTCTGTTTACCAGTGGAAATCAGTATTCAGTTTTTTCATAAACAGATCAACATGTTCAAACAACAGTCTCAAGGTGATGGTTTGATTACTGTCTTTTCATAAACAGATTGACACAGTCAAACTATGGCCTGAACTTGGAAGGTGGTAGTTTGATTACGAGTGAATTCAATATTCATTTTTTTCAGAAACAGAACAGCATGTTCAAACTATGGTCTCAATGTGCTGGTTTGATTACTGGTGGAATTCAATATTCAGTTATTTCACAAACAGATCAAAATTTTCAAACTTGGGTCTCAAGGTCATGGTTTGATTACCAGAGGTGAAGCCAATGATCACAAGTGAGGCATTGGCACACAAACTTAGGACCATCTCTTGATTCTAAGGGCATGTGTTCACAGATCTGTTGCTTTCCTCAGAGATGTAAAGTGTTTCCTTCACAGGAATTCTTTCAAGCTATTTATTCATTTGGCAGGATTTGAACCATGCCATATTTTGAAAAACTGAAATGGCCAAACCTCTTAAAGTAGTTCTCTTGAATAATAAATATTTGGTTTTAATAGAGAAACACAACATTCTAATGCCATTATAAAATCAGCATCCACGACTCCACAGACCTATCGATTGGTTTGAGATACATCTGCCAAAGATAGTCAAGACAATCTAAGTGGGAATGTAAGGGTCAACAATTTATAAGCACAATCAAGTCTAAAATGGAGTCCAGGAAGTTTCAGGTTTGCTAGAATATTCAAGTGGTGCATTGCAATAAGCTATGACCTGATGTACCACTTTATGAATATGTAGTTGCATCTTAAATAGGATATAAGGATCTTCAGATTTTCTAGAATCTCCAATTGATGATCTGCATGAGGTCTATATCTCATTCATGATGATACCATTTGGAAAACTTTTTGCACCAATATCAAATATACTAACATTTTTAGAAATGGCCTCCTACTTTCTTGCATATCTCAATTATATGGGCATTTTCTTGTTTGTATGCCAACTTTGATTTCCTCCTATTTTTGTCTTAAATTATGGTTGGGATGAGCTTTTCAGGGTTACATTGGAAAATGGTAGTACAAACTTCCAGTATGATTGGTCAAGTTCAACAAGCTCATCGATTTGATGAGAGCTCCCTTATTCGTTATGCTCAGGCAAATGTTGAAGGCTTCCCACTTCCTCTAACAGAATTCAAAGTTTCACAGGTACTGTTCTTAAGTTTTGACTAAGTATTTTAATGTGTTCGTTTTTCTTGTATAGGTGTCGTTCTGATGAATAAATTTGATTTTAAACATCAAAAAGTGAAGTTTGTATTCTCATACATAAAATATTAATATTTATAGTAGGTCAGAGAGGATGTTATGTTTCTTTCTCTCCCTCCAGTACATAATGTTCCCAGTGTTTAAGTAAAACAAAAAACTCCCTTTGTCAACAAAAAGAATCTTAGGTCCCCTTCAGGTCCTGCTTTCCAAGACCAAAAAATAGTTTATAGCATAGCATCTATAAACATCACACTATTTCCTAACATATACAGAGTATCAGAAACATACTGTTCATTGAAAACAGACTTAATCATAATTTGCACTAGCTTGACTGAATCACTTGACCGGGATTTCATCTTGGGACTACTTGGCCGTTTCTTTCATTGCTTTGCTGAACACCTTGCCTGAATCTATCCTAACATTTGATCTATAGTCTTATTCAACCTTTTCACCTGGCCTCCCAATTTCTCAAGCCGTTACTCCATTCTGATTCATGACATCTTTCCCTCCACTACTGGAACTTGCTTCTTTGTTTATTACTGACTTACCTATGTAAAGCAGCTTGATCGCGTTGTTATGCAGCTTCCCAAAGTGCTCTAGAAGGCTGTAACCCAACCTTGCAGATCCTTCATGGGCCATTCCATCTCTATTTCTGCCTTCTAAATAAGATAAGATAAGCTAATATAATTTTATTAATGTCCAATGAGCGACCAAAAAGATTGGTCAATGGGACTAAGAAGTACAATGTGTCAAGAACCTGTGGGAGTGTGCAAGGCTACTCAAAGTGCATAAAATAAGATGATCTAACAAAGTACATAAAAAATACATGAAGCATGAACATGTGCAGAAAGAAATGAAATAGAGCTTTATCACTTGAAATTGTCCTGGTAATTTCAGTGGAATGGGCATTTAGGTAAAGTGCCATTATCACTTTGCACAATCCCTTTAGGTAAAGTGCCATTGTCACTTTGCACAATCCCTCTCTCTTTGGCCACAAGTTGTCCTTGGGGAATTTCAGTGGAATGGGCATTTAGGTAAAGTGCCATTGTCACTTCGCACAATCCCTCTCACTTCGGGCTAGTGCTTACTAGCCTTGTGGGGGAATCCCTAGTGATCTGAAATAAAATATCTTCAAGTGTATCCTTTAAAAAGGCTTCAAATCTGCAAAAGAATTCACTACAATTACTCATGTTTTTGCCCTTAAACACTTCGATCAGCAATCGAACTTCAGATTTACATGTAAGAATGTTAAACCAGCTTTCACCCTTGGAAAAATATTATAATTTACTTCAGATCCGTGTCAGAACATTGTAGATCTGCAAGTAAAATACTTAAAATCAACAAAGCAAATGTTTTTTTTGTATGTATTCCACTGGTGCCTTCTATTCAATGAGGAAAATTGATGAGGCAAGTTTTACTCAAAGCTCACCAATTTAGAAGATTTCACATCAAACCATTAAATTCATTTAGAGTTTAGAACAAGTAATTGGCTGCCAAAAGAGTTTCTTCATTTCAGAGAGGGATGCAAAGCCACTACTCAAGTGCTTTATTCTCACAATACTGAAGGACAAGGCCACGTGAATTCTATACAAGTAGAGCTCCAACACAGAATCATGAACTAGATGAAAGACTTGACATGAAAGGAAACAAAAATGTGAGCATGGAGGTCTAAGAGTAAGAAGTAGTAGGAATTGAGCATCACCAATCAATTGTCTACAATCCCTCTCTTCTATTTTAGAATGGAGAGTGGATATATGTTAGAAATCATAGGTGCATTGTAGAGGTAGAAATAATAGATCCAAGTAGAGTTGGTGGTGTTTAGAGACACCATTATGACATTATAGAGAACAATAACATTATTCACATAAATTTTCATGATTATAGATCAATCCATACATTGCCTATTTATAGAATTGATTGCATAACAAATCTCCTTAAAACAAGGTCGATTTGGTCGAGTTTGATCACCCATGGCGGTTTTGCACCAGCTCACAAAGAGTGAATAAACCAGATTTGACAGCCTTCCCAGATTGATTGTATGAAGTCTTATCATTTCATTTTCGCAACAATGTGATATCCTTTATGTCACGTGATATCCCTGATATAAGGTGATCTCTTTTATTAAATGTGATAAAGCATCCTCAACAGTCAAGCGATAAACTTATAAAGCGATGGTGGCCCTAAAATGATTTCTTGGGTGGTGGGGGAAGTAAATAAGAGTATTCATAGACTTTAATTAAGGAATTGGCATCTTGTATGGAGACTTTATTAGTACAAAGCCGTCTACTCTTGGGTGACTTAGCGGAGGCTTTCTAAAGGGAATTGAATTTGGTTTTGGGCCACTTTTAGAATGGACTTGATTCTTGAAGTATAGATAGTCTAGCTAGTACAGATAGGAGAGCCAAGCAAGCAAAACCCTATCAACATTCCCTATCAATTACAGGCTTTCCTCTTCATGTCTTTCTTAGTTAGCTCATCATGCTTGTTCTTCTCATTCTGGTCGATGCACTATTGACTTTTCTCTAGGTTACCTTGTCGACCTCTTTCTTTGTAGTTTTGTTGACCATTTCCCTTCAATATATGGGTCTATTGTTTGATGCTTTATTTACCTTCATCAAACAATTTCTCTTGTGCCATATTCAATAATCCACAGAAAGAGTCAAAGGTGTAGTCCTTACCATCTTCTTTTCTGGATGCCCAACTAACACGTAACGTTGAAAAAAATACATCATAGGGTGTCTTCAGATTCACGAGAATTAGTTCAATGAGATGACCATCATTCTTCATAAAGTCCTTCTCACATTCACCCAATTTCAATTGTAACTCCTTGACACGAGGCAAATAGTCCTCAATCCTTTCAAATAAGAGAGGATCAAAAGAGAGAGAGGATCAAAAGAGATAAACTCTTTCCCAATATGCATAAATTGACTTTCGTCGACTTTATCATATAGATTCTTCAGTTTCTTCTATATGGGATGAGGACAGCTGATCCCGCTTGTATGAAAGCGAATCTCCCTTGAAATGTAGGTGCTAATCACTCCTATAGCCTCATCCTTCTTCTTGTTGAGCACAAACTTTTGCCGATCATCCTTCAGATTTGGGATTGTGATCTTGGTGATCTTGGTAAACTGCTAGAGGGCGTTAATTTTCAGCAAGGTCTCTGTATCTTGTGCCCATATTCCATAGTTGTGATTGCTACCCCCTCTCATGTATGCGGTGATTTGCTCATCATTTTTCATGTGATCTTCCTTCACATCCAGCAGTTCCACAAATGAGATCTATGGTTTGCTCATAGACACTTGACAGAGACACTTCCAACTAGTTCATAATTACTTTCAGTCTACTCAGCTTACTGTACCACATGATAAAGATAGATGGGGACATCCAGTTGGTTCCAGTGTTATCACATATCCTCTTTATGTGACTTATGGTAAAATGCTTTCTTATGTGTGGACATAACATTAGGAGGTCAAAAGTGTTACTCTATAATGGCTCATATATCCTCGAATAATGTTTCAATAGCTTAGGGAGCATCATGGTGTGGTTATAATTCTTCTTTCTTCATTAGATTAAGTGTATGACCTTATGGGATTAGGTGTGCCCCTAGGGATTTAAGCAAGCGTGACCCTCATTTCATGTCATTAACAACATTTTACGTAGCCATTTTTCATATCATGCCATTTCACTAGCCACTTCACCCATCTCCATCATTACCTCCTTTCACAATTAACTAATTATATGTCATGTTCTAAGGTTTCCACATATTATTCTTATATATGATGCCTAAATCAAAGTCAAAAGTGTCAAAGAACTCTAAGGGAAATGAAATCAAATAATGAATGTGAGCGAGCTATGCCACCTTGCAAAAAGGTCAGGTTCCATATGTCCCAGGTTATCAAAAGCCAAATCTAAAGCGAAGGGACTAAGCCCAAAAAGGCTTAAAAAAATATAAAAAGTTGAAAATAAAAAAAGAAAAGATAAAGAAGGCACTGTAAAAAATGGCACAAGGAAAGGGTAACTCATGAAGATAATAATTCCCTTCCATGACACACATATGGAATAAAATCATTAACCCCTAGCTCTTGAAAGCTAAGGGGAAGATTTAGAACTTAGACACCCTCTCATGATAGTTAATTTGCTAACCCATTTTCCTAACATTTCAATTAATTTCCCTTTCATTACATAACACTCACTTCATTAGCTTCAACTCATTTAGTTTTACCTCTTTAGCTCCACAACTCTTTGCAACAATAGAATGTGACTATGGCAGGCTTTTTCTCACCTCCAAATTCTCACAAATTTACCTTTCTAAAAAAGTAGCAAGAGGACCAAGCAGCCCACTCGAAACTCAAGCACACAAAGATGAATGAAATGAGTAAAATAGTGAGGGAAGTGTATTTGTTTCTTCCTAGTGTTTACCCTAAACCCTAAAACTACCTGTTGCCGTCGAAAGCACACCTGGGCGGAATGTGGCAGAAATCTTCAAGCCACTGAGTGTGTCCTTGGGAGCAAGTCTCGAGTCAAGTGCTGTCACTTGATCTTGACTCCTCTGTTTAGGCAAACTCCTAACGAAGCCAAGGGGGTAGACCCTAAGAGATGCTACTAAGGCTTTTGGTCTTAGATGTTATGGTGGAAGTAAGTTTTTAGGAGTTTTTTAGGATTACCGACTGACACAAGATATTGCAAATAAGTTAAGTCAACAACATAAAATAAAATGTAATCACGACATAAAATGAAAGCTTAAGTAAAATAAAGCAAATGAAGTGATGTAAACTTGTGCCGTGGAGTCAAAAGTAATTGGAGTGCTACTGTTGTAAAAGTAATTGTTTTGCAAGTGTGATCTTGGTCAGTTTTAACTTATTCAATGATGAATTGATTAAGGGGGAAGGGGAACTCCAAATATACTATGACGTACGAGGAGTGTGTTTGGATTTTAACAAGAGGGGTTCCGCACGGGAAAATGTGGGCTAGATGGAGTCTCGGGGGAATGTCCAACACTACACCAAACGAGGGTGTAGCCTGACGGGGCTCCGAGGTCACTATCTAGTAGTTCTCGCTTTCCCTGAAGAATTTCCCCACACAAGTTAAGCTTTGTGATGCCAGATTTTTGTCGATTTAAGGTAAGTTAATTTTATTAAGTGTGAGTTGCTTTATTAAATGTTGGACTTTAAAAAGTGCAATAAATCCGTTTTTGATTTCCCACCGCTTAGGCAAGCCTGCAAGGGGAAAGGGTATACGCAGTTACTGCTAACTGGTTTATTTCAAATCATGATTGTAATTGTAAGTACAATTATAAATTAATTGTTAGCGGCACAAATATCTTTTCCACACGCTTCTTTATCGGGAAAGCCCTTACACAGCGTAGTACTTTGGCAAATCAACTACCAATATTAGTGTGATTGTAGAATAGTAATTTGTGAAATTGTTGTACAAAATTGTAAAAATAAAGGAAGTTGTTTAATTGCTACATTGTGAGTCTCTTTTACCTTTCGGTACTTCGGGAGATCATAGTGGGTAAGTATATATTTTGCCAAAAATAAAATGGAAAGAATTGAATGCAAATTAGATCTACTTATCAAAATGAAAGTTACTCTAATTTAACAGGCAAACTGACTAAAGCAACAAAGCAAACATATGAGGCAGATACAGGCTTCCCCCGGATGGGGGAAGGGGGGTATGGGTGCTGTGTAGCCCACTTGCTTCTTTAATATAATTTACAAAGTGCAAAAAAGTAAAATTCCTTTGATCCTTATAGATTTGGATCAAGGAGGATTACAATAACTTGTAAGAAAAAAGACGACTAAAAAGTAGGTAATTTCCAGAGCCCATAATGGCTAGATTTGCAAAGATTTGGCCAAAATCTCTCCCTTTTCTTCCGTGGGTTCTAAAAAACCAGCAAATTAAATTCACAACATTAGTAGATTAGTACATACAAAATACATTAAAAGATACAACTTTGTACTCGGAAAATATTCGCTAAAATTTACTACAACAAGTACTAAGATTGAAATAGATCTAGATCTATGATAAGAGTTTGAAATTTTTTAGATCTATCTATGAAGCAAGAGATGTAATATGAAACTTTAGATCCAATCTACTTGCTTAAAAAGATAAAAAGAAAGAGGAAAGGGTTGATTGTTTTGAATGGATGGAAAGAGATAAAACCAAGCATCAATTTGAGGGGTCGGAGAATCGAGAATGCCTGCAATCACAATGAATGTTAACAAAAATGGTGAAACAAAGTGCTGAAGTTGGAAGAAGATGCAGCTTAGCTCAATCCCCTTGTTCAACTTCCTATCTTGCACAATCTCGGGAAACACTTACAACAAAAAAGCAGATCAAATCTAGTATATCAATTAGAAAAAGACAAGAAGGGCATTAGTACAACTGAATACACATGCTGCTTCTAAACCTTTAACTAACCAAATATAAGCAAGCAACTCAAAGACTATGAATGTTTACTCTATGGGCTCAAAGGCCTTCTAAGCTAGATTGATCCACAGTTTAGATGCAAGAGCAAAATAAATTATACTAGATTTTACCTCAACCAAGACATGCATGCATCAATAATGGACAAATTTGCAAGCATGTAGACCTCCAAATCCTTTCAATGATATTATTTCAACAAAATTACAAGAGTTACAATTTTAGAGGTTCAATGCTTCCATGTAAAACAATGGAGCATTGCCTTGCTTAAACAGAGAATGAGAGAAGAGGGGGGGCGCATTAGGGCCATGGGGGCACATGGGCCATTGAAGGAGATGATTGTGCCTTGATCAAAGCCTTGATTGAAGGTTGACTAAATGAGGTGGGCGCCACCTCAACAAGTGGGGCGCCCCCTCTCTTGGAAAATTCACCCAACCACACAAGATTCGCCATGCAGGAGAATGTGCCCCGCTCATGAGGAAGGGCGCATCACAAACTTGAGATCAACTCTCCCTCAATCCAATCCTTGATTGCAATAACCAGATTTGATTGATTTGGCCTCCGATACTGATTTCCAGTTGAACTGGATATTTACTGGGACCAAATTCCTTTAATTTAGGAATTTGATTTTCTGTCATATTTTTTAATTTTTTAACTCTCTTTTATGATTTTTGCGAGAATTTTTATTGAAGTGAAAAATATTCACTCAAATACTTAGGAAAGTGGGCTTAGGGATAATATGGGTGCTCCAGGTTAGAAACCGAGCACCCCCATGGTGAATTTCACCTCCTAACCATCTTTTTATGAGATTTTTGTCTTTTACAATTAAAACATTAAAAAATAGCCCCGTTTGCGGGAAATTTTTTTAAGTTAAAAAACAAAAATAAAACCTAGGGGGACCTGGTACATGTCCATGTGACTCATTATTGATGGCTAGCATGTTAAAATACATAGACACTTAGACTTTAATAACCTCCCAAGGTTTAGCCACCAAGGTGGATACTCCAGCTTTGGAGGTGTGAGTGAAAAACTCAGAAATTATGCGTCGCTGAAAAGGAAAACATAATAACTAAGGAAAAAACATTCTAGAGTACCACATTGATGTTTAAACGTATGCAAGCCAAGTTTGTTACAAAAAAGACCATGCTAGACCAACTTATTACAATTCCCCGTGGGGCATGCATATGCAATTTTTACAAAAAGGGTCCAAAATTGGCCCTGAGGAGCCTTCTGAACTTCTGAGCACTGACAATGAACAATTGAATTGTTCACAACTTCGGCGACTCACTAGAAATCCAGCTAAGTGCAACTTAGTGGATAACACTACCAAGGGCCCCACCCTTAAAAAAAAAGGTCCCTTTTCTTCATTTTCGTGGGAGCATTGCATGGGATGAGGAGTGCTGAGGGAGTGTGGTGGGAGTATGGGGAGTGTGGGAGGGAGTGCATGAGAGCGTGGTAGGGAGTGTGTTGGAGCGTAGGAGGGAGTAGACCACTTTGGACAAAGGTAGGGAGCGAGGGCCAATAGGACGCCCATGGTAACCTTGGGTGTAGATGTGATTGATGAAGTAAAACAAAGTGAGGAAGAAGCATTCGAGATGATAGTTTTAGCGCTTTGCATTAATGCCTTGGATTTGAAGTATGAGAGGACATTATCTTCATTTCTCATGCAAAGTATGCGAGATAGCTACTTGAGATTTGGAATGATGGATTGGAATCCATCGAAAACACCTGTTGGGATAGGTTTGAATTTTTTAGTAGATGATGATCCTAGGAAGGTAAATGAAACCTTGTAAAAGCAAAATTGGTATGAAGTTTATCTAACTTTCACAAGGTAAAAGATAAGCTTTGTAGTAGGTCTTGTTTCAAGGTACACGACTTCATCGAGAATTATACACTCAAAGGCTACAAAGAGATTATTGAGGTATGCAAAAGGAATGGATTTTGATATGGAGTTTGTTAGTGAATGATAGGTTCAATTTGATACGCTTTATAGATTCGAATTGAGCAAGATCACTAGACGACAAGAAATCTATTTTATAGAATGTGTTTCTATAAAATAGATTCTTTCTTATAGGAGTCTTTCTTACGAGAGTACATTCAGGATGGTGATGGGTGCCTTCTTTTCCAGGTCTTAATTTCTATTTTGCTCTTCGCCTCGACGTGGTCCTCTTGGTTTCATCTCCGGAGGGTTTGTAGAGACAGTTAGATGCCTTGGCCCTCTTTTGTGATCTTCGTTAGTTGACGATCAACTTGGGTAAAACCAAGGTTATGATCTTCACTGGATCGAAGAAGCTACTCATTGATCTTCATTTTTTCTTTAGAGGGGAAGAGGTTGGGATCACGAGCTCCTATACCTATCTGGGAGTTCGGTTCATAGGGCCTCGTTTCAGCCTACGGCATGCTCTTCAGCCCTGAGTTAATAAAGGATACAATTCCCTAGCCCTTTTAGAGAGACAATGTTTAAACACTATTTTTAGGATATCTCATCGAATATGTCTCTCATGGATAATCTCATCCTACCCACAGTACTCTCATGGAGTACCCCAAGATGGCTCTAAGGTTTGGGGACCATGCATTCTCGACTCTGATTGGGCCTCAACAGAGAGAGTACAAATCCTTCTCCTTCGTCACATCATCAGATGCAAACAGACAGTACCCCAGTCCATCGTGCTCGTAGAGTTTGGTGCTCGACCTTTTCGACTTGAGGCTATCTTCAGTCTTATCGCTCTCTTACATCGCCTTTGGAGTTTTGTCGACACGACTAAGGGGCGTGATCGATACCCATACTTGGCCTTTCTCTCTTCAGAGGCCATCGCCTCAACGAGTCCCTTGGGTCACTCTAGGTGTTGGTTTGCTGGTGTTGTGGATCTTTTAGCATCTGTCGGGATTGCGATGGACTGACTTTCTCCTTTTGGTTACTGTTATCACATCCATGTTAGCGGGAGCTACCATGCTGCAGATTGTGTGGTCAGGGACCATACTACATTTTTTTTTTCAGATCAGAGATCAGATGGCATTAAAGGGGGCATCTATTGTATTGAGATTGCCCGGAGCAGAGATTGCAGAGGGGACAGTATGTGTTTTGATGGTCCAGAGCTACTACAGAGCAGTCATTACAGGGCCCCTCTTCCTTTCCTAGCTTTGCATGGCCCCATTGAGAGGGTTAACTTAGCCATATTATGATGAGAGCATTACAGTGTACAGCTGATTTGCCACTTATTGCCCGGATATAAGAGAGATTGAGTTCAAGATCCACCTTCAGCAGCAAGTATATGGTATGGCAGGTATATCATTCTATGGTTATTGCTCATGTTGTTTGCTTTGAGGGTTGTTTATTTATGATAGTACATGGACTAGATGTATGATGGTTGATTTGGTGATCTCGTGTTTTATTGTGATACTTATGGCCCTTGGTGAGGTCAGTCCACCTTTTTCAGTAGACTCCTGTATATGCACACTGGTTCCTGTCCCCATTGCTGGTATAGACTTGGTCATTCATCCTTATAGGAAGCTAACATTGGTTCCACCTGTCACTTCCTTCCACCCATCCGACTCATCCACTTTTTCTTGGTTCTTTCCTGACTTAGACCTTGATATGTGGCCTTGAGGACCCCTTTCCCCATTGACCCCTGAGTATGCCATGACTCCCTGTTTATTGTGCCTCGGCTCTTTAGTGTGTGAGATGCATTCTCAAACCTGGGATTTACTCCTGTTGGTTGCCCTTGATGTTGTAATGCAGTATAGGATTGTGTAGACTCACCGGGTGTTCCCCATTAGTCATTGAAGCATGCAAACTTCCCACCTTTATTTTGCAGTATAAGCGCCATTGTTATATCTTATGAGATATGTATGAAGCCGGAAGGGCTATGAGATGTAATGAAATGTAAATAAAGCCAAAAAGGCTAATCTGAAATGTAAATCAAGCCAAAAAGGCTAAGTATGAAAGTGAAATGTAAAGTCCAAGAATGTGTTTTTCAACACACACGGACACAGGCCAGCCATATGTATCAGAGCATTGTATTGGTTATTTCCTCACCTAGTCTTGCGGGGCAAGGAGGTGGGATGGAGTAAGGGACAGCTAATTCTAAGTGTCCCCTAGAGTCTCAAGTTACGGTTTGCCGGACACCCAGTCATGGCGGCTCTAGAAAAGATCCTCACAGAGTCTGTTGAATCCACGTATGTGAGTTGCAAGGTGTGTGTTAGATGATTAGTGGTGGTTTCCTTGCACTATACCCATTTGTGAGGCATCGCCCTTCCCTTGTGTTATCATGGTATGCTTATGTCATTGGGTCCCGCTTTCCCCGCTTATCCAAAGGGTCACACGGTCATGGTCTTTGTCATCTCCCTATCCTTTCACCTTGTTTGTCCACATCACCCAAAGTTAGCTAAGTGACCAAATCTATAAGTTGTGCATAGCAGTTTTGAGTCTTTGTTGAAGGTGGTGGGCCCACCTCACCTAGGGCCTGTTTTTCCTGAGATATTAATTATTATGATCACCATGTCGTCATTGTATATTTTTAGTTATGTACTAACATAAATAAGGAAGCCTTGGCATCCCATGTTGCATGTAGGTTTCAGCCATCGCCATTTTGACCAGAGTTGACTTGGTCAAACTAGTTTGACCAGGCCAAAAATGGGTCCCGAAAAAAGTTGCAACCAAAACTTCGATTTTGGTTATTTATTATGTGTTGGGGTCCCATACATGCCTCCAAGTATCATATTGCAAAAATGTTGAAGCATAGGTGAGATTTTTAATTATTACGGGCCAGTGGGGCCCTGTTTTAATTAAAAATCCTTGAATTTGGGCAAACAGTGCTCAATTGATGGATCTTGGTCGTTCCAGTGACTATGTCTAGCAGATTTGGGGTCTACGATCACAATGCAACAAACGGTTTGTCAATCCGGGAAGATAAGTGGGTCAAAAGAGCAAATTTCACCCTTAACAATAAAAACCAACATTTAATTAGTGGAAAAAGATCAAATTTGGCTAAGTGAACCTTTGAAATGGCAAATGCAATGGTAGGCAAAGGTAAAAGGGTCTTCTAATATCATTTTGATTATGTTTGGACATGAAATATTTGGTGTGGGGCCCCCATTTCTGCCTAGCTATGTTTGTGGGGCGAATTTGCCCATATTGGGGCATTTTTCACTATGTAAAAATCAAAATTTTGTAAATTTTATATGTTGAAATTTTGTAAATTTGCTTAAAGCCACCCCCTAGACACCCCCCTTCACATTGTATGGGCCCCACGTGATCTCCCCCTCTCTCCTTGGGCGCATGAGGGCAATTCGCCCCCCCTCCTCCCTCATCTCAACCATTTGTTTGGCTCTTTGGGGATTCAATCCTAGCCATTCGTTTTGGTGGGAAAAGGTTTTCATTATGAGCCATTTCTATAAGAGAGGAGACTCTCTCATTTGCTCACTTTCTTGGCACATTGTACACTTGATCTTGACTGATATAGAGACACTTTCACCCGAGTTTCTTGAGATAATTGTGCATGGATGTTCATTGCTTTGACTGATAGCTAGTTTCATAGCATTGCTGAGTAGTTTAGTTGTGTTTTTGCCCATCATTTGCTAGTGCGAATTGCAGGAGAAGTGGTCACTTGAAGAGGGGCACAAATCTTGGAGTGGGAGCTCCACACTTGCTCTCTCTCTTCAGGATTTTAATCAGGGAGTTGTCTTTGCTTATTTGCTTCTCAATTCTCTCATCTTTAGCCATTTATTTTCTGAATTTGCTTAGTTCTTTGCTGCACATACTGATTTCCCCCTTGTTGTGGTAGGTAGCTAAGGCGCAGCTGGCCATTTGGATGCTCAAACGCTCAAGAGAACACACTGCTGCTCAACATTTGAGTTTGGGACCATCCTTCAAGCGATTTCATCCATCTATTTTCATCCCAGGTATGTTCTTCTTGCTTGTCTTGTAGATTTCATTTTCATTGTGTGCTTAGCTGGACATTAACCCAAAAACCCTAAAAAATTAAAATCTAAAAATTTCACCGTCAAAACTCTATTTTTCTTTTAAACCCGCTTCTGAAATATTCTTAAACGCCTAAATCCTAAATTTTAGTTTGTTCCGACTCCATTTGCCCATTAAACTAGCACTGGTCCATTCACTGATTTCGCCCTCCTTGGGCGTTTTTGTCTTTCTGCTGAGCTGGGTCATTTTAGGCTTGTGGGTATCTTGTCTTTTGTTTGTATTGGCCTAAATAACATCTAATATCAAGACAAGAACATTAGGAGTGCCGTTAAAATCGTAATTTTAATTCTGCCATGTGTGTTATATTGAATTGAGCTGATTTCCCCCATAGGCATAAATCTGATTGGCACTTCTAGTATAACTTATATCTCTGATTTTATTTCCAGCCATCGAACACTTCAAATTAACTATTTTTCATCTTCAAATCAGATCTGAAATTGCTTTAATTAGCGCCCCATCCACCACCCAATTTCAGTCTGTTGGTTGGACAAGAGTCTTAGATATCCTAGACACCTCCTCTCTGTTTTCCATTGCTTATTTGGGTTTGGGAGTGTTTGTTTTGAGCCTCAACCATCGTTGGTTGAGGAGGGTTTCCCCCTTGACTTGGCTACGTGCCTTGTCTAAAGTGACAAACACCTTGTCCAGAGTGACAACTGCCCATCTGTGCAGAGGACCTGGTGTTTGCAGGTGTCACCTGCCTAGTTGCCTACCTCTACCGTCTCGGATAGGATACCTTCTGTAGCAGCTAGTGATTGTGTGATAACAGGTACTCCTTGAATGCTCCCGGATGCCTTTTACCTACTAGACAGGAGCTGAACAAAATCACTAGAGATGACATTTAAAGACACTTTGTGCAGGTCACTTGGATCGACCCTCCCGGGGGGGGGGGGGGGTTACGTCCCAAGATGGCCTTCTACGCTAAACATTTCTTGAATCTGAGGGACAATCTCGTTGTTCTTCCCCCTTACACATTCTGGCATTGGGCACATGCCCTTCGTATTTCTTTAGGCCAGTTCAGAGTGGGCTCTCATTGTCTCCGGATAGAGACTGATCATCAGCTTGACCGGTCAGACAGGATCTGCCAGGTTTGTCACCTTCGAGAGGTTGAGACCGAGGAGCACTTCATCTTTCAGTGCCCCATTTACTATGAGATCTGTGGGCGGTTTCATTTTCATTATCTTTTCAGGGACCTGTTATCACATATATAGTAGCCAGGCTACCATATTCTATTTTTTCAGATTCCAGTACACTTTTCAGCCAGTTCCCTTACATTGAGATGCCGAGATGAGCATCTATTATGGATCCCTATTGTATCATGGACAACAGTTTTATTCCCCATGCCATGACTGAGTTTCAGGATACTCAGAGAGAGGACTGATGTAGCCATTTAGCCATTTATAGAGCAGTCAATATTGCTCAGAGTTGCAGCATCAGAGTTTCAGTGGACAGATGTTGGTTCAGATTGTGTGCATTCAGGTATATGACTCAGCAGTTATATTCTTGTGTTATGGTTATATTGCTTTTATATTCATTCTTGTGGCATGTCTTAGCATTTAGTATCATGATCTGGCGATCATATATATATGTGGACCTGGTTGTATCTTTATATATATTATATTGTCCCTGCTCAGACTTGGAAGTTCTCTATCCATACTCATTGGTTTTACCCTCTCTAGGGAGAATAGAGGTGATCATTACTACCATCATTGGCTTGCTAGTTTTGGTCTCATTACTCACTGTCTTCACCCATCCGTTACCTCCCAGTTTGTTTATTACCCCGACTTACTACTTGACTAGTGGCATGGAGGACCTTCCCCCACTATAGCCTCTGTGTTGGATGAGCTTCCTTGTTTTTGTGTCTTGGCTGTGAGTTGGTGACAAAACTTACCTTTGGTGAGTTGGATTGTAGGCCTAAATCATTTTGGTCGGTTGTCCCGATGTTTGGCACTAGCACGAAGTCCCCCTAGTCACTTAAGATGTTGTTGGCTAAAGGTGAAAGCTCATGTACTTATGGAAATCTATGTAAAAGTTTAATGAATTGGTCAGTAAGGGGGGGTGATAGATTATAATGACCAATGTCAAGTTCTATGTTGTCATGGGAGCAAGATAATTAGTCTAGCATGTAGCTAATGCTTTCCATGAACTTGATTGTAGCCTTGATCTCGTTTTCCCAAGCATGCCAAGGGTGATCAACCTTTGGCAACACATTATCTCTAGTTATCTTGTCCAACATGAGCTCTACATGAGTGGAAGATGAGCAATAACAGTCAAATAAACATCCAAAGAATCCCTCGAGAGTCTCAAGATGAGGCTTATATACAAGGAAGAAAGTTGGTTGGCATTTACGAGCATAGAGGTAAGGTGTCAGATAAAACCGTTAGGCTTTTATGTGTTCAAGCTGCCTTTTTCATCTCAAGGGATAAGTAAAGTGGGAGCTACTTGTCACATCACAATCCCTCTTACACTGCAATGGTAGCCATTTCCTCATATTTTTATATTTGCTTCGTTTTTGCACTTACATGATGCTTGCATCATGGCATAACTATCAACTTAGGGAGAGAAAGAGCACTCCCAAGTATGCTGATCATCTTCACTAGCGGGGCCTTGGCCTTGAGCTACCATGAGAAACATTACAAGATCATACAAGTTAGCTTAGTATGGTCATCATTTACAATATGATATCCCCTGTTATAAAGTCCCGATGACTTAACTTTTAGTTTTTCTACTTTAATTCAATATTATCTAGTATCTTTAATTGAAAGAATGACAAGCACAACAAAACACAATAGACACAATAGTTTTCTTCGGGGAAACCATAAAGGAGAAAACCCCGCAACTTCCTCAAAGATAGTTTTGTCACTAATACAATATCAAGCCAAAAGTGGAAAACCCAAAATGTGTCTTCTGCATCTTCTCTCTTTTCTCCACCAGCGAACTTGTCCTCTCTCCCTTGCTATGCGAACTTGTGTGAGTGATTAGTGTGTCCAAATGAGAGAGCAATGCTCTCTATTTATACTTTACTTTTAACTTGACCTTTTACCTAACTAGGTCGGCCTCAACTAAAACTGACTGGGCCGACTTCTCTATGAAGACTCAATAACCCTATTACATTTGACTCTAGGGGATCTATCGCCCCGACTTACAATGGAGGTTATACCTCAATAACTTTGCATGACCAATTGTAATAATGACATCTCCGACCGGAGGGAAAACATCTCCGTCGGAGGTACACATAAATTACAATAATAATATCAATATAAAATACAATTGAATATCTTCTGAAGTTACATTTACATCTACATTAACACCTAGGTAAGCCGTAAAATATTTACTAGATATTTGCACCATGGTCCATATGCAGAATATGGGCACCAAAATGGGATTTTACATCATGCTAACAACAGTTTTCTAAGTGTTGCACACAGCAAGCTTGTGAGTATAACGAAGCTTGTTTTTCAAATTAGAGTTGGACTTGGGCTTCATATGTCCATCCCGATGATCACCATATGTATACATGTAAACTAGTATGCTACTGGCTACATCAATAAGACTATAAATTTTTTCCTTAAACATTGCTTAATCGCTTTCTTGCTTATTTATATCTCATGCATAGATATATTATATTTCATTTTCATTACTCTAATCTTGTAGCCATGGAGAAAACCTTTGACACATATTAGGGTGTTGGAATCCTGCTTGCATCATTACTTATCATAGTCCACAACCAATTATATCTAGTATCGTGGGACTCTTTTCTAGTCATATCTAGTCATTTTCCTTTTTTATTGCCTCTTAACTCAAAAAGAAAAAAAGATTAATTTATATTCAAAATTTTCTTTTTCTTGAAGGCCAAAAATAAGCACAATGACCATTGTCTCTTTTTTGACATTGACTATTTATGATTGCTGTGTAGTTTGGCCATGGACAATCAAATCCAACTTTTTTTCTTGAAGTTGAGTCATATACGTCAGTCAAACGATATGTTCTGCGGAAAAAGCCCGCTGGAAAGTTGCTGCAGTCTGCACACGCAATTGAAAGAGAATTTGAGGTACTTTTTGATGTTTAATAGCCTTTTATATATAATAGAAACTATTATTCTTTATATAATGCATCATTGAAAGGTATGCAATTTTTTGCTGCCTGCGACTATTTTTGCAAGAAAAGTATGTACTTATGTGGATTCTTTTAAGATATCTTGAAGAGTGTTCGATTGTTTGCTTTCTTTGCATTTTCCTTGGTCGAAGTTGACACCTAAAAATGGAGATGCTGACTTGGTCCTTTTGTTTCCCCTTTTCTAATGGCCAATGTTTATCTTAGGCTATGGCCAAGTCCTATTAGAAGTGTTGTGCTTCTTGAGGCAATGATAGTGTTTAGAAGGTGCAAAAGTAAAAGTTTGTTAGTCGTCTAAGCAAGTAGAGCCAGCTACAATGACATATGGAGAGTGCATATCTTGCATATGTATGACAATTTCATTGATGTCATGGCTAGTGTCTAGGTTTTGTGTGATGCCATTTGCAGCTTTTTCTGTATGATGGACTGAACATAAGATGTATTGAAATATTGTAATCTAGATATACGTGCATAAATCATTGATTTTTTCCAGGATCTGGATGACACAATTCAATTGTTCCACTTGCATGCAGCCATAGAGATACATGTTCCAGTTTGCTCTAGCATGATGAAATCTTCCATTTCTGATTGAGTGGTGAGATTCTCATCAACAAATTTTTCTAATCGGCCTTTGATCCCCAACTGGTTGTTCTTGGGCTCCTTCCAGGATTACTCTGCTAGGTCCTATCAGTCCAGGGCATTTTCCTGGAAGATATTATCAGGGTTTGCACTTTCCATAGGTTCATTCACAGTTTTTTATGATGATAATGATGCTATCTCTTTCACAGTTTTTTTTGTATGATGGACTGAACATAAGATTTGTTACCACAAAATCTAACACCCACAAAAGTATATAGTCCTAAGCACCAAGGTGATAGCTTTGTGTCTACAACCCAGGAAGGCTGCCCACTGTCACCTGAGCAGCTCTTCTCCACACTTTAGGTTGGCTCTACTCCACCACAAAGGGGGATTCCCTAAGGTAGGGTTATCAAGGCTGTGGATGGGGGTCTCAAGGTGAAAATGAAGAGTAAGCCTTGACAAAACAAAGTTGTTGTAGTATATGAAAGGAGATGGAAATGGGTAAAGGGACATAGGAAAGAAAGGAAATGGAGGAAGAGGGGAACAAGGAAATGAAATGATGTAGCCAGTGCCTATCAACCTAAGGGCTAATGGAATCATGAGACATTGCATAAATGAGGGGACTAGTTGTCACAATCAACTACTTTGAGGAAGGCATTAGAGTGGAAGAGAGGGCTATTTCCCGCTTTCAACCATATGTGGATGAAAGAACTAGTTGATACATTCATCATTAATCATGTACAAGGTGAAAGGAACTAATTTGGTACATTTAATCACAAGTATTTGCTGGAAATGGGTTATATAAACCAGTCCTAGAAAGCCCAAAAGGTGCCACACATAAACAAATACAAAATTGCTGTTTTATGTCTGAATTATGATTCCAATCTGCAACTTAAATTTGATAGAAGATAGATGATAATTACAGAAATAAAACAGCAAATAATACAAGAGGAAGAGGTTTCTCACATTTCATTACTCCTAGATGAATGGTATTTTCATTACTAGGCTTTCATATTTACAACACATGGACAACAAATGAAAAACATAACCATACAACAATGCAGCAATACCTCACCTCTTCATTAATCGTCAAACTTGATATACATAGGAGATCAACACCATCATCTCCAAGCTCTATCTCCTATTCTATCACTTCTCAATCTCTATCACCCAATTATACAATGAAATGAAGAGAAATCTTCTTTATATAAAGGTAGTTTCATCTCTTTGACAATAAAATACAAT
Organism: Larix kaempferi; assembly: GCA_027924585.1. Classification (NCBI taxonomy): domain Eukaryota; kingdom Viridiplantae; phylum Streptophyta; class Pinopsida; order Pinales; family Pinaceae; genus Larix; species Larix kaempferi. Next base: position 5,060,486 of record BSBM01000674.1, read on the forward strand.
ATTTTCTTAACTAACACCATGACAAGTCAAAGAATTATAAAACATGGGAATAGTTGGGCCTTATACTTATCCAATAGTTGACTTGTCAACTATGATCATGTGGTCTTTATTCTCTCCAAGAGAGGTCGCTCCATGTGGAAAACATATGATATAATAAACAAGAGGAACTTCCATGAGAGAGAGTCCATCACTAAAAATTGGCTTAGACCATGTCAATATGTTAAATGGTCCACTTACAAGTGAGCCTTTCAAGATGCATGCATGCAAAATAAAATAAAATATTCTTGACATGGAAGAATGTACTCCATGGTCCACTTAGAAGAACTCCCCAAGTGTGCCCTCCAAGATGCATGAGATGGAAAATAATATAATACTCCCTCTAGGAGAGTGCTCCTCAACCAACTCCTCAAAAAAGGAAGTGTGGTCCGCAAAGTGCATGAACATGTGTGCAATAAATATCATTCATGAAGCATCTGTGGGTCTCTTGAATGGTACATCCCATCACATTTGTGAACTAGGTATGGAAAAGTGTGCAAGAATCAAGTAAACAAGGAATTCCTTCCCATGTGTGAACCCAAAGTAGGTTGCTCCAACTAACTCCATAGAATAGTGTGTAATGGGCCAAGTAGAGCTCTTCACATGCATCACAAGTGAAAGGTCTTGGGACCTCCAACAACCTCACAAAATAGAAAATGCTTCCTCCAGTGTGCAACCACCTCATCCCATTAAGTTTGACCAAATCAACATCTCCAAATGAAATAAAATATGCTCCAAGGTGATTATAGCTCATCAAATCATGTGCAAGCGGATAGAATCAACAAGTCAACAACCTTATCCATCACTAAGTCAACAAGAAGTCAGTTAATTAAGTCGTTGGAATTCTTCACTAGTTATTAATTTAGTATTTTGAAGCTATCTTAGGGTCCTACAACTCCCATGGTCACTTGAATGAGCCCACAAAAACGTCAAGAAGTGTCAGAAACGTGGCTAAGATTTGTCAAAATAGTATCGAAACATTGCTAAAGTTATTAGAACCGAACCGGCGGACCCCGAAAACCAGAACCGGGAAAAAAGTCGGATCACAAAATTGGTCCACCAAAATACATAAAATATTCAAAATTTGAAAAATTATATACATATATATATGTGGATCCATGTGAATCCAAACCATTATACACAAATTTGCAAAATTTCTCATATATATAACAAATAAGAGTGTATACAACCAAAACATAACTAAGTGTGTTGAAAAGTTAACCAGGAAAGTTGTCCTCCATGATCAGATGCCTAGCATGGAGGTACACTTGCAGTGTAGGCATCGGGATAGGGTAGAGGGTGAGATGCACTCTACCAGATGGCATGAATCCAGCGGTGTATGCATGCAGACCTTTCAGGGTGATTTGCCTCATGCATGCAACTTTTTGAATGCACAACTCTAAATTAAAAAGCATGCAAAAATGAGGTTTTTGCATGCACTCATATTAGGGTTTTGGAAACCCTAATTGATCAGTGAGTTATTATAAGGAGGCAAGAGGTCACCGATAGAGGTTACTCAACAGTTTTATCAGAGAGAGAGGAGACAAAGAGGAGGGTGACTTGTGCTTGCAGAGTGGGTGACTTTCTGAGAGAGGGAGGCACTTCTGCAGAGAGGGAGAGTGAGGGGATTTGAGCTGGATCAATCCTCACTTGATCAGAGGAACATATCCGTCATTACTGAGAGCATCTGAGTAGAGAGAGATCAGAGATTGAGAGTGGGCGACTTCTCAGAGGGAGGGGCCCATTTCCCATGTAGAGGGGGTGCATTCTATAGAGGGAGGTTGCATCAGTTCTCCACTGACAGAGCATATCAGGGCTGTGGAGTGAGAGAGGTAGTACTACATCTTGAGATATGCAGAGACATACCTTCAGAGAGATCCAAATCTGAACAGATAGAGGAGGGGCATTTCCCAAGTGCATGCAGCAGCTATTGCAAGCATATCTAGGGTTTACACTTGTAAGGTTCGATTGTATCTTCTGAGTTGACGTATGTAACTATTCTCTCTTATTTTCCTCTGGGATCGAGAAAGAAGAAAGCCCCCAACAAAGTTGGTTTCCCCCATTGGGGTGTCCAGGATAAATTTGTGAGTTCATTTATGTGATTGCTTATTACTGGCCAAAGTTGTTAAGTGATTTGTTAGTGCTTTAAGTTATAAGTCTGTTTTGTTTGGCTTATATAGACTCAAGACCATTGAGATCTCAGGATTTCCAGAGCGAGTAGTGACCTCTGGATAAGTTAACATGGTATCAGAGACTTGCTAAGGGTCAAGAGGGGCAATCACACTCAGATCTACGAGCTGTATACCATATCTGTTTGTTTACTGAGTTGTGATTTCAAATCGACAAGGAAAAAGATCAGATCTACCAGATCTGAAGAGAAGAGCTCAGATCTGTGGTCGTAGAGTTCAGATCTATCAGATTTGTGCTAGCAGGTATAGTTTTGAGATTGTGAGATTATGGCTACAAGGATGAGGATTGATAAGTCTGATGATCAGGTTACTTGTACCTCATGCACTTCGACAGATGTGGATGAGCATTCTACAGACGAGATTGACAGAGTTGGCTCTTAACACGCGTCAGTCATTGAGTGCTTCTACTACCAGTATATTTTATATAGATAGCAGGGCCTCCAACCACGTGACTGGTGTTCGAGGGTACTTTACAGATCTCACTGAGGATGGTTTGGATCTTGAGATTGTACTTGGATGAGGAACAATCTCTTTTCAGAAGGAGTCTGGAGAGTCTATGAAAGTACGGGATATTCTATATGTTCCGGGGTTGAAGAAGAACTTGATATCAGTTTCTACCATAGAGGATCGAGGATTGTGGGCGATGTTCAGAGATGGAAATGTTCTAGTTCATCCCAAGGGATCCAGAGATACCTCAGCAACAAGGATTGGAGTTCGCAGCAGAAAACTTTACAAGCTTAACCCCTTCATCATGCATTGACTCATAGCAGCCAGAATGATTATTGTGATTTGTGTGAGCTATGGTACATGAGGATGGCTCACCTACATCATCCAGCTCTGAAGATTTTGAGGGAGATTGTGACAGGTGTGCCAGACTTTAGCACAGAGTACAGTGACGTGTGCAAAGGATGTGCTCTTGGTAAGTATGTGAAGACAGTTTTTCCAAAAAGTGACAATAGGTCTGCAGGAGCACTTGATTTGGTACATTCCGACCTTTGTGGTCCGATGTACACTACATCATTGAAGGGTTACGAGTACCATGTATCCTTCATTGATGATGTTTCCAGGAAGACCTAGATTTATTTTCTTAAAAGTAAGGAATCAAAAGAAGTCCTACAGAAGTTTCAAGAATTCAAAGCTCTTGTGGAAAACCAGACAGAAAGGAAGATCAAAACCTTGCGATCAGATAATGGGGGAGAGTTTACCTCCAAGGAGTTCATTGAGTTTTGCATTCAGGAGGGCATTAAGAGACAGTTGACAGTTCCCTATACACCTCAATAGAATTGGGTTGCTGAGAGGAAGAACATGGCAATTGTTGGTGTAGCGAGATCTATGCTGCATGATTGGGGTCAGCCATTTTTCCTTTCCAACCCTTCCGCCTTGAGACGATCTTCAGACTGGTTTCCTTCCTACATCGGGTCCGGGGCTTTGCAGACACATTAAAGGGTCGGGACAGGTATCCATACTTAGCCTATTGCTCTTCCGAGGCTATCGCTCGTACTCATTCAGGCAGAGCCAAGTGTTGGTTCACGGGGGTTTCGGGGCTCCTCGGATCAACAGGAATTCAGGTTGATCACCTCCCCCCATTTCGGTACTCTTTGAATGCCCCCGACCACCTTCTCCCCTCCCAACAGGAGCTAAATAAGATCATCAAGGAGGATATTTATAGACAGTTTGTTCAGACCACATGGGTCAATCCCCCTGGAGGGTTGCGCCCAAAGATGGCTTTCTATGCGGAGCACTTCCTAGAGATCAGAGATGGGCTCATTGTCCGACCCCAATACATGCCCCGGCACTGGATGCATGCTCTCCGGGTCCCTCTCGGGCAGTTTAGAGTAGGATCCCATAGACTTTGGATAGAAACCAACCACTAGATTGATAGACCATTCAGGATATGCCAGCTTTGTCATCTACAGGAAGTGGAGACCGAATCACACTTTATCTTCAGATGCCCTGTTTACTACGAGATCAGAGGACGGTTCCATTGCTTATTCAGGGGTCCTCAGACCCTAGCTAGCTTTTTCAGGTTCACGGATCAAAGATGTGTAGCACTCTATATCTAGGAGACTCTCAGGCTCCGAGCGCATATTCTTCAACCCCCCACCAGACTTGACACCACACAGAGGATCACAACGTTTTTCAGCGTGCTCCCCTCAATGAGGGGCACTAAGAGATCTACCGGCTTAGATACTGATCTGGCCTCTAGATCAGTGAGGATCTGTGGATCTAGACCCTCGAGACCTCAGCAGTAGGTTCGCTCCAGGTCTCTCTCGAAGAGACGTACTAGGTCCTCCAGACATCACCAGTAGCATCGCAGCAGGCAGCCCGCGCCCACAAGCCCCCCTTCGGGCCATCAGACGTTATTGAACTTTCCTCAGTTCTCTTCTTTCAGCCTCAGATGTTAGGAGTAGTAGACCTTCTTCTGTCTTCTAAGCTCCAGGATCTTCTCCACCAGAGCTTCTCCGCCTCAGTGCAGAGTTCGGCAGTCGAGGTTGGGGTTGGGTCTCTCTCATATCTCAACCAGCTCGTCTTGTTATTTTCATTTTCTGCTTTGTTTAGCTTTTAAATAGGGGACCGGTTGGTCCTCCCGCATAGCACGAACATCATTGTAACCGACAGTCCCGTTGACCTACTTTGTGGTCATTAGTTGGACATTAATAAAATTATCTTATCTTATCTTATCTTTGGCCAGAGGCATGTAACACAATTGTGTACATTCAGAACACGAGTCCTCGTAAAGTTTTGGGGAGCAAAACTCCAGAAGAAGCCTTCTCAGGAAATAAACCTGAGGTTGTGCATTTCGGGATTTTTTGGATGTCTTACGTACTCACATGTCTCTTCAGAGAAGAGAACAAAGTTGGAGCCCACAGCAGAGAGGGGAATCCTTGTTGGATATGATGAGACTTCGAAGGCCTACCGCATATACATCCCTGCTCTAAGGAAAACAGTTGTGAGGCGGGATGTGAAATTTGAGGATGAATGTGAAATTTGAGGAGGAACGAGCTTTCAGGAAGTCATGTGAGTCAGAGAAGGGAAAGCAACAGGTTGCTACATCTGAGGATGATATAGGTTAGAGTGTTGTTTCACAAAGATCAGGGTCGCAAGTATTTGGGGTGACAGGTTCTCAGATGATAGTTTCCATAGGTATAGAGGTAGGTATAGGTACAGGATATCACGATGGTGGCCAACCAGGTTCAGGGTACAGGCTCTCGGGCAACAAGTTCTACGACTACAGGTACTTCAACTTCAAGTATTCATTCTCATGCAGTTGATTGGGATGAGGATGAGCAGTTCCCCTCACAGGAGGTTACTTCAGGGAAGACGAAGCCCAAGCGGCTTCAAGATACCTTGAAGGACGCTTAGACTGTGGGGACTCCCATGAAGAATGTAAGAGAGAGAAAGGTGCCACAAAGGTTTTGTAGCTACTTGGCATGGTGAGCAGTATCAGTGAGTCAGAACCATCTTCTTATGAGCAGGCAATAGGCAAGTAGGCCTGGAGAGATGCCATGTTGGAAGAATATGCTTCCATCATGAAGAATGATGTTTGGGAAGTTGTATCAAGACCAGAGGGGAAGTCTGTAGTGACCTCTAGGTGGTTCTACAAGATTAAGCATAGTGTAGATGGCAACATTGAGAAATACAAAGCTAGGTTTGTGGCAAGAGATTTCTCATAGGTAGAGGGAGTTGACTATGATGAGACGTTTGCTCTAGTGGCCTGATACACCTTGATCAGGATTGTGATTTACATTGCAGCAGAGATGGGTTGGAAGATTCACTGGATGGATGTGAAGACAACTTTTCTCAATGGATTCATAGAGGAGGAGGTGTACATTGAGTAGCCAGAGGGTGTTAGTTTTGTACATAGGGAAGTGTTCCCCTAGTGACTACTTGCCTAAGTCACTTAGAAGGGGGAAAAAGTGACCCTCACATTAAAAGCACTTTAATGAGACTTTATAAAATGAAAGTCACTTTTTGCTAAAGTTAAGTGGGTGAGTAAATATTTATTTATGTGAATTAAATAAAGTGATGATTTTACTCTCATTCAATCGTGACCATTGGATTTTATCATTTGCTCACCGTTGGATTAGAACCCATTTAGGGATTAGACAAAAAGCATAAGGGAGGCAAAACATAATCACTTTTGTGATTGAAGTGGAGAGAGTTGAGAGAGAGTAGCTAGCACGATTAACAAGGAGCAGCAAGGCACAGAAATCGAGGATACCTTTAGCACTTAATCTCTGGGCACATTTCCCAAGACTGCCGTACAATACAGTCAAGGGCACAGTTTTCGAGGGACATATCTCTGGGCACGCAGACCGAGAACAACAGCACAGTAACCGAGGTGTTCTGGGCACAAATCTCGAGATAACCTGCACAGTTTTCAAGGGAGTTCACGGGCACATTTCCCAAGACAGGCTCGGGTTTCAAGGCAAGGAATCTGGGCACTATTCCCGAGGCATATTTTGCTCAGTTTGTGGAGAAGGTACAGGGCACGGGTTTCAAGGCATTCAACTCGGTTTTCTAGAAAGATAACAACACAGAAATCGAGGAACAAACAGCACAGAAATCGAGGCAGATTTCAGATTTGTTCATGCACAGAAATCGAGGTGCATTGGCATAGATATCAAGGAAAGTACAGTGGTATGGACTGTGTATTTTCCAGCACAGTTTTTGAGTCATTTCTGGCACGCATTTCAAGGCTGTGGGCACACAAATCGAGGTTCAGTTTGGTGCACGTTTTTCGAGAAAGATTCTGCTGAGTGGTGAAGATAAGTTAAATTCTTCATTGTAATGCTGTGATGAATATTTTGCTAAAGAAATAATATCTCTCTCTCTCTAACTGGTTTTCCCCGTGGGGGTTTTTCCAGGGCTTGATTTTGGCCAAAAAATCTTTGAGTCTATTTTTTTTGTGTGATTGCTAAATGTGTTTTCAGCCTGTTAGTAGCATTCTATTGTGTGTTTGATTGTTACAGAAAATTTTTATAAGTAACCTACAGCCTATGCATAACCGGCTGTAGGTGAAAACCACAAATTGTTAACACAAACCAGCAGACAATAAAGTGCAGAAAATTCTACAGAGGGTTTTGAGGTACATGAGAGAGAGTCTCATGTGTGCAGGCTAAAGAAAGCCTTGTACGGTCTGAAGCAATATCTAAGAGCATGGTATTCTAGGATATATACTTACTTGCAGCAGTTGGGTTTCCAGAAGAGCGAGGCTGATCCCAATCTCTACTTCATTGTGGTAAATGGGGATCCGCTAATTCTAGTACTGTATATAGATGACTTGTTCATTACAGGAGAAGAGAAACTCATCAGTGGTTGCAAGAAGGATCTTGCTTCAGAGTTCGAAATGAAAGACATAGGCCTGATGCACTACTTCTTGGGTATGGAGGTTTGGCAGGAGGATGGGCATATATTTCTAGGCCAAGGCAAGTATGCTGTTGACATTCTGAAGAGATTTCAGATGCAGGATTGTAGACCTATTACTACGCCTATGACAACCAATTGGAAGAAGCTGGTAGCTTTTGAGGGTGAGTTGGTTGATCCCACTAGGTATCGTTAGCTGATTAGATCCTTGATGTATCTGGTCAACACTAGGGCAGATCTGAATTTTGTTGTCAATACCTTGAGTCAATATATGGTGGAACCTAGAGATGTTCACTGGGTGGCAACAAAACATGTGCTTAGGTATATTTGAGGAACAACTGAGTATGGACTGAACTATGTGAGGAAGGGTGGAGTGCAGTTAGTTGGCTTTTTCAGATTTTGATTGGCCAGGTAGTGCAGTAGACAGGAAAAGCACCTCCGACTGTTGTTTCAGATTGGGTTCGGCAGTTGTGTCGTGGTTCAGCAGGAAATAGAAGTCGGTGGCACCGAGTTCTACAGAGGCAAAATATATGGCAGATAGTCTAGCCAGTTGTGAGGCCATATGGCTTGCAAGATGTTAGTGAGCTTATTTGATCAATAGTTGCAGCCTACTGTGATTCACTGTGACAATCAGAGTTGCATAAAACTCATGGAGAATCTATTTTTTCATGATAGGTCCAAACACATAGAGATCAGATATCACTTCATTCGAGATCATGTTTAGGAGTAGTTGAGCTTCAGTACGTACCTACTGATGAGCAGGTGGCAAACATTCTCATGAAGTCCCTGATGAAGAGCAAGTTTGTGTACACTTCAGGGAAAAGATGGGAGTGGTCCAGAACACTTTCCTGGTTAAGAGGGAGTGTTGAAAAGTTAACTAGGAAAGTCGTCCTCCATGATCAGATGCCTAGCATGGAGGTACAGTTGTGTTAGAAAGTGGCAACAAGGAAGGTCTTCTATCATTGCACGTGTCCTGCATGCTAGAAGACATAAAACAGGAAGCCAAATGGATTAATGCCTTTATCCAATGTTTAAACTTAGAAAAAGTGCATTATGTTATCTAATTATTAATTGACTTAATGGAGTTACTTTTTATAAAGTTAAAGTGAAAATAATTTAAGTGATGGCTAATCTAATCTTCGCCATTGATCTCACCAGAGGATCTCATCCATTGATCCATAGTGGGAAGTTAGGGTTTTCGCTTGGCCATTGAATTAAAAGGAATATTGATTTGGTGGAGAGGACACACATACACATAGTGAGGTTTCTTGCTCATAGCTTTCAGCCGGAGAGTGAGAAAGATAGTTTGCAGGAAAATTTTACAGAGGGTGAGACTAAAGAACCCCTGTCCAAAGATTGACAGGGTGACTTGGGCAAATCAAATAGGTCGTACAAGCTTATGTAGAGGCCGTACTGGGTGATGCAGGCCAGTTGTACACGTTGACGCAGAGGGCCGTACGAGTGACGTAGGCAGCTGTACACGCTGACGCAGGGCCATATGAGTGACGTAGAGGCCATACACGTTGATGCAGGGCCGTACACGTGTTATCACACTATCTCTAGCTGCTAATATAAGGTGTCTCGTCCAAGATGGTAGAGGGTGAGCAGCTAAGAAGGTGTAACCAGCAATCGCCAAGTCCTCCGTTCAGAGAACGGATGTCACATCGGACAAGGCTATTGTCACTTAAGACGAGGCACGTAGCCAAGTCAGGGGGGAGACTCAGCTCAACCGGTGATGGTTGAGAGACAAAAATACACCCAAATCCCAAAAGATAAAGAAATAAAAACAAGAGATGAGTGCTGATTAGATCCTAAGTCTGATTTCAGCCAACAGATGAACACAAGTATGGAATAAGTGTGCAAATGAGAATATGACCAGCAATGGATTGCGATGAATTTAAATGGATTAGATCAGTGATTATGTGGCTGAAATAGTCTAAGGATGCACAGTGAATTGGAAGTGAAATGATGAAGTAAATTGCCCAAGGGATGGAGTTGAAATAGTAGATTAGTGGACCTAGGGCAGAGATTAATTGACGTTTAAACACACTTCCAACCAATGGTAGCTTGATTTCTTAAGGTAAAATGACGTTTTAAAACCAAATCTAAACTACCATTGGTTGGAAGTGTGTTTAAACGTCAATTAATCTCTGCCCTAGGTCCACTTTCATATTTTCATTGTTTGCTTTCATTCTAAACTGAAATTTCAGAGCTGATATTCTGCCCAACTCTGTGTTAAGTGTGCTGTTGTTTTTTTTCATTTCTGTTTGTCTGATTAACTTGATTATTTATCTTGCCATAACATAGCATCTATTTATGTAAGGAAAAGGGATTGCAAATGTTGCTGTGGGTATTCTAATTCTGCTAAGTGCAATATCCTGGATCACCCTCTTCTCTAATGCTGGTGCAGTGCTTGGCCAAATGTTATTCCAAAACTGTTGCTGGAAGGTGACCATTCTCACCAGAAAGAACATACAGCAAGCAACAAACATAATATTGGAGTGGCAAGGTGACTCCCTAAAACCAAAAGATAAAGAGATACTAGTGAAAATGAAAGAAAAGTGTGTAGGAAAGGGTTAACCAACAGGGCAAATCCTAGAAAAGAGAGAAGCAATACTCGACCACTAGATATAGAGGTATGTCTAGAAGAGGGAGCAGAGCCATTTCTTTCTAAAAAAATCATTATGGAAATACCAACACAAAACCTGATAATGTCGTTTGGGGAATGGTCAGGGATGAGAGAGCCTGGCTTGGTGATCCTGGTAGGAGATTTGGGGGCAGTCAGTTGAATCTGTCCACATTTGAGGCCAAAGAGACCAGAAAAAAATGTGAGATTCATCCTCTTGTCACAAGGCTTTGATAACAATTGATAATAGCTTAGTTGGAGCAAGCTTAGCAGCACTGAAACATCTAACTTATAAACACCAATGGATGCCAAACTTTCTTGGAGATATGAATCACATTTTCAACCCTGGACAATGTAAATGGAAGAAGAGCTCCCTTAAGTGGAAGGAAGAACTTTGCTCAAGAGTGCCGTGTGGCCTCTTCTAATATTCCATAATTGTTACATGCAATCAATCACATCTTGGTATTTGATGCCTACTCTACTCCTCTCCTAATTAGATGTTGATATGGATATGTAACTATGCAGATGCCTGCTTATGATGCAAGAAATAAAAATACATTAGTATATAAGATTGGGGCTGAGTGCTGAGGAAGCGGAATAAAATATGTATATTTTTGTAGGAAAATAAAAAGTAGGTAATTGTGAAACATAGAAACAAAGCACTTACAAGTCTGATCAACCTTTTTCAGCTATATTTGGAAAGAAATCAATGTTATTCTGTTGCCTACAGAAGTGAATTGTCACAAAATCTGACACCAGACAGTCCCCTTGTGACTTGTGATACATTGCATTTAGATAACTAGGCCAATGGTTTTTCCTTTCTAGTGTTCGGTTTTTGTAGAAACTCAGGTATTCAAAAATTCATGGAATAGCACAACCATCATGACCTTTTCTTCCTGTGAACTTTTCAGAATTCAAACAGTGCAACAAAAGTTAGATTTCTTGAAAAAGAGAAAAATATATAGATGTTGTCTCAGGCTTTGAGCATAGTAATTGGGGTATTGATAGACTGAAATGTAATCTGGTATTTGCAGTTAAATCATTTTGGGCATTGTTCTTTTCGTAGAAGATTTAGTGTTGTTTGTAGAAATAGAGTCAAGGAATTTTATATATTGTTCTCCTTTTGTATTTTGGGTGCACATTGCAGGTTTTGGCAGCTTTAGGCAAATATTCAAATGTTCCAGTCCCAAAGGTTTTTTGTTTTTGTACTGATACAAATGTAATTGGCACAACCTTTTATATCATGGAGTATTTGGAAGGTCGGATTTTTCTGAATCCTGGATTGCCGGTAAGACATGATTTTAAAATTTCCTATCAGTATCCTTGGCAAAGGCATACCTCTACCTTTTTGATTTATGTTACATGCTTCTCACTCTTTAAATTAGATTGTTCTCTTTGTTCACTGTCTATTATTAGCTTAGGTTCATCTTTTGTCAGTTAGTACTATACATGCTTGAATACGAATTTCTTGTAAGAAGAGTGCTTGTGGATACTAATATATTTTTCTGTTTAGGAAATCAACCCAAAACAAAGAAGAGCCATATACCTTGCTACTGCCAAAACTTTGGCAGCAATACACAATGTGGATGTTGATGCAATAGGATTAGGCCACTATGGACGCCGTGAAAATTACTGCAAGAGGCAGGTAAACTCTTTTGTGATAAAAGTTTTTGTATTTGATCTTTCCTTTCTAAAGCAGTGCATCTTTTCTGCTTTTGGAATGTCAGAATTGTGGTGTCAGTCAGCCACCTATCAGTTTGCACAGAAGTATTTTCTTATCAATAGATGGGCCTTTTACTAGAAGCTTGAGACCATTGTCTTTGTTTTACCTACAAATTTCTCTGTCGTGTAGGATGTGGAATGGAGTTATCTAGTTAAGTCATAATAGGAGGTTTTCTAGAGAAGTTATAGAGAAGATACTACAATCCAACATAACAGTTACAAGATGTAATATCATTCAATATTTTTAAAATCTGGGTTGACTTTGTTTCATTGTTTACCTATGTTGCATGACTGCAGAATGTAATGTTTCTAATGCTGAAAGCTTGTGCATGTGATCTTTCCTTTCTAAAGCAATGCATTTTTTTCTGCTTTTGGAATGTCAGAATTGTGCTCAGTCAGGCACTTGTAAGTTTGTACAGAAGTATTGTCTTATTAATAGTTGGGCTTTCTTGGTGAAGCTTAATATTACGAAAATCAAACACACAAAGAAACCAAGAATACGAATAGAATTGATTTTTCTATATTGAAATGAAGAGAACAACCTTCTTTTTGCATTAATGAGATGATATAAACCCTAATTGCACAAACCCTAAAATGACTTATGCGTATTTTAATGCAACAATTAAACATAAAGTAACGTAAAGTCACCAAGTGACTTTATATATGCCTTCTATATTCTAGATGACTTCTATATTCTAACACCCTCCCTTAATGGCCAATCTAGAAAATACACCAAGTTTGTCCTTGAAATTTACAAAATTTTCTGGATCCAAAGACTTGGTGAGAATGTTTGCAGTCTAATTTTGTGTAGGACACTAGTGCAGCTCAACTGTTCCATTTTCTACAAATTGTCGGATGAACTGATAGTGAACGTCATAATGTTTGGTATGCTCGTGGAAGACTGGATTCTTTGCCAGTTTAAGAACTCTCTAATTATCACAGTACAATATGGCAGACTTGTTTTGTTGGATCTTCATATCTACAAGCATTCATTTGAGCCAAACTTCTTCATATGCTCCTTTCCTTGCTGCTCAATATTCTCCTATAGTTGAAGAAAAGGAAACAACATGTTGCTTCTTGCTGGTCCATGTAATTGTTCCAGTACCAAGGCTAAAAACATAGCTTGATGTGGATTTCCTATCATCCATTGATCTTACCGAATCTGAATCTGTATAACCACAAAACCGATGTTCGTTGTGTTTGCTATATAGAATGCCAAAATCAAATGTTCTTTTCACATATGTAGCACTCTCTTTGCTGCTGTCCAATGCTCTACCTTTGGAGCGGTCATGAATTGGGAGATGTACTTGAATGCAAAACTCAAGTTAGGTCTAGTGGCTGTAAGATAGATGAATCTCCCCACTAGTTGCCTAGAGATTGATTCATTAACTGCCTTAGAATCAGTATGGGTCGAAAGTTTCAGCCCTTTCTCCATAGGTGTATATGATGTTTTGCAATCTACCTTGAATCTGCCTAATAAACTTTTGGCATACATTTTCTGTGAAACAAAGATATGTTTATCTATTTGCCAAACTTCTACACCTAAGCAGTACAGTAGGAGGCCAGTCATGTCAAAAGTTGCACATAAATTGGATTTTACCTGTGATATTGTTCCTACCTCGTTACCTGTGACGACGATGTCATCTACATATCTCACTAGAATAATTACTATTATACCACCATATGTATGGGGTGCTATATCCTCATCGTTGCAGAATAGAGCAGGGGCTGAGATCAGTTTTGAATGAGCATGGCAATTTATCAGAGCAGTGATTCCTATGAGATCTCTGAGATTTTGGATGTATCAGTTGCCATGTGGTTGCCTTATGATGGTTCCTTGTCATTTCAGTTTTTGTATCAGATGCATGCCTAGAGGATATAGTTATGGATTATATGGTTTTTATTGACTGATGTACTAGGTGTTTGTAAATTCTACTTTACACTTGTGATATTTTTTTGATGAGAATGGTGAGTAGGATTGATGCATAGTGTAGTATATAGAAGTATTTTCTGTTTTATGCTCATACCATTATTTGGGTATAACCTCTGGATTATTGCATGGATTACACCCTTCCTCTTGGTTCCATCTTTTGGCCTTACCATCCTCCATCCATGCCACCCTTGCTTGTTTTACAAACCCATTGATCTGGATTGGACAGAATGACTCGGGACCTCCCCTTGGTTCCATGTCTCCTGGTGCCTCTTCCTGAGGGTAGCACTGTGAAATAGGAAGTAATCCACTGGGTCGAATCTGGTCGAGTAGAAGGCCAAAGAATATGGGCTCGGAGCCTGAGCTTGTCTTTGAGGGCAAGAAGATGCATCTACTATTGGAATTAAATTAGGTGTGGAAGTTCGCTATTCTCTTTAGTTTATTACATAGATGAAAAAATTGGCGATTTTTTACCAATATTGCAAAAAATTGTGATGTGAAACCCTCCCTGAAAATTTTCAGGGAAAAATCAGGATATCCATGAAAAAATTGGACTGCACGATGTTTGGAGAAAACTGGGAAAAATCGTGAAAATATTGTGCCATGATGGAAACAATTGCCTGAGGCAAGTTAAGGTGTCTTAAAGGCCGTTTTTTGTTTTTTTTTGGGTCATTTTTCTTTGCAACTATTTGGGAATGGGAGGGAGGTGTGAAAGTTTCATCTTCTGTCTAGTTTATTACATAGATGAAAAATTCGGTGTTTTTTCACCAACATTGCGAAAAGTTGTGATGTGAAACCCTCTCTGAAAAATAGCAGGGAAAAATCAAGATATCCATGAAAAAATTGGACTGTGCTATGTTTGGAGAAAATTGGGAAAAATCGTGAAAATGTCGCACCATGATGGAAAAAATTTCTCGAGGCGAGTTAAGGTGTCTTAAAGGCTGATTTTTTTTGGGTCATTTCTCTTTGAAACTATTGGGTAATGGGAGAGTGTGGGTTTACCATCATCAACAACCAGGTTTAGGAGGGCCAAATCATTGATCTCATCATCATCATTTTTAAAACAAATTGGAGCACAAATCAATTGCTTTCTGGCTGTCTGCCTAAGGTGATGACTTTTTCAGATTCCAGGTATTTCTTCAATTTCCACCTTAGGAATTCCCTGCTTGTGCTAGAGGAGAGCTAGCCTAAAGAGTGGGAAAGCGCCGCTGTAGTGGCAGTTGGCGGCCTTTCTGAGTTCCCTGTAGGTTCTCATGTTTATTGTTTGGACTTTCAAATCTTAAGTGAGAACCTGGGAGGTAACATGTCCCAAACTTATGTCCCAAGGAATTTACTGAACTTAGTCCAAAGGATTTACCAAACAAATGCATCATACAGTAGCTAAGCATTTATTTTATTTTATTTCGATACTCTTAGTATCTTACCTTTTAGAAAGTGCTTAGGGATCCTCATACTTTTAGTCCTGCTTGACATCACAATGATATGTTCTCTTGAATTTCTTTGGTTCTTTTATTATATAACTTTATAACCAGTCACTTATAAAACAAATGCTCAACATTGACTGTAATGCTGCTGTACTTATTTGAATTTATATATGCTTGCATCTTCTGTGTTTTTTGAATTTTCTACAAAGGAAAAGTTTCTAAATAGGCATTTACAATCAGAGTTACATATTGATTGGTGTTTAGTATAGGTTTTTGCTTTGCCAATATGCAATATCTCTGTACAAGTTATCTTGTAACTGCACTTATCCAGTGTCTGCCTCTGTATGTGTGAGCAAGGGAATGCTGACTTGTAAATGTACACCCTCCAAAATGTCTTCTAATGCCAATGATTTCAGACAACACGTGAAAAATGACAAGTGGATACAGATATAAAGTGGAAGAAATGTGTAAATTCATTCACAAACTGAGTAAATAATTTCAGATAGCAGCCCATGGACAATGCTCAGTTGCGATGTCTTACAATCCATCAACTCGATTGAGGAATTTCTCCTTCCCTCTTGTTCTACTTGTACAATTCTCATATATATCGACTGAGAACCATCATTAAACTTCCTCAGCACAGTTATTTAGTAGTTAAATTCATTTAACACATTAGTTTACTGCCATCTGATAATCACAACGTACTTTCATATTAACACACGACAATCACTTGTATTCACATATAATATTTTTTACAACTGCCTACGATAGAATTTGTCAACCTAGAGTCACGGGCCATCCAATGGAGTGTAAGCAGGTTGTCCACTAACAGCTAGTGTTCTAAAAATTCTGCCAACAGGTAAATAAAGTATTACAATCTATTATTAAGGGAATTATTCTTTCGCATTGTTCTTTGTTTCTCATGATGGAAATAATTTTTCCTTCTATTAGGTTTCTCATTCCTGTCGTTGCTATTTAGGTAGAAAGATGGGCAAAGCAATATCTAGCTTCAACTGGTGAAGGAAAACCAGATCGAAGTCCAAAGATGTTGGAACTCATTGATTGGCTCAAGCATCACATACCAGCTGAAGACTCTAAAATAAGGTCAAAGACTGGTCTTGTTCATGGAGACTTTCGAATTGATAATATAGTGTTCCATCCATCAGAGGTGAGAATATCCTATTATATACATTATCTGCACTCCTAGCATGTCATAAATCATGTGCATAATACAGACATAGCTAACTGCATTTGTTTGTTCTTGTTACAAAATGAGGTTATATGATAAACTAGCTTGTGCACCTAAATATGGGCACTTATCTTTGTAGTTTTATAAAGTTGCAGTGGAGTGTGTTTTTGTACTGATATAATTAAAGAACACAATATGCAAATAAGAGTCACAATCACTATATA
Organism: Larix kaempferi; assembly: GCA_027924585.1. Classification (NCBI taxonomy): domain Eukaryota; kingdom Viridiplantae; phylum Streptophyta; class Pinopsida; order Pinales; family Pinaceae; genus Larix; species Larix kaempferi. The sequence goes on from BSBM01000674.1 coordinate 5,077,193, forward strand.
GCCATTAATTCGTTTTTAATAGATGTAAAATACATTGCTTACATTAACTTGAATGAGATTTATGGCCGGTTTTTCAATCTCTCTTATATTGTTTTTGACTGGACAGTGGTCATGATTATCCCATACATTGGATATACTGTCTTGCAAAACTTTATCACTAGATATATTACTAAAGATATACTACTTTCTTGTACCTACAACCAACGTTATATCCAGGTCATGACTTGGTTGTACCCACCAGTGTTTTCATACTTGGTCATCTTGGACTCCGACTCAGCTGAGTTGACGGAGTTAACCGCTGGTTGCTTCAACTTAGCCCTTGAACTGGTTCGGGTGGTCAGTTCATTACCAAACCGGCCAACTCGGCCGAGTCCGTACTGACTCAGCTGAGTCACTGTGGACAGACTCAGTCTGAAATAGATATTTTCTCTGAGAAGTTTAGGACAGTGGTTGAGGTTTCCAAAGATCCATGATCCATATTTCATACTGTACGAGTATGTATTGAAATAGATATTTCCTCTGAGAAGTTTAGGACAGTGGTTGAGGTAACTAAAGTTCCATGATCCATATTTCATATTGTACGAGTATGCATTTGTAGTTTTTCTTTGCTTCTCTCCATGCAATTCTGCCAAACTCTATATTTTAATGTGAATGGTGGATCTTTACTTAAAATTGAACATGCATATACCCAGCATAGATGAGGAAATAATTAATCTCTCAACAGGCAGATCAATATCTTTGTTATAAAAGGCAGATTGATATCTTTGTTATAAACGTATGTTCAAGAACTTAAGAGACTAAGAGCACTACAGGCAGAACATATTAATGGTTTGAAATTTTAAATGTGTGGATAGTATCCCACTATCAGAGAGGATCCTGAAATGATGACAGAACACAATGAAGAATCTCCAGGAATGAATTATTTTAGACTGCAATCATTCATGGAAGAAAAGTTCAATGTACTATCTCAACTTCTTGTCAATTGTACACAGCAATTCTCCTTACAATTCTGGAAATACTTCTTCAATAGGAGTGGATCGTGCCGTTAACACCAACCTAGGTGCCAGTCTTGTTACAGTGACTCAACCCATGATACATATCACACTGAATGCTCAAAATTCAAGCCAGTCATTTAATTTTAATATTTTAAGTATTTTTAGTAAACAGAGTCATTAAATTCAAACCAGTGCAATTCATGGCCGCGTCCAAGTCTGACACTGAGTACCCACCCACCTCTATCTCTAACTCAGGACTCAGTTACACCATCATCTGTTGACTTACGTAAGTTCCCTGTTGCAAGTTATTTTGAGGTTTATCCTCATTATACTTACTGGAAAAATTATTCCTTCAATGCACTCATGCAATTTTTTATGAAGATTTCAGAGTTCACTTGTACTTGATGCTCGTTGCAGGCAATGGTCAATGTTCTTCAAAGGTAAGATTGGCCTAAAACAAGCAGTGGAGCAATAGAAAATTCAGAACTTTAAGCAAGAAGTAAAAAAGCATCATAGGGATATTTTTGCTTATTGAGAAAGCAACATGAGGCAGGCACACTGTGTCAGTTTCAGGTTTTAAACTTTATAAGTCAATATTGATGAATGCCTGATCAAAGTTTGTCAACACTAGATTTTCAGATTTGTTCCAAGGTCTACTGGGTTATACTTATCAGGCCTACGTCAGCTTGAATTGTGTAACACTCTCGAAGGGCATGCAAGGAGGAATTCGTGCCTAGCTTGGTCAGTCATCTTTTCCTGGACTGTGGTTGTATTGTAATTCCATTCTATCAGAATATAAGTATAGCCAGCATAGAAGAAGTGTTAGCTTTAAGGGGGCATCCACAATTATAACAAAGAAGAGAGTGGAAAGAATATGAACAATATATCAATGCTGCTGTGGATATAAATCACAGGGAACCAGAGATAGGCTTGTTAGTTTTCTACTTTTAATCAATATTATCTAGGATCTTAACTGAAAGAATAACATGCACAGCATAACACAATAGACACAAAGATTTTCCTCGAGGAAACCATAAGGAGAAAACCTCACAACCTCCTCAGAGATAGAATCGTCACCAATACAATATCACAAAAGTAAAACCCCAAAACAAAGATGGTCTTCTGCAGCTCCTCTCTCTATCTCCTATGCGAACCTATCCTCTCATTCTCACTTATGCGAACTTGTGTGAATGAGTGTGTGTTCAAATGAGAGAGCTAAGCTCTCTATTTATACTTTACTTTCACTTGCTAGGTCGGCCACAACTAAACCTTACTGGGATGAATTCTCTAAGGGACTCAATAACCCTAATCTAATTGACTCTAGGGGGATCTATTGCCCCGACTTACAATGGATGATTTACCTCAATGAATTTACATCACCAAATGTAATAATGACATCCCCGACCGGAGGAATAAACATTTACGTCGGAGGTACAAATAAAATACAATAATAATAACAATATAAAATACAAGTGAATATCTTCCGAAGTTACAATTACATTAACACTCCCTCTTAACTAGGAAGGTATTCTCTTGCCACAGTCATCAACACATCTGGACACAAGTCTTCATCGCTCGATCATCTTCAATGCTGGAACATCATCATCAACACTAGATCATCATCGTCGCTGCTGCTGCAATCCTCATCATGTCGATCATCGATTGGTGACATCTCTCGAATCTACTTGTCATAGGAATTTCTACAGAGCCAACCCTTTTTGATGTTGGATGTAGGCCTAGCCCTCATGTATGTCTTCATCATCTCTGCAAGCAAACCATCAAGTAGGTACAACCCAGGACCAGTCATTACATTGCCTTTGCAAACACCTGTGTCTCCTACTGCCGCCTCATCGTCTTCAGATCATCTCATCATAACACGGAGAAAAGCCCAGATGCACATTGCATGTCCCACAACGGCCAGCGCACGTCTACCAGCATGGGAGGCACAAACCTACCACCATACGAGACCCTGCCTAGGTGCACACACAGTGTCTTATGACCGGTGGACGTCTCCAGTATGGGAGGCACAAACCTACCACAATACGAGACCTCGTCTACCAGCATGGGAGGCACAAACCTACCACCATGCGAGACCCAACCCTTACATCTACCAACATGGGAGGCACAAACCTACCACCATGTGAGAATGACTCAGCCCTTACATCTACCAACATAGGAGGCACGAGCCTACCACTATGCGAGAATGGCTCGGCCCTTACATCTACCAACATAGGAGGCATGAGCCTACCACTATGCGAGAATGGCCTATGTGCATCCGTGTCTTCCGGACTCATCACTTCCTCTTGGAAGGAACCTCGATCTGGAGAACACCAAGCTTCTCTTTGAAGTACTCAAACTTCACTCTGGCTAATGACTTGGTCAACACATCGGCTATTTGCTTGTCCGTCGCAATATACTGGAGCTTCACTGCTCCTCTTTGCACCATATCCCTGATATAGTGGTACTTGATCTCAATATGCTTCGACTTGTCATGGAACATTGGGTTCTCGGACAACTTCACACAACTCTAGTTGTCACAGAATATAGAAGTCACCTCTAATTGGAGATCAAACAAATCAGTTAGTAGCTTCCTAAGCCATATTGCCTCACAACTAGCCCAACAAGCTGCAACATATTTTGCTTCAGCTGTACTCAGTGCCACACACGACTGCTTCCTGCTAAACCAGGAGATCATACCGGATCCCATACTGAAGCAACATCCCAAAGTGCTTTTCCTATCTACGACATTGCCTGCTCAATCCGAATCAACATAACCCTGCAGGTTAATCTTCTGATTCGCGTCATATTTGAGCCCATAGTTAACTGTACCCTTCAGGTACCTCAATATATGCTTTCCAACAATCAGGTGAACATGTCTTGGATCCGTTAGGAACTGGCTCAATGTATTCACAGCAAAGCATATGTCTGGTCTTGTATTCGTCAGGTACATAAATGAACCAAACATCTGACGATACATCGTGGCATCAACTGACTTTGATGAAGCATCACATAGTAGCTTCAAGTTCGATGCCATGGGTGTGGCCATAGCCTTGTAGTCCATCATTCCAAACCTCTTCAGAATCTCCACTACATACTTCCCTTGTCCAAGGAAGATCCCATCTGCATTCTGCCACACCTCCATGCCTAGGAAATAGTGAATCATACCCAGGTCCTTCATCTCGAATTCTGTGGCAAGTTTCCTCTTTGTATCTACAATGAGCCCATCCTCTCCTATTACGAACAGGTCATCTACATAGAGTATAAGTATCACTGGATTTCCCACTTCAACCTTGTAGTAAAGGTTGGAATCTGCTTTACTCTTGGTAAAGCCCAAGCTCATAAGGAAACTGTCCATCCTTCCGTACCACGTCTTGGGTTCCTGTTTCAATCTGTACAAGGCCTTCTTCAATTTGCACACGAGTCTGCCTGTCGTGTCTCAAATCCGAGTGGCTGCTCCACGTACACTTCCTCCTCTACTACACCATTCAAGAATGTTGTCTTGACATCCATTTGGTGTACCTTCCATTTCATTACTGTAACCAATGCAAGTACAGGGCCTTCTTCAATTTGCACACATGAGTCTGCCTGTCGTGTCTCAAATCCGAGTGGATGCTCCACGTACACTTCCTCCTCTACTACACCATTCAAGAACGCTGTCTTGACATCCATATGGTGTCCCTTCCAGTTCATTATTGCAGCCAATGCAAGTACTGATCTGATGGAAGTGTATTTGGCTACAGGTGCAAATGTCTCCTTATACTCTATGCCTTCCTTCTGGGAAAAGCCACGTGCCACAAACCTCGCCTCGTGTTTCTCTATGCTGCCATCTGCAACATGCTTGATCTTGTAGATCCACTTAGAAGTCACAACAGACTTCCCTTCTGGTCTAGGAACTACCTCCCAGACATCATTCTTCATGATCGACTGGTACTCCTCGATTATGGCATCCTTCCATTCTTTCTTTTCTGCCGCTTCCTCATAGTTGTCAAGTTCTTTGTCAATGATGTCGCACAATAGGGGTACATAGCTGGAGTGTGGCCTAGGTCTCTTGCTTTCTCTGTGCATCCCCTCTGGAGCGCCATACCTCTCTGCATCTAGTATTGCCTCTCGTACCCATGCTGGTTTCCTCTTGTGGGAGTTCTTCTCTCCAGGTGTATCTACAGGTTCTTATGGTTCTTCCATTTCGTGGTCTTCATAATCTTTTGGAACTGCTTCTTCCATTATTGCATCTTGAATCCTGGGAACTTCAGGTTCTTCAATATCTTTAATAGGTAGTTTTCTCGATTTGTTGTATGTTGAGTCTTCGTCACTTGTTCTTCGGAACAAATGTCGGTGTCCTTCTCTTGTAGGTGATTTTACCTGATCTTTCCTACGAGTCAAATTCAATTGCATGATTAGAAACATCTCATAGTTTTCATAACAAATTCTTACGCATAAAGACATAGGTCATATAGTCATGCAATTGTCTTAGCCAATGCTTCAATACAACATTCATCCATATCCTGTAACTTTCTAGATGCCTTCCATCTCTACCAAAACATTGTTAAGAGTGTGCACTACTCCCAACATGTCAGCAAAAAGGTTTCATTCTAGTTAAGCAGCAATGGAATGTTGTACAGTACCATATGCCACTTACCCGTTACATGCATATTAGTAATGTACTGTTCATCAATGCAACTTTTCTAACATGCATAATACACATCCTAAATCTAGGAACATAAGTATGTGCATGACTGAACAATATCATTTATGTGATTTGATATACAAGAAATGACAATTCAAATACTTATGTCTTTTTGGTTGTTGGGTGGACTCCCTCTTGATCTTGGCTTCCTTGCAGGAACTACTGGAGTCTCTGACATTGTGCTCCCTCTTCATGGTTTGATTTTGCGGTCCCGTGCCTTATGATCGGAAATTTTGAGGAAGTATTCTACATTGTAGATCACTTGTTCTTTTTACTGGAGTAGACTCCGTGTTCTTCTTCTTTTGCATCTTTAACCAATGTTGAAATGGATGAGAGGTTCTTCCATAGAGCATTGATCCTTATTTGTTTCCGAAGTCCAACTTTGTAGGAGCTTTTCCTACTCCTTTCATGTAATACTGAAAGTCATCTCTAGCTTCACCTTATGAGGTGGAACCTTCTGAATGAACCCTTGTAACTGGTTACTTTCATTACAATACATATTCTTCATCACTTGAAGAATCTTCTCTTTCTTCTTCTCTGGTTCTTTTCCTTGCGGGTTCATCATCTTCAGTGGTGTGAGCATGATGTCTCTTCTTGTTTGTCTTCTTATTGTGGGAGACACTTCTGTTTCTGGGACAATCTCTGGAGTAGTGTCCCTTCTCATCACATGTATAACATCTAATGTTGGATAGATCTCTTTTGGATCTTCTAAAGTTCTCCCTCTGATTTTGATGGTGTTTCTCCCTCTTACTTTGATGATGGTGCTCCCTCTTGTTATGATTCCTTCTGGTGTGTGCTGTGAGAGCTTGATCATCATTTGCTCCCATCTTCTCTTCTCGTGCCACAAGTTGAGCTTCTTCTTGTGAACATTCTTCCCATAATCTACTGAATGCGATCGACTTCTTTATGGCACATATCCCTTGAATGAATGAGTCCCATGATCTTGGGAGACCATTCAAGGTGGTCATCACGATCTCTCCTTCTTCTACCTTTCCTCCAATAGCTTCAAGTTGCTCCTTGATCAGAGAGACCCTTGTAAAGTAAGTCTGTATGGTCTCTGCATTTTGAATCTTCACATTCTTAAGTTGGTTCCTCAAGGTCATCTTCCGATTTATATTCTTCCCTTCAAATAGCTTTGTCAAAGCATCAAACATCTCTTTAGGTGTCTTCAAAGATGACACATGTGGGATGAGATGATCTTTAATGGAATCTGCAATTATTCTCTTGGCCTTAACCAAGTTCTTCTAATGTAAGGCTTTAGCCTCATCTCCGTGCTATATCCGTGTCCGGATATATTCAGTGATTATTCAAGTGAATAATCCTCCAATGGAAAATAACTCCATTTGATAAAATAATAATATATAATCGATGATGGATGATTAATAATTACAATGAGGCTCGCTATCCGTGTCCGGATATATTCAGTGATTATTCAAGTGAATAATCCTCCAATGGAAAATAACTCCATTTGATAAAATAATAATATATAATCGATGATGGATGATTAATAATTACAATGAGGCTCGCTTTTATAGGCTTGAGCGTATATAGTGAAGGGTTACACCCTTTCACTTAATAACTAATAACTTTAATTAACATACATATAATATTCATAGCATTGCTACTCTCTTAGAAAGGCTTTGTCCTCAAAGCCTTATAATTTTGTTGCATTGTTCTTTGCGATGCCATGGTTGATGAAACATGTCGATACGAACTGCTAAGTGTAGAGCATAACCTCCGATACATCGACGGATCAATCCATCCCAAATTGATTTGTTGTGGACTGATGGGATTTCCTACTGATGTGTCGTCAGGAGATTTGATCACATTAGTACCATTATTTTTCGACATTTCCCACTTTTTCAAATATCGGTTTTTATGGTTGGGGTGTCGATAAGGAACTTTCACGATGTCATTTTCGTTTACGAATGTCGCCTTTAGATCATTGATCTGAGTTGGAAGTTGTATTTTCGTCTCTTGAGGATTTAAGTTTTTGTTCTGTATCTTTTCCAACTTGTTTTCTAACTGCCTATTATCATTTTGAAACTTCTTAATCAATTCGACTTGCGATTTTCTGTCATCTTTAGATGTCTTAAGTTGTTCCTTAAGATCTTCATTATGACTTCTGATACAACTATTTTCTTCCTGTTTGTCTAGAAGTTTCCCTTCAATGTCGTCCATAGATTGTTCTATCTTCCGACTATTTTTCAACTTCTTAATTTTTGTGACTAGTATCTTGTTATGATTTCTTAGTCTAAAAATTTCTTCAGCATTGTTAGAAAATGCTTTATTACTCTTCGCGATCTCTGACTTATGTGTCTTTTTAGAGTCGTCATTTTGTTGTTGAAGAACTTTTATCTGTTGTCGACACTGGCCGACCTCTAATTCTTGACTTTCTAATTTATGTCGTAACTGCATTAGTTCTTCATCTTTGTCGCTAACGATTTTGTTCAAGCGTATTATTTCTGCTTCGTAATTATTTATTTCCTTCTTTATATCATGATTTTTCAATCTCTGATTGAAATCACTTTCGTCTTTTAATTCCTTGATTTGCGCACATAATTTTTCTATGTGATTTTTCTGGTTGGACATTGTATGTTCATTGAACCGTTCTTGTATCTTATGTAGTTCAATCTTTATTTCTGATTGTGTATTAATGTTTCGTAATTCTATATTGTCTTTTCGATAGCATTTTAACGTGGCTTCTAATTTCTCTCGCAAATCGGCTTCCATGGTTTCTATCTTCTTTGACGGTGGAATGATCTTCTTTGATTTCCTTGATGAGTCTTTCTTAAACTTGGTCGTCCTTGTCGTTAACGCGTCTCGACTTCTTGATAAGCCTTCTTTCCTTTGACTTTTGCAATGACAATTGTCTTCTTCGATTTTTCTTATTCTTCTTTCCAAAAATAATTATTATTTTAATAAAATAATAATAATTATTTATTTTCGAATTTTCCTTTTTTTGAAATTATTGTTTTATTTTATATATATATATATATATTAATAATAATAATAATATTATTATTATTAATTTCTTTTGAATTGTTTTTTTTTTTTTTTTAAAATCCAAAATTTTTAAAACTATTACAATATTATATTATAATAATTTTAATATTATTTTTGAATTTTTAGGTTTACGTGGAGGGGAGAGGCTGGCGGTTAGAGGTCGAAGAGAAGGGAGAGGGGAATGGCGGGAATCTAGATGCAGGTGGGAGCATGGAGTGGAGCGGAGGGGAAGGCTCGAGGAGTGGTGGATGCAGCACGGTGGGGAGCAGCGATGGATGGAAAGGGGCGTGTAGTTAATGAATGATGGTGCTGTAAGGAGAAGGGCGTGGAGTTGGTGGTGGCAGCGGTGGTCGGCGTGAGGAAGCCGGCGGTTGAGGGGCAGGAGACGGGGAGTGGAGAGGAGTGGCTCTGTGTGGGGCAGCATGGAGCGGTGGTGGAGCGGAAGCTGTAGCGCGAAGGAGAGGAAGAGTAGGGCGTTGGGGAGTGAGGAGCGTGGCGATGGTGAGGGAGCGCAGGGATGGCGTGGGGAGAATGGGAGGCGAGTGGAGTGAGGCTCACGGTTGTGCAGGAAGAGAGGCAGAACGTAGGGGATGGAGGAGATGGGCCGTGTGGAGGAGATGGGGAGATGGAGCAGCGGAAGGAGTGTCGAGTTGGGCGTGGGGATGGAAGAGGGGCTGGTGATGGTCGATAGGGTGTGGGATGTGTGCAGGTGCAGCAAAAAGGAAGAAAGAGGAGCGGGCGGTGGAATGGAGAGTGTAGCTTGGAGGTGGAGATGGAGAGCGGTGGTGGAGGGCGCAGGAGGGAAGAACGGCTTAGCGAGGAGGAAGCTGGAGGGAGGAGGAACGTGAGGGAAGGGAGCGGTGGAAGCTGGTGCGAGAGGAGGAGGAGGAGAGTGAGAGTGAGTGAAATATGTGAGAGTGAGAGTGAGCGCAGTGAGAGAATGGCCAAAGGCCCAAAATTTGGTCAATGACCAATCTTCCAGAGAAACTCTGACAACTATGGCTAAAAGCCGGAATCACAGAGGCCCGAGAAGGTTAGCTCTGATACCAATGCTATATCCGTGTCCGGATATATTCAGTGATTATTCAAGTGAATAATCCTCCAATGGAAAATAACTCCATTTGATAAAATAATAATATATAATCGATGATGGATGATTAATAATTACAATGAGGCTCGCTTTTATAGGCTTGAGCGTATATAGTGAAGGGTTACACCCTTTCACTTAATAACTAATAACTTTATCCAATGCTATGAATATTATATGTATGTTAATTAAAGTTATTAGTTATTAAGTGAAAGGGTGTAAATGGTGGTTGTGGCCAAGGGCCTCTGTTGATTAAAAATCGTGATCCAAAGAAACTTTGGGGAAGTGGCCAGTAGCCGGAATCAGGGAGGGCTGAAAGGCTCTGATACCAATGCTATATCCGTGTCCGGATATATTCAGTGATTATTCAAGTGAATAATCCTCCAATGGAAAATAACTCCATTTGATAAAATAATAATATATAATTGATGATGGATGATTAATAATTACAATGAGGCTCGCTTTTATAGGCTTGAGCGTATATAGTGAAGGGTTACACCCTTTCACTTAATAACTAATAACTTTAATTAACATACATATAATATTCATAGCACTCCCTCTGGTGCTTGAACCTCTTCGTTCACATACTTGTCTAATTCATTTTGTTCAAGGACAAGTGCATTCCTATACTTTCATGCTCGGAAGTTATCAACTCCTTCAAGCTTATCCTCAAGCTTGCTGTGGCGAGACATCTTTAATGAGAACTTCAAATGGAAATAGCAAAGCTTTTAGGTCTTACCACTTGAGATGCCAAAAACTGGTTCTGGAGCTGGTTGGCCCTAGGGTTTGTCAGAGAAACCCTAATTTTCCAAATTGGATTTGAAATTTCTGATTGGACAGGAAGATGCGCCTCCTCAAGGCGAGTTGTCCAATGTACTCACTTCTCCAAATCTGTGAACATAATCCCAAAATAGCTGATGCCTTAGTTTTCCTCCGGTAGTATTGACATGTCCAAAAATGAAAATTCTCGGAATTGAATTATGCTTTCATAGGAAGATGCACCCTCCTAGGGTGAATTGAATTGACCCTCTTTTCAGGCTGATCTGTGTAGGAAAGTGCCCAGAACAGGAAGCCCTAGTTTCTCCTGGCAGTAGTGACAGGGCCAAAAATAAAAATTCTCGGAATTCAATTCTGCTCGGATATAAAGATGCACCCTTCTAGGGCGAGTAAGCCTAGCCTCCTTTTCTTGATGATCTGTGGAGAGAAGGCCCCAAACTTAGAAGCCCTAGCTTCCCACAACTGCACAATGTCTTCTTTTCAAGTTAGCTCTGATACCATGTTTGTTTTTCTACTTTTAATCAATATTATCTAGGATCTTAACTGAAAGAATAACATGCACAACATAACACAATAGACAAAAAGATTTTCCTCGGGGAAACTATAAAGGAGAAAACCCCGCAACTTCTTCAGAGATAGAATCGTCACCAATACAATATCACAAAAGTAAAACCCCAAAACAAAGATGGTCTTCTGCAGTTCCTCTCTCTTTCTCCTATACGAACTTGTCCTCTCTCTCTCACTTATGCGAACTTGTGTGAGTGAGTGTGTGTTCAAATGAGAGAGCTAAGCTCTCTATTTATACTTTACTTTCACTTGACCTTTTTCACTTGCTAGGTTGGCCCTAGTTAAACCTGACTGGGTCGACTTCTCTAGGGGACTCAATAACCCTAATCTAACTGACTCTAGGGGGATCTATTGCCTCGACTTACAATGGAGGATTTACCTCAATGACTTTACATGACCAAATGTAATAATGATTAATGACATCCCCGACCGGAGGAATAAACATCTCTGTTGGAGGTACAAATAAAATACAATAATAATAACAATATAAAATACAAGTGATTATCTTCCGAAGTTACAATTACATTAACAAGGCTACCCATGCAAGACTTACGTACACCATTCTCTTCACTATAGAATCTCTTGAATACCTTATTTATAGAACCCTAACAGTTATGGTGCTTATACTGGCTAACACTACCTAGTAGATGGTCTGAGGTTACTAACACTAAACATTTGATGTACGCTCCACCTAACTGATCAACACATGAATACTGACACATACATGTATACATATTTATTGAGTGTTGACGTTATTCTAACACCCCTCTCTGAAATATTCTAACAAAACCACTAACATTTTCCCAACTTTTGATGAAGAACCACTTCATTTTGACTACAAGTTCTTTCCTTTTGCTGTTCTAAACCCTCTACTGGTCTGCCATCACTTTCACATAGAAACTTGGAAGTTGAATTCATCACTTGATGCTGAAGTCACCTGAGCGACTGTGCTTGGTGTTCCCTGTATTGGTCTGTCATCACTCACATAGAAATTTGAGCTTGCAGTTTGATGCCAGGCTCACCTAAGCAACCATAATTGAAAACCCCGTTGCCATCAGGAAAAAAATGTTCTTTGCTAAGAGGCCTGTAATAAACCTACCTATTTAATTATTATTAATTAGGATACCTAAAAGTCATGACCTTCAATTGTGATTCATCTCCATTTTATATAATAGATCACATTGTCAGTTGTAAACATCATCTCATATCAACTCATATATTTTATCCATTTGGATATATGGGTTTGCCCCTCTCTTAATAATGACTCCTTGTAATGACCATTTGGTATGTTACAAGCTAAGTTGCACAATATGGGGAAATGGGTATGTGCTGGAAATGTGACCCCCAAAATTTTTGAAAATGGGGAAACATGATATTACATGAATAATGTGCTATTTTATAAATAGCACATTATATTGTATCTTTGAAAGAAAGCATTATGAATAAATGAACATGAAAATTTAAATTACAGTGGAGGTATATTAAAGATGAGTTACACTAACCAGCATGGGACAACAATCTACAGATGTTTAAGACAGACAAATAAGCCAGTGACAGATGGGTACAGGAGGGCAGAAGTTTGCTTGGAGAATTTTTGACAAGGTATATTAAAGACGAGTAACACTAACCGACATGGGATAACAAGCTACAAGAGGTTTATAATAGACAAATAAGCCACTGACAGATGGGTACAGGAGGGCAAAAAGTTCGCTGGAGAATTTTTGAGGACATATTAAAGACGTTTTTAAACTAACTAGGCTGAGACAGCAAGCTAAATGAGGCTTATGACAGACAAATTAGGCAGTAACAGATGGGTACATTAGGGCAAAAGTTCACTTGGAGAACTTATCCACTTTCCAAAATGCTTATCTGCTCTCCTTTAAAAATTCTCCAGTGAACTTTTGCCCTCGTGTACCGCTCTGTCGCTGGCTTGTTTGTCCGTCATAAACCTCTTGTAGATTGCTGTCTCATGCTGGTTAGTGTAACTTGTTTTTAATAAGCCTCTGCTTTTCGTCTTTAATTATCCTCGAATTAGGGTTTGCATTAGCCAAGGTGGGTCTGCGTGGTCAAATCTGGTAAAAAATGCCTAGAGGAAATCATTAAATGCATCGTACGTGCTCAGAACGTGCTGGAAACATGACGTGGTGTTTCATCACTGGTTTCCAAATCAGGAAACATTTTTGCATGCTATCATACATTTCCAAGCTGTACCATATATGTTTCCGTGTTTCCATCCATTTCCAATTATGGTATGGAGCTATGTCCGGACCCTGTACTTGCATTCCTGCAACTAAGGTTACAATTGTTAAAATTAGGGTTTTGTTAAGGTTTTTATGCAAAAATTGAAAAATTGTACTTTAATGCAAAAATAAATTACATATCAGTACTGAAAAAATACAGCAGTAACAGTAGTAAGACAAATTTAGATTTGATAAATTAAGATAATTTTCATCTCTTTCAACTTTAACACTCCCCAAAGATCACTGTGTTAAAGTTAGGGTTTGAACTTTGAAACAAGAATTTAACAACTGTAGAAAATCAAAGAAAAAATACTACTGAAACAAAATTACAACCAGTAGAGCAGCAGCAGTGGTAAACTAACAAAACAAGTATGATAACTTACTTAATGAGTTTGACCTTCCTTATACTCAGAATTTAACTTTCAGATCAGACTTTGCCTCTCAGAGGCAAGTCAACAACTGGAACAAAAACTGACCCTTACCTGAGGGTTTGTACATACCTGAGAGAGAGAGATAAAGTGCTGTAGGATAGGGTTAGACAGTTACAGTACAGCAGCTTACTGAAGGGTGCAGTATATCCAAGATCAACCCCAAGGCTTTAATCAAAACAGTCAACAAGTGCCCAACAAAGAATGGTGGCCACAAAAAAAACTCACAAAGGTGGATGGCTGCTCCAAAACCCACACAGTAGTGGACGGCTGTTCCAAACAGCCCTACACAGGCCTGGACAAGTTCAAGGAAAGCCCTAACTGTTGAAATTTTGTAATGAGTTAGGTCCCTTCCATGTTTTTATGTTTACTATGGTGGAGACATAAGTTGTCTTTCCTAGGAAATACTTTTGAAATATAAAAAAAAAAGTGACTTTATGTTATTAAAAGTGAAATGACTTTATTAAATGTATTTGTGCATTAAATGATTAAAAATGACATTTAATGTAAACCCTTAGATCAAAAGTGATCTTAGCCATTCAAAAGGTAGTTTGAATTAGTTAGGGTTTCAAGGAGGTAAAGTCATCTATTTAATGCACCTTGGGAGGAGAGGCAAAACACACAGAAAGACAAAAGAGATAAAAAGAGAGAGAGATCTAGGGTTTCAAAGGAGAACAAACCCATTTGTGAGAGAGAGAGCGCACTAATTGCAGCAGGAAGGAGACTGAGTTTTGCTTGTGCACAAATACCGAGGAGGAGGGAGTTGTACCTCTGCACAGAAACCGAGAAATTCCATACTGTATGGATCCATACAGCAGGCCGTACAGTCCGTACAACAACATTAATTAGCACAGAAATCGAGGGCAGCCATTGGCACATATTTCGAGTTACTTTGCTGTAGAAGGAGGCTGTACATCAGGGCCGTACAACTGCATTTATTGTTGGTATTTTATTTCTGTTTATTGTAATTTAGTTGCTTCTCTTTAATAAAAATCTCTTTGGGTTTTCCCTCATGAAGTGTGAGGGTTTTGCCCTAAATTTCTGAGTTTTCAATGTGTATGCACTTGTCTTCAGCTCTTCAGCTAGGTCATTGGGTGAATGTATAAGTGTTTATGTTTCAGTTATTAGAAGATTTATTGTACAATGGTTACATAAATCATAACTCAGATAAATGATAAACCTAGATATGCATTCAAAGTGTTTGATAAAATTTCATAATGAGAATTTGTTATTTTATCAAATTTCTACATGGTATTAGAGCTTGGCTCTGTAAAAGTTGCTGAAGATAATTTGTATTTTTTTGTGAACATAGAACATAAGAGTCTTTCAGGTGGTTATCAGTTTAAGAGTCATGGCATCAACAGGATTAAGGTACGAGGATAGGCTGGATGGAGCTAGCAACTTCAGTCCATGGAAAGAGCGTATTACGATATTGTTCAAAGAGAAAGGTTTGTGGGATGTTGTTGGAGCTTTTGCTACAATAACAGTTCCTACGGATTGAAAGTTTTCTAAGGTTCAACCCAACCCAGTTTCAAGTCAAAATATTAGAGAGTTTAATGCCCAACCCATTTTACATTAGAGCTGGAAAAATTCATACAACATTTTCAGACTTAGAAACGCAGATTGAACATCACTGTTAATGGCAGAAAATTTAATAATAAATGCACACCATGAAATTTTCAAGACTCAGAAATTTTTGGCAAATGCGTAGGAAAAACCCACAAGGGTAAAACTTGTCAGAGAGAGTTCTTTATTTTATTTCTTCAGCAAAATAAAAATTTTGCAACAAAATTCCAACTTATCTCAACAGCAAAACCCAAAAATTCTGTCTTGGAATTTGTGCCAAACCAGCAGTGTACGGACCTCAAAATTCGTGCCCAGAAATTAATTTCCTGCTGTTATCACTAGAGTTGAACCTAGACTACTGGGGTTCAAGCCTAGAGAATCTTTAACAGTAAATAAAAGATAATTGGAAAATAACTTTATGGAATTTGGTGGTAGGTAGACAATCAGTACAAAAATCAAGCTAGGTTTAAATATTGAACAACAGGAGATGTATCGCTATCATGGATATTAATAAGATAGAGCTACGAGCATAACTTTATGAAAGAGATGAATCGGTTCTGCATTGAGCATCTAAAGATAATTGGATATTATTCATAAGAATCTTGTCATGAATTAATGAGACCACATACAAGACAAAGTCATGACAACATGTAATTCATCTATTAAAACAAAACAGGCTCATATGATCATAATCCATTCAAAGCATCTATTTCATATTAACACAAAGCAAAATGCATACATGCCTGCCATTCGTGATTAAAGTCTGACTTCCATAATATGTTCCAACCCCTATCATATCTCATCACTGTTTATTATATACAAAAGTTTCCAACATTTGAAACAGTTTTGAGATCCTATTTTCATGGACCTTGACCTTCTCAAAATAGTAACTTGTTTTTATCAAACTAATTCGAAGGTCATCTTAACTTTAAACTTGACAAGTGTAACAAAAATAAGACAAGTCTATCTATTGCTAACTGTCAAATCTTAATCATCTATCCACAGAATAACCTGGCTGCATAAAAAAGTAGTAGTATCTTCTCCATCAGGATCCTTTTGTCTCCAAAATTTGAAGTCGGGTTTGAAATTCTTCATTTTGCTGCTGTGTCACCCTTTTCTTTGTCATGATCTGTTTGGACATTTTGAGAACTTCTTGATACTTTGCATCTCTTTCCTATAAATCTTCCCGGAGTCTTTTATTTTCCATCATTAACTCTTCATTTGATTTCTGAAGACGTAGGTTCTATTCCCTAAGAAATTGCAAAGACCTTTTATCTTCATCCAACTCCAAAATCAATTTTATTTTCTCCATTTGCATAGGGGCTTCATAAGTCTCTGAAATTTTTGAACTTGCACTGACTTCATACTCAGTAATTCTTTGTTTATCCCAACAAAACCCCTCTGGTATCTGTTCAGCATCATCCCTTTGGATTCCCATCATCATCTGTTCTATCCTGAGACATTCCTGTTCTGAAAGCTGCGCCTTTTCTTCAGTAGACCCTTTTATGACCATAACCTCACTTTTCTTCGATTTCGTTTCCATTTCAAATTTGCTTCTAGATCTGGTTCTGGGCTTTAAACTCAGATCCTTTACTTTTAAGATTTTACCATGTTTTTCATCTTCTGAGCTTGAAATCTTTATAAATGTGTTGGGCATATCAAGATCTTTTAAATCTTCCTCTGCATGCTCAATCAATGTTTCTCCTGTCATTTTTGTGACTTATGCTTCTGAAAACTGATCATTTGCAACATTTGACCCCTCTGCAAGCTCCATACCCTGCTCCTTTGTTGGTTTCGTTGCATCCTCTATTTGCTTGCATGAACTTTTTGACTTGTTTCCTTTTCCCTTCTCTTTAACAAGCTTTCGCTTTTATGCTTCAAACCCTGATTCAAGGAGGAAACCATTCCAAGTCTGCCCATTCTTATTCAACTGAGAAATTATCAACAATTTTATTAAACCCTGATGGAAAATAGAACGAGCAGTGTGTTCTGGATGGCCCTGAACTGATGTAATCATCTTTTGCAGAGTTTTAAACAAATAAAATGGCAAATTAAGCTTTAGATTTCCATTAAGGTGCATTAGAAGTTGTAAATGACACCTAAGCACTTTGTCATAACTACCCTCACAGGTTATATAATTCTGCACCATTTCTAATGGAATTTGCCAATTTGACTTAAGCTTGCTTATATGTATACCATTTTTCCAATCTAACTTTTCAAACCCTGGTAAAAAAATTCACTATAATCACCCTCAAACGCTTGCTGTTTGAACCATTTTTCTCCTTGTGCCGGGACACCAATGGCTTCTGCAATGAAATCCTCATTAACCGTAACCTCTAAGCTTTTAAAATACACAACTCCATCCCTGTAATTTTCTACAAAAGCTTTGGTCACTTGTATGTTGTAACCCTGCAATCTTTCACAGAAAGGAAACCATCCAGCATCTCTCATTAATTGTGCTGATTTGGGAAACTGAATAATCCACTGTATATTGTTTGGTTCGAGCCTGCAAATCAAACCTCCGGGCTTCTTGGTCTTCGTCATGGTACAAGATATTACCCACAGCTCATCCCTGTTTAACTTCATATAACACAAACTATAACAAAGTGAAATAAACTGCAATGTTATATTTGAAAACCGATAATTCATACCCATCACTTGTGATGATATCAATCCCTGTGGGTACGATTTTGAAATTAATGTCTCACACTTAGAAACTTGCCACGATTCCAAATCAGCTGTCTATGCTTTAAGGAATAAGCATTGTCAATTAAAACCATAGTACAAGCTCTTGCCACTCGTATCCATTTAATGAATGTGCATACTTATTACTCGCAGCGTTATTACCCTTAACATTTTATATATGATGCCAGGCTATAATTCATTAATCAAATGAAGAATACCAATGTTCTAAGCACGATAAAACAAATCAAAGCATTTGTGTCATTTTAACTAAGAAATAAAACCTTTTGAAATTCAAATGAACCATGAGCCTTGTTTTAATTTTAATAAGTGAAATATTTAAAATAAAAAACAAACTAGGGTAAAAATGAAAAGAAGGAAAACAAAGATTTTAAAAGAAAACTAAATTGATATGAGGAATAGTAACTATACAAGGTTGGGCATTCTAAAGTAAATCTAGAATACAACTCTAGAGATAACACCTGCCTCGAAAATCGTGTTTATCACAGACCTCAATTTTCATGCCACTTTACGGACTGTACATAATTGTACGTACTGTACATAATTTATTTTCTATACCTGCCTAGAAATTCGTGCCTCTGCCGGGAAATTCGTGTCACTGATTTTCTCCTCGAAAACTGTGCCCAAAATTGTTGTACGGACTTGTACAAATTCTTGAAATTCGTGCCACTGTACTTCTCCTCCCTCCTTCAAATTTTCTTCTTCTCCTCTCAAGAAGTCGAATTGCTCTCAGCTTTCTCAGCGCTCTCAAATCTCATGAAAGAATGAAATGTGAAAAGCCTTTCCCTTGCCTTTTTTGTTTGGATGCTAGGGTCAGTGAAGAGACATCTAATCCAAGGGCCCACATTGATTTAGATGGATGGATGATTTTAAAAGCTAATTTAATTCTCTCCAAAATTAATTTTACTCACTTTACTTAAACTTATCAAAACGTCACTTTAATCTCTAAAGTGGAATTAAATGCTCATCTCAAGTCATTTAATGCAAGGGTCATGTTATTTTCCCCTTGTGTGACTTAGGCTAATTTTCAGTTTCACTAGGGGAACACTTTCCTAGGTACAAAATCAACACTCCCTCTTACCGAGGAAGGTGTTTTGAACCACTCTCAACTTGTCCCTGAATATGACAAACTTGCCCCGCCCCAAGGATTTTGTCAGAATGTCTGCTACCTACTCATCAGTGGAAATGTACTATAACTTCACAGGTCCTCTCTGAACATAGTCTCGGATGAAGTGGTATCTGATCTCTATGTGCTTTGACGTTTCATGGAAAACTGGATTCTCAGAGAGTTGGATGCAACTCTGATTGTCGCAGTATATCACCATGGGCCTTAGCTCCTGATCAAATAAATCCACCAATAATTTCCGAAGCCACAGTGCCTCACAACTAGCCTGACTGGCGACCATGTACTCAGCCTCAGTAGAACTCAAAGCAACAGACTTTTGCTTCCGACTGAACCACGACATTGCTGCCGAGCCCAAACTGAAGCAGCAAATGGAAGTGCTCTTCCGATCCATCACACTACCTGCCCAATCTGAATCCGTGAAGCCAACCAAGCTAACTCCACTCGAACTCCTGTAGTCCAAACCATAATCCATTGTCCCTGCAAGGTATCTCAACACATGTTTCGCGGCTAACCAGTGCACTCTCCTAGGCTCCACCATGAACTGACTGAGAGTGTTCATCGCAAAACACAAGTCTGGCCTGGTGTTGACCAGATACATTAGTGAACCAATGAGTTGAGGATATAAAGTGGGATCTACCAACTCTCCCTCAGAAGCATGAAGCTTCTTCTAGTTGGTGATCATCGGCCTACAATCCTCCATCCGAAATCTCCTTAGAATATTTGCAGCATACTTTCCTTGTCCTAGGAAAATATGACCAGGCTCCTGCCAAACCTTCATCCCAAATAATAATGCATCAACCCAATATCGATCATCTCATACTCTGAAGCAAGATCTCTCTTGCAAGCTGCAATGAGGCGCTCCTCCCTTGTGATAAACAAATCATCAACATATAATAGAAGAATGAGTGGATCACCACCAACCACAATGTAGTAAAGGTTGGGATCAACCTCACTCTTATGAAATCCCATCGACATCAAGTAAGCATCAATCCTGGAATACCAAGCTCGAGGAGCTTGCTTTAGACCATACAAGGCCTTTTTCATCCTACACACATGAGAATCTCTCCCATGGATCTCAAAGCCTTGAGGTTGCTCTAAATAAACCTCCTCCTGTAGAAGACCATTGAGAAATGCGGTCTTCACATCCATCTGGTGGATCTTCCAACCCATCTCTGCTGCTATGGAAATCACTACTCTAATAGAGGAATATCGGGCAACTGGTGCACAGATCTCATCATAATCAACTCCCTCAACCTGAGAAAACCCTCGTGCCACAAATCGAGCTTTGAACTTCTCTACACTGCCATCTGCAGCACGCTTCACCTTGTAAATCCACTTGGAAGTCACTACAGACTTCCCCTCTGGTCTTGGTATAGTCTCCCATACATCATTCTTCATGATGGAATGGTACTCTTCCATCATGGCATCTGTCCAAACCTGATGTTGAGAGGCCTCCTCAAAGGTGGAAGGATTTGAATCACGAAGACTAGCAACCAATGCCATACCCAGTCTGTCTAGCATCACAACTGTCCTAACTGGTTCCTTGGGCTAACCAAAAGAATCTGCTTCCTTCAAGGTTTCACGAAGCCACTTGGGCTTCCTCTTCCCTGAAGGTGGCTCCCAAATTGGTCTCTCATCCTCTGAAGAACTGCCAGAAGTAGATGGCCCAGAAACCTGTGAACCAGTAGCTGGTGAACTAGCCACTAGTGAACTCAGTGATCCAGAAGCTGCAACTGGTGAACCTGTGACTTGAGAACCAGAAGCTATCCCCGAAATACCTGCTGGTTGAATCACTGAACCTGTAGAACCTGTGCTTGTAATTTGTGGTCCAGTCACTCTGGAAACCTGTGATCCTGTACTCTGCACTGGTGGTACCTGTATAACTGCTTGAGGTGTGGAAACTTGTGACTCCTCCTGGTCCAACTCTCTAGACTTCCTGAAGGCTCGCTCCTCCTCAAATCTCACTTCCCGCCTCACAACAACCTTCCTCTGGGAAGGAAGATAAATGCAGAAGGCCTTCGAAGTTTCATCATAGCCCACAAAGATACCCTTCTCAGCGGTGGGCTCGAACTTTGTCCTCTTCTCAGAACGGACATGAGAGTAAGTCAAGCAACCAAATATGTGAAAATGACCAACCTCAGGCTTCTTGCCTATGAACATCTCCTCAGGAGTCTTTCTTCCCAAGGCACGGTGGGGACTCCTGTTCTGAAGGTATACAGCTCTACTACAAGCCTCGGCCCAAAGGAATAACAGAAGACTCTGATCATGAAGCATGGCTCTCGCTGCTCCCACAATAGCTCAGTTCTTCCTTTCAACCACTTCATTCTGCTCAGGAGTATATGGTATTGCCAACTGTCTCCGTATGCCCTCTTGTGTGCAAAACTCATCGAACTCCTTGGAGGTATATTCACCCCCATTGTCTGATCTAAGTGCCCTAATCCTCCTCCCAGTCTGGTTCTCCACAAGAGCTTTAAACTCATTAGAGGAAATTTGAGGTCTAAAATGGGCCTCCGAAGGAAAATAATAAAATAATAGTTAAAATAATGAAATAATAGTTAAAATAATAAAATAATAGTTAAAATAATGAAATAATAGTTAAAATAATAAAATAATATTTATTAATTTTGGAGGAAGAAAGAAAAAAACTACTTTTTTTGTTTGTATTTTCAACATATCTCCCTCTGTTTCTACTCAAATTTCGAGTGGGAGCACTCGTTGGATGTGGAATTTAATTACGCATCCAACAACTACCCACACTTCATACTTTTGATGGACCACGCTGCCCCAAAAACAAGAAATACCTGAAAAACGTCATGATGATGTCATCATGACGTTGTCTTCAGGTATTTATTGTTTTTGGGGCAGCAACGTCCCTCAAAGTATGTAGTGTGGGTACTTGTTGGATGCAAAATTAAATTCCGCATCCAATGTGTGCTCCCGTTCGAAATTTGAGTAAAAACACAGGGATACATGTCGAAAATACGAAAAAAAAAGTAGTTTTTTTATGACAAATATCTCAAGTCAACCATTATGGTTGACTCATTTTATTGAAATTCTATTGGTTCTGAAATTCCAACTCATCAAGAAATTATGGTTGGCTCGTTTTCTTATAAGGCCCGTTGTAGACCTCAAATTTCCTCTAATGCTTGGAAACTCCGCAAGACCTCATCAGATTTCTTGCTTCTCAGGAAGTAGATCCAAGTCTTCTTGGAATAGTCATCGATGAATGTCACATACTACTCAAAACCTCTCAAGGAAACATATGACATAGGGCCACACAATCCTGGGAGAGAAGAAGCTGAGACAAGAGTGGCAAGGGCCATATATGCTTGTAGCATCCCATTTAATGTGGTTTGGTCCCCCTATTGGTAGGATTTGGTGAGGGCAATTAACACAACCCCTCAAGGTTTCAAGGGGCCACACTATGAAAAACTCAGAACAATTTTGCTCAAGAAATAGAGGCTTCTACTCGAGGATGTTCTAAAACCAATTCGTAACTCATGGAGCAGCATAAAGATTTCCATTATCTTTGATGGATGGACTTATACAGGGCATAGGCCATTGATCAATGTCATTGCATCATCACCAAAAGGAACAATGTTCCTAAAAGCAAAAGATTGTTCAGTCGAGGTAAAATATAGTAATTTCATTGCTGAAATTTTAATTTCTTCTATTGAACAAGTAGGGCCAGCAAATGTGGTGTAAGTTATCACAGATAATGCACCTGTTTGCATAGCTGCAGGCTTGATTATTGAGAGTAGATACCATCATATCTTTTGGACTCCCTGCATTGTCCATAATCTAAACCTGATTTTAAAGGAGATTGGGAAAAAACTGCATGGATTAAGGAGGTCACAAGGCAAGCTAGGGAGATCATAAAATTTATCACCAACCACCACTAGCCTCAAGCAATATATTGAGAATACTCCAAATTGGAGTTGCTCAAAGTTGCTAAGACAAGATATGCCTCAAACTTCATCATGCTGCGCTGCCTTGTTTAGGTCAAGCCTGCATTAATGAGTATGGTGGTGGGTGCCACTTGGGCTGAGTGGAGGAAGGCAGATTCAGAGAAGAGAAGCATGGTGCGAAGGGTGTTGATTGATGATGATTGGTGGAGCAAGATAGATTTCTTGCTCAAGTTCACAATGCTTGCATTTGAGCTTCTTCGAGATGCAGACATAGACAAACCTTTCTCGAGAGAGATTTATGATGGCATGGATACCATGGTTGAGAAAATCGTGGAAATTATTACATAGGAGGCCCCCACTCTTCTTTTTGTTGATCTTGACTTTGCTGAGCATGTGAGATCCATCATTGTTACGAGGTGGAATGCCTTTTAACACTCCTTTGCACAGTTTGGCACATGCTCTAAATCCAAGATTTTATGATGAAGATTTGATTGGTCAAAGCAATGGGAAGAGGAAAGCCCTGCGTAAGGACAAGGAGGTGGCCAATGGAGTGAAAACAACCTTCCAGAGGTTACTTCCAGCTTCTCAATAGACAAATGTGAGGGAGGAATTTGCATGTTTTGCTGTTGGATTAGAGGATTTTTCAGACATATCATCTTTGGATGAGAGGAGGACCATGAACCCGGTTAAATGGTGGACTTGTCATGGGGCTAATGCTGTCTATTTGCAAAGCCATGCCACTCGTATTCTATCACAAGTGGCAAACTCTTCATCAGCAGAAAGGAATTGGAGCACCTATGGCTTCATTCATTCCATGAAGCGCAACAGGTTGGGATCACAGAAGGATGAAGATCTTGTATATGTGCATTCAAACCTCCGCCTTATGTCTCGTAGGGGTGCAGAATATGTAAATGGGCCTCATAAAGAATGGTATGTGGATGTAAAATGCCCATACTTGGAGCTCTCCCTTACCGCTCTTGATGTTGGTGATGATGCAATAACCAGTGGAAGTGGAGTTGCCTCTTCTTCCCATCCTTTATCTAGTTCTGCCGAACAAGCATCTTGTTCTAGTGGAGTTGCCTCTTCTTCCCACAAATTATAACTTGAAAAATAAACACAATGAATCCACTTCAACTGCCAAACTGAAAGAAATATGAAGACAAGATATTTAGGGCCAAGCCCAGGGCAAAACCCCCACAGGGGAAAACCTAGAGAAAGATTTTATTAAAAGACAATCTTTAGAAATTTTATAGCAGTAATGAATGACATTTAATGCACGTAATCACCTCGTTTCTCATGCCAAACACAAACTGGAAATTTTGCTGAAAAATACAATCAAATCTGTTGGAAAGTATAGTTTGCAAAATTCTGTACAGCCTGCTATACAGACCACTTAATTTGCCCTCGAAAATTGTGCACTAATGTTGCCTCAAACTGTGTGCCAAACTTGCACAAATAACGATGCAACTTCTGCAATTTTTATTGGTTTTTGTGTAGATTAAACACAGGTATAGTGCAGTATAGGTATAGTATGGATTCCTCTCTCTCCTCTATTTCTGTGCACTGCAATTTTTCTCTCCTCGATTTTTGTGTTGCATTCTTTCTTCTTGATTTTTGTGCCTTCTCTCTCCTTGGAATCTTCACCAATCTAGAGAATGTACTCAATCTCTCCTGCTGTACAGATTTTTGTCCTTCTTTCTCACTTTCTCTCACTTCATTAATTACACATAATGAAATTCTTCTCTCACATCAATGATTACTCTCAATGATGAAGATGACTTTTCTCTCTTTCCCTATATGTCTTTTTATACTTCATTTCTCTCTACCCTAACCCTAACCAACTTTAACTAACTTTTCAATGGATAAGATTAACTTGATCTTAGGGCTTGTTATCACACAAGTTGTAGTTGTCCCAAAAGGTGATCCTATCCAGGATGGTAGAGGCGTTGGACAACTAAAGAGGTGACCCAAGAGATGCCACGGCTCCCAATGGAATTGGTTGTCACGCTAACCGAGGCACTCTTCACTTTAGATCTAACCGAAGCAAGACCAAGGGGGAGACCCTAGCCAGCCAATGAAGGCTAGCAAACCAACTCTAGACCTCCTAGGGAAATGTAAAGTAAAAATAGGAGAAGATCAAGAGTGAATGGATCTAGATCTAGGAAGGATAAGTGGATACATAGAGTTAGGGCTTAGTCGAGGAGGCTTATGAA
Source organism: Larix kaempferi (assembly GCA_027924585.1). Classification (NCBI taxonomy): domain Eukaryota; kingdom Viridiplantae; phylum Streptophyta; class Pinopsida; order Pinales; family Pinaceae; genus Larix; species Larix kaempferi. Next base: position 5,102,493 of record BSBM01000674.1, read on the forward strand.
GTGACAAATGCTCAACCAAGGAATGATAAAGCCACTTATGAGTTTAATTGAGTAGATCGAGATAGACCTAATGCCAATCAAGAAAACCCAAGTGGGACCCACCCTTAAATTAAGGAAATTGGTTAAAATGGGGCCCACAAGGCAAATTTAAAGTTGGAATGGCACTAGGAGGGTTGCTAATGAAGGGATTTGATTGCTTGATAAGGAACAAGCAATACCCAAGTGACAGAGTTGGAAAAATCCCACCTACCCACAAGTGCGACCTCACTTGGAGAGGCCTAGTGCCTTAGATCAGGGGGTAAATGGAGTCGGATTCCCACCAAATTTGGTCTCGAAGGTTTATTAATTATTAGTGAGGTGGATTTTAATTATTAAGCCCAAGCAATCGCTAGATCTTATCAGATCTAAAATCTAGGTTTTAAAATGAGGGTTTGAACTTTGAAGTGAGAAATGGGTAAAATGCTTGAAACAAGATACGTACCTTGCAGATATTACCTCTAAATCTTGCGGCTACCTTGCAAATTGATAATCCTTCCCAAGTGACGCAATCAAGAGTGAGATCCAGCCTATCCAAGTGAAATCGCTATCCCTCCAAGGTGACAAGTGCGCCCTTCTCTTGTAAGAAACGATCTATTTAAGAATCAATCTAGCATGAAAATGACTATAAGGATGAAAAGATGAAACAAAAAGCATCAACTATGTCACGAAGATACAATAATGATACTCCCTGAGACAAGAGAAGATCCAAAGGTAAGATGTGGGGTTTCCCCACCATAACGTCCCCTCAAATGGTCCTCCTCTTCAACCACACGGCCTCCCTGCAGAGAAAACGTTTGGACAAGCGAGATCCACAATGATAACACAAAGAAAAGATTGTATATTCAACTTGCAAGATAACCCATCGAAGCCAAAGAAGCAGATCTACAAAAATAGTATTTTTATTCCAAGTTTTTGAGAGCCCAAAGGTGCCTTTACAACAGGGGGGCCTCTTCCTTAAATAGGAGGAGAGAGACCAAAACCCTAACCACTTTATGAACGAGTGGTTGAGATCAAAATATAAATACAATCTAATCAATGGCTAAGATGAGCCGGAACAATAATAACATGGATCAACTCACTAGAGGGGGTGTGCACTCACTAAAAGTGGCCCTAGGGGGGGTGCGCACCACATAAAAATGACTAATACAAGTGTGTACCACATAAAGTGACTAGGACAAGCAACTAGGAGCACATGGTGGGGCTAGGAGGTTTTATTTTCCTTCACTAGCATCACCCCATGGCACAATGATATAAAATATGACTCAATAACATGTCCAAGTGACTAAATGATCAAACGTGCCCCCCTCAATGAGAGAATAATACATCAAATCACAACCCAGAGAGTGTGTGGACCCCACTGATTGCTGCAAGCTGATCTGGAAAGAGTGGGATACATCACAAATGACCTCTGAACAAACTTCATGCCAAAACCTTGCCTCAATAGCCCAAATCGATTTCCTCAATGACCTTTTTATCCCATTTTTATCCCACCTGAAAACCATCAAAATGCCTGTAACTCACTGCCTGATGCCCGGTCACAAAATCTGACTACACCATCATGTCTGGAGAGGGGGTAATATGGTAATAACAAGTAGCTGGACCACCACTCTCCTTTGTAGCACCTAGGTAAACGTGCTCGCTTAATGCAACTATTGGACAAGCCATTTTTGCATGGCAAAACCAGTCAAAAGTGGAAATCTGACCATATCATCGCTAAGAGTGCCTGAAACTGATAACTGAGTGTTTCAATGGACTTAGAAGGTCCAAATCTACTAGAGATGGGTACCCATACACCCTGTGGCAACTTGCAAGATCATCTGTGGCCTCTGCCATACCCGAACAATAATAAAATAAATGGTCTGGGAATAATAACAATAAAAAAATACATCAACCATCATATGAAACCTGTGTCCACTGTATGGAGTCATTAAAGGTGCATCATAGAACCATATATCATTGTCATATTACATCACTGGTCCAACTCATCACAGATCCCAAGGTTGACTTGGTCAAACTAGGTTTGACCAGGTCAAGACTGATCAAAATATGACCCAGGCTAGAAAAGCCTGCTGCTGCAAGTGCAAATGGTTAAGACATGCTCTTTTAATCATTCTCATAGCAAGACTTGAAGTATTAAGCATCATTTCACTAGCAGTTAATAGATAATTATATCAAGCATAAATTTAAATAATCATTTACTTACAAAAGAACCTCAAGGATATACTCATTCTGTAGACATGATCATTTTGCTAGCAAAGGGTGAGTGTGAAGAATGCAAGGCTAGGACAAGGGGATGACTTAACTGACTCAACATTGTGATACTTTGGATAAGGGAAAGGGGCTACACACTTAAGCATATGTCGAATAATAAACACACAGGGAATGGCAGTGTCTCACAAATGGGATAAGTTGTTTAGAGGAGTGCTTATTCAACCTTGGCAAATGTCTACAACTCACATCCAAGCTGTATCAGCTCCATGAAGATCTTTTCTAAAACCGCCATGGATTGGGTGCCCGACTAAGCGTAACTTGAGGTTCTAGGGGAAACTTAGAATTAGCTGTCCCTTACTCCATCTCACATCACAACCCGTGGGATCTGTGAGGAATTAATCATTACATTTCATTTCCTTGGCCAACAGTCTTTGGATTTAGCATACATTTAACCGCTGCTTTCTTTAGGCCTATATGACCCTTTTGGGGATTTTGCATGTGGTTAGAAGCACAACTACTAAAGCTTTCATCCAGGGTGCTTTTAGTTTCCAATTCATTTCATTTCATAACCCTTTTGGGGATTTTGCATGTGCTTAGAAGCACAGCTACTCAAGCTTTCATCTAGGTTGTTTTTCATTTAAGTTTCCATTATTTCACAACCCTCTTTCATTGTGTTGAGAAGCACAATTTTTAATGTATTCTCATGGGATTTCATAAAATACATAACAATAGTTTCCATATGATGGTAGTACAATTTGCTTTAGGTTTTAGTCAACACAACTCAAGCAACTAGGGGGACTTTCTACAATCAAGACCAAACATCGGGGCAACCGACTAGAGTGATCAAGGTATCAAATCCAACTCACCAAAGGGTAAGTTCTGTTGCCAACTTAGAGCCGAGGCACAGACTAACATGGATGCTATCCAACACAGAGGCAAAAGTGGGGAGGTCCTCCATATCATAGGCTGAGGTGTAAGTTAAGGTAGAAACCAATAAAGGGAAAGATAACGAATGGATGGAGAAAGTGTAGGTGATGCCTAAGCTAGCAAACCATAAAGGTGGGAATGATCATGTCCACACTCCTAAGAGGGTAAAACCGACGAGTATAAATCAAGAGCCTCTAGATGTAAGTACTAAAACCATTAAGATAATCAATAATAACCATATTCATTTCATACATATATACTGCTAGATCATGATCACTAGATACTAAGTCAAGCTATCAAAATGACCAAAAGAGAAAGACAATAAAACCAATGCACATCATATACCTACTGGGCCATATACCTGTACTTGCTATCTAGATCACCTGTAACCACTGAAACACTGCTGCTGAAATTTCGGGCACTGCACTGCTTTGTATGGGATAAAAGGTCATGTCGGTCATCAAATTTGAGGTCAAGAGGCTCAGCCTTGGCATAAGGTCTATTGCATGTCTGATCTGGGGCTGCTCTGATGTGTGAGTGATACAAAATACTGCTCATCATAGGCTGATCTCCTGTAAAGGCCTGACTCAGAAAAATATAATGATCTGCTCTGCAATCGTGGTAGCCTAGTTACTATGGATGTGATAATAGGGCTCACCTTTAATGCTCATATTAAATATGCTTTAATATCATTAAATGCTCTAGGGTCCCACAACTTAAACACACTTTAAGTTCATAAAGTACAAAAGTGACTTTAATAATATAAAGTCTCATTACATTAAAAAGTGTATCTAGGAAATACAACTTTGTCCCCCCCATGATAGTCATAAAAAAACATGAAAATGACCTCTTGAGTTACATTTTTCAACAATTTATCCCACAAACCATACTTTTATTACATTTTTAAATTTCCCAATTAAACTATTAAAAAATAGCTTGATTTTACGGGAAAATTTATTTTTTCCAAAACTTAAAAAAAAATCCTAGGGGGACCTAGCACATGTCCATATGACTCAATATTAATGCTTAGCATGGTCATATACTTTGACACATGAATTTTAATAACCTCCTAAAGCCTAACAACCAAGACGAGCATTCCATCTTTGGAGGAGAGGGTGAAAAACTCGAAAATTATACACAACTTGTTGAACAATGCATAATTAACAAGGGAAAAAACAGCTTAGAATACCCAGATTGATGTTTAAGTCCTAGGACGGCCAAGTTCTTTACAAAAAGTCATCATGCTAATACATTTTATTACAATTCCCCCAAGGGGGTATGAAGATGTGGAAAAAAATTAAAATACACGGGACTAGAAGGCCTGAAGGACTTCTGAACTTTGATCATGAACAAGTATCCTTGTTCAAACTTTGCCGGCTCACTTGAAATCCTACTAAGTGCAACTTAGGTGGATAATAGGAGTCGGGACCCACATAACGAGGGCACACACCCCAAGAAGGCAACTAGGCTGACTTGGTCAATATATAAAAAATTTAAAAATACAATAAAGAGGATGCTTAGCCATAAATGATCACATATGAAGATAACTATCATTCCAATATTTTTCCGTGCATTGGGTTTCTTTTTATGCTCATCTACGACTGTTATTTGGTTTGTAAATTTTGTAAATTTACTTCAATTGTACACTTTTTTAATCTCCAAATTGCTTCTTCATTGTTGATATATATTCTGCACATTGAGTATTACCATACAAATGTCGGATGCGCTTTTATTCCAATTTCTATTTTATGCACCAGCAATGGTTTTGTCAACTCTTTCTGGTCCCGGTTGCAAAAATTTTGTAGACATGTTTATTTTCTATATTCCTCAATATAGTATTTTCCCATTGCTTAGTTTTAATTAAGCTACTAGCATAGTTATTAGAGGGACGACTACAATTTATTCCTTACAACAGAAAAGTGATGGATACTATGTCTTTACTTGCATTTACTAAGATTTTCTTTTATTCCTTGCATGCTTTCTCTTTGTGCAGGAACGTGTCATTGGTGTTTTAGATTGGGAATTGTCAACATTGGGGAATCCAATGTCCGATGTTGCTTACAACTGCATGGTATCCAACCATCTCTTAAACTTATGATTCTTTTAATTTAATATTTTAATTTTTTTTCCAAGAAAAAAATCATTATATATAGTATTTCAAGTGTGAAATCAAAATATACATCAGCAAGCCTCATAGTTTTTTCACAAAGACTAGTTGTCTTCACAATTCTACCCTGTAGCTACATATTACAGTCTTCCATATCACATAGCAGTTCTGCCAAGATTGTCTTCTTTCTAACCTTGAAAACTTTCAAGTAGAATCTCTAATCCCCTTGATTGTCTGTAGCATCCTAACTCAATGTTCATATGAGTTAAACTGATATTTTAGGAGAGGTCACTTCTTCGCTGACTTCTTGAAAAACCATAATACCTTCCTACAAGTTGAGAGCAGATTTTGAGAGAGAATCTGCTTGAGCATTGAATTCTCTAAATAAATGTGAGGATATAAAATCAAAACTTGATTTTATCTGATTCACTTTATGCATAATAGGGCCTAGGGTCGTATTTGTTGTTTGGCACTTTTCATTACAACAATCCATCGACATCTTTGAGTCGCCCATCACCTGTAAGTCCTTTACACCTTAATCTGCAACAAATTGATTAGAACCCATAGTGCAAAGAATTCAGCTCTGTTATTAGTTCCATGCCCAACACCATATTTGAGAGTGAAAGAATGATAATTATTTATAGAAAGTACAGCCCTAGTGCCATACATACATGGAGTTTCTTGATTCACACTATCGAAGAAACCCCAAGATTTTGAGTAATTGATGATTGGTTCCTTGAGTATCCTTTCTGCCGTCAATTTCGAATCCTTCCACCCTTCTTTGTATGCGAGTCTAATTGGTGGGATATCAGACAAGGTGTCATGTTAATTCCTTGAAAACCCATCGTATTTCTATAGAGCCATGATCCCAATACGACATAACATGGAGAGTTTTATGGTTCAAGACAACTGGATCTGACATTCAGGATTCAAATTCAAACATGGTAATCTTTTTCCACAAATTGGAGCTACCCACCATCTGAAGTACTTTCTACCAGATTAGTAAGGAGCAGGGACAAGTAACAAAAATATGATCAACAGATTCATCTTCTATCTTGCAAGAGGGTACAATCATTTGGGCCATTCGAACCTCTGCAATTGTCCCATGTAAGAACATTGTTGGATAGTGCAAAGCAAGATTTTTTAAAAAAATTTTAGAGGACAAGCTAGCTTCCAGATCGGCTTCCACCACCAGATCCTTTCCTTGGACAAATCTTGCATGGCAAATGCTTCATATCCCAAATTTTCAGTAGGATTACCTGTAGATTTGTTCCAGGTCCATTTGAGCTCATCATCATGATCTTGAAGGAGAATTGTACTATGATTTAACAATGAAATATAGTTTTCCCATTGAGTTGGTAAGTTGCCTTCATTGAAAAAAAATCTCGACAAACTTTTAGGAGCCAATGCTTGACTGAAAACATAGATGCTCTTTAATCCCCATCCTCTGGCCTCTTTTGGCCTTGCTAATTTTTACCATTAGACCAATGGTATACCTCCTGTAGGCATTCTCCTTGTCCAAAGAATGCTGAAGCATTTCTTCCCAATCTCGTCTAGGATTCCCTTTGTGATATGTGCAATCGATAACCAATATACTGGTATACTTCTCAAAACTGATTTTACCAGAATCAACCTGTCTCCATGTGAGAACCATCTATGACATCAACAAGTAATTCTAGCCTATTGTAAATCCATAGCCAATCAACATACCTGTAGTCAATTGGCTTTAGATTAAATCCTAGATACTTCACCCCTTTGTCAATAGGTCCTAAAGGAAGGGAGAGTACCTGTGATATTTGGCTTTCCAGCTCTAGTTCTAGACCATTGTAAAGCATGCAAGATTTAGTTGAGTTTACCTCCATTCCAGTTGCACTACAATAGATTACCAGGATATCTTTGTACTTCTTCAATTCCAGAATCGAGCCATGAAAAGAGAGCATGATATCACCTACAATCAAAAGGTAGAGGAGAGACACAATGCCTGCCATTCTGACACCTCTGATAGAACCCTCACTTTTAGCTTTGGCAATTAACCTGCTCAGCCCTTCAACAACAAGAAGAGACAAGAAAGAAGATAGGGGACAACCTTGTCTAAGCTGCCTTGATGCATTGGAAAAACTTGAAGGAGAACCATTTATTAAGATAACAAAGGAAGTTGAAGTTACACATCCCACGATCCAATTGACAGTTTTGCCCATTTGCAATAGTACCTATTAAATACAACCATTAATATTATCATAAGCCTTAGCTAAATCAATCTTGATCACTATTATTGGGCGCTTGTCTAATTTGATTGAGTGGAAAGTTGGAAACCCTCATGTATATAGCTCACAACATCACGAATCTATCTCTTGAAGAGAAACCTAGAATTGTTCTTCTGAAATACCCTCGGACAACATCCTCTTAAGTTTGTTTGCTATAGTCTTTGAGATGATTTTGTATATAAGATTACATAGACATATATGCCTACAGTCCTAGAAGAAACTTGGCTCATTCTTTTTGGGAATAAGGGCAATGAACATATGTTACAAACATAGTAATACATATAAATAAATAATAGAAGTGACTAATAATTAGTAAATAAGATTAGTATTTAATGAAGAGTCAAAGGACACCTTTTCACTTTTGTTGGAAGTGAATGCTTATAAAGGTATACTATCAGAAGAGCATTGTAATCATCATTCATTCATTTATCGATTATACTTTTATATATCTTCAATCTTTATTGCAGAATACTTTTGTGTTAGAGCACTTTTGCTACATTGGTACCAAGGTCAATTTTGGCCAACTCTGGGTTTAATTCTGCATAACCTTCAAACTCTTTATTTTTCTTAGGAGTTAGATGTTTTTAACTTTTTAAAAGTTTTCTATCACATAAACATAAACTGCATGCATAAAAGGAACCAAGTGTTGAGCAGGAAAAACCATGAGTCTTCAAGTGATTCAAATGCATATCATAGGTGCATCCATGTAGATGTGCATCATCATAAAGTGACAAATTATGCTGCTGCAAATGTGAATAAGAATGTGCTCCAACCATGTCATCATAAAAAGTAAATTTAGGATTTCCATACTCCTCATGTGGCACCATAAAAAAGAACCCTTTCACCCATACTTCATTGAGACTAATGTTGCAAAACATGGAGTTGTAGGATGTAGGAGAATGAACTAACTCACCCAAATGATCAAAAAGTGCAGAAGTTTCATCATGGGAAGGATCCATATGGGTAGTATCATGCAGCTCCTTCAAAAGTGTGAAATCTTTGTCATAGATTGGTTCCAATGTAAATGAATCATGCTCTTCTTTAAACATTGCATAACCTTCATCAAGAGAAAATTCAAGTTCCTCTTCCACCGCATCAAGTGTTTGGATCTCTTCAAGTTCATCTTCAAACACATCAAGCAAATTCAAATTTCCACATTTCTCATGATCCACCATGTCATGAGAATCCTCCAAACAATCTACAATTTGACAATCTGAAACATGGGAGGAAAAACAAGTATCTTGCAACTTTTCAAGAAGTTGCTCATTTTGAATTGTGAGCTTATGATTATCCTCATTATTCTTCAAGTATGCATCATATAACAACTCATTTAGCTCAAACAAATGGTTTCTATCAAAAAGCAAAGACATGAAATTATCTTTGATGTGGCACATTGCTCTTTGAATCTTCTCCATGTCTTCAAGGAAGGATGTTTCCTCCAATGAAGTAGCTCCCCAACAAGAATTTGACACCAATGGTTGAGTGTCGTGGAAAATGCTGAGGGACTCTTGGATCTTCTTTTCATTCATCTTTAAGGACCCTTCAAGAAAATGAGGCTCTTGCAAATGAACCTCCTCATCTTCTTCCTTCTTGCTTGGACCAACTTCATGAAGCTCAAGTGGTGATGGGGAAGTTGATCTTGTTTCTTCTTCAACTGCTACAAGGTCTTCATTTTCACGTTTAATGGAAGTTTGGCTTCCAACAACACTTTCAAAAGTGATCTCTATGTCACCAACATAGAGGTGTGAGCACCCATCAGTAGGTACTCCTTCATAGTTCAAGCATCCATCAGTAGATGCTCCTTGATTCATGTTCAAGGTAGAATGTGTCTTGAAATGATCTTCAGTATTTTCAGTAGGATCTTCTTCAAGCTCTTGTGATGTCTCTTCCTTTTGCTCCTTCAAGCAAGCTGATGCATTTTGCCCCTTGTTTTCCTTAGTATCAATATCTTTGGAGTCTCTTTTTGAAGAAAATCCAAAAACTCTCATCCAGTAGGAAATAGATCTATTCTCTGAAGGTTCAGATATTTCACTGCTCTTTTCACTCACACACACATGATTTTCTCTCCAAGGTGTTTTACAAGAAGGGCATAAACCTTTCTTCACTAACTCAACATCTTCATTTTTGGGTCTATTTGCAAAAATATGTTCAGCATAGTACTCAAAAGACATGGCTTTTTGTGTATCTTCCCTCGAAGCAAGATATTCTTGATATTTTTGATATTGTTGGGGCAAAGTTTTATATGTTGCTCTCCATCTTTGTAACTCATTCACAGAATTATCCTTTGGTGGTGTGTCATACTCATATTTATCATACATATGGTCATAATAATAGTCTTCATTCCTCTTGAAATTGTAAGAAGTGTTGCATGATGGCATCTCTTCCTCATACCATTCACATTCTCCTTCATATTGTTCATAAGCATCTGCATATTCCTCATAAGAATTGTACTCATAGGATTCATCATAATAGTAAGACATGGATGCAACTTATTCTTCAATGTATGATATTAATTCAAAGGTGCAAAGACCATGCTCTGATACCACTGTAATGTCCATTTTTAATAATATTATTAAACTGACAAATTTTTCACTTTTTTCCTAGTTCGACCTTTTGACTAGTTTTGATGTCTAGGTCTCCAATTTGCTCCAAATGCTCCCAAATCTTCTGAGAAGGTATATGATTGATATTAGGACTTGAATATGATGTTCAGGAATGATATATGACCTTTAGATTACTTCTGCAAATCCTCTTTTAATTCTGTCCAAAGTAGGGAGTTTGACTAGCAATTCCTCTTTGACTAGTATTGGTCTCTTGGTATCCAAATGACTCCAAATGATTGTATAACGGGTCTGAAGGTATTTGAGAGGTATTAATACATATAAACGAGGCTCATGGATACTTAAAAATCCTTAAAACACTTATGCACATTCATTTACAATTTGGACAAAGTAGGGAAGATTACTAGTAATTTCGAGCTTCAAACTCCCAATGGTAGACGGCTCTAAATAGTTCCAAATGCTCTCAAATTGTACCAGTAGGTGTATGAATGATGTTAATACATAAAAATGGTGTTTATAGGTGTCTTTTAACCATCAAATGACTTCTGCAACTCACTTTGGAAATCTTATCAATGTATGGAGTTTACTAGTAAAAATGTGGTTCAAATCCCCTAGGGGTAGATGATGAAAATGACTTTCCAAATGGACTCAATCCAACTCGAAATTCTGAATGGAAGCAGGGGACATATAAAGGACATCAACATGAACTCATATGCATCACCATTCAACTTTTAATGTCTGCTATAACTCCCTTAAATCAGATGCAAGAAGACTAGTTTCGACCTTGGGGGAAATAGTATTAAATCTTCTTCAAATGAAATAAAATTGAGCAAGATGGCTCCAAATGCTTAAGTGATGAACATGAAACTTGTAATACTCATCAATGGCAGTCCATACATCATAAATATTTCAGAGAAACATTCTTCCATTCGAAATCATCATCAATACATTGGCATACATCAATCTAGTGGGGGAATGGTCATTGTTTGCTCAATAATAATCAATTTTACATATAACCACTTGATATTTCGACCTGAAACTTTCTAGAGATGAAGACCAGAGTATTTAATTCATATTATAAAAGAAATGGGGCATTATAATCTTCCCCAAAGAGTACAATAGCTCACCAAAAACGTCCTCCCCCAAGGATCAAGAATATGCAATGAAAACTGGAAATGGTTGGAGGAATGAGCTGCAATAGAAGAAACCATGATCTTCTCTGTAGCTTACACCTGCAACAAATGACTCCATTAAAGCTCCAAATGAAAGGTCTGAATGGCCTTTCCAATTACCAACTTGGATGGGAATCTTTCACCCTCGAAATTGGCTAAGGCAAGAAACTAGTCATCCACTAACTCTCCCTCTTCACAAATGCAATTGCAAATTCTAAAAATGATCAAAAGCTCCCATTCTGCTTTGTTCATGACTTTTATAAACTTCTAATGTCCTCCATGGGTCGAATTCCTTTCAAGAGATTCATGCCAACTCAAGTTGGGAAGAGATTCCCAAGTATGCCACTTGTCCTTCCAATTTTAGCCCTCTCCTTCTCCAAATTCGAATTGGTGTCTCTTTGGCTACCCTAACTCACTTGAACGCCCTCATGGAGGCTATTTTTAGCCCTAACATGGCATAAATGTTATATGTCAGCCCTCAGGTTTAATTTGTGTCATAGGTGTCATAGCATCTTCATTATTGTTGTCATAGAGCTAGGGAATCTAGCCCAAGTGTCTCACTAGCTCCAAATTGCCTCTTCCTCTTCCATGGGAGTTATTCTTCCGCTCCAATTCGACCTTACATGACTCATGCCAAGTATATTTACATTCTAACTCATCCCAAGAACATTTGGCTTCTTGTGGATTCGAAATGACAAGAGTAGGATGCCATGTGGCATGGAAAATCTAGCTTGTGTGGGTCCCACATCCTCCATGTGTCTTCATGATCAATTGCCACTTTGATTTTCTCATGTATTTATTTATTTAGCTCCTTTATTAAATATTTATGCACATTTTAATGTGCAAACATCATTTATTATCCTCCTTATGTCAAATCCCAAAGCTTCCACCCTTAACCTAGGAAACTAGTAATTTTCCTTCTAGGCAATATTTTGACCCTTAACATCAATTTGACAAACTCTCATGAATATGGTCATTGGGCTTAGGCCATTGTGACCCAATGCCAAATTTGGGACATGACAGAAATCCAAGAGCCAAAAGTACCTTTACAATGAGGGGGGTCTCTTTCTTAAATAGGAATGAGAAAGACCAAAACCCTTGTTAGAAAGTGACAACAAGGAAGGTCTTCCTGGATTGCATGTGTCCTTGCATGCATAAGACTTAAATAAAGAAGGCAATTGTATTTAATGTATTTTTTCGAAGTTTTAGGCTTAGTTGCATTGAGCTCAGTTGAAGCTGAGTACATGGCAGCCAACATGGCTGCATGTGAGGGGATGTGGCTGAGGAAGTTGCTCTCAGGATTGTTCGAGAGTGAGTTGGAGACTACTATAGTTCACTGTGATAATTGGGGTTGTATCAACCTTTCTGAGAATCCATTGTTCCATGATAGGAGTAAACACATTGACATTCGATATCACTTCCTCAGAGATTGTGTTCAGAGAGGAACCATTTGGTTGGGGTACATTCAGACAGATGAGCAGGTGGCAAACATATTCACCAAGACACTTTGCAAACTCAAGTTTGTAAAGTTCAGAAACAAATTGGGGTTGTTACCAAATCCCTTCCTCATTGAGAGGGAGTGTTATAAAGTGAAAACAAGGAAGGTCTTCCTGCATTGCATGTGTCTTTGCATGCAGAAGACTTAAATAAAGAAGCCAATTGTATTTAATGTATTTTTCCTAAGTTTTACTTTGGAAAATATATTAAAGTGATCTAATTATTAATTGACTTAATGGAACACTTTTTATAAAGTGAAAGTGAAAAATATTTTAAGTGATGGCTAATCTAATCTTCGCCATTGATCTCATCCATTGATCCGTAGTGAGATTAGATTTTTCGCTTAGCCAATGAGTTAAAAGGAGGATCAATTGGTGGAGAGGACACACACACATTCTGACAGAGTGAGAGAGAAGTCTGAAAGAGAGTTTTATAGAGAAGACGGAGGAGCAGAGATTCAGAGATTAATAGAGCATCTAGGAAAACAACAGACCGTACGGATTCGCAAAGAGAGGGCTGGTTTGGTTCTGCAGAGGGAGTCGTACATCAGGCCGTACATCATCCAGCACATGTGGGCCATACGGATTCCATACAGCAACAGAAACAGACCGTACAACTGCGCAGGAGGTTGTACAGACCTGTAGGGTTTTCTTAGTGAGTTGTAGAGGTTCGATTTTTCCAGGTTGGGCATAAATCGATTTTCTGAATTGTATTGTTCCATATTTTCTTAATAAAATATCTTCTCAGACTGCTGCACCGGTTTTCCCATCTTGGGTTTTGTCTGGGGGTTTATCCCCCAAAAGATTTGTGTCTATTGTGTAATTTATATTTCTCTCAGTGTTTTATTTTTGCTGCATTTTATTTTGGTGAAGAAATCCATGTGTGGTTAACAGTAATAATTTGGGTGTATTAATTAATCCAACTACTCTAGTGCTAGAGTGGAATTTAAGGAAATTTACAACCCTAACCACCTTTTAAATGAGTGGTGGAAATCAAAAGATATAACAATAATAATCAACAGCTAAGATGAGCCGTGTTGCCGCTGGATCAGCACACCTAGTTAACGCAGCAAAAAATCTATGCTGCTGCTCGGTGCGCCCTTTGGGGCAATTCTCGAGTCAAGGCTGTCACCTGATCTTGAATCTTTCGTTTAGGAAAACCTCCCAACGAAGCCAAGGGGGGTAGTCCGTATGGAAAGTTTCTAAGGTCTTTAGAGTTTCCGGTGAAATGGTTAAAGGTGTTTGTATTTTAGGAGTTTATTGAAAGTGTTGATTAGAAGTGTTCCAAAGAAGTTTTGCACAAGTAAATTAAGGCTTGCTTTCACCAGCAAAATTAAAATGACTGCCAACAGATGCACGATACTGATACGATATTAAGCAAATGAAAAGTATGATAACCAGTTCCTTATGGAGTCAAAATATTAAATAAGTAAAGCTGCTGAAAGGGAAAATGTAGTGCAAATCTCTCTTGGTTACTTTTAATTATTATGGTCTGAACTTTGCTAGGGAAAAAAGGGGACTCCCGAGATACCGTGAGGTACAGGGAGAAATGTCCGGAAATTAAAGTTTGGTGGCTCTTCACGAGAACGTGTGGGCTAGAATGTAGTCTCTAAGACGGTGTTCAACACTATACCAAACTAGGGTATAGCCTAACTGTGCTTTGAGGTCGCCTCCCAGTTGGTCCGGCTTCCCCTGAAGAATTTTCCCACACAAATATTAATTCGAAGTGCCAGATTTTCACTTATGTTGATGGGTAGTTACTTTTATTAAGTGAATATTAGTTTAGATGTGAAAAATTAATAAGTGGCCACAACTATTTCTAGTTTCCCACAGGCCCAGGCAAAGTGCCCGCAAGGGGAAAGAGCATACTCCGGTTATAAACCAAATGTAAATTCCGGTTTTGAACAATTGTATTGTAGAACAAATTGAAATGCAAAACTTAAATGAAAGCAAAAGGCACAGACCTATGTGTCACTTTTTGATGATGCACCACTAATCGACAAAGTCTGTGTGGTGGCGAGAGCATACTTCGTGGCAACGAGGTAGTGTTATTTCTAAGCTCTACTTTTGCAAAAATGAAAAAATGAAAATGAAAATTATTAAAATAAAAGTTGAAGTATACACCCTGCATTTTCAAAGTTAGTGTGTGAATGTTGTGAAGATAGAAAAAATCATTCACTAAAATTTTACAAAATTGCGAATCACCCCAGGGCGGATGGGGTGTGGGCGCTGGGTATCCCACTGCTCTCGTTTAATAATTACAAGTATAAATGAAGGAAAAGGTGCTCCTTAGTCCATTTTACTTAGATTTAAGGGCTTACAATGATATACAAATAAAGTACAAGTAGTTGGGTGTCCACCGGGGTGTTTTTTGCATTTTTGTGTGTTCTTGGTCACTCAAATTCTTCACTTTTTTGTGCAAACCTACTAAATTCCAGCGATATAAAAGGCTGCAAAAAAGTGATTAGAATGGACAAGTATACAACAAATTTACAACTTCCAACTTGCAAAAATTATGGTAAAAATGGGCACATACAAGTTGTTGTCCGCCAGATTGCACACCAGTAGCGGAAATCTTTCGAAAGCTGTCTCTTCACTACAAGTGAGAGAGGTGTGGCCTTGGGGGCAAGCAATGAGCCAGGTACTGTCACCTGAATCCCAGCTCCTCCGTTTAGGCAAACTCCTAACGAAGCCAAGGGGGGTAGTCCCTAAAAAGAGTTGTCTAAGGCTCTTGTGTGTTTAAATGTTTTTTAGTGTTGTGATGCGGATGGATGTTGTTTAGGAGTTTTGAAAGTGAGAGACACAATAATACTTTAAATAAAACCAAGATAACGCAATCCACGTTGCAAGAGAGGATAAGAGATACACTGAATCAGATATAAATCACTATTTATACGAAAATTAACACAAGTACTCCAGATTGATAATAAGCAAAATAAAATATGTAATTAAGGACCAGTGCCTTATGGAGTCAAAAAATGTATAAGTGATTGAAATGTTTGATACAAGTGTTTCGAAAGAAAAGTTCGTGAGATCGTTTTGCAGCTTATCTTGGTAAATTTAAGATTTTAGTGGTCTTGATTATTATGGCTAAGAACAAGGATATTCAAGAAGTGGAACCTTGACCGAGAAAAACACTGGCAATCTTTAGATGATAGGTCGGGAGCACCCAGATTCAGAGAACAAGTGTTCTTACGGCTTGACCGCCCTCGAGTCTGATAGTGGATTCCCGACACCACCTGTTTTAGGAAGTACTCAGTGATTTTGTCTTGGTTGGGGTTTTGGGTAAAGTTTTAATTAATGTTATCACTTATGAAATTAACAAGTCTTCCACCTTTCTGAGTACTAGCCCAACCGTTTCTGGTTGGCAGAGCATACGGGTGTAGGACAGAGACCAAGATAAATTAATTAAAAGGGAAGTATGGGTTGAATTTTTTTATTATTAGAGCACTTTGTTCAACTCTCCGACAGAGAGCGCTCTTGACTTGATCTTATGACCACAGTTCAAGAGACTTGCTAATTAAAAAATGCCTAATGTAGGGAACGATGCAAGACTAATAATGCTATCCGATAGAGAGTGTTCTTGACTTGGATTTGGCCAAGTTCAAGAGACTTTGGTTCGTTTTAAGAAGCAAATAGTAGTTGTAAAAGCAAGATATCTCAACTGTAAAATGCTTGAATCATGTGATAGATTGGAAAGATATGAAATATTGCTAATATACTACTTGCCAAATAAACTGGAAAATCTAGTATTCTACCAAACAATTTCTAAACTAAAGGTGGGATCAACCTCCGAACAAGGTCAACCACTAGAAGCCACCAGTCCTGGAAACTTTCCAGCTAGCTGGATGTCCACAAGAAGCTGATGGGGGAGCGAGAAGCTACCACAAAGTTATGTGGCCTTTGGGATGCAATCCCAAAGTTAGCTTATTCTAGTCAAGGCTTGGAAGAGAAGCGACAAGATGAAAACTAAAATACTGAACAGAAAATAAAGTCTAATCTACCGAAGAATCTCTTTCAGGTCAAAGACCGTACTCGGGAGAGCATGGGGGTAAGTAAATTGGAAATGTAAAAAGAAAAACAACTCTCCGATAGAGAGCACTCTTGATCCACTATTGGTGAGATTCAAGAGATTTCTCCTTTAAACAGTTTATTGAAATGGAAACTAATCTAAGAGCATATCAGAGATCTAAGCTAGAAACTCAAACCAATCAAAGAAGACTACAAGGCTTCCCCAAATGGGGGAAGTGGATGTGGGGGCTTAAAAACCCCACTTGCAACTTTATTATGAGAGTACAAATGCCTTTGGGAATGAAACCCTTGTAAGGACTTTGAGAGAAATAACTTGGAAAATACTTGAAACAAGCTCTTAAGAGCTATTACAAAGGATAAATAATGATTTCTTGGTTTGGATCGTCTTTTTGGTTTCTTGATGGCTTCTTGTATTAGAAGCTTCTTTCTTCTATTTGCTTCAAGTCTTCTCAAAGCTCTTCTTTCTCAAAGAAATAACTATCACAAATGAGCAACTCAAATACCCATTAGCATTAGAAAATCAAAACGAATTGGAAACTACTTAGATCTATGAATCAAATAAAACTAAGGAGATGCAAGTTTTTTGAATTTTTTAAATGAGATCTAAGACAAAACTACCAAATAACAAAGTGTGAGATCTAAACTAGTAACAATGCAAATGCAAAACTAACTATGATGAGAAGAAGAACTAGATCCTAACTATGTAAATGCAAAGTATGAGATCTAATTACCAACTTTGAAATAATGCAACAAAACACTACTAACAATTTTTTTGTTTGTTTTGTTGTGTTTTAGGGCTAAAATGGAAGTGGACGAGGAGAAAAGATGAGGGAAAATAAGGTGGACGAGAGGGAAAGACTAGGGCAAAGATGAAGGAATGACAATGAGGGGAAGAAGGCCCTAAAATAGAAAGAGGACGAGAGGATGGACGAGAGGGGAGGAAAACGAATGGGATGAAGAGAGAAGAGCTAGAAGGATGATGAGAGGAAGGACTTGAAGGGAGACGAGAGCAAAGAGAGAGGGCTAAAGAGATGGGACGAAGGAAACTCAAAAGAATTGGACGAGAAGGGATGAAAGAGGAGGCCAAAAGAGTGCTTGAAGAAGAGAAAGCCTAAGGTGACCAAGGTAAAATAGAGTTTTTATGGATGAGAAACTTGAGAAGAGCTCTTCCTAGCTTTCTTAAGATGAAAGATCTTGGGATTATTGTAGATCCTGCAACCAAAAATGTTAGGCCAAAACTTGAAGATGAAGCACGGGTTTGATGCAACCGAGCTCTTACCCCCCTTCACTTTAAAGCAACACCTAATCACAACCACACCACTCAACCAACAAGTGAGATCAACAATGCTAGTATGCTAGAAATATCAAGATTAGATCAACAATTTGTATAACCAACTACTCATGTCCATTTAGATCTTGATAAACTATGCATAAATAACCTACTTAAATTGTAAATGGTTACTCTATTGTACTAAAGATAGTCCTCACAAGCTAGCAATTGATCAAATACTATGCATAATCAAGAGATGGGTTTAGAGAAGATATCACCTCAACAAGAGATGAATTCACACCAAAGATTGAAAGCTCATGGACCTCCAAAGTCAAAATCTTTATTGAAAATATTAAGCTAAAGCTATTACAAAAATGTGCAGAGAAATCTTGCATCAAAGTCTCCACATGAGAATGGCCAAAATGCCATCTCTTATATAACAAAACAAGACAACCAAACCCCTAATTCGAATTGGCTAAGGAAGGAGCCAATGGCACTTGACAAATTCAAATTCCCCACCAATACTCAATCAAATCCAAGTGACAAATCAATCCAATCAAGCTTGGAGCTCGAGATCTAGGTGACAACTCGTATTTGCAATAAAGGAGAGTGGGGAGGTGGCCTCCACCTTGGCAAGGCGCCCCCCACTCCAACCTTGGAAGCTTCACCACCCATATATGCAATGCCAAGTGTAAAACACGTGAGTCCATGAGAGAGATACGTGAGCTTTCAAGAGATAGACGTGATCCATTGTGGGAGATCAAATTCGAGTTGTAGTGAATGCTAACACGAGTTTGGAAGGAGCCGAGCTTTGGTGGTTGCACAATTTTAGGAAGGCGCCCACCTTAGCCATCAATGTATTCTAACAACCCATTCAAACCATGACACATCACTAATTCGTGATTTCTCTTGAAGGACAGCGAATTCCTCAATTGGAGTTCTCTTGTGTTGACTGGATAGCTGACTGGAGTTGATTGGAGTTGAATGGAATATTCTTTAATGCCTTGTGCCATGTCATTTAGCCTTTTATTTTATTCATTTCTGATTATTTTGGAGAGTTTTGGATTTCTCCAAAATATTCAAATTTATTAATTTAATTAATAATTTCTCTGTAAATGGCTTTGTAGAGAAAATATTAATTATGAGGCTGAATTGACATCCGAAAGTTGGGTTTAGCTGGTCCATAGGTCATGTGTGATTTTTGGCTTATGAAACGAGCCATTAATCACTAAATTCGGACCCCGGATGACTGACATATTACAGACTCAAATTTCTCTATTTAAACTATAGAGAAATTTAATTAAAATTTAAAAATAATTAAAAAATTAAAAACCCCAAATCCAACGCGTTCGATAAATTTTTTTTCGAAATTTTTTCTGGGGGTCCTAGAGACTTAGGACATGACCAAAACCTATTCTAATAGTGTCTAGTAGGTTTATACATATTAGTTGGACTCTAATAACCCCCCACGGCTCAGATTTTCAAAATCAGGCATTCCAGCTTTGGAGGAAGCGGGAGAAAACCTCATCGATTATACATCGCCTTAAGCAAAGTATAATTGACAAGGGAAAAAACTCCCTGGAATACCTTAGTTGCTTAATCAAGTCATGGGGAACCGAGCCACTCAGACCCTACTAGCACACTTTGTTACAAACCCCCATGGGGCCATGGTCATGTCGACTCAAAAACAAAACTGGGTAGCCAAAACTGGCTAGACCCAAATCTCTGAAACCCAGATACTCTGGAAGTGAACACTGATGTGTTCCAACACTGGCGGCTCAATAAGGTTTCAACTATTTGTACAAAATAGGTGATAACACAAGTATAGAAATGAAACCTAGATCTAGCCTTTCTTGATATGAAAACTTGAATACTTCTAGATCTGATTTTTGAAACAAGATTAAAAGAAATTTAACTTTCAGATCTAAATACTTGCTTCAATGTGAACAAAAAGGAAAAGGTTTGCTGGTGATTTTTTAAGAAGAGAGATGGAAGAAGAACCAAAGCTTGTTAGCTTATAAGAGTTGGAGAAGAAGCTTGGTGCCTGCAAAAAAGATTAGATATGCATTTGGAAAGAAGTGATCCACTACCAAGTTCGAGAGAAGAGTTGAGCCAAGATCAACTCTCAAACTTAAGCACCAAATCCTGTAACATCACCAATCATGCTCATACAAGAAAGCGATTAAATCTAGTAAATCCAATGCAAAGAAGCAAGAAGGGCAAATGTATAACTGAATACTAAGTTTTGCTCCTAAATCTCTAAACACCAAATTAAAATAAGCAAATCAACAACAGTGAATGCTTACCCTACTAGGATCCAAGATCCTTGCCAAGCTAGATTAACCACTTAGTATGCAAAGCAAAAAATGGAAATACACAGTTTACCTCAAACAAAGCTTGCATGCATGAAGAACAAATCCACCAATGACCTCCAAAGTCTTCCAACAATATATTAATCCAAAAATATTACAAATGTTAGGAGCAAAGATTCAATGCAATCCACCATATGCAAATGGGGTGCCATTGCCTTGCTCTTATAGCACTTGAGAGAGGAGAGGGTGAGTTATGAAGGAGGGGGTGCATTCGAGGAGAGGAGGAGCCAAGTGTGTGCTCCAATCCCTTGATTGGAGTGATTGGTTGGGCTCCATTAAATGGGAGAGATGCCCCCTAAGAGGGGCGCCCCCCATTCCACATTGGGATCTCCACCATGGTCCAAAATGAAGCCACATGGAAAGTCGCCCAAGAGGAAGATGAGGGCGCATTCCCAAGGAGAGCCACCTCATATCAATCTAATCCTTGATTGATTCACTCAATTTTTGATTGATAATCTCCTTAAATGAGAAGGCCAACTCAACTGGGGCCACCTAACTGGCCAAGAATCCACTGAAATAGGAGTTTGATTTTCTCCATATTCATTATTTTTTAATTAAATAATTCCTCAAAAATAATTTTGAGAGAATTTTTATGTAAGTGAATAATATTCACTCAGAACATAGGAAAAGTGGGTTTAGGAGTTTTATGCAGTGTTCCACGGGGATGCGTCTCGCAAGGTTGGGGACGCGTTTCCTGCGTCCCGACGACTCCTGACGAAATGTTTCCCCCCACCCATGCCCTTGAGAATTTTTTTATTATATGTTTTTCCATTATTTTCACTTTTTTACAATCCCTACTTAGTACTACTTGAAAATAAATCAATATATTTATTATTTACATTGACAATCATGAATATACGTCAAATGTAATATTATTTTTGGTATTTTATTTTATTTTTATAATTTTAGGGACATCCCCCCGTCCCCCTCGAATTTCCCTAAAATTTGGGGGTGGTCTCTGTTGTTACACAACTTGTAGTTGTCCCTAGTGGTATCCCATCCGGGATGGCAGAGGAGATGGACAACTAAAGAGGTGACCCAAGAGATGCCACGGTTCCCAATGCAATCTGGGAGTCACGTCAACCGAGGCACTCTTCACTTTAGATCAAGATGAATCAAGACTTAGGGGGAGACCCTATAACCAATCAAAGATGGTTGGACCTAAACAAAGGTTCCTAGGGATATGTAAAAGACAAGTTACGGAAACCAATGCAAGGTTAGGTGGACCTAGAAGTTTAGATGTGGTTGAAAGGGGGTTAGGGAATGACTTATGCGTCAACCAATGAAAGATTTAGGCCACATGATGAGATAAGATGACAAGATCTACTACCATGAAATACACAGGTGGGGCCCACTTCCTTGGAATATGGAAATGGCTCAAATGGGACCCACAAGGTGAAGTTAAGGGTGCAAATGGTACTAAGGAGTATGTAATGAGTAGATCTATGGATCTAAAGTGAAATTAGAGATACCCACATATGGGATCTAGGAGATGACACAACTCCTAAGGAGTACGAATTGCCCTAGGTGGACTAGTGCCTTGATAGATGGGCTAATGGAGTCAAAAGAGATGTGGAAATGTAGATCGAGACACCTAGGATGCAAATCAAGTGGGCTATTCAAGATGTGATGGTTGGATCTTAGTAGATCTAATATTTCACCATGTGACCCAAGTGGACAACAATCCCCCAAAATGAGGAATGATACCCCTAAGGCAAAACTTCACAAAGTGAGATACTAGGTAGGGGTTTCAAGGTATGCTTGTTTGAAATCCAATGGGATCTCAACCACCCATGTCCTAGAAGTGGACAAACTCAAACACCTAAGGAGTGCGACTTTGCCCAAGGAGGGCTAAAAGCATGGAAAGGTGTGTCAAATCAAACCCAAAGGCCACCAAAGTTTAGATCCAAGAGGTTTAGGCAAGTATGAGTGTGGATCTTGAAAATCAAGGGCATCCAATGGCTAGATCTCCATAGATCTAAGATAGAAAATGCATCACCAAATTGACCCAAGTGGGGCACAACCCTCAAAATGAGGAATGGGGCCCACAAGGCAAAAATCAACAAGGTGAAGCACTAGGGGTAGGTTATCAAGTGAGGAGAGTATGAATCAAGTGGGATCTCACCTACCCATGTGTTAGATCTAACCCAATTAGCTTCTCCCAAGGGGTTGCGATTTGCTTCAAGAGGGCTACTTTGCCTTGAAAAGTGTGTCAAATGGAACCCAATCACCACCAAACTATAGATCCGAATTGCCGTGGATGCTATAGAGGTGGGTTTTCAATATCTTTTCAAAAGCTAGGCTAGATCCAAGTAGATCTAAGAAAAAGTGAAAAATGAGGGTTTTAATTAATTAGGGCTTTTGTGATCTAGAAGTTATGGTATGGATAAGCCAAGGAAGAAGAAGACCAAACCTTTGGAGCATACCTGGATGAAGAGATGAATGCTAGTTGAGATGAGGATTACTTTTGCCAAAGATCAAATGAAGAATTTTTTTGAAGCCCTCTTGCCAAATCGATTTTCTCCAAGCCACATGTGTGTCCCTCTAACCTGTCAAAACCAAGGAGCAAAGCATCAATCAGTTTGACATGTTGCAGGTAGATACAAGCAAGAGAGAGATAAGCAAAGAATAGTTGGCACAAAGACAAAACCACTCCCTGTTTAACCAAACGTCTTCCTCCAAGATTGAAGGGCAAGCCTCCCCACCAATTCGCACTTGTCAAAAACGTCCTCTTCACCTGTAAAAAAGATATGGCAAAATATGCAAGATAGCTACAATAGATCCTCCAGTGCAATGGACAAAAGCATTTACAATCAAAGCAACCAACATCCACTCCAAACCCAAGCATGTACTCCAAAAGATTGAAATTTTATTCCAAGAGCCAAGAGCCAAAATCTCTAGATGATTTTACAATGAGAAGCTCTCTCCTTAAATAGGATGGAGACAGGCCATAATCCTAACCACTTTTTGAATGAGTGGCTAAGATTAAAAGATCAAAAGATCTAATCAATGGTTGAGATGAGCTCAACAATACAATACATGGATCAATAATAAAAATATAACAATATGTGGACAAACTCACCCTAGAAGAGGGGATCCCACCAAATCATAATGATAAAATATAAGAAATAGCTCATGGTGGGTCCAAGGGGTAATTTCTAACACCCTTGGTTAATCCCCATGGCACAATATCCAAAAATAATCATGCTAGACACCAAATCGTGCTTCTCTGGGAAAGTCGTGAGCCTTTGGAGGCTCCAGAAATCACCATAAAATGCCAAAAGTGATGGATGTGGGTCCCACTGAAAGCTGAAACTGTTGGAGAAGGTGTGGAAGACAACCCACTCATCATCGCAAGTCATCCCATGCCATAACTTTGCCTCAGTAGCCCAAATCGAATTCTTCAGTAGCCATTTTCACCATTTCTGGACTGCCTCGGGAAGTGTGAAACTGCCTAAACTGCCTCCTAGAGTGCCCGCGCTGTCAAGGTGAGGCCACCAGGCTGTCTGGGAGGGGGGTAATATGGTAATATCAATTGGCTGGACTACCCCCACCATGCACAATGCCCTAGGTGAACTCATCAAATCTCTGCTCTGCTCTGACAGGGCCTCTGATAGACCAAATCTACACTAGGATAGCCAACTGAGGCTAAAGATCATTGTAACTGCCCAGAACTGAAAACAGACTATCCCATTGGACTCAGAAGGTCCAAATCCATGTAAGAAGTGTACTCATACACCATAGAAACCTCTGCATGGTCCAAAATAAATACTCATCATATCCGGCAGGCGAAATAATAATAATCTGTAAAAATGCTGAAAAGGCACAAATCATCATCATAAGCCTGAAACCACTGTATAAGCCCACCATGGTAACCTATACCAGACCATATATCATCTATATGTAGCATCTGAGGTCTGCTACCTCATGTCTTGTGGTTGACTTTTGGTCAAACTAGTTTTGACCAAGTCAACATGACCAAAATATAACTTAGACTGTCATCAAACTGCTACAAGGTGTCAAAGGTTAAAGCATGTTTTACAATCCATTCAAATAGCAATTATAACAAGAAGTAATCATAACTGGTGATCTATATCCAAATATATAAGGTCATTAATTATTATTATTACTCAGAATAGACTTTCAAGACCATACTCACTTCATAGTTGTGATCAATTTGCTAGTGAAGGGTGAAGGCTTAAAAATAAAGTGGCGAGGCCAAAGGATGACTTACTGACTCAACATCGTGACACTTTGGATGTGGAAAGAGAATACACACCATAGCATATAATGGACAAGCAATAACACAGGGAATGGCGGTGTCTCATAAATGGGTAAGTTGTTCAAAGAGTGTTTATTCACCTTAGCAGATGCGCACAATCCATAATACAAAGAAGGCCAGCAATCTTTTTGATATAGAATTTAAGTTACATTGCTTTTTTGGGCCTTTAGTTTTCCATAGCCTTTGATCTGTGTGTGTTTATAAACACATTGCATAGATTTACATTTTATTTAGGCTTCTTGCTGCAGGTGTGTTTTTAAGGCACTTGTTTATCTGAGCACTGCTAGGTGTGTCTTTAGACAACTTGTTTACCTAGTTATTACATTTCACAATAGATATAACATTTGATATTTCTTTGACAGATTCATTTGGCTTTTTCACAATAGATACAACATCTGATATTTCTTTGCCAGGTTCATTTGGCTTTTCCACAGTATTTCATTTGCATTCATGGCAGTACTATTTGTTTCAGGTTTAGCCAACAACATCTTTAGTGACTAAGGGGACTAAGCCAACTCACCAATGGTAAGTTCTGTCACCAACTCAGAGCCGAGACACAATAAACAGGGAAGCTCATCCAATACAGAGGCTACAATGGGGGAAGGTTCTCCATGCCACTAGTCAAATAGTAAGTCAAGGTAATAAACAAACTGGGTAGGTAATGGATGGATGAAGACAATGAATAATGAGACCAACACTAGCAAGCCAAAGTATGGTGGGAATGATCACCTCTAATCTCCCTAGGGAGGGTAAAACCGATGTGTATAGGTCAAGAACTTCTAAGTCTGAGTAGGGACAATATGATATATATAAAGTACAACCAAGTCCACATATCTATATGATCGCGAGATCATGATACTAAATGCTAAGACATGCTATAAGAATGGATATAAAAGCAACATAACCATAACACCAAAATATACCTGCTGAGTCATATACCTGAATGCTCAACATATGAACCAACATCTGTCCTTTAAACTGTTGCTGTAACTCTGGGCACTACTGTCTGCTCTGTATAAATGGCTAAATGGCTACATTAGTCATCTCTCTGAGTGTCCTGAAACTCAGTCATGGCATGGGGAATATATTTGCTGTCCATAATCTGGTAATGATCCATAATAGATGCTCATCTCAACATCTCAAATGCAAAGGAACTGGCTGAATAATGCTATGGAATCTGAAAAAGAATATATTGTAGCCCGGCTACTATATATGTGATAACAGTCTCCACACGTCCCGAATGTGCGTTTCCTTGCTCCTGCGTCCCCTCGTCCCAGAAACTTGGGGGAACATTGGTTTTATGGGTGCTTTGGGTTAGAAAACGAGCACCCCCATGCCAAATTTCACCTCCTAAATGAGAAAAAATATTTTTCTTAGATTGACTCAAAAATCCTAGGGGACCTAGTGCATGTCCATATGACTCATTATTGATGGCTAGCTTGTTTAAAAAACATATACACATAGGCTTTAATAATCTCCCTAGGTTCGACCACTATGGAAAATACTTCAGCTTTGGAGGTATGAGTGAAAAACTCAGGAATTATACACCACTAGAGAGCAATGCATAATTCCTAAGGAAAAAACACTCTTAGAGTATCCCCTTAATGGAAAACCTAAGGTAGACCAAGCCTGTTACAAAATACTCATGCTTAAACCAACTTATTACAATTCCCCCGTAGGGGTTTGGACATGCAAATTTTACAAAGGGCAAAAATTTTGCCTGATGAACTTTTGAACTCTGGCAATGAACAATGTAAGTTGTTCAAGTCTTCGTTGGTTCACAAGTGGTCCACTAAAGTGCAACTTAGTGGACAACAAGCCAGAAATACAATACATGGATCAACTCAAAAATAGAAGGGGGTGCACTCACTAAAACATCCAAGGGGGACGCACCGCATAATAAGTGACCGAGACACATGACATAAGCACATGGTGGGGCTAGGAGGTAATCATATCCTTCACTAGCATGGCCCCATGGCACAATAACAAATAATATGACAAGATGACATCATAATGTGACCATATGACCAAATCGTGGCCCCTCAAATACACAATAAAATACCCAAAATAATGAATATTGGGACATGTGGACCCCATTGATGCCGGAACAAGTGCTAGAATGTGTGGACATCATCATGAAAATATCCCGGACCAATCTCATGCTATTTCCTTGCCCCACTAAGCCAAATCGATTTCCTCAATGAGCCATTCCTTTATCGGAAAACGACCTCTGAAATTACAAAAATGCATGTAACTCACTGCCAAGTGTCCCGGACACAAATCTGACTGTACCAAAATGTTTGGGGATGGGGTAAAATGGTAATAACAACTGGCTGGACCCCCATCTCCCTCTATAGTGCCCTAGGAGAACACGCTAGCTCAATGAAAGTGTTGGACAAGCTATTTCTGCATGGCAAACTAGAGAAAAGTGGTAATTTGACCATATCATCACCTGTATGTGCCCAGAGTTGATAACTGAGTGCACCAATGAGCTCAGAATGCTCAAATCCACTAGCAATGAGTACTCATACACGATGTGACCATCAAAAGATACCTCTGTAAGCTCATCTATGCTCAATAATAAAAATAATGGTATGCAAATGATAATAATCATAAAAATCCATCAAACCATCATCTGAAACTGTTGTCTGAGGCATGGAACCATCTAATGGACACACATGGGTCATGAATAATGCATCTCGAACACTGTCTGCCCAAATTCATCGTGGACCCTATGGTTGACTTAGTCAAACTGGGTTGACCAGGTCAAGAATGATCAAAATAATGATCCAGACCATGAATAATTGCTGCTGCAAGTACTAATGGTTATGATATGCTCCTTCAATTATATCAGTAGCTAGACCAAAGTGTTACCAGCTATTTTGTACAATAGTTGAATTTCTTGTGAGCCGCCAGTTTATTGAACATGATTCATGTTCATCATCAGTGTTCAGAAGTTCAGAAGTCATTTTCAGGGCAATTTTGCCCCATTTGTAATAACTGCATGTTCATACCCCCATGGGGAGTTTGTAAAAAGTTGGTCTAAACGGGGTCCTTTATAAAAGACTCGGCTATCCTTAGGTTTAGCCATTTTGGGGATACTCTAGAGTGCTTTTTCCTTAGGAATTATGCGCTACTCTTTAGTGGCGTATAATCCCTGAGTTTTTCACTCAAACCTCCAAAGTTGGAGTATTTTCCATGGTGGTCAAAACTTAAGGTGGTTACTAGAGTGTTGTGTCTAGGATTTTTTACGTGTTAGCCATCTCGATTGAGTCGTATGAACATGTACTAGGTCCCCTAGGAGTTTCGTTTGATTCCGACAAAAATAATTTTTTCCATAATTTAGACTATTTTTTAATGGTTTAAATGAAAATTTTCAAGTTGTGATAAAAACCTCATCCGGAGGTGGAATTTGGCATGGGAAGGCTCCTTTTGACGCTCAGAGCGCCCTCTTTACCCTGGCACCCTCATTCTTCAGATTTCGGGCAGTTACGTCACCTCTGGGGGAGTTTTGGCTAAAAATGCTACAAACAACACTTTAAATGCTAAAAAGGGAGAAATTACATACACTAAGTGACAAAAATCAAATAAGTCAAAAATATGAATTTTTAACTTTGGAAAAGGTTGAAGGTTGATTTCATATGGTGTACGACCATATTAGAGTAATAAAGCACATGGTATTTTAAAAGTTTGGATATACATTTTGAATAAAGAGGGTGACATGAGCACATAAGAATCGTGGGCTTCCCTCACTTTTACAATTTCTTCATGTATTGAAACTCGTTGGTGGGCGAATGGTTCAAGGTGGAGGGCATTTAACTTAGTTTCATCATTGTTTATAATACTAATTGCTAGTCTAGATTCCTTTTGCAAGTAATAGCTAGTTGTTAGTTAATTGCTAGTTTCAATTTTTGCATTGTTATTTGTTAAGCTATCACTTGTGTTCCATATTTATAATTTTTATCTTTTAAAAGGAACCAAAGACTCTTGAACTTGTCATAAGACAAGTCAAGAGCACTCTTTGTCGGAGAGCATAAGCATTGCACTTTTACTGCATTTTAGCATATAGATTAGTTAAAGTCTCTTGAACCTCTGTCATAAGACAAGTCAAGAGCACTCTTTGTCGGAGAGGTTCATCTTGTGCTCTAATTAAAATTCGCAACTCATCACTCCCCATAATAAAATTTGAATTTATTCGTTGTTTCCTTGCCGGAGTATGCTTTGACCAGCCCTAAAAAGCAGGAATACTCAGAAACGACATTGGACTGATTAATCTTGCAAGATTCAAACGTAATAAAATTTTCACCCCATAACCAACGAACTGGCATTGTTTCGATAAATACTCAGGTAGTGGGCAAATTCCAAGTGTGGGTGCCTAGCTACCCAACCTGGACACTCGCTGGTTAAATTCTCTGAACACCTGGCTTGTGAGCCAGGCAGGTCCGTCATGTCTTCGAACGGAGCCACTGAAAGTATTTCCGACTAGCTTTCTAGACACCTAAAACAAGATTACATAAAATACTGTAAAATCAACCAGGAACAATTTCAAAACATTCACAGAAACATTATATCAAGACTTGTATCTCCAGCATCCCAAGCACTCATTGACTCCATTTGGCACTGGTCTTCAAAAGTTACATATATCTCCCCGATTTGGACCATTTGTCCTTTAATTCTTAAAGTCATTATATTGTGGATGCTTATTTAAATTCCAAGTCGTCATATATTGTTTCATCTTGATATTTGTGTTTTGTAATTGCAACATGGATTGCGTATTTTGTTGTATCTCAAAAACTCCTAAACAACACCCATCCTAATCATATCATCATAAAAACACTTAAAACACAAAGCCATAGAAAAACTCTTTGTTAGAGACAACCCCCCTTGGCTTCGTTAGGAGTTTGCCTAAACAGAGGAGTCGGGATTCAGGTGACAGTACCTGGCTCATTGCTTGCCCCCAAGGCCACACCTCTCCCACTTTTAGTGAGGAGACAACTTTCGAAAGATTTATGATGCTGGTGTGTACTCGGCGGACAACACAAAGCATATAATGATGTTTAACTGGCGTAAGCATGTAAATAATTATATAAATAAGATAAGTCTAGATCAAAGTAACTAGCTACTAAAAACAAGATTTTCAAGTGTATACTCGTTTACTGACTTGAACAGTTTGCTAACCATGGGTGAGGGTGGAAAAACAAAGGCTAGGCTAGGGGAAGGACTCAACAACCTCAACATCGCAATTTCCCGGATGAAGGAATTAGGGTGACCACCTACACATATATTGGATAGAAAATAACACGATGAATGGTGGTGTCTCACAAATGGGTAGAGTGATGAGAATGCTTCCAATAGACTCTAGACAAGCAACCGTTTAGCAATTTATCATTTGTCAGCTTTCACATTTATTTCACTTTATAGATTTTCACTAGCCATCCTCCAAGAGCAGGTGCCCTGAATAGCCTGGCGGGCCTTAGATAATGACTTAGTATGATCTCCATTGCCTGCCACCATCCATATGTGCGATGGAGTGACCACCTTGTTGCCCTGTGGGGGCAAACGACCTTACATCATACAAAGGATGAGTGCGCGTCCCTTGGCCACTGACTAGCTAATACAAATATGCATGGTTAGTGTTTAGCAACATTGTTTTTGCTGACTAAGCATCCCTTATATATAACATTTAGATCCGATGCTCTAATGTTTAGCAAGAATGTTTGTAGGAATACTTGGTTTCGAGGACTAGAGGAGAACAACCACTGTGACTAAAATCGCACACTCCAGAGCCGAGACACAATGCAAACTGGGAATCTATCTAACACAGAGGTCTAGGTGGGGGAAGTCCTTGAGATCACTAGCTAAGGTGTAAGTTGGGATAAAATCAAAACTGGAAGATAACAGATGGACGGAGAAAATGACTAATGGTGCCATGGATAGCAAAGGACCTAAAATAAGGGAATGGACAAGTCAGTACTTCATGGAGTAAGGGTATGCCCAACGAGTATTTTCAAGAACCTCCTACTAATAGTAACCAACCACTTCTATTCTAAACAACAAGTAAGCATCAAGTAAGATAGAGCCAACAACCATCATAAAATACCCAATCATAAACTACCTAGATAAGAGGAAGAGCACATCAACAAACCATATGTACCAAAATATACCTGTTGGATCATACCTAAGTCCCTGATCTGAACTACTTGATTCACACTGAAGCACTGCATCTGAATATAATATGGGCACGGTCATCAATCTGCTTTGGATGATAGAAAAAAGGCTATCTCAGTCATCGACCTGGTGTCATGGGGCTCAGTCCTGGCATCATACTGTAAATGTACAAGCTCTGGATCCACTGAATGTATAGGAGTGATCATCATAATGCTGCTCATCATTGGCTGATCTCATGAAAATGTGTAAAGGACTGGCTCAAAAATATACTGGAAACTGATCTGTAATCATGGTAGCCCGGCTAAGGATGTGATAACATGGCCCATTGTAAACTAATTGCGGTTAAAAGAATTAGGGTTGTAATCTAATCCAAGTTAATGGATTAGGGTTTTGGATGCTATAATATTGTATTGTAAACCAAAAATAGAATACAATGAGATAGAGAGTCGAGAAACTCTTAGGTAGGCCATTTTTGGGTTTCCGAGGTAAACCTCTGTGTAATGTGTGTGAGAGCCATTGTTAATTCTTGTGTTTTAGATTATGTGTTATATTGCTTTTATTATGTAGGTTTACCAAAGTCTTGAAAATGGTGGGAGTGAAGCCTTGATTCATTGTATTTATAGATGTCTAGTGGTGGCACCTTAGGTTGGAGTAGTCTTCTGAATTAGGTTGTCACATTCATTTACACCTATTATTTATCAAGGTTAGCATTACTAATTGTTCCCTGCATCACATTTTATCTCTTAACTCACTGTAGTTATCCGGCATAAATAGCCTTAGTATTTTAATGAAGGAAGGTTGCCTTTTAGCAAATCAATGATGTATATCCTAGGAAGGCTGTCTTTTAGTAATTCAATGATGCATAATGCTGAAACTTCAGGGATATTAGAGATTTCTTCATAATTGGGATTTTAGAGTAGAAAAGAATTGTCACTTGTGCATAGTAGAAAGATATGTCATGCTAAAATGGATCCATTGTATCTGTAGAGGTCAAGTGGTGCCACCTTATGTTGAAGTATTCTTCCCAGCCAGGTTATTACATCCATTTTTCACTAATCGTTCACCAAGGTTAGCCCAATTAAATGTCCCCGATATCACATATTTTCAATTAACTCAACCTAGTTATCAAACATAAATATTCTTAGTTTTATAAAGAAGTAAGGCCATCTTTTAGTAAATTAATGATGTATATGCTTGGAAGGCTGTCTCTTAGCAAAGCAATGATACATAACCCTAAATTTGTTCTTACAATATTTATCTTAGCATTGGCCATAACAGACTAGAGGGCAGATAGGTAGGACACCTTTTGTTGATGGCTATATGGTTGAGGTGGAGTCATGATTGGGCTATCATCTTGTGCCTAGGGGTTTAGTGATGACCACATGGACCTTTGGAGCACTGGTTTCCTCTAGGATGTTTAACTTGGTCATATTACTTTCCCTATAGGTTTGAGTATAGTAAACTATTCAGGCCATGATAGACTTGAACATTGCACCTAATATTTATCTTAGCATTGGCCATAACAGACTAGAGGGCAGATAGGTAAGACACCTTTTGTTGATGGCTATATGGTTGAGGTGGAGTCATGATTGGGCTATCATCTTGTGCCTAGGGGTTTAGTGATGACCACATGGACCTTTGGAGCACTGGTTTCCTCTAGGATGTTTAACCTGGTCATATTACTTTCCCTATAGGTTTGAGTATAGTAAACTATACAGGCCATGATAGACTTGAACATTGCACTTTTTGTGGGCGATCAAGCATGCATTGAGTACTAACCATCATATCTATCTCTTTCTTTATGGTTGTTTCCTGACTATGAAGGGTTGGGGCAATTTTTGTAGAGAATGATCCCCAATTTTTACCATGGGGGTTCATGGTATTTGTTAGAGATTAGTTTTTCTTCACCTGAAAACACATTATAAAGTGATTCTTTTTATAGCATTACGATGCAATGCATGCCTAGTCAAGCTACTGTAGGTATGTAATTATTGAGTGGATTCATTGTTTGTGTAGTGAACAGCCATGCATCATTAAGGAATGCTGTATGGTTACTTGCAAATATCCCAATGGGAAGCCTCCTCCAATGGTCATTGCCATTTCTTTATCATTACCTATATCTTTCATATATTTTATCTTTGCATGATTAGCCATCTCTTCTTCCCATTGGAGGCTTCTATATGTTTTAAAATTGCCAGGTATTTATTTAACTTATGTTCTATCGTTGAGAGGTAGCTTAGGCATTCTGGCACTGGCACTATTTGTGGACATCATCAGACAATTTTTCAAGTTACTTGGGTTCATCCTTCAGGTAGACTAAACCCCAAGATGGCCTCTTGTACTCAAAGCACTTCCTAGAGCTGAGAGATGGCCTTTTTGTTTGCCCCCGCTACACGCTTTGGCACTAGATGCACACTATCTTGATCCTTCTTGGACAGTTTTGACTTCGAGTTGGTTTTCATAATCTTCAAGTCGAAATCAACCACTGCATCACTTAGGGGGACAATATCTGCCAGTTCTGCCATCTTCATGAGACTGAGATGGAGGAGCACTTATCTTTCGCTACCCCATTTATTACGAGATTAGTGGATTGTTTTGTTTTCAGGGATTCTAAGAACTCTCTATCCAGGTTCTTCTATTTTCGGGACTAGAGATGCTTGGCCTTGTATATGAGGGAGGCC
This sequence comes from Larix kaempferi, assembly GCA_027924585.1. NCBI lineage: Eukaryota > Viridiplantae > Streptophyta > Pinopsida > Pinales > Pinaceae > Larix > Larix kaempferi. Next base: position 5,136,075 of record BSBM01000674.1, read on the forward strand.
CATAGATTTAGATCTCACTCCCTATGCCCTCTCTAGCATAGACTAGACCCAGTCCGATTGATTATAGTTTTCATTCAGGTGGTTCCATCAGATACAGGCACTAAGAGGCAGACAAACAACAATACACACCAGTTATTAGTTCTGTGAGACCCTAGGAGGCCACCAATGCTCGATCAACTAGACCCTTGCAGTTATCTCACCTCAGATCCCGAGAAAACTCACATTGCACCAGTTATCAGGTTACTTCCTCCAAATCATGGCCCCAGGCTTCAATGCCCAGACGCCAAGATATATCTCATACATTATCTTCACACTCTTCTAGATCATCTGACCAGTCATCTATTAGGAGTTTCTTCTCTTTGGCCTCAGATGTTAGGAGAGAGAGCATCAGGGCATGCTGATTGGCTCCCAAGCCAGACATCCCCCACATAGGTCCAATAGTTCTTGGCCTTTGGTTCTCCGCAGTTCGTGCTTATATCTGCATCTTCACTTTGTTTCACTGCCCCCTTGTTATTAGGTCTTCGACTTTGGATCTTTCTTAGCATAGGCTAGATTTGCTTTTATCATGATTTTCCAGGAGCTGCTTTTGTGCTCCCACTTTGTGTTTTCACTGATGTACTTTAACAGTCCTATTCACCTATTTATGTTAATTTGTCAGACATCAATAAAATTATCTTATCTTTATGTCCTAATTACTGATTTTCATCATGTGAGACACTGATGAAATTTAATTTCATTACATTTATGCTTTTGGGAAGTGTTGATTAAGGGGTGTGTTAAAATTAATAATGAAATTCATTTTGCTTGCTTAACTATATTTTGAACTTGCTATATTGAATGACATATTGATTCTGAGAGTCTTATTGTTTATTAGATTTGGTAGTAACAAGTTTAAAATTGGTTTGCTGTTTTTGCATTGCAGCCTTTTTTGATTAACAACAATGAGTTTCCAGTTTCTCATTATGGCTTTGATAATGGGATAATTCCAGAAGGAATTCCTTCTCCAGCAGAGCATCTAGCGAATTATTGTGCTGCAGCTGTAAGGCTTAAAACCCTTCTTTTATATTGAACTATATGTTTTCTTTTTCTGGCAAGGAAAGATTCTGCTGGACTCTATACATTTTTAGCTTTGGGAAAGCACAATTTTTTTGCATATCCTTTGCTTCTCTTCTTCTGTTTATCTTCTATTATGTCAGATGGTTTGTAATGGTGTTTAGTACCTTTGAAACAATGAGATGTGCAGGGTGCTCAGTGGCCTGCTAAAGATTGGAAGTTTTATACTGCATTCTCTCTCTTTCGTTCAGGAGCTATTTTTGCGGGGGTTTATCATAGATGGTTGCAGGTGAGTCTGTCTTCATTTTCAGAAAAACCTTTAGAACACTTCGGTCGTTTCTTTTTTTCATCATTAGATTTTGTAGGTTTCAGGTAATCTTTTACTCGACTCTTAACAGGCATGCCAAAAATGTTATTTTATTAAAGGTTGTGGTTTCCTGTAGTAAATGTCTTTCCGTTTGATATATTTTGTTTAAAGAATGTTCTTCCTGTCCTGGACTTTTCTTTTAAGTTTGCACAAAGATTCCTTTCACTATGGAAAATGCATGGAAAGGTTATTTCAGGTTGTGGTTTTCTGAAGTAAATCTCTTTCCATTTGAAGTATTTTGTTAAAAGAATGTTCATCTGGCTATCCTGGATTTTGCTTTTAAGTGTGCACAAAGATCTTCTTTTGCTATGGAAAATGCAGGGAAATGCCTCAGGGGGGGAACGTGCAAAGTCTGCTGGACGATTAGCTATGTATTTTATTGAGACAGGTTGGAAATTTATAAGTAGAGATTCAGTACTTCCAGACCGACCACCATCTTCTGCGTTTGGTTAGTATTGAATTTTTTTATGCAATGACTCTATTTTGATGACTTAAAGTAATTTTTAGGATCACCTTCTCTCTGCAATCAAGTATTGATTTTATCTTCTTTGCTATGTTTAGAGATAATATCTTAAGCATTGATTTTATTTTATGAGCTAAGATTGTATTCAGAGGTTACCTGTCATCTCTTGCTTTCAAGTTTTAGATAAATCTTGGGTACCACTTGAGTGGACATCACAGATTTCACCTCTTAAGAGGTACAGGAAACTTGTTTCTAACACTCTTGTTGATTTGCAAACGTTCAATATCTGCACATAAATAATGATATGTGAACCATTGTTGAAAAAATCAGCATCGGTAAAAAGTTACCTAGGGTTCAGAAATTGGGACATTCCAAAACCAAAACGCAGAAAGCATTAAAAAATGCAAAAATAAATTCATTTTTTCAATTTATTTAAAATATTTTTTTTCCTCGGACAATTTATTTAAAATATAAACCAACAGCAACATCAAATAAGCACATTGGCACATAAATATGGGAAAAACATTAATATATATATATATGATGCATTGGATGCTAAATGATAACTAAAACATCAACTGTCGATATTGAATCTTGTTAGCTGCCCATCCAAAATTAAGAAATACAAACTTATATCATATATATAATAAATTTATCTCATTATCATGAGTCATCTGCAATGATTAATCTATCCGCTAGCTACTGACTCCGTATACCCCTTCTATGAGCAAAGGAATGACTCATCCTTTCATAGAAGAAGCCCATGGCTGGAGAAGGATGGCCATTGGTGGGTTTCACTTTGCCATTGGTGGGTTTTACTTTGTGTAGAAGGTGGTGTCGATGTACACACATCATTCTCCTCACTCTTAGTCTCCTCCTCCCACCCAATGGTTGTAAACTTGTAGGTCATCCTCTCTTGCCCTTGCTCCTCATGAAACCACTCAGGTGCCTTCTCCATAACAGCCCTCTTTGTATGAACCCTCCACCATGAAAATTTTAATAAAAATTATAATTGTATATATTTATAGTTATATATTTTTCTAGAGAAAACTATATATATATATATAATCCCAGACCATTGGACATTTAATATGCAAAATGGCAGAAGTGTGATACATATTTGAAACAATTGATATTACCATTAAGGCTCTAAATGGCCTACAGAATCCAAAAAATATCATGCTACAACGAATAACTACAGATCAAAATCGTCCCTTATATTGGTGTTGTCATCATTGGTAGCACTGTCTACCTCTTCCTCTTCCTCTGGCCTTTGCCTTGATCCTCCAGGGACATCAGTACTAATGCTTGGTGCTACTTGTGGATCCTAGTGCATCCACCCTATTGTTTTACAAGTCAACACCTTCTACTTTTGATGAAATTGGCTAACCATGTGTTAAAATGAAGTAAAGGCTTAATCAATGGTTTTGGCTTATGCGAATGGCACTTTGTTACTAAGGTCATGGCAGATGAGTTCAGCAGTGTACACCACCAATAACAGGGTACATAAAGGGCTTGGTGCTCTTATTAAATGCCAATCCCATACCCTCATACACGAGAAAATCTAGCATTGAAATGTTGCAATTCCACCAACTCTGAAATGCTGAATTCCTAAAAACTGTTAAGTCTCCTGAATTCTGAATGGGATCTAAAATTCTATATTCTTCATAAGAAATTCGGTGAGGTTGGAGCCACTCTTAAACACCTTGGAATTATTAATGGTAATTTTAAAAATTTAAGTAAAAGGATAGGAAATGACAGATAAAGGAAAATGTCATTTTTTATTTGAAGAATTTAATGTTGCCAATGATGGCTTTCGACAAAAAATAAAGTTAGAGAATGATTCAAAAAATCAAATTTTGTTCTTATATCGGCCGTTTTTGGACTTATATTGGAACCACTTGGGAGTGCGGTTCCAGAGCTGGAGCATCCCCAAAACCTACCCTTCTAGTACCTTGATTCTTGATAATGATAAGTCACCCTTTTACCAAAAGGTATGACTTATCACCTTTTGGGGATTATGTCTTTTGCTAGATCCCATATGTGGGTGTGTCTAAATCCAACTTGGATCCATAGATACACATCTTCAAACACCCTTTAGTGCCGTTTCACCACTAACTTCACCTTGTGGGTCCCATTTGGGTCATTTCCATACTTTAAGGAAGTGGGCCCCACTTGTGTATTTCATGGTACTAGATCTATCCCTTTGATCTCCCAAGGTGACCTAACTCATTCATTGGTTGAAACACTTGTCACTTTTTAAGCCTCTTCAACCACATCATAAACTCTTGGGTCCACCTAAGCTTGCATTGGTTTCTGTAACTCAACTTTCACATCCCCCTAGGAACCATTGCTTTGGCTATAGGGTCTCCCCCTTGATCTTGTCTTGTCTAGATCTAAAGTGAAGAGCGCCTCGGTTGTCGTGACTCCCAACTTGCATTGGGAACCGTGGCATCTCTTGGGTCACCTCTTTAGTTGTTCATCTCCTCTACCATCACGGATGGGATACCATTAGGGACAACTACAAGTTGTGTGATAATAGTTCCTTTGGGACGTCTGAGGGGTCTGGATGTACGATCCGGGGGGATGTAGGATCGAGAGATACCCCTGACATCCGAGGACGCAGGGAAGAAACTCCAGATAGATCTTTGACTGCTCCGCTGGCGCTGGGACGAAATCCAATGAGCGAGAGGCGTTCCGCCTCAAACCTGTCGAGAACTGGACCCTATGATGCTCTGGGGATGTATGACCTGATGTGTAGCAAGGCTCCTTCGATCCTGCCTCAACGAAATCGGTCGACCTCCTAGAGGGGGAGGCTAAGGGGAGACCCGAAGTCTCACCACCCTACTACTTGAAGTACTCAGAACCTCAACTTGCTGCTTGTTGCTTCAGTCTGTTGGATCAACATGAAAGTAAGAGGTGATCTTCCTGTTGATCTCAAGGCGAGGTGGGGTATGTAGGAACGAAGATTAGTGACTAAAAATATGTCCGACGAAGAGGGCTAGACATCTCTGGTCCTGATATCGGAAGAAAGTAGAAAGGGAACCCCTCGAGTCTCTATAGAGGCAATGGTACCATCTTCTAATCTCATAATATATGGGGCACCTAAAGATGAGGTATATCTTCATCTCTGGCTCCTGAAGGTGACACAACTGGTAGATCCTGTCAGATCGTGGTATATGATGGTCATTAGAGAAGAGCTATCCAAAAGAGATAATGATAAGGTTGGATGATGAAGACATGGTGGAATAGAGGAGTGATTCATGGTTAAATGGTAATAAGAGCCCCAAGCAAGGTAATGGCATCAATAGTTGAAAAGAAGTGATGGTACATGTCTTTATCTTATTTCATGGAACAAAACTCAAGGATAGACCACAAACACATGGTTATGAATAAACATAAGAGCACGATAAGATTCTAGATGAATATGCCCAATGGAAATAATTCTCTTGATATTTAACCTAGCCAAGACTATGCTTCTCCTGACAATTGTCATATAAGAAAATAAAAAGTAAAGGGACATTGGGATGCAAGACCTATTCATTTGCTTCAGATTTTGAATCCACACATATTACTATTGTTTGGTCTAGCTTATTCCTCTCCTTCCCCATTACCTCCATGTCCCAGAGCATTTTGACTAAAGCCTCATAATTTTGATCTTGAAATTCCAATTTTATGAGAATGGCTTTTTGTTGCATGCCCTGTTCTTCAATAACTTGAGCAACTATGGATTTGGATTTCCTATAGAAATCAATTTGCCCGAAGTGCTTCGTGTCTCGACTGTAGGTGAAGCCTGTATTAGGCATCCAGTTCTTGATCTCAACATCATTGCCCTTCGAAGGAATTGTTGCTGATCTCTCGTGGACTTCTTTTCTATTCGCTAAAATTCAGCTTTGAGATTGACTGAAAACATCCTATAGTACTTCATCACTACCTTCTTGGCCTCCATTTCAGCACTTGGTAGGCTTGGTGTAGAATTTAGCCTCGTTGGAACTCTTACATTCTTGTGGTTTCACTTGCAAATCTTGGAAGATTTGCTGCCATTCATATCCGATTTACCTTTGTCAAACTTGTTATTCATGTTGGTGAACTGCTATTGCTCCTTCAGGGATCACCTATTGTGGACCCAAAGGATTGAAGGTGGCTTACAATATCAAAGGCCTCTGCTGACGTTGGACCTTCAGAGATAGTTGGAGAATGTTGGATTTTTTCTATAAACAAGGCCCTACTCTCCCTAAACCCTGTAACAAAGTTCCTGTTATCACATCCATGTTAGCTGGAGCTACCATGCTACAAATTGTGTGGTCGTCGACCATACTACATTTTTTTTTCCAGATCAGAGATCAGATGGCCTTACAGGGGGCATCTATTATATTGAGATTTGCCCGGAGCAGAGATATCAGAGGGGACAAGTTATACTTTGATGGTCCAAAGCTACTACAGAGCAGTGATTATAGGGTCCCCATTCCTTGCCTAGCTTTGCATGATCCCGTTGAGAGAGTTACTTAGCCATATTATGATGAGAGCATTACAGACTACAGTTGGTTTGCCACTTATTGTCCGGATTCAACAAAGCTTCAGCTTCAGCAGCAGGTATAGCATTTTATGGATGTTGCTCATGATGTTTGCTTTCAGACTTGTTTATTTATGATAGTACATGGACTAGATGTATGATGTCTGATGTGGTGATCTCATGCTTTATTGTGATGTTGATGGCCCTTGATGAGGTCAGTCGACCTCTTTCAGTAGACTCTTGTGTATGCACACTGGTTCCTGTCCCCACTATTGGTATAGACTTCGTCATTCGTCCTTCTAGGAAGCTAACCTTGATTCCACCTGTCACTTCCTTCCACCCATCCGACTCATCGATTTTTGGCTCTTTCCCGACTTGGACCTTGATATGTGGGCTCGAGGATCCCTTTCCCATTGACCCATGAGTATGCCATGACTCACTGTTTATTGTGCCTCGACTCTTTAGTGCGTGAGATGCATTCTCAAACCTGGGATTTACTCCTGTCGGTTGCCCCCGATGTTGTAATGCAGTATAGGATTGTGTAGACTCACCGGGTGTTCCCCATTAGTCATCGAAGCATGCACACTTTCCCCCTTTACTTTGCAGTATGAGCGCCATTGTTATATCTTTTGAGATATGTATGAAGCCGGAAGGGCTTTGAAATGTAATGAAATGTAAATGAAGCCAAAAAGGCTACCTGAATGTAAATCAAGCCAAAAAGGCTTAGTATGAAAGTGAAATGTAAAGTCCAAGAATGTGTTTCTTAACACACACGGACACAGGCCAGCCATATATATTAGAGCATTGTATTGGTTATTTTCTTCACCTAGTCCTGCGGGGCAAGGAGGTGAGATGGAGTAAGGGACAACTATGTGAATTGTCCCCTAGAGTCTCAAGTTACGGTTTGCCGGACACCCAGTCATGGCGGCTCTAGAAAAGATCCTCACGGAGTTTGTTGAAGCATAGATGTGAGTTGCAAGGTGTGTGTTAGATGATTAGTGGTGGTTTCCCTGCACTATACCCATTTGTGAGGCATCACCCTTCCCTTGTGTTATCATGGTATGCTTATGTTAGTGGGTCTCGCTTTCCCCGTTTATCCAAAGGGTCACATGGTCATGGTCTTTGTCTTTCCTCTATCTTTTCCTTGTTTATCCACCTCACCCAAAGTTAGCTAAGTGACCGAGTCTATAAGTGTGCACAATAGTTTTTGAGTCTTTGTTGGAGGTGGTGGGCCCACCTCTCTTGGGGCATGTTTTTATTGAGATATTATTTATTATGGTCACCATGTCGTCATTATATGTTTTTAGTAATGTACTAACATAAATAAGGAAGCCTTGGCGTTCCATGTTGCATACAGGTTTCAACCATTGCCATTTTGACCAGAGTTGACTTGGTCAAACTAGTTTGACCAGGCCAAAAATGGGTCCCGAAAAAGGTCGCAACCAAAACTTCGATTTTGGTCATTTATCATGTTTTGGGGTCCCATATGCGCCTCCAAGTGTCAGATCGAGAAAATGTTGAAGCATTAGTGAGATTTTTAATTATTACTGGTCACCAGGGACCTGTTTTAATTAAAAATATTTGATTTTGGGCAAACAGTGCTCAATTGATGGATTGTGGTCGTTCTAGTGACCATTCCTAGTATTTTTGGGGCCTACGATCGCGATGCAGCAGACGGTTCGTCAATCCGGGCAATATAAGTGTATCAAAAGCGCAAATTACATCTTCAGAAATAAAACCAGCAATTAATTAATGAAGTAAAACCAAATTTGGCTAAGGTAACTTTGGAAATGGTAAGTGCAATGGTTGGTAAAGGTAAGGGTGTCTCCTAATATCATTTTGACATAGTATGGACACATTTTATTTGGTGTGGGGCCCTCATTTTTGCCCAGCTCTAGTTGTGGGGCGAATTTGCCCATAGTGGGGTGTTTTTCACCATGTAAAAACTCAATTTTTGTAAAGTTAATGTTGTAAGACCTTGGGTATGTGGTCTAGGGGGCTAAAACAGCCCAAGGCACCCCCTAGACACATCATTGTATGTTGTGAGGGCCCCACGTGGTCCCCCTCTTCTCCCTTGGGCGCATGAGGGTAATTCGCCCCCCCCTCCTCCACTTCATCTCAGCCCTTCGTTTGGCCACTTGGGGATTAAATCCCAGCCATTCGTTTTGGTGGGAATGGGGCTTGGATTTGGAGCTTTCTCTATAAGAGAGCAAGCTCACTCATTTGTATCTTCCCTCTTGGCATTTGTATACTTGAGACTGAGTTATAGAGACACATTTCTCCCGGTTTTACATGAGTGATGGTGTTTATTGTGTGATGTATTGATTGCCAGCTAGCATCCATTGCATTGTTGAATTGATTAGTGATTTTTCTATCCATCTAGAGCTGGTTCGATTTGTAGGTTCGCTGGCCATTTGGAGAGAGGCGCAATTCTTGGGGTGTGCAGCTCCACACTTGCTCCAATCTCCAGAGAATTAACAAGGGAAGTATTATTTACATTTGTATTTCATTTTCCTTCATCATTTGTCAGTTATTTGTTGCGTTAAGTCGTGATTTGCTATAGATTCTGATTTTATCTCTTTGTGGCAGGTTGCTAGGGCGCACTTGGTCTCCAGTTTGCTCCAAGCGCTCAAGGAAAATTGCTGGTTGGTTAGTATTTGATCTTTCGGGGTTCGTCTTCATACAACACACATTATTTCACTGCCATTTCAAATAAGTTTTTATGCTTGTTTCTCTTAGCTCATTTTCATTGTGAATGTTAAGCTGGAACTTACTGAATAAAACCCTAAAATTAAAAATACAAAAATTTCACCGTTAAAACTCAAATTTTATTTCAAACCCGCTTCCAAAATAATTTTAAGAGTCCACTCCCAAAATTTCAGACATTTCCGACTCCATTTGCCCATACCCACATCCACTAGTATTTTTTTGATTGCGCCCTCCTTGGGCAACTTGCTCATCCACGCAGCTGGGGTCTTTTCTGGGTTCTGGGTACGCTTGATTCTTGTTTTATTTGCTATATCATCAACTACAATCAAGTTATAGCTAGTTAGAAGTGCTAAGAAATGCTAATTTTTCTCTGCCCTAGGCCTATTCAGTCATTTAATTAATCTTTCTCCCTAGGCAGAATTTCATCATCTCACTGCTTCTAGCTTGTTTCAATTCCCTAGTGAATTTCCGACCACTTAATCACTGTTTTAATCCATTTATTTGGCATATTTGAGATCTGGTCACATCTTCATTGCACGCTTATTTTCCTTCATTGTCCAATCTCTGTCTGGGAGTGATCTTGGGGTTTAACTCACACTCATTTCTTGTTTGCATCTATTTATCTTTTGGGATTTGGGTGTCATTGTTGGTCCTCAACCATCACTGGTTGAGCAGGGTCTACCCCTTGACTTGGCTACTCACCTTATCTAAAGTGACAAACACCTCGTCTGGTGTGACGACCGTTCTTCGAACGGTGGACTTGGTGTTTGCAGGTGTTACCTTCCTGGCTACTTGCACTCTACCATCTCGGACGGGATATCTCTAGTAGCAGCTAGTGTTTGTGTGATAACAGTTCCCCTACTCCTTATGAACCTTGAAGCCTTCAGATGAATGAAACCCTAAACATGCTAACCAATAGGCATGAACCTCGACCTACCATTCTCACAAGCTAATCCCCAACCCAATAGCAAGGTTTGTGGAAATAAGAAATTGCCCTGAAGAACAACTAAGAAAACTAAATCCTTGAGACCAAAAACATACCTCTCTTGTTGAGCTCTTTTGGAAATCATAGCTAAATAGATTGGTCCTCCACTTTCCCACATAAAACCATAATGGTTGCTAAAGGGAGAGTAAATGGTGGTTTGTTCAAAGGATTGAGGGGCCATGATGAGGTAACTACTGTTGTGCTTCTTCCCCAACTCACAATTGACAGTATCTTGGATATAATCCACCTTTTGACTGAAGGGATATGATGGAGGCCTACCCTTGTTTTGCATCCCTTACACCCTATAGAATTGTCTATCTGAATGGTTGATGTTGCAATAATCATCCTTTAGGGAATTTGCTTCAAGGTTATCCTAAGTGATGTCTAGATCTTGATTGGTCATTAGAACACCTTCATTTGCTAGCCGATCTGCCAACCTTTTTTTTTAACCTTTGACATGAATGGTGATGAGCACAGGATGAGGGCTAAGCAATTGGTTATTTCTTCCAAACTTGAGGAGAGCCTCTAGTTATGGGGTAGCTTGTCAATTGGGGTTCCATTTAGCAGTGTTTTAAGAGCGTTTATTATAATCAGAGAGTCACCCCTAACTATAAGTTTGTCATATCCTTGGGTGATTGCTATAAGGAGGTCTTTTTCCAGAGCAACCAGTCTTGTTGAATTGTTTGTATTTGATGCCCCCATCAAAGTTGAGCTTTATGAAGTTCAAGTGCAGGTTGACCAAGATTCCAAGTGTTTGGCTTGGGGAGGGGATGTATTAAATTTCTCTTTCATCTATCTTGAATCATTACCCTAAAGATGAGGAATTTTGTGCTCGTTATATGATCATTTTGTGCTTCTAGGGGCCAAGATATTGAGATTATGGTTTCTTGTAGATTCTATGAGATCTTAGCCTAAAGAACTTCTAAACTCCTTTTCTACCCCTTGTAGATACATCAATTGTTTTTCTTCTAGGTCAATCACAACATTAGTCCTGGAGCTAGTTGCCAAACCTTGTTTATGGTTGGACTTGGGTTTATGAGAGGAGATGAACACCATTCTTTTAATGTTTCTAGAAGGTCATATCTTCCTTTTCCCGATTGCTTAAAAGTCACAACACATCTATCCCATATGAAATCTATCTGGTTGCATTGGTTGCATAGGTGCTTTATTGTTTCTGTCTCTTTCCTACACATGAAGTAAAGAGACAACCTTCAAAATCCCTTCTTTGCAGTTTATCCCAAGATAACACTTTCCGTGTGGCAAGAGACGAAAACAGGGAGTCAGGTGATGAAAATTTCAATGACAAAGAGTATGATGATGAATCTGTTGGAGGCTTCCTATCTTGACCAAAAAATTAGTAGCTCAACCTCTGGATAAGGGGTATTGAAGAAGGGATCCTCAATTGATTGATTGGCTAGTGGAGTCTAGCCTAACTCTACCTTTAAAGAAATAAGACAATGGCAACTAATAACGACATATCATTTAGGTGTGTCTAGTGGAATTCTACTTAGAAAATTAGGGTTATGCCAGTTAGATGGAGCATTGAGAAAATTCCTAGAATTGCAATCATGTTGCATTGATGAAGACAAAATAGGAACATTATTATTTAGTTGTTCAACTAGTTGTTTCAAAAAGTGTTGTTATGAATTTTGTATTCAAAGAGTAGTTCATATTAAGTGGGGTGTGCAAGTGATAACTTTCAATACATCACTGTTAGGTGTCCTAATGTTAGTGGTTCACAATAAATGTTAATGACTAAGAATTAAGTATAGGTGACTTTAGGGAGCAACTAACTAATATATTAATTGATGTAGCTTATGGTGATGTATTTGATGACTCCATTTTAAAAGATATATTCTTGGTATATATTTTCTCTCATGTTCATGGTCATATCCCTTTAAAATCATAATGTGTGGTTAGTGGTGATAGGGTCGACCAAAGAGAATCTCACGACAAACTTGATAAATAATATTCAACAATTAAAATTTTGAGAAAAACCTACAAATTTTGTGAGTATAATCGAGAGAAGGGATTTTGTGTCTATCATAGTGATATGGGCACATGATGGCAATGTGAATGCTCACTTACAAGAATAGAACCTTAGAAGGAGGACAAGTGTGGAAGCAGAATGGAGATCACAATAATCACATATGGTACATGGTACATAATCCATTGTATTATGTATTATAGAACTACACGATCAATAGAGAGTGATCAAGTTTGACGATGTCCACTGCGGATGCAGTAAAATATAGATATTTTGGAGTGTGTTCAAGTCTAACCAAGCCTCATATGAGTTTTGTACGATGATATAGGAAAATTAACACGAAGAGTGTAATTTGCAATTATAATGCATGGTTTAACTAAGTCCATTTAGAGGAAATTGTACTCGATTCATACTGACGGGGTTTGCAATGCAACAAAGGACAACATAGGTTGTAATGTCTATGTGTTGTCTAGAATGCCCTATTAAAATATTAACGGGGAAAATGATCAGAGAGGAATGCATGCATGCATGCAAAAGTGAGTTTTGCATGCAACTATTTTAAGGTTTTTGGTAAACCTAACTTCTTAGTGAGATGTTATAAGGAAGACAAGAGGTGACTGTCTTCATCATAGAGACCATTGATTTGAGATAGATCAAGAGAGAGGAGGACAACTTCACCTGTGAAGGAGGGCACATTCCTTAAGGAGGAAGAAGCTCGTACCGCATCTGGTAGAGCGTTTGAGTGCCTGTAACTTGCAGAGTATCTTTGTCTCAGAGATTGAGGAAGATCAGTGACGATCAGAGCTCAGATCTATTGAGATTTGATTCAGTACGAGTCATTCATCATTGGAGGGAGGGCGCACTTGTGCATGCAGAGGAGGTCGTTTTCAGTCAGAGGGCAGTCTTCAGAGCGAGCCGAGCAGAGCAGAGGATAGAGATAGATAGATCGGGCATAGGCGGATGCAGGGATACTGAGATCCAGTTTTGCAGTTAGGGCTCATCTCTTCAATGCATGCATCAGCTGGATGCATGCAAATTTAGAGTTTTGCCTGTAGAGATTTCCGAGGTAACCCTATTTGTACTTGTCTCTTTTCCTATATGCTCTGGGCTCGAGAAAGAAGATAGCCCCGCAGTTTGCTGGTTTTTCCCCAAAAGGGTTCCAGGGTACATCTGTTGTTTATGTGTGATTGCATTCATATTTTTCAGTTGGTAAATGAAGATCTAGTTGTTTGAGTTAATATCTAAGTTGCACGAAACGGGGAAACGGGGACGAGGTTTCCGAAACGGGGACGCGTAGGAAACGTGACCCTCCAAAATTTAGGAAACGGGGAAACGCGATATATATATATTTATAATTATTTACAGATTAAAATTTTAGTCATAGTCATACATGTAACATCACATTTACGATTTTACTCATAATTTCATAAGTGATTCCATAATGCAAGTATTAATATCCAAAAACAACACATTTTAGTATTTTACCCATAAACGATTCCATAATGCAAGTGGAAATAGCCAAAAAACAACCTTCATAAATGAGGCTAAGCCGCTAATACATATATATCAAAAATCAGCCTTTATATATGAGGCTACAAGTACAAAGCTACATCAACATGAACAATGAACACAAAAAAAAACATCCACTCAAGCCCAAAGACTAATAGTCATCATCCTCGGGCTCATCTTCATACTCATCCTGAAAAATAGAACAAGAAGCATGCCCAATAGTGGATTGTTGACTGGAAGAAGATTGGCCAACTCCACTTCTAGGTTCCTCAATATTCAGGGTAGCAAGAGAGATGTCCAAATCAGCTGATTTTGGATCCACATCCCATTCTTTAGAAGACCCATTGGTATATTCCGGATCCCTACGAGAAGCAAGGCGAAGATTGGAGTGCACATAAACAAGATCCTCAGCCTTTTGTGAACCCAACCTATTGCGCTTCACAGAATGAATAAAAACATAGGTGCTCCAATTCCTTTCTGCCGATGAAGAGCTTGCCACCTGTGAAAGAATACGAATGGCAAGTGTTTGCAAATGCACACCATTTGCTCCATGACAAATCCACCACCTAACCGGACTCATGGCGCTTCTCTCATCCAAAGATGATATATCTGAATAATCATCCAATCCTGCAGCAAAACTAACAAATTCTTCCTTCACCTCCTTGTGTAGATGAGCTGGAAACATTCTCATAAGGGCCTTTTTCACTCCATTAGCCACCTCTCTATCCTGATGAGGTGCCCTCCTCTTCCCATTGCTTTGAGCAATGAGTTGTTCATCATAGAATCTTGGGTTCAAGGCATGTGCTAAAGTGTGCAATGGAGTGTTGAAACTATTCCACTTGTCAACCATGATTTTATGTACCAAATCAACAAATCCAGCATCAACATATAAAAGCTGAGGAGACTCAAGCAAAATGATTTCCATAGTCTTCTCAACCATGGTATCCATGCCATTGTATACCTCTCCCAAGAAAGGTCGGTCTGTGTCAGCGCTTCGAAGAAGCTCAAATGCAGGGGTTGTGAACTTGAGCAAGAAATCTATCTTGCTCCACCACTCCTCATCAAGGCACAATCTGCACACAACAATTCCCCGCTCTGAATCTGCCTGTCTCCACTCAACCCAAAGTTGACTGACTACCATAGAAACTAATGGTTGCTTAACCTCAACAAGGCGACGCAACATGATGAAGTTGGAAGCATATCTTGTCTCGACAACTTTCAACAACTCCAATCTGGAGTACTCTCGAAATATGGCTTGAGATTGGTGGTGGTTGGTGATGAATTTAACTATCTCCCTTGCTTGCCCTGTGAGTTCCTTGATCCATGGAACTTTGTTGTCGATCTCTTCTAAGATCAGGTTCAGATTATGGACAATGCAAGGTGTCCAAAAAATGTGCTCAAACCTGCTCTAAACAATTAAACCTGCAGCTTTGCAAACTGGTGCATTATCCGTGATAACTTGCACCACCTTATTAGGGCCTATTTGCTCAATAGCTTTGATTAAAACATTAGCAATGAATTGAGCATCTTTCACTTCCCCTGAACAGTCTTCAGCACTCAGAAACATTGCTCCTTTTGGTGAAGTGGCAATGATGTTTATCAGTGGCCTACGCCTAGTATCTGTCCATCCATCTGAGACCACTGTAACCCCAGAGCTGCCCCATGAAGCACGAATCGGTGCTAAGATATCCTCCACAAGCTCCTTCTCCTCTTTTAGGAGATCAGTTCGAACTTTTTCATAGTTTGGCCCCTTGTACCCTGCAGGAGCTGTGTTAATTGCTCGCACAAGATCTTGCCAGTAAGGAGACCGAACCACATTGAAAGGTATCCCACAAGCATAGAGGGCCCTAGCCACCCTTGTGTCGGCTTCTTCTCTCCCTTGAACATTCACCAATTTGGCTATTCTACTCTCTTGGATTGAAGGAGTCCCTTTGGGATTTTTTGATGGTTGTACTTCTTGTTGAGCTGCTTTCCTCTTCCTTGCTTCAATCACAATCCTTGGCTTGGTGTTTAGAGGCTGAATGGAAGCATTTGCAAGCTGGTCATGTCTTCTTTTAAGCTTGTCAGCCTCATCTTGCTCAACTCCATACTTCCTCCTCTCAATTGGGTCACTTGTCTTTGGGCAACTTTCAACACCCTTTCCTGCTTCATGCAAGAAATGTGACCTGACTCTTGGGTAGGAGCCCTTATACTGAGCTTTGCAGAGTGTACATCGCCACTCCCATGAGCCACCACCTCCACATCTTGCAATCTTTTGAACATGAGCCCAAAGAGGATAGTATTCAGCCCTCTTGTTGACCTTAGGGGCTGAACCAGTAGCTTGGCTGGACGCCATTGCTGCTGCAAAAAAATTTAAAAAACAAATCAAAAATAAAAAAATGGATCTGTGAAGCATATTCTATTATTCCATGAAAGAAAAATAACAAACAATTTAAATTTTAAATACAGCATGCTTCTCACCACCAAAACCGAGTTGTTGCTGCTTTAAAAAACGAAGAAACATTGTTGTGACGCTATCTCTGCTCCAATCTGGAATAAATGCTGTCACTGCTGCTATGCTCATCAAATCTGGAAAATTTGAAATTTGAAATTCTGCTGCTCCAATTTGCTGGGACCAATTGCTGCTCCAATTCGCTGGGACCAATTGCTGCTCCAATCGCTCACACCACTTGCTGCTCCAATCTGCTAACAGCCTAACACTCACAAAAAAATGCTAAATCAATTAAAATAAATTGAAATAAAAATAAAATTACAAACTAAAAAAACCATTCAGGACTTTAAATTTTAAAACTATGTACTAACTATAAGTATTAAAAAAAAACTATGGAATAATGATTAAAAAAAACTATGTAATAAGTTAATAACTAATAATAAAAAAACTATGTAATAACTATTAAAAACTATTAAAAAAAACTATGTAATAACTATTAAATAAACTATGTAATAACTATTAAAAAAAAATGTAATAACTATTAAAAAAAACGGAATAACGATTATAAAAAAACTATGTAATACAATATTAAAATATTAATACAATATTGTATAATTTAAAAATTATACAATATTAAAAAACTAACATTTGATAGTATTAAAAAAAAACAAAAAATTAAAATACACTAACCTGGCTCTGGCTCGAGGCTCGAGCAGCAATTTCCTCGCGCGCTCCGGCTTATGGCTCGCGAGCAGAAGCACGAACACGAACAGCAGCAGCAGCTTACGGCTCGCGTCCTCCTGTCCTTCGCGAACACGAACATGCTCGAGCAACAGCTTACGACTCGCGCCCTCACACTCACACGGAACCCGTTCACCCACAGTCGCTGCAGAAAGCTCACTAACAGTCACGTTGAGGCCACCGGCAGCTAAACGATCACTGAGTGCTATTTCATGTGATGGAGTGATAGAGGGATGCGTATTTATAACGTTTGGAGGACAGGAAGCTTCCCAAATTAGCAGAACCCCTAACTGGATCTCATTCATTCATTAAAAAATCGAAATTTTATCTTAACCTAGCGTTGACGGGCTGACCAAACCGGAAACGTGGAACTTTTTTAAAAACCGAGTTGGAAACGGGTTTCCGAATTTATGAAACGGGTTTCCAATTGTGAAACGGGTTTCGCATTTTTGAAACGGGTTTTAGGCACGTTTCGTACGCGTTTCAGAGTTTCCGTACGGAAATGGGCAAGGGACGGCCGGGGGGGAGCCCGTTTCCTGCAACTTAGGTTAATATTAATGTTGTATTGATATCGAGACTCGTACTGCTTGAGATCTCAGGGCGATCCAGAGGGAGCAGTGATCTCTGGATCAAATATTTACATGCCCCAACATAATACTGGGAGGTGAACCTCTACTGAAATCTGACCTGGTGTAATCGCTGGTGTTTGGCATGGAGATCACTCAAATTGCATCCTTTCAGCACTTAACTTCGTGTTGGTAACTCAATACCATTCTAGGATGTATCAATCTAACATATGGACTAGAGTTTTATGTGGGCTATTTATGAAGATGTTATCAGCATTTTTGGATAGAAAAAAACCATCATATTCCATGAGACTGGTGGATCTATTAGGTTTGCCATATGGATCCAGAGATAGAGGATTATTTTATTTGTAGATGTCTAGCTTGTTACAAGATTGATGGTAGATATTATTGCCTGTTAGAGACTTAAGGTGTTCCGTTATGAGCTTTAATACACTGAAGATAAAAAATGTTTAGCTCTTCATTTATGAGATGATTTGATACAGGAACCACATCCTTAGCAAAAGGACCTGTTGTCACCTAAACTGTAGTTACCCCTGTGGATGTATCCACTCATGGATGGCAATAGAGAAGGGCAACTCAAAAGGTGCAACCACGATCACCTCGACCTCCAATATATGGTTGTCACGCTAGTCGAGGCAACCTTCACTTTATGTTATCTAGCCCAGACAACAAAGGGGGAGACCCGATCTACTCCCGACAGGAGAGATCAAAACCAAGACACCAAATCAAGTTTATTCTAAGTGAAGTAAGGTGTATGGTTTATCCTAGACCTTAGGATGAAGTCACAAGACAAGTGAGGGGTTTAATGAGTGTAACTTTAGTTCAGTGACTTATAATAATTAAAGATAAGGTCCAGGTTGAGAGTACTAGTCAATGTGGGAAAATCTACTGCCTTGGGAACCGTGTCCAATGCAGGGTAGTTTAGGGGTTGAATTGGGGCTAACTAGTACAAGTGACAAGCTTGATCATGATACATGATGACATCAAGGGTTTAGTTCACCACACTAAGGTCAAACCACAAGTTAATCCAACAATCTAGGAAAGTCGAATTGACTTGGAGAGAAACCAGTGCCTTGGGAATTGGGATAATGGAGTCAAAGTAAGGTTAACTTGTGGTTAAGGACTCCTATTATATGAGACAAGTGGGCAATTAAAGTCTTGATGGATGAGTAGGTCTAGATCTAGGTTTAACCTAAGTGGACCACAATCCCTTAAAACAAGGAATGCTATCCCCAAGGCAAGATTTGGTGAGGTGACACACTAGACCTAGGTTTTGAATCATTCTCGTTCCAAATCCACAAAAATCTCAAGTACCCACGTCCTAGAAGTGGACAAACTCCCTTCTCCAAGGTGGTGCAACTTTGCCCAAGGAGGCCTAAAAGTGGGATAAGTGGGGTCAAGACAAGTCCGATGACATCCAAACTTTAGATCCGGATAGGTTAGTCAAGTAGGAGTATGGATCTATAATTTTAAGGCAATCCGACGGCTAGATCTTACTAGATCTGAGTTTGAAGATACCAAATGGTCCAAAATGGGGATTAAATCCCTTAAAATGTGGAATAGGGCCCACAAGGTAGAAATCAGAAAAGTGACGATCTGGGGGTAGATTATTGGATGTGTAGATCATGAATCAAGCGGGATCTCAACTACCCATCAACTAGATCTAGGTCAACTCACCCTCACCAAGAAGTGCACCCTTGCTTGGAGGAGCTAAGTTGGCTTGGGAAGGGGGTCAAAAGGAAGCCAATCCTCACCAAACTATAGATCCGGGATGTCGTGGATGCTATAGAGGTGGGTTTTCAATATTATACCCAACAACCCACTAGATCTAAGTAGATCTGAGAAAATGTAACAATGAGGGTTTGAAGAAATAAGGGTTTTATCAATTTATGAGCTATGTCAATGGATTGGATCAAGGTAAGAGAAACAAACCTGTGGATCTTACCTGGGTAACCTTGTAGATGCCTTGATGATGATGATCTATGCAAACCCGATCAATTTGAGAAGCTTTGAGGTTGTTTTCTATGCAATCGATTTAGTCCAAGAAGCCAATGCGCCCTCTCTCCCGCACAACAAACGTCAACAATATCAGATTTGATGTAATCAATAGGTAAGACTAATGCCACAAGAGAAGTAACAGAAAGATAGCATAGATCACAATGATGCTAATGATAACCCCCTGATACAAGCAAATGCCAAGAAAGTCGATTTGAAGAAGCCTTGCAAAATCGCCCTTGTTGAAGTCGCCCTCCTGTAGACCCCCAAAAAAAGATAGATCTTACCACAAATTCCAAATGCTAGGTTGCAATAGACTTTCCAATCACCATCTAAGAACACCAGATGCAAAGGAAACCACAAGAATTTCCACAAGAAAGTTTTTCTATACCAATAATCCAAGAGCCAAAGACCCCTTACAATGAGAAGCTCTCTCCTTTAAATAGGAAGGAGAGGCATGAAAATCCTAACCACTTTTGGAATGAGTGGCTAAGATTAAAAGATACAAATGTCTAATCAATGGTTGAGATGAGATCAACAATAAAATACATGGATCACTAATAAAATATAATATGAGTGGACCAAATCGCCCTAGAAGAGGGGAATCCCATCAAATCATGATGACAAAATATAATAGGGGGCTTATGGTGGGTCCAAGGGGTAATTTTATCCCTCCTTGGTCAATCCCCATAGCACAATAATCATAAAATAATCATTAATGTACCAAATCGTGCCTCCATGGTCAAATCGTAGGCCTCAAAAGACCTAAAAAATTCTCAGAAAGTGCCATAAGTGATGGATGCGGGCCCCGATGAAGCTGAAACTGCTCGAGGAGGTGTGGAAGACCCCGATCTATCATCACTGATCATCCCATGCCATAACATTGCCTCAGTAGCCCAAATCGATTTCCTCAATAGCCATTTCTACCAATCCTGAAATGCCTCGGGAAGCGTGAAACTGCCCCAAACTGTCTCCTGGATTGCCTGCGCTGTCAAGGTGAGGGCACCAATGTGTCCGAGAGGGGGGTAATATGGTAAAAAGAAGTGGCTGGACCACCCCCTCCAAGCACAGCGCCCTATGTCAACCGGATAAAAATCACATTTGCTCTGACAGGGCCTCCGACAGACCAAAACTGCATTGGGATAGCCTACTAAGGCTCAATCATCACTGTAAGTGCCCGAAACTGAAAACAAATTGTCTAATTGGACTCAAAAGGTCCAAATCCATCCAAAATGTGTACTCATACACCCTATGAGTCTCTGCATGATCAAAATATATATCCAATATACCGGAACAGGGTAAATAATAATAATCTGTAAATGATCAAATACTGTTGTAAACCATGAATCATCATCATAACCCTGTAGCTGCTGCATAGAATCATCATGTACATCTACATAGACCATATATCATCAATCCATATCATCACAAGGTCCAACCATCTCATGTCCTATGGTTGACCTTGGTCAAACTAGGTTTGACCAAGTCAACATGACCAAATATAATTCAGACCATCACTGGAAGCTGTTGCAAAGTGTCAAAGGTTAATGCATGCTCTACAACTTATTCAAATAACAATTATAACACAAAGTAATCATTACTGGCGATCTAAATCCAAATATATAATGTCATTAATTATTATTATTACTCAGACTAGACTTTCAAGATCATATTCACTTCATAGCTGTGATCATTTTGCTAGTGAAGGGTGAAGGCTAAAATAACTGGCTAGGCTAAGGGATGACTTGACTGACTTAACTTTGTGACACTTTGGCAAGGGGAAGGGAATACACACCATAGTATATACTGAATGAGCAACAACACAGGGAATGGCGGTGTCTCACAAATGGATGAGTTGTTCAAAGAGGGTTTATTCACCCTTAACAGATGTGCACAATCCATAATACAAATAAGGCCAGCAATTGTTTTGATATAGCATTTAAGTTCCATTGCTTTTTGGGCCTGAAGTTTCTATAGCCTTGGTCTATGTGTGTTTATAAACACATTGCGTAGATTTGCATTTATTATAGGCTTTCTGCTGCAGGTGTGTTTTTAAGGCACTTGTTTACCTGAGCACTTCTAGGTGTGTCATGGACAGCTTGTTTACCTAGGTATTTACATTTCCAAAAGATATAACATTTTATTTTCATGGCCATTTTCATTTGGCATGCCTTTCATTCATGTGTGTTTGGAAACACATTGCATGAATGGGCTTTTCATACAAGATATAGCATTTCATTTTCCAGATTTTGTATTCATGGCAGCACTAAAAGTTTTAGGTTTAGCCAACACAACTTTAGTGACTAGGGGGAATTCCAAGGAACTCCAACTCACCATAGGCAAGTTTTGTCACCAACTCAGAGCCGAGACACAATAAATAGGGAAGCTCATCCAATACAGAGGCTACAGTGGGGAAAAGTCCTCCATGCCACTAGTCAAGTAGTAAGTCAGGGTGATAAACTAAAAGGTAGGCAATTGATGGATGAAGACAATGAATAATGGAGCCCACACTAGCAAGCCAAGGTATGGTGGAATGATCACCTCTATTCTCCCTAAAGAGGGTAAAACCAATGAGTATGAATAGTGAACTTCTAAGTCTGAGTAGGGACAAATATAATATATATATAATAAAATCAACCAGGTCCACATATCTATATGATCGCCAGATCATGATACGAAGTGCTAAGACATCCTATAAGAATAAGTATAAAAGCAATATAACCATAACACAATGATATACCTGCTGAAGCATATACCTGAATGCTCATCAACTTGTACCATCATATGTCCTCTGAAACTGCTACCGTAACTCTGGGCACTTCTGATTGCTCTGTACCAATGGTATAATGGCTACATCGGTCATCTCTTTGAGTGTCCTGAGACTCAGTCATGGCATGGGAATATATACTGCTGTCCACAATCTGATAGTGATCTAATATAGATGCTCATCTCAGCATCTCAAATGTAAGGGAACTGGCTGAATAGTGTACTGGCATCAGAAAAATAATGTATGGTAGCCTGGCTACTATATATGTGATAACAGGACCATTGACAAATCCTGTATCTGTCTAATCACTTGCTTCTTTCAGTCTACAATGCAGTCTGGCTGGAAATGATTTTAGGACTATCCGCACTCTATTTGATCAATTTGTATTTGAGTGGGCATATGAGCAACATAACACCCTACAATGCTCATTACCAGATTCTATCAACCTTTGATGTCTGGAGCAGCGTTGAAAAACTCTCCGAAAAATCACCGACTTTTGAAAAAGTCACAAATGTTTCCCTAAGCTGAAAATCCTGTCATCATTCCTAATCATCCCAGCCTTATTTAAAAGATCATCCCCATAAGTATTATTTATCCCATCCTCAAAAGTTTCCAAGTGTTTGTCAATGAAAGGCCTTCTATTGATTCGGACTAAGGCACCATCTGAGTTAGGAACACAAATATAAGATAAGTCCTTCATGAGGTACCCACCTAAACCGGCTGCCCACTTCCCAGATAATAGCATTCCATATGCTGGGGGCAAGTCAATTACAACAACATCCATCATGGTGGAAATGTCTGAGCATGCGAAAAGATCATCCCTTAAGTTTTTAATCAAACCATAGGACTGTACACGTCTCGAATCATTGCCACAAACATTTCCATAAGGCCTAGTGACTTCTAAACCCATTTCCTTCATGACATCTAAAGGCTTAACATTCATGGTGGCTCCAAAATCTAACATGCAATTGTGAAGGAGCATATCCTGAATGTGTAAGGTAAGATAGAAGGGAGGGTGACCACCATTTTTTCATTCATAAATAGCAGATTGGATGTTGACAGGAGGGTTCCTTTCTACTTTCCTAACATCATTCCAACTAAGGCTCTGATTGTGACAAGATTCATAAGCAATCTCAGAGTCCTTCTTTTGGTGTATGCCTATCAATATTCAAATTGTAGTCACAAGGAGTGAGTTTCTCTTCTTCTTTCCTATCCTCGTTGGCACTATTACGTTTATCGAGGAAAGAAGGTGGCTTAGGATCATTATTACATCTCTTACAAACTTGGAGTTTGGGTTGTTCTTTTGGTTCTGGAATATCAATTGCACAACATGGGGATTCTTGTTCTTCAATTAACTCATCTTCTTCTATTTCATCTTCTTCAAGGAGAATCCTTCCAAAATCATCATCGTAAGATAGATCTTCAACCAAGTTGATGTTTTCGGGTTGGTCATCAATAGCAGGATAACTAGTGTCTAAAGGTTCCTCTTCAGGTTCGTCACACCAGTTAACATTCTTCTTTTCAGAGGTCTCAGGAACTATAGGCCGATGCCTACTGTCTTTTCCCTCAGGCCTCGTATTATTATTCCAATAAGGCTTAGGGCCATAAGGATTTCTATATCGTTCAGATTCTTTAGTTCTCATTACATCTTTGGTCAGGATAGCCAATTGTCTCATCATTTCTTGCATACTCTCTAACGTATCCTTTGTGTCTTTAGGCTCAACTACATGTTCCTTGGCTTTCTGGGTTCTAGATTCAGATCTAGAAGTGAAAGGGGAATAATGATAAAAAACGTTTTGTTTCCCCATCGATGCCACATTTGATTTAGCTGTTTTTGCATTTAATTGTGCAGTCTTTAGGTCATTAGGATTCTTATCTTTCAAATGATATCCAAGCCATCCTTCAAATGAATTCAAAAAGGGGATAAGGACCGCTTGGTCTTTAGGCTTAATATCATCTGGGATGTTTGCTACAGTAAAATCTAATGTTGAACTCGTGGACTGTTTCGTTTTCTTTTTTCTTGATCTCAAACATTTGACGTAAGAGATACTTCCCATCTAATTTACGTGACCATTCATCGATAATCTCCGTGACAAAATTATCATATCCGTCAATTGACGAAGCGGGTAACCGATCAAACCACTTCCAAGCATCCCCTTCCAAAGATGTCAGGAGACCCCTCATGAAGACATCTTCATTAGATGCTCCATATGCTTCCATGTGTTCCCCAAACATATCTATATGGTCTTCTATGGTTACAGCACAGTTTCCATCAAACTTGGGAACTTTTTCAAAACACTTTTCAGGCATATCATGAGGAGCTCCCTCAATTTGGGAAAAGTCTAAAGGAGAAGCTCTAGCCTTTCTTCCGAAAATCCTAGGATTCTGTTGAGGATTATTTTGGTTTCCAGCAACGTTTGTACCAGCGATTGAACTAGATTGAGATGTGGATGAAGGAGACCCTAAAAGATGACTCAATGAAGTAGTAGGATTGGAAATATTCCAAAAGAAATTGGATGAGTTCTCTTTAAGGTTTCTTTGATTATGAGTGTATGTTATAGGGGTTCCTTCAGGATTTTGTGAATGATTAAGGAACTTAGGATTTATTCGTTGGGTTTGTTCCTCAGTAGAGTCGCGGGGTGGAGTTTCCATGTGAACCACAACAATAATTCACCGAATAAGTTAATGTCGTAGGAGAGGTGAGATGAGTGAATTAAGATGGTGATTAGATTAATTAAGCAATGCGAAATGTAATCACCAAAGTAAAAGACCGGATGTGATAAGATATGGAATAACGCACGGACACGCGATATGGAATAATGCATGGACACTCGCAGACACCGAAGGTAAGCCTCTACCTCCCTGACAATGATGCCAAAAATGTTATCACACAACTTGTAGTTGCCCCTAAAGATGATCCTAGTCAGGACGGTAGAGGATATAGACAACTAAAGAGGTGACCTAAGAGGGCCTCAATCCCCAAGATGAATTGGCTGTCACGCCAATCGAGGCACTCTTCGCTTCTTGCTATCCCAAGCCCCAGATAGAAAAGGAGGAGATCCTGATCTACTCCCGACAGGAGAGATCTAACCCAATCACCAGATCAAGCAATTTAATAGGGTACATAAGGTGAGGGGTGAAGAACCCTAGATCTAAGGGACAAAGTCATTGTGGAGGCTTAAGATAGATGAGATTCAACGTTAGATGATTTAGACACAATGATTAGAGATTAAGAATGGATCTAGGATATAGGTGCTATGGTAAATGATAAAATTCAATTGCCTTGGGAAACGTGTACTTAAAATAGGGAAAATGGCCCAAGTAGTGGATCTGAGAGGGATAGGGCTTCCTAGCACAACTTGGATATAGATCTGATAGTATTAAAGGTCACAAGCTTTGAAAACAGGGTACCAACTATCCAGAAAGCAAGCAAACCAAGGAGGGCGCAAGCATGGAGAGATCAGTGCCTAGGAAAAAAGGGGAGATGGAGTCCACAGAGTAAGACGCCCTTGCGGACCCACCTAAGGCTAGGCCTAAAGGTGAAAACCCATAAATGGTTTGCCAAAAATCCAAATAATTAAACCTAGAGAATTTTTATAAGTTTTAGTAGTTAGGGTTTTAATGTAGATGATAGATGCGTAAGTTAAAAGAATAAATACGTACCTTTTGATGCGTACCTGGATGATGAGAATGAATGCTGGAATGACGAGGACTACTTCCGCAAAGATCAAATGAAAGTTTTGGTGTTTCTCTTGCTCCCACGATTTGCCCAAGAACCCACAAGTGCGCCCCTCTCTTCCTGCAAAACCAAGGATGTAATCAATCAGTAAGCAAGAATGAAGGAAGATGCAAGCAAGAAGTAAGAGATAGAGAATAATTGGTACAAAGACAAAATCACTCCCTGAATAAACCAGATCTGAGATTGAGAGAGACAAGGTGAGTCTCCCCAGCCAGTGCGCCCCTCACCAAATCGTCATCTTCACTTGCAAATAAAAATATGGATAAAAACAAATATGGAAGATATCCACCAAGATCTTTTAGTGCAATGGAAAAGTAGTTTCAATCACCATAGCCAACATCCAACCAAATATCACAAGAATTTCTCACAAAATATTTTTTTATTACAATAGCGAAGAGCCAAAAGTCCCTTTACAAATGAGGGGGTCTCTTCTTATAAGCATCTTAGCCAATGCTTCAGCACAACATCCATCCATATCCCGAACATACTTGGTCATTATCTGGATGCCTTCTATCTCTACCATAACATACTGTCAGGAGCCTGCAGTGCTCCAGTATGTTAGCAAAGAGGTTTCATCCTAGACTAGTTCCATCTAGGGTTCATGGAATGTTGTACAACACTACATGTTGCTTACTCAACATATGCACAATATGAGCCTAAAGCTAGTCAATCTCAATCATATAAACATGTTATATCATAACATGTATAACACACTTCCTGTTTCTAAGAATACAAATATGCATACAACTGTTATGAACATTCAGATTGATATACAAGAGCAATAATGACAAATGATAATCAAACTACTTATCTCTTATTGTTTTGTGTGGGCTCCCTCTTGATCTTTGCCTCCTTGCGGGGATCACTGGATTCCTTAGATCTTTATCTTCTTACTTGGAAGCTAACTGCAACTTGGATGTTCATACAACACTAATGACAATCTCGTTATCTAGAGATAATACAGTCATTGGTGTACTAGAAGAAGAATTCCTTCCGATGGTCATCATCTTCAGCATTCCTTGACCTCTTTTGTGGAGTTTCTTCATCTACATCAACTGTGGAAGGATGTTCTTTCCTCTTCTTTGATGTACATTGATTCTTGTAGTGGCCGAACTTTTTGCACTTGTAGCATTGAACCTTTGAGATGTCCATCTTCTTCCTTTGATCAGGATCTAGACTTGATCTTCTGACTTTGTCTTTTTCTCCAAAGTTCCTCTTTCCTTTCTTCTTGGTATATTTAATGAGGGCTTGATCTTCTTGACGAGGGGCTTGTATTTTGCCTCTAACCACAAGTCTGGTTTCTTCTTGTGTACCGTATGCCCATAACCTTTCAAAATTTGGTAGTTTTGATCTTCCCGATATGCTTTGGATGAAAGGTTCCCAAGATTGAGGGAGACCATTCAAAGTCACCATGACCAATTCTCTGTCTGCAATAATTTCACCAATTGTTGCCAATTTATCTTTAATCTTTGTGATCTTCATGAAGTATGAAGCTATTGTGTCTGCTCTAGACATCTTGATGCTTGAGAGTTGTTGCCTTAGGGCAAGATCCCTATTAATGTTTGTATTCTCAAACAATTTCTTCAATGAGTCAAACATTGCCTTTGTTGTCTTCTTTTGAGAAATCTGAGGAATCAAATGATCCTTAACTGAATCTATTAAGATCCTCCTTTCCTTGCCATCATTCTTCTTCCATTGAGTCTTCTCTAAATCTCCTTCAGGTTCTGACACTCCTTCTGTAGAAGAATTCAGTAGATCATTTTCTTCTAGATCAATAAGCACTCTAGACTTCCACGAGTAGTAATTTGAATCTCCATCAAGCCTATATTCAACCTTGATGCTTGACATTTTGACTGGATATTAGATCTGCAGAAACCCTAGCAGGAGCTAGGTCAAAAATGAATTTTGGATTTTGAGAAAACCACTTCCATAGATGAATTCGCCCTCTTGAGGCAAGTTGAATGGATCTTCTTTTCTTCCTGGTCTGTGGTCAGAACACTAAGAACCGACAAACCCTAAATCTCGAAAATTAGGTCAAAAATGAAAATTGTCAGAATGAAAATCTGTTTGCACAGAAAAATTCGCCTTGCTGAGGCGAGCTCAATGAAGGTAAGATCGAACCAATTTGATGGTTGGAAGTTGAAGAAACTTCAAACCCTAATTCCTGGCAATAGTCACTTTCAGTATAGCTCTGAAACCATGTTAATGTTTTTACTTACAACAATATAATAAGCAATAAAAAGGATCACTGAATGAACAACCATGCATAGAAAACAATAGACAACAATTTACCCTGGGAAAACCCAAACTTGGGAAAAACCCAGGAACCGTTTCTTACTCTGAGATTTAGTACAATGAAGATAAAAGGTACAAAATGAGTCAATGTCCAAGAAATCAACTCCAAAAGTCTTCTAGTACCCAGAAAATGCGAACTACTCCATTTGAGCAAACTTGCTTGACTTGAATGAATGAAATGAGATAGGTAACACTTCTATTTATACATTACTTTTGGAAAATTCCCTTACTGGGCCGAGTTGTCCTTTTGCACTATAAAAATACATTTAATGTTTGTTTTTGCTTCTTCAGGTAGGCTAGGCTAGTGAGGATGCCTCACATAGCTATAACAACAACAATTCTTTTAGTGATCCTATATTGATTTTATAAGTTGAAAGAGATGGAAATTATACTGCCATAATTGAAAATCTAACACCCTAGAGGTACTAGTGACAATTTCCATAAGTAAGACACTAACTCATGGAAATACCTGTCCGAGCTACAAACATCAAGAAAGCACTCACATATGTCCACACACTAGTCTCCAAAGGCTTCCTCAAGAAACTTCTACACAAAGATATGCCCTCATGTCAATGTCTAAAGCTCCTCACAAAGGGTGAGCTGCTCAAGGGTGTCCACATGAGTACTCAACCAACCAAAGATAAGGTCGGTAAATGAGGGTGGCCTCCATGTCCACAAGGCAACCAACCAATGGGACCAACAAGAAACCCTGAAACTCAAAGGTGTGCTCCAATAGTCAATGCCCACATGCATAAAGCAGAAAGGCCGCAAAGGATGAGGGGCTCTTTCATCATATGAGGGATGAAATTCCAAGTCAACTTCCAACAAATTGCCTTCCAAACTGTTCGAAGATAGCTCTAGAACAAGTGTGTCCACAAAAGATGATGTCCACATGCTAATCCAAGGCATCCTCCAAGAGTCCCATCTTCCTTCATAAGGTAAGCAAGCATTCCACAGTGAATGAAATATGATGAAGTATCCATAAAACCAGCTCCTAGGGCCAACGATCAACCAAAAACCAATTCAAATAGCATTCAAGAGGGATCGTTATCCATAAAAACCGTGTAAGAGTAGCTTCAAAAGTGATCTCCAAGGGAACACTGCCATAGAAGAATGCATCCACGCGGCATGAATCATGCCCACACAGCATGCAAGCAACCTCAAAGATAGCTATCCATCAAATCAAAATAGCTTCCAAGTGGACAAGCGCTTCCAAAACTATCCGACATAGCACAGTCTTCAATTTGCTTGGAATATAGTCCACATAAGCCATGGAATAATCATGAGCTCAGTCAAATGAAGCCCACATACTCATCTAAAAGATACGACTATAAATTCACAAGATAGTTGAAGTGCTCAAAAGGGAAGGATCTCTAGGCTGCGGCCTCAGGAATCCTCTTATACAAATTGTTGGGTGGCTCAGGAGAGAGCCTTATTACCTCATTATATCAAGGCTATGAGATAAGAAACCTCAAGAAACGGATCTGTGGCCCAAACCCCTGTTCTTCTGCTAGACAATTTTCTCATTTATGGATGGAAATGGCAGTGAAAGAGTCACGCTGGATGCTGACTATTACCCCCAAGTTGCACTTGGATGGATTTTTCAGTTGAGCCACCGAAGGATGAACAAGTCAATTGTTCAAGGTCAGAGTTTAGAGGTCTGCTAGGCCATTTTTTGGCCCCTTTTTCTTTTTTTTGCATGTTCATACCACATGGGGAATTGTAATAAGGTGATGTAGTATGATGAACCTTTGTAAAAGGCTTGGCTTTCCTAGGACTTAGACATCAATCCAATTACTCTAGAGTTGTTTTTTCTTGTTAATTATATGTCACTTTTCAACGACTTATAATTTTCAAGTTTTTTCACTCAATCCTCCAAATCTGGAGTAATTGTCTTGGTGGTTTGGGCTTAGGGGGTTATTAAAGCCTAGTGTCAATGTATATTACCATGCTAGTCACTATATTTGAGTCATATGAACAAGTACTAAGTCCCCCCTAGGTTTTTCTTAATTTTCCGCTAGAATAAATTTCCTGTTAAGAATCGGGATATTTTAAATTTTTAATTGTAAAAAATTTGAAAAGGCATAAAATTGGTAATAGGGGGTCAAATTTTCCATGGGGGTGCTCGTTTTCTAACTCAGACCACCCACTTTACCCATGAACCCACTTTGAGAGTGAAATTAGTGATTATTTACCACTTAATTTCATTTTCTCTAGAAAAGTAAAAAAAGACAATAAAAGCCAAAAAGACAAAATAAAGGCAAGATCGATATCTTAAAATTTGAGTAAACATGTCGAAGACAAATTTGCAGTGGTAGTGAGTAGATTGTTAGTTGATGGCAAGTTAACTAAAGTCTTGATTTGGTGGTTGAGCTCTTGAAAGAGAGGTGGCGCATTCATGAAGATAGAGAGGGCACATTCCCAAGGATGAGGGTGCATCTCTTGTTGAGGTGGCGTCTAATCGAGAGAGGGAACCTACCTCTTGAGAGGTGGCACCTCTCTCTTGAGTTGCACTCCCAATCAATCCCTCATTTCACTCGAGCAACTCAACTTGTCTCCGATAGGTGGCAATTCGCCCCTCTTGGCTCAGTTCACCCAAGTTGGCTATAAAAACAGGCTCATTCTCCATTGTTTAGGATGGAAAGGTCGAAGCTCTGCTGAAACTCTTTGTAATATTGTTGAACTATTTGATGAATGAATAAAGGATTTGGAGGCAATATTGGTGTAGCTTGCTTGATGTGTGGATGAGCATTGTCACTTGTGCATAAGGAGGTTACCTTAGCTTAGTTAAGTTTTGTCATTTTTACTTGTCAAGATTAGCCTTTGAAAGATTGTTTCCAATCAGTAGGAATGAATGGTTTAAATGGTTATTTATCTCATTTGTTTATTCATGTATACTTAGAGATTTAGGAATTACATGTTTAGTTTGTTTACTTGCATGTTATCCTAACTTTTGGTGTTTGTACTACTGGATTTGAAAAGTGATTTGGCAAGCTTTTTCTAAGTTCTACAGGTATTTCCATTCAAAGGAGAAGGCTGACCTAGTTTCACTCTTCTTTCTCTTTGGATTCTATTGGAAAAGGCACAGTCCCTCTAAGTTCCATCACCAGGACACCATTTGCCCCAGTTCGAGTGTTTCTATTTTCACCTCTCTCATCCTTTAAATCTAAAATTTTCTGGTTACGGTTCTCAATACAATTTTCAGATCTATCTCTAAAAGAAAGTATAAGTAGATCTAATTTTGTATTTGCACATGCTTAGATCTCAGTAGTTACTAAAAAATTCCATTCTAAATCTAGATCTAGCATAGTAATTTGCTTATTACAAATCAATTTTATTATAAATCCAAAGGCTTGAAAGAGTAGGTTGTCTTGTGGTTTTAAAGTTGTATTTGGCAAAGTTTAGTGCCTTTTCATTGGCTGCCCGAAAATGGCAAGCAAAGACCCTATGGGAGCTTGGTTTTTAGTTTGCTTCCCTTGGTTATTTTTGTCTTTTAGCATAGTTTAACTCAGTGTATTTTTTTGGGAATTTTCAAAGTGTTTTAGGGCATCTTTTATGATTAATTGCTGCTGGTTTTTAGCTTTTGACGAATAGGCAGAGAGGCACTTTGGAAAATTTTGAAGACTTGAACCATCCAAAGCACCAGGAGCACCCCTTTGTCACCCTATAGCAAATTTTAAAATTTGTAAGCTTGTTGGATCCTAATTTATAAAGGACCAAAGGCATCCACCCCCAAAATTGTAAAAATCATAATAAAATCAGCGGGCTGCCCAGTACCCGGTCTCCATCCCCCAAGGGGGATCTGTGTCATTTTCGTTGCGAGCTTGTTTTTATTCTTTCTGCTTTCTTTTTGTTTTACTAGATTAGCTTAGGCTTTCTTTTCTTAGTTAGATTAATTTAGTCATATCTTTGCACCCATATCACTAGAGTAGTTTCCTTTCTTTTATTTCATTTTGACTAAAGTAACGAACTTTGACTTTGCATCCCTGAGTATGCTCTTGTGACCATCATGGGCTTGCCTGATCTGTGGTCAACAATCAGAAAATGGATACTTAGTTCCTAGTTTAATAGGGCAATCCATTCGAAATTTATCTTTAAAAAATCGAGAGGTTGCATTGAAGTTTTGAACATACTACAGACTTAGAGGGATGCCTTAATGAGATTATGTCTCTCCCTGTTGGACACCTGATACTGTATCTCTGCACTCATTTTTAGAGGATAAATTCTTAGTGGGCCAAACCAAAAATTAACCCACTCCTAATCAACTCATCCATAATAATTTAAAACTGACCAAGAGCATTGCAACACTTCCTTTTCAGCAGTAGTTACTTGATTAACTTCGGCACTGGTCTAATTTTATCAATCACTTACTTCATGCATGTATAATCTGAATTTCTTATAAATGTGACATGATGTGCTGGTGAATCCTATTTGCTACTAGTTTAAACTCATTGTTGTTGCTCTCTTGTATTCAGTTTTTCAAGCTTCTAGATTTATTTTGTAACTTAGCTTGATCAGCCTTAGTTATTTTCTTAGGGAACATCCCTTGGCTTCGCTAGGAGTTGGTCTAGACAGAGGAATCAAGTCTTAAGTGATAACAAGCTTGATTCGTGACTTGCCCCCAAGGACGCACCCAGTGGCTGGAAGATTTATGCCACGTTACCCAATGTGCGTATTAGGTGGCAACACTGACCATGGACAGAAGTGCCTCCTCCAAGATTGTTTGCTGGTGTGAAATAAGGCTGTATTAGGGTGCTACCTTTTAGGGCTCAGAAATAAGGCTTGAGGCTGCTGCTAGGGCACATGTTTGGAGATTTTTAGGGCTGTTTTATGCCCAGTGATATTGTTTACCAATTACCATTCTTCCATGGTCGCCTTCAACCATCTACTTGCCAAAATCAACTCAGCACTGCCCAGAAATGATACTTTGTGAGGTTGGGGCTGTAAACATGCCCAGGTTCACTGGACAGGTTGGCCAGAAATGCTACCAAATTAACCCAGACTTAAAACAGGTCTGATAAAGTGCCCAGACATGGAAATTTAGGGTCATTACTGCTGTTCATTACCTCAGACTGTCGATGGATATGGATTTATTGCTCAAATATCCACAAACTTTGCCCAGAACAAGCTCAAATTCATCCCAGATTTGCTGGATATTACCGTTTATGGTTGCCACTTATTCTCAGAAGCGCCCAGATCTGCGTTTTAGCCCCTTTATCAATGCTATGATGTATAAACTTGTCCAAAATGTACCCAGAAAACACCAAACTTGGATTTGCTGCTGTTTTTGGGGTAGGACAGTCAAAATAGTGCTGCAGATTAGCCCTGAACTTCATCTCATGATTGCTTACTGCTTTTTTAGGTCCTAAATATAACCATCTCTGTGTCAGAGTGCCCAAAATCTCTGCTCTTAATGTAGGTGGACTGGAAATGGTCTCAAAATTTACCCCCTGGACACTGATGTAAAAAGGGGGGTAACAGGAGGTTAGTCTACTTCTTCAACCATATTCTCTGTCCCAAGTTGGGGGGTTAATTTCAGTTTGAGGGGAAGAAAATTGGTAAGGTCCTGCCCAATCCTGATGAACCCAATCTCTTTTGGGGGCCTGCTATATGCCAGTCAACTCTTTCTTTTCTGGTCAGGCCCTGTGCTGCTTTCCTTATTTGTTTGGTCCTGAATCTTACGGAGAAAAAGAAGACAAAGAGGGTCCGGTCAACCCAGCCCCAGGCAGTAAATGGTCCTGGTCATTTTCTAACCCATGTACACCAGGTACATATAGTAGCTCATACATTTTAGGACTGGTGAGAATCATGATGAAATGAGTCTAATGAGGGCATATATATAGTATGCATTTTCCTTGGATACATTCTCCACGGATATGAATTATGTTAGTTAATACTCCAATCAGAACCTTGTTGGTGTTGATCCATCTTAGTTAAAAATCCTCAGTGGGGCCTAGGCCCTAGCCAACATGGAGGTTAGCATCTAAGTGAGGGAAGTCCTCTGGGATTAATATAGCCTCTTTCTTTCATATGTAAAATATTCATTAATTCAGTTTAAATCCAACATTAGCCACTTGTGCATTTATAATTTTTTTAATGCAAAATAACTTAAATTGTAACATTGCATGTACCCCTCACTCCCGACAGATTGTGAACACTTCTCTTATTACTTACAGAATATTTGTCAGTTTCTAGATGCTTGACTAGATGCTTGAGTTGGGAGTTTGTATCCAATATTAAATTGTGATACATTTGAACTGTGGCTAAAATATTGGAGTTGTTTTAGTTCACAGTTTTTTAGTTTTTTATCTGTGTATGGTGATTCTTCTGGTGATATTTGTGAAATACTTGTAGTGCTTTCTTCAGCAAGAGTGCCCTTTGTCCCATCTAGCTTGTCTCTACACTGGTTGATTGTACAAAGGAACCGGACTATTTGGCCGTTTTCTTGTGCCTCAATTAACTAAAACGTTTTAGGTATAGCTGAACCTGTCTTGCAATAAATAATGAACCTTTACTCTTGAGGATGCAATTTTGTAATGCATCACTGAAAACAAACATCTCTTCATCCCACATTCTGACACAGTTTGTGCTGGCTAGCATGTTTCTCTTTACGCTGGTTCATTGTACAGTGGAAGAAATTAATTGTTTTTGTTTTTGGAATATGGATAGATGGTTATAGGTATTGACGAACCACCGTTTCATTGACTGAATGGTGCAAACAGGTAATGTACCATTGGAAACAGATGCCTGTTTAACCCACATTCCAGCATACTCTCAAGATATGACCATCAAGGGAAATGGGTTTATTCCTAGTGTAAGAGTACAGGAATTAAGAAAGAAGCTGACAAATTTTATGGAGAAGCATATTTATGTATTGGAAAATGAATTTATTAGGCATGCTCAATCCGACAAGCGGTGGACAATTCACCCATCAGAAGAGACACTCAAAGAAATGGCAAAAGCACAAGGCCTTTGGAACCTATGGGTACCAGTAAGTAGAGATCTTGTGTTAAATTTTTCTTAACCTGCCATGATACTAATTTATATGATCCTATCATGTAAAACACGAAAGATCTCTGCTATATAATAACTTTTTCAGCTGTATGCCTATCCCTAGTGATCATGCTTTTCATGTTTGTCATTATCTAGATTAAGAGGTTTTATTCCCTGTTTTGATTCATATATATCAAAACTTAAAAGTGATTCCGTTATCAGTTATCTGTTCGTTTCCTTTTAGGTAGTGGTTAAACATTAAACATTGCTTTGTTGAAAATACAGGTTGATAGTGCTGCCAGGGTTGAGAAGTTGTTTTCCGATGAAAGAAAATTAGATATCAAGGATAGGCATGAGAGCTTGTTACTTGGGGCTGGTCTTTCCAATCTTGAATATTCATATTTATGTGAGATCATGGGTCGCTCATCTTGGGCTCCTCAAATTTTCAATTGCAGTGCACCAGACACAGGAAACATGGAGGTAGTCTCACTGAATACAACATCATGCATGCATGCCATTTTCTTTCTGTACTTTCATGATTTAATGCTCATAATAACCATTTTTACTAATTTGGCTATTTATCCTTTGGAGTACTGAACTTTATTTAGGTGCTAAGCAAAGCCCAACAACATGAAGTAGATTACAAGTTTGTCAATTCTGAGACTAAATTTTTTTCATTCTGAGAATTGACCATGTTATCATATTTATTACCAAATGATTAGGATTTTTCCATTTTATGTTCAATTTTGACTTGCCTCACACTTGTTTTTCTCACTGGGATTAAACTTTAGATAGAAGATTTTGTTTACCAAAAGATCCTTGAAAGGGCCAAAATAGATGTTTAATTCTTTGACGTTTCCATCAATGATTTTGTTGATGACTAAGGAGGTGAAAGCAGGATATGGATGTAATGTTTCTCGTAGTCACGTGACAAAATACTATAAGCTTCTGCTTCTCTGATATAAAACTCATGAACACAATCAAATAGCTGCTCATAGTGCAAGGTGTCCCTGCCCTGGAATCTAATCTAACCACTGGTGCAGTTATGCCACCTTGATGTTCACCTTGCTTGTTTGTACCTGAATCTGGAAGTGCAGATGACAAATATTAGGGCACTATTGTGCCAGGCAAAAGCATTGCAGTGTAGTGCATTCTTAAACAAACATTCGTTTCTTGTTAGGGTCCAACCTTAACTCCCCTACTTTATCAATGTAAAAGGCCATAAGGTTCATTAGATAGTTAGAGGGTTTCTAGGATATGTTGTTGTCCATTGTGTGATTGCTGCAGCTGTTGTTGTTGATAAGTATATTCCATGTGCCTTGTTCTTTAAGTATATTGCTTTCATTATTCCTTCTCAGGCTTAGAGAAGTGATTTTTGTTATGCATGAGGCTTGCTGTGAACTGAGGCCGAGTTGAGATTGATATTTCCAGAGCGAGTAGTGACCTCCGGAAAATTATCATGGTATCAGAGCCTTGTTAAAGGTCCAGGCAATCACCGATCAGATCTGTGAGATCAGGATTCAGATATGGAGAGTAGTGTTCAGTTCTGAAGAGGAGACATCATATTTGTGCAGAGACTTATCAAATTTATTAGATCCATGAGGAGGGAGGATAGATTTGAGATAGATCTATCAGATCTGTGCGAGCAAGTGCCTATTTTGTGACCGAAAGAGGTTCTTGGTTTACGATATTTTTCTTGTTTCAGTTTTCAGTTGTTCAGAGAATATGGCTACAAGGTTGAAGGTTGATGAGTCTGTTGACAAGGAATTTTCCTTGATTGCTTGTAACTGTTGCACTTCAACAGATGTGGATCAACATTCCACAAAGGATCTTCACAAGGAGTTGCCACTAACAACTTGTCATTCATTGAGTGCATCTACTACTAGTGTATGGTACATAGATAGCGGGGCCTCCAACCACATGACTGGAGTTCGAGGGTACTTTACAGATCTTATTGTGGGTGGGTTAGATCTTAAGGTTGTATTGGGAGACAACACTTCTGTCAAGGCAATTGGTCAAGCGACAGTCTCCTTTCGGAGGGAGTCTAGAGAGACCATTACAGTGCAGGATGTGTTATACATTCCAGGATTGAAAAAGAACTTGATATTAGTTTCCACTATAGAGGATAGGGGATTGTGGGTAATGTTTAGAGATGAGAATGTTCTCATTTATCCCAAGGGATCCAGAGACACTTCAGCAATGAGGATTGGAGTTTGCAGCGGGAAACTATACAAGCTCAACTTTCAGCTTCATCATGCATTAGCTCATAGCAACAACAATGATGGTTGTGACTGTTGATGTATATGTAACTTCGGAATGTATTTCATCTATGTATTTCATACATATTTATTGTACCCTTATTAGAGATGTGTTATTCCTCTATAAGGAAGTGTCGCCATGTGGATTGACAAGTGTCGCAAGTGTGTGTACTTGCCGATGGGTTATTAGACCACCATGTGTGGGGTCGGCCCTCAAATATATATATTATATTGTGGATGTACCTAGCTAGACAAGTCGGCCCCATAAGGTCACTGGGCAAAAAGGTTAGTATAAATAGAGATCGGAGATCTCTATTTTACTCATTTTCGGAAAGTAACACTTCTCTCACTCAGAAAAGTGGCGCACTAGTGAGGAGGAGAATCATCTGCTACTAGGAGACTATCTCAGTGTATTTTGGTTGTACTTTGGTTGAGACATTGCTCTCTCTATCTCTGAGAAAGTTGTGGGGTTTTTCACCGTAGGGTTTTCCCCACGGAAACTCTGTGTCTCTTGTCTCTCATGCTTTTGATTCTTGTGATGCTTGTCATGCTTATTGTGATTGCTATGCATTGATATACTGTATATGTTATTCTCTCAGTGAAGATCCTAGAGTATTGTGAATTAATGCTCAAAATTTAACGTGGTATTAGAGCTAACCTGAGAAGAAGACATTTTGTAGTGACGAAAACTTGAGTTTCTTGTTTATTGGGTTTCTCTCCACAGTTTTTGGAAAAGCAGTATAGTAGATTGACTCTACTCATCAAGGAGAATCTATCTGTCCAATCAGAATTCAATTTTGAGCATTTTCAGATTTGACCCTAAAAATTAGGGTTTCCACAAAAATAGGAATTTCTGAAATCTGAAGACATAGCTGGAAGCTCCTTGCAAAAATCGAAGTTTAGAGCTTTGGATCGAGATTTTTGGCTGGGTAGATCTCCGGGAAACTCAAACCCTAATTCAGGGCTCTCCCTAGTGAACCCGGGAGGACAAAAAGTCAAATCTGAAGGGTAAAACTTTGCTGATCTCAAATTCTGAATGCAGCAAGCTGATCAACTCATCAAGGCACATCTTTCTATCCTTTCAGAAATTTGAAATTCACATTTTGAATTTTTAGGGTTTTTTCGACAAACCCTAATCCGGGACCAGATCCAGTTTTCAGCATTTCAAGTGGTAAGACCTAAATCTTTTCTAGTTCCATTTGAAGTACTCTTTAAGATGTCTCACCACACCAAGCTTGAGGATAAGCTTGAAGGCGCTGATAACTTCCGAGCTTGGAAGTATAGGATTGGGTTAATTCTGGAAGAGAATGAGTTGGACTCATATATAAAAGAAAACATACCTATCCCAGAGGATGAAGAGGCCAAGGTATTGCATAAGAAGAACTTGGTCAAGGCAAAGAGAATCATTGCTGATTCTATCAAAGACCATCTCATACCCCATGTGTCTTCTCTAAAGACACCCAAGGATATGTTTGACTCTTTGACCAAGCTATTTGAAGGGAAGAACATAAATCGAAAGATGACTCTGCGGAATCAATTGAAAGGGGTCAAGATGTTGAATGGAGAAACCATTCAATCTTACTTCTCCAAGGTCTCTCAGATCAAGGAGCAACTTGAAGCTGTGGATGAAGTAGTGGACAATGGTGAAGTTGTTATGACCACTCTGAATGTCCTACCTAGGTCATGGGACTCCTTTATTCAAGGAATCTGTGCAAGAAAGAAATTGATCTCGTTTAGTAAACTATGGGAGGAATGCTCTCAAGAAGAAGCTAGACTTATAGCT
This sequence comes from Larix kaempferi, assembly GCA_027924585.1. Taxonomy (NCBI): domain Eukaryota; kingdom Viridiplantae; phylum Streptophyta; class Pinopsida; order Pinales; family Pinaceae; genus Larix; species Larix kaempferi. Next base: position 5,175,250 of record BSBM01000674.1, read on the forward strand.
CATGAGGAAAAGATGCGAGGTGAAGATCAAGCTCTTGCAACTCACACCAAAAGAAGCAAGCCCAAGAAGGAGCACTCTCGCTACAAGAGATCCTATCAAAAGAATAAGAAGGATCTAAGATGCTTCACATGCAATGAGAAGGGTCACTTTGCTTCAGATTGTCCCAAGAACAAAAGGGATAATAACAACAACTCCAGCAAAAAGAAGAAGGGCAGCAAAAAAAGTTCCATGCTCATGCTGCCGAAGATGATGAACCCCAAAGAAGAAGGCTAGGGCGGAAAGTGACAGTGATGATGACTCATCAAGTGAAGAAGAATATGTTCTAATTTCTGCTCTCACAGGTACTATCTCCTGTGGTTGTAATGATTGGTTGATTGACAGTGGGGCTTCCAAACACATGACTGGGTTTAAGGAATCTTTTGTGAACCTATCTGAACATGAATCACCCCATCAGGTGAAACTTGGGGATGATTATCAATACCCAATCAAAGGAAGTGGTGTAGCCTCCTACAACCTAGATTCTGGAAAAACTTTGAAGATGAAAGAAGTCCTTTATGTACCTGGGCTCAAGAAGAACTTACTCTCCATCTCTGCATTGGATGCAAAAGGTATGAGGGTTGCATTTGTGGATGGCCAAGTCCTAATGTGGCCAAAGGGAAAGACCATAGATGATGCAGTAGTGATTGGAGAGCAAGAGGGAGGTTTGTATAAATTGAAGGGACAACCTGAACATGCCATGGTACATGAATCCATGGAGCCAAGTGAACTTTGGCATAGAAGACTTGCTCATATGCATTATAGAGCACTTCCAATTGCAAGCAAGGCCGTAAAGGGTCTTCCTGAAATCAAGACCAAACATGAAGGTGTTTGCAAAGGATGTGCAAAAGGTAAGAACATTAAGAAGGATTTCCCAAGCAGTGAAAGCAAGGCAAAAGACATCCTGGAAATCATGCACTCAGATGTATGTGGTCCTATGTCATCCCGTTCTCTAAGTGGGTATGTTTACTATGTCTCATTTATTGATGACTTCTCCAGGAAGACTTGGGTATACTTCTTGAAGAACAAAGATGAGGTGTTTGATAAATTCAAGGAATTCAAAACCTTGATGGAGAATCAAACTGACAAGAAGATCAAAACATTTAGATCCGACAATGGTGGAGAATTCACCTCAGGTGACTTCAAGAAGCTTTGTAGTGATTCAAGGATTAAGAGGGAGTTGATTGCTCCTTATAATCCTCAACAGAATGGAGTTGCAGAAAGAAAGAACAGAACAATCATGGAAGCAGCAGGGAGGATCTACCTATGCATCTATGGGCAGAAGCAGCTAGAATAGTTGTATATGTGCAGAATAGAACACCCCACAAGATATTGGACAACAAAACACCAGAAGAGGTCTTTTCTGGTAAGAAACCTGAAGTCAGCCATCTCAGAATATTCGGTTGTCCAGTATACACTCATGTCCCAAAGGAAAAGAGGACTAAACTAGATCCTTCAGGAAAGAAGGGTATCTTTGTGGGTTACAGTGGAAGTTCGAAGGCTTATAGAATATACTTTCCAGGGTTCAAGAAGATTGATGTCAGCAAGGATGTAACATTTGATGAAAGCTCAGCATTCATCAAATCAAGGAAGGCACCTATCGAAGTTTATGAAGAACCTAAGGAAACTAGATTTCAAGACACTATCATGACTGAAGCAGTTCCTGAAGTTGTTCGTGAGTTTGAAGATCCACAAGAACTTGTAGATCCACCCCGTGAGGATAACTCTCACAAGAGGAAACCTGCATGGGCTAGAGAGCTCATTCAAGATGCATAAAGATTTGGCATTCCAGAAGAAGAACACAGAGCAAAGAAGAGAACCAGATCACATACCAGCTATGTTGCTTTACTCTGTGACATTATGAACAAAAAGCCTTCTAGTTATGAAGAAGCAGCGGAAAAGAAAGAATGGAAGGATGCCATGGTTGAGGAATACCAATCAATAACGAAGAATGATGTTTGGGATGTTGTCCCAAGACCTAAAGAGAAGTCTGTTGTGACTTCCAAATGGATCTACAAAATCAAGCATGCTGCAGATGGTAGTGTAGAAAAATACAAAGCAAGATTTGTAGCTCGTGGCTTCTCTCAGAAAGAGGGAATAGATTATGAAGAAACTTTTGCACCTGTAGCCAGGTATACTTCCATCAGAACAGTACTTGCCCTGGCTGCAGCAATGAAATGGAAAATACACCAGGTGGATGTCAAGACTACATTCTTGAATGGTGTAGTTGAAGAGGAAGTATATGTGGAGTAGCCACTCGGTTTCGAAATGCATGACAGGGAGTCATATGTGTGCAGATTGAAGAAAGCCTTGTATGGCTTGAAACAAGCTCCTAGAACCTGGTATGGTAGGATGGACAGTTTCCTATCTAGTTTGGGCTTTACCAAGAGTAAAGCGGATTCCAACCTTTACTACAAGGTTGAGGAAGGGAATCCTGTGATTCTACTCCTGTATGTGGATGACTTATTTGTAACAGGAGATGATAGATTGATTGCAGATACTAAGAGGAAGCTTGCTGCCGAGTTTGACATGAAAGATTTGGGAATGATGCATTATTTCCTAGGTATGGAGGTGTGGCAGAGTGCAGGTGGGATCTTCCTTGGTCAAGGGAAGCACACAGTAGATATCCTGAAGAGATTCGGGATGATGGATTGCAAGGCCATGGCCACACCTATGGCATCGAATCTGAAGCTTCTATGCGATGCTTCATCTGAGCCGGTTGATGTCTCTATGTGTCGTCAGATGATTGGGTCCTTGATGTACCTAACGAACACGAGATCGGATATTTGCTTTGCTGTGAACACATTGAGCCAGTTCCTAACGGATTCGAGGAGTGTTCACCTGGTTGCTGTAAAGCATGTTCTGAGGTACCTGAAAGGTATAGTGGATTATGGACTCAAGTATGAAGCGAATCAAAAGTTTAACCTGCAGGGTTATGTTGATTCAGATTGGGCTGGGAGTGCTGCAGATAGGAAGAGCACATCTGGGTATTGCTTCAGTATGGGATTAGGTGTGATCTCTTGGTTTAGCAGGAAGCAGTCCTGCGTAGCACTGAGTACAGCTGAGGCAGAGTATGTTGCAGCCTATTCAGCTAGTTGTGAGGCAGTATGGCTACGGAAGCTACTGTCTGAGTTATTTGATCTCCCGTTGGATGCTACTGGTATCTTCTGTGATAACCAGAGTTGTGTGAAGCTGTCTGAGAACCCAGTGTTTCATGACAGGTCGAAACACATAGAGATCAAATATCACTATATCAGGGATATGGTGCAGAGAGGAGCTGTGAAGCTCCTGTATGTTGCGACAGACGAGCAGATTGCAGATGTGTTGACGAAGCCACTAGCCAGGGTGAAGTTCGAGTACTTCAGAGAGAGGCTTGGTGTTCTTCGGATTGATGACACTTCGAGGAAGAAGTGATGGACACATTTGCAGAAGCCATTCCAAGCATGTTGGAAGGAGGATCCTTCACATGGCTGTGGATGTAAGCGCTGGATGATGAGCATCAGGATGATGTTCTGGTTTATGTTGGATATGATCAGTTGGATCATTTATATGTATATGTATGTATGCATCATGTTGGATGCTGGATATGATTAGTTGGATCATTTATATGTATATGTATGTACGCATCATCTTGTACGCATCATGTTGAATGCTGGATATGATTAGTTGGATCATTTATATGTATGTACGCATCATGTTGGATGTTGGATATGATCAGTAGGATCATTTGTATGTATTTTGTATATGCATCATGTTGGATGCTTGGACCATGTATCTGTATATGTATCAGGTGGATACACTGTATGATCTGGTGGATCATGTATGGTGATATGTATCATGTATTTGTATTTGTATCAGGTGGATACACTATATGATCAGGTGGATCATGTATGATGATATGTATCAGGTAGATACTTGGTATGCATCAGGTAGATGCATTGTATGATCAGGATGATCATGGATGACGAGCTTCAGGATGTTGCTCCAGATGACATGCAGCAGGATGTTGCAGTGATGATGATCAAGATGATCATGTGTACATCAGGATGATGTATGGTGAGTATCAGGTTGATACTCTATGGCCGTGGATCAGGTTGTGTAGATGAGCATATAATTTGGTCCTGGGAGATTTGCAGATAGTCTTTCAAGGTTTTGCCTATGGCATATAATTTGGCCCTGGGATATCTGGGAAATGCTCTTTCGAGGTTTTGCTCTGGGAGGACATGATTTGGCCTTGGGAGATCTGCAGATAGTCTTTCGAGGTTTTGCCTATGGCATATAATCTGGCCCTGGGATATCTGGTAGATGCTCTTTCGAGGTTTTGTCCTATGGCATATAATATGTCCCTGGGAGATCCGATAGGTTGGGCTGTGTGCCCGTAATAAGTCTTGGGATGCTCTTGCGAGGTTTTGTCATGACCACATATAATCTGTCCCTGGGAGATCCTATAGGTAGAGCTGTGTGCTCGTAACAGCCTGGGATGCTCTTGCGAAGTTTTGTGGTGACCACATATAATCTGTCCCTGGGAGATCCTATAGGTAGAGCTGTGTGCTCGTAACAACCTGGGATGCTCTTGCGAGGTTTTGTGGTGAGGTCACATATAATATGGCCCTGGGAGATCCTATAGGTAGAGCCGTGTGCTCGTAACAGCCTGGGATGCTCTTTCAAGGTTTTGTGACGCACGTAATAAGTCCTGAGGATTCCACAGTATGGCCAGTGATGATGAAGACCTGTAGGTGGTGTGCCTACATCCAGTATGAAAATGGACTGGCTCTGTAGAACTTCCTATGACGAGTAGAGTCAGAGATTGGTTGAGATAGCAGCAGTAGTGACGATGATGATGTTGATGCATCGATGACGATGATCCCGAGAAGAAGACTTGTCTAGCAGATCTGTGTCGAGAAATACCTTCCTAGTTAAGAGGGAGTGTTGATGTATATGTAACTTCGGAATGTATTTCATCTATGTATTTCATACATATTTATTGTACCCTTATTAGAGATGTGTTAGTCCTCTGTAAGGAAGTGTCGTCATGTGGATTGACAAGTGTTGCAAGTGTGTGTACTTGCCGATGGGTTATTAGACCACCATGTGTGGGGTCGGCCTTGAAATATATATATTATATTGTGGATGTACTTAGCTAGACAAGTCGGCCCCATAAGGTCACTGGGCAAAAAGGTTAGTATAAATAGAGATCGAAGATCTCTATTTTACTCATTTTCGGAAAGTAACACTTCTCTCACTCAGAAAATTGGCGTACTAGTGAGGAGGAGAATCATATGCTACTAGGAGACTATCTCAGTGTATTTTGGTTGTACTTTGGTTGAGCCATTGCTCTCTCTATCTCTGAGGGAGTTGTGGGGTTTTTCACCTTAGGGTTTTCCCCACGGAAACTCTGTGTCTCTTGTCTCTCATGCTTTTGATTCTTGTAATGCTTGTCATGCTTATTGTGATTGCTATGCATTGATATACTGTATATGTTATTCTCTCAATGAAGATCCTAGAGTATTGTGAATTAATGCTCAAAATTTAACAGTGACTTATGTGAGCTATGGCATAGGAGGATGGGTCACCTACATCATCCAACTTTGATGATTTTGAGGGAGATTGTGACAAGTGTGCCATAGTTCAGCACAAAGCACAGTGACACGTGCAAAGGATGTGCCCTTGGCAAGTATGTCAAGACTGTTTTCCCAAGCAGTGATAGCAGATTTGTAGGGGCACTTGATTTGGGACATTCAGACCTTTGTGGTCTGATGTCCACTGTATCTTTGAAGGTCTATGAGTACTATGTTTCCTTCATTGATGACTTATCCGGGAAGACCTGGATTTATTTTTTGAAGAGCAAGGAATCAAAAGAAGTCTTGCAGAAGTTCCAAGAGTTCAAAGCTCTTGTGGATAACTAGACAGGAAGGAGGATCAAAATTTTGCGATCAGATAATGGGGGAGAGTATACCTCCAAGGATTTCAATGAGTTCTGTATTCAGGAGGGAATCATGAGGCAATTGACAATACCTTATACATTTTAGCAGAATGGGGTTACATAGAGGAAGAACATGGCAATTGTTGGTGCAGCGAGATCTATGTTGTATGATCATTGTTTGCCATTCTTTCTCAGGGTAGAGGCTTGTAACACAACCGTGTACATTCATAACAAGAGTCCTCATAAGGTTTCGGAGAGAAAGACTCCTGAAGAAGCTCTCATATGAAAGAAACTTGAGGTTGGGCATTTTAGGATTTTTGGATGCCTAACATGCTCACATGTCCCTTCAGAGAAGGTGACAAAGTTGAAGCCAGGACACTGCTAAGAAGATGTATGATGCAACTTTATGAGAATGAGAATCCTAGCAGAACCTTGGCCCTAAAAGATCAACTTTGTCAAGTGAAGTTCACCAAGGATGATTCAGTTTCTTCTTGAAGATTGCTCAAATCAAAGATCAACTGGCAGCTGTTAATGAAAGTGTCGCTGATAGAGAACTTGTGTTGAAATCTATGAGTGGACTTTCTCCAGAATGGAAGCCATTTGTGAAAGGAATATGTGGTCGTGGTCAGTTACCCAGTTTTGATAAGTTTTGGTTAGAATGTATCCAAGAATAAACAAGAGAGCTTGCCTCTACCTCAAAGGAAAAGGAGGAAGATTTAGTTCTTGTAGCCAAAATTGGGAAGAAGAAGAAAGGAAAGTGGAACAAGAGCAAGAAAGGCATCAAGTCAGTTCAAAATCCAAAGATCAAGAAGGATAAATCCAACCTCAAATGTTTCAATTGTGGCAAGCCAGGTCACTTTGCTTCAGAATGCTGAAAGAAAAGAAAAGTCAAGTGGCATGCTATTGAATATGGTTGTCATTGATGACAAGTCATTAATGACAAAGGCTGAAGTGATGACATAGCAAGCAAACAAAGGACAATGACATGACATGCCATGAAGAACCTTGGATGTGGACATTGGAGCCATTGGAACACCTAATGAGCCAAATGACCCATTTTGTGGTCATTTGTGGCTAGATGAGGTCATGGAACCCCTTGTATATGCTGGCTTGCTATGCAAGCTCTTACTCTTGTTAAAGAAGTCATGAAGCCCACGCACATGATAAAGAAGCCCAAAAACGATTGAAGAAGTCTTCACTTGGAATTTGAAGCATGTTTTGATATCCCACAATTTTGTGGAAGTTATGTGGGGTTATTACCCTTATCTTTGGGGGTTTGGGTATTTTTGTGGTAATGAAGATATATTGGAACCATTGGATGTGTTTTTGATATGGAGACCTTGACCACGATGTTGTTGATAACCCCTTAAAGCTCTTGACATTTGGTCACATAGCTTGGACCCCCTTGGATGTTTTGGCAGCCCATTGATTATCATAAAAATTAAAGCTTGAATAGATATAAAAAACAAGTTATATTGATCCTAAAAATTGTGGCATCGAATACAAGTACAAGAGTCGGCCAGCCAAAAAGGGAAAAGAGTTTTTAATTAATTTAAAAAACAAATAATCTCATATTCTTGCAAGTTGGCTCAGAATACAAAAAGAAAATTAAAAAATTAATATAACCCTATGACAAGTCGGCCAGACTAATTTTTTTATCCACTAAATTCTATATAAAAAGGCAGCTCGCCTCATTTCATAAAAGATTTTTGAGAAGATGATCTGTGGAGTTCGTAGAGGACAGTCTAAGCTCTGATTTCGGTGGTTGGAGGAAAATTTCGAGGGTTGTAGCAGCACCTACAGATGAGCAGAAGTTTTATCCTTTTTATCTTTTTCTTTAATGAATTCAGACTTGTCTAGGGCCTCACTGAGGCAGCCGTTTGGTGTTTTTATGGTGGACTGAACTGTGTCTGTGTAGCTGGTTTGTGACTGAGTTATGACAGTACAGCAGCAGAAAAACTCTATGTGTATGAGCAGACCTTGATGACATGTGAAGACCCTGATGTGCACAAGCAGTATGACCAGAAACTTAATATACAGACCTTGTTAGTTGGCAGTCAGCAGCTCTCTGATTTTCAGGAGGCACTGGAGTACTTTACTGTGCAAGTTTCTTTTTAAGTCAGCTTTGATTTCGGATTGTTCCGAGGCCACCACAGAATGTATTTAGGGCCTGATCTAAGTAAAAGTGGTGAAGCAAAAATCAAGTTCTAAATTCGGGTTTACTGAGGCATGCTTCTGGTTTGATGTGGTGTGTAAAGTCAAGGTAAAGTATGTACAGACAATAGTAATGAGATGATGCAATATGCATGTTCAGACCTTGATGTATACAGACCTTGATGATGATGATTTCCCATGCTATGATTTGATGAAAACTTGATGATACTGTATCATGGTGCAATTTACATGCACAGTGACCTTGTTATGAGCAGCAGTGACAGTGACAACTACAGTAGATAGATCATACCAGATTGATTATGGACAAGTTGATGACATGATGGTGGACATGGTGTTGACATGATAGTACAACAGAAAATGATGTTGTGCTTGGACAGAGTGATGATATGGCAGCAGTAATGACATGACTGTGATGTGTGTATGATGGACATGGTGATGACATGATAGTACAACAGAAAATGATGATGTGCTTGGACAGAGTGATGATAGGGCAGCAGGCTGAGACAGTGTTGATAAGGTAGGCAGAACAATGAAGATGTGGTCATAGACAGTTAATGATTTGTGGTGACGATAATATGTCTGGGTTGATACAAAGAGAAGTGTTGATGTAATCATTGGGATGAAGGTGACAGAAATTTGTATATACTTACAAGCAGGGTCTTGTATTGAAATGTACTTGTAAATGCAAGCTTCTTGCATCTGAGGTTAGGATACTTCAAACCCTTCTTGGCAGGGACCAAGAAACCTAGGCAGGGTCCTAGACAAGAAGTTGGTGCTGAATTGCCTCACAGTTGTAGCCGTCGAACCAAATACAAAAGATTGCAAAACTATATGCTGTGTCTCTTGTGCAATGTGTTGATGATGATGTGTTCTTAATAGATGAATGACATATGCTCAGATGATATAGGTTATTGATGAATATGTTATTGAAGTGAATGTGTGATTGATGATACAAGATTGTGAAAGAAGTTGAAATTGTAAAGTGTAAGCGCACTGATTCACCCCCCCTCTTAGTGAGCCATTGTGTCTAACACATGCCTCTATCGCTGATTTTGATAAAGAGACTTCACGAAAGAAGTCAAGGAATGTAGAAGATGATGACCATCGAAAAGAATATTTCCTTTAGTACACCAATGATTGCTTTATCTCTAGATGAGGAGATTGTCATTGGTGATGTATGAAGATCCAAATTGCAGTTTCTTCAATGAGATTCTGACAAGAAAGAAGATAAAGATCTAAGGACTCCAGTGATCCCTACAAGGAGGCAGCGAACAAGAGGGAGCCCACAAAACAATAAAAGATAAGTATTTGTATTGTCATTTGAGTTATTCTTTAAATCCTTGAATGTTTAGGATAATGTTCACAACAATTATGTGTAGATATGTGATACAATTTTTTTATTATGCATCACTGAGATTGACGAGTAGTATATATGTTGGGTAAGTAGCCTATAGTGCTGGACAACAACCCATGGGCCCTTGTTGGAACTAGTCTAGGATGAAACCTCTTCGCTGACATACTCGGAGCAGTGCACACTCTTGCTAGTATGTTCTGGTAGAGATGGAAGGCATCCAGATAGTCACCATGTGTGTTTGGGATATCGATGGATGTTGTGCTGAAGCATTGGCTAAGATGCTTACATAACTGTGTGAACTATTGCATTGAAATGTCAATATGATTTGATTGAATTTCATGATTATGCAATGTTGGTAACTAATTGGCTGAACTTGACTTGTAGGAAAGATCATGTGCTATGACCTACAAGAGACTTGTTCCGAAGAACAAGTGAGAGCTGTTTAGCAAGAGGACAAGTGATGGATATGAAGATCTTGTTGAAACTCGGTATTTGAGGAGCAGGATGCTTAGATGCAGACGGTGCCGGGCGCCTCAAGAGTGATGGTTGCAGCATTGGTGTGACATTCTCCCCAAGACTGGGAGAATGATGTGTCCCTCCTTGAGAGGGAGATGGAGTTGATTCTCCTGAGTTTTGTGTGAACTCCTTGTCTTGTGTAGACTGTGGTTCTGTGTGAACTGAGATGCGTCCTATGTGAACTCCTTGCCTTGTGTGGACTGTGGTTCTGTATGAACTCCTTGTCCTGTGTGGACTGTGGATCGGGTGTGGACCTACTACATTCAACATGTTACCCGAGATGTGGGTATCACATGAAGAGCAGTAGGCTTCCAGTTGGAATCATGGAAAGACTCTAAAATTGGTCAGAGCATTAGTTGTGCTTGATTGTTCAAATATGTTCAGTTAGAGTAGTGGATCAGGATTTAGCATGTGCAGATGGTACAAATTGTTGATAATGATTCCTTGATTGTGATGTTGTTCCCATCGAGATAGAGAGATTCATTGATAGATGCAGAGGGAGATAGCCTCTAAGGTCGAGATGAAGATCGTTGACCTGATACATTATTTCTTGGATTAGAGGTCTGGCAAAGACATTATGAGATCTTCCTGAGTCAGTAGAAGTAAACTATGGATGTCCAGAAGAGATTTGGGATGATGGACGATAAGTCCATGGCTACACCCATGAAAGCAAATATGAAGAAGTTACATGATGCTGCCATATCTTCAGATTTAGTGCATCCCACAATGTACCGCTGGTTGATTGATTAATACCAGGCCAGATATTTGTTATACAATGAACGCATTGAGTTAGCACATGGTCGAGCCGAGACAGGTACATTAGACAACAACTAAGCATGTGATGAGATATCTTCGTGTTACAGTTGGTTATGGATTGAGATATACCTCAGGTGATAAAGAGAAGCTAGTAGGCTTCATGAACTCAGATTAAGATGGGAGTGCAGTTGATAGAAAGAGCACCTCTGGGTGATGTTTTAGCTTGGGATCAACTATGGTTTCTTGGTTCAACAAGAAACAGTCTTTTGTGGCACTCAGTACAACAGAGACAAAGTACATCGCTGCTAGAAGGGAGCAGTGAAGCTCCAGTATATCTCCATAGATGAGCAGATTGCAGATATCTTTACCAGGCCTTTGTACAGAGTGAAGTTTGCATACTTTCGTGAAAGGCTTGGGGTGGTCGAGATTGCCTTCCTTAGGAAGGGAGATTGATGGCTAGTATGGCTGTTGATGAGGCACAATCCGAGACTTGTGCCCGAATCCTTAGTGGAGTGTGTCCTTGTATGGGATGGTTCCTGTGTGGGACGTTCTCCAGTGTGGAGGGGACTCCTTTGTGGAGTGGATCCTTCTGTGGGATGTTTCCTATTAAAAATTTAACTAGGAAAGTTGTTCTTCAGGATGCATGAAAAAGTTTTGCATGCACAACAGTAAATTAAAAGGCATGCAAAAAATGAGTTTTTGCATGCACTCATATTAGGGTTTTGATAACCCTAATTGGTCAGTGAGATGTTATAAGGAGGTAGGAGGTCACTGACAGATAGATCAGAGTGAGATCAGTTTGGAGAGTTGGGCGACTTTGCTCAGAGGGAGGGCGCACTTCCCAAGGAGAGGAGGACGTTTTGAGTCCAGGTGGAGGATTGAGTAGCTGAGATTTCCAGAGTTGAGCTTCAGCACATACCTACCGATGAGCAGGTGGCAGATATTCTCACAAAGTCCTTGATGAAAAGCAAGTTCGTGTACTTTAGGGAGAAGATGGGAGTGGTTCGAAACACTTTCATGGTTAAGAGGGAGTGTTAAAAGGTTAACTAGGAAAGTTGTTCTTCAGGATGCATGCAAAGTTTTCCATGCACAACAGTTAATTAAAAGGCATGCAAAAAGTGAGTTTTTGCATGCACTCATATTAGGGTTTTGATAACCCTAATTGGTTAGTGAGATGTTATAAGGAAGCAGGAGGTCACCGACAGACTCACTTCAGCAGACAGAACATAGTGAGATCAGTTTGAGGAGTTGGGCGTCTTTGCTCAAAGAGAGGGCGCACTTCCTGAGGAGAGGAGGACGTTCAGAGTCCAGGTGGAGGATTGAGTAGTTGAGATTTCCAGAGTAAGTCTTCTTCGGTGATTGAAGAAGAATTGTGACGATCAGAGATCACATTGGGTGAGACTTGACCTATGGCGAATTTTCGACAGTTGGAAGGAGGGCACACTTTTGCATGCAGAGCTGTAGGGACGCACTCTACTTTGTGCAGGAGCAGGCTTTCATCCCAGACAAAGCAGATCAGGGCTGTGAAGTATAGAGTGAGGAAGTATATCCTAAGACATGTTGAGGCAGATCTTCATAATTATCAGATCCAAACTGACAATAGTGGGGCACATTTCCCAAGAGCGGTAGTTGCAGTTGCTGCAGATCTCAAGTTACATAACCCGTCATGTTCGGTCATTGTATTCTAAAGAGTTCTATGTACCTTTCTTATTCTTACTTTTCTCTGGGCTCGAGAGAGAAGAAATCCCCCATAGGAGCTGGTTTTCCCCATTGGGGTTTCTAGGGTATATTGTGAGTTCATCTATGTGTTTGCTATTTTTATTGGTTGAAGTGTTAAGAGATCTGGCAGTATTTTTGTCTTAAGTCTTTATTGCATTATTGGCTTATAGAGACTCAAATCATTGATGTCTCAGGGTGTCCAGAGCGAGTAGTGACCTCTGGATAATATTAACATGGTATCAGAGCCCTAGTATGGGTCAGGGGAAGCATTCACACTCAGATCCACGAGCAGTGTACCGGATCTGTGTGGTGACTCAGTTTTTGTGAGTTAGATCAATGAGATAGAGACCAGATCTACCATATCTGAAGAGCAGAGCTCAGATCTGCGGTTGTAGAGGTCAGATCTATTAGATCTGTGACTTGGGTGGATAGATCTGAGACAGATCTATCAGATCTGCGCGTTTAGGTACGTTTGAGATCGTGAGATAATGGCTACAAGCATGAGGGTTGATAAGTATGATCAGGTTACGTGCAATTCATGCACTTTGACAGATATAGATGAGTACTCCACAAAAGAGACTGGGAGAGAGTTGGCTCTTAACACGGGCCAGTCATTGAGTGCTTCCACTTCTAGTATATGGTATATAGACAGTGGGGCCTGCAGGCACATGACTGGTGTTTGAGGGTACTTTACAAATCTTGCCGAGGATGGCTTAGATCTTGAGATTGTACTTGGAGACAGTTCTACTGTAAAGGCAGTTGGAAGAGGAACAATCTCCTTCTAGAAAGAGTCTGGAGAGTCTATGAGAGTACGCGATGTCCTTTATGTTCTAGGGTTGAAGAAGAACTTGATTTCAGTGTCTGCTATTGAGGATCGGGGATTACGAGTTATGTTCAGAGATGGAAATGTTCTAGTTCATCCCAAGGGATCTAGAGAGACCTCAACTGTGAGGATTGGAGTTCGTAGCGGAAAACTCTACAAGCATAACTTTGAGCTTTATCATGCTTTGAATAATAATAGCTAGAATGATAATTATGATCTTTGTGACCTGTGGCACAGGAGAATGGCTCATTTACATCATCCTACCTTGAAGATTTTGAGGGAGATTGTGACAGGTATGCTAGACTTTAGCACATAGCACTATGACGTGTGCAAGGGATGTGCTCTTGGTAAGTATGTGAAGACAGTCTTTCCCAAAAGTGACCACAGATCTGCAGGAGTACTTGATTTGATTCATTCCGACCTTTATGGTTGGATGTCCACCATATCATTGAAGGGGTACAAGTACTATGTATCCTTCATTGATGATTTCCCCAGAAAGACCTGTATTTATTTTTAATAAAGTAAAGAATCAAAAGAAGTCTTGTAGAAGCTCCAAGAATTCAAAGCTCTTGTGGTAAACCCGACAGAAAGGAAGATCAATACCTTGTGGTCAGATAATGGCGGTGATTTTACTTCCAAGGAGTTCGATGAGTTTTGCATTCAGGAGGGCATTAAGAGGCAGTTGACCGTTCCCTATACACCTCAGCAAAATGGGGTTGCTGTGAAAAAAAACAAGGCAATTGTTGGTGCTGTTAGATCTATGCTGCATGATCAAGGTTTGTTGGTGCTGCTAGATCTATGCTACATGATCAGGGTTTGCCATTTTTCCTTTGTGCAGAGGCTTGTAACACATCTGTGTACATTCAGAACATGAGTCCTCATAAAGTCTTGGGGAGCAAAATTACAGAAGAGGAATTCCCAGGAAAGAAACCTGAGGTTGGACATTTCAGGATTTTTGGATGCCTTACTCTCATGTCCCTCCAGAGAAGAGGACAAAGTTGGGACCCACAGCTGAAAGACGAATCCTTGTTGGATACAATGAGACTTTGAAAGCCTATCGCATATACATTCTTGCTCTAAGGAACGGTTGTGAGGCGGGATGTGAAATTTGAGGAGGAACGGTCTTTTAGGAAGTCATGCGATTCAGAGAAGGGAAAACAACAGGTTTTTACTCCTTAGGATGATACAGGTCAGAGTGTTGTTCCACAACGAACAGGATCCCAAGTATCTGGGGTAATAGGTTCTTAGATGACTGTGTCCACAGGAACAGAGGCAGAAATTGGTGTAGGATCTTAGGCAATGATTTAAAAACCCGAATCGGAAATCAAACCGGTCAGGGGTCCATTTGGACCGGAATTGGAACTGGTAATGAACCAGAGCGGTTTGATTTCAATGAACCAGACTATTAAAAAATACAAAAAAATTTACAATTTTAATCATAAAAATTATATTTAATATTCCAAGCTATATTTTAAACCATTAGACACATAATATGTATATTTGAAACCATTAGATACATAATATGTAAAGAGTATCAAGAGGGTAAATTGTACTTCAATAAAACTTTTTTTTTATATAAAATAATAATTATAGTTATTACAATTATTTTAAAACAATATTTATTATTACTATTATTAAAAATCAAATAATAATAATAATTTTAATAAAAATAATATATTAACTATTATTAAATATAATAATAATATTTTTTTGACTTTGGAAATAAGGGTTTTAACATTGGTTGGAGGAAACGTGGAGTATGGAGAGGCGCATGTGAAGTGTGGAAGAGCTGAGCATGAGAATTTCCAAGAAGGTGAGTAAGCTGGTGAATGGCAATTGGAAGGGAAGAGTACTGTGGAAGGAAACGCTTGGGAAGAGGCAACAATGTAGAGGAGGCACAATGGAGGAGGGCGTTCAAGGATGAGCTGCGAGGACTTTGTGTGGGATGGCTCGTGAAGAAAGGGTGCAATGTGGATGGGTGAGGGTGCGTGAAGGCGTGGATGGGCAAGGCTGCGTGGAGGAGCAGTTCGCGTGGAAGAGCAGTCCATTGGGGAGAAAACGCCAGTTTATTATGGACTCGGTCGGTTGGGTCTGGTTTGGTAACGAACCGACCGGTTCATGCATCGGGCCGACCAGTTCATTACCAAACCGGACCCTTGTCCGAGTTAAGCACCGGTTTGAAGATCCTTTTTCATTGGCCAGTCAAACCGACCGATTTTCAAAACGTTGATCTTAGGATGGTGGTCAACCAGGATCGGGGTCACAGGTTATAGGCTCTCGAGCCACAGGTTCAACGACTACATGTATTTCTACTTCAGGTATTCAGTCTCATACAATTGATTGGGATGAGGATGAGTAGTTCTCCTCACAAGAGGTTACCTCAGGGAAGAGGAAGCCCAAGTGGCTTCAAGATACCCTGAAGGAAGCTTAGGCAGTGGGAACTCCCAAGAAGAATGTAAGAGAGAGAAAGGCGTCCCATAGGTTTTGTAGTTATTTGGCTATGGTGAGTAGTGTCAGTGAGTCAGAGCCATCTTCCTATGAACAGGTAGCAGGTGAGCAGTTCTGGAAAGACGCCATGTTGGAAGAATATGCTTCCATAATGATGAATGATGTCTGGGAAGTTTTTCCCAAACCAGAGGGAAAGTCAGTTGTGACATCTAGATGGCTTTGTAAGATTAAGCATGCTGCAGATGGTAGCATTGAGAAATACAAAGCTAGATTTGTGGCTAGAGGTTTCTTGCAGGTAAAGGGAGTTGACTATGATGAGACGTTTGCTCCTGTGGCTCGGTATACTTCCATCAGGACTGTGATTTCTGTTGCAACAGAGATGGGTTGGAAGATTCACCAGATGGACGTGATGATCGCCTTTCTCAATGGACTCATAGAGGAGGAAGTGTACATTGACCAAGCGGAGGGATTTGCGGTCCATGAGAGAGAGTCTCATGTGTGTAGGTTGAAGAAGGCCTTGTACGGTCTGAAACAAACTCCTAGAGCTTGGTATTCTAGGATAGATAGTTACTTGCAGCAGTTGGGTTTCCAGAAGAGCGAAGCTAATCCCAATCTGTATTTTATTGTGGTAAATGGGGATCCCCTAATTCTAGTTATGTATGCCGATGACTTGTTCATTACAGGAGTAGAGAAACTCATCAGTGGTTGCAAGAAAGATATTGCTTCAGAATTTGAAATGGAGGACATAGGTTTGATGCACTACTCTTAGGCATGGAAGTTTGGCAGGAGGATGGGCATATTAAATACAATTGGCTTCTTTATTTAAGTCTTCTGCATGCAAGGACACATGCAATGTAGAAAGATCTTCCTTGTTGTCACTTTCTAACAGTAGCTGCCCCAAATGTGTCATAAATCTCTTCTTACATCCCCCCTAACATAGCTAATAATAAAAACTCTTACAAATCCCCATCAATTAAGAATTTGATTTTTGACATTTTTTGTATTTTTTCTCACTTTTTTGACTTGTTTGGCTTTATGTGAAATAAATGAAAAATAAAGTGCTCAAACACTTAGGAAAGTGGGTTTACGAGTAAAGTGGGTGCTCTTGGTTAGAAAATGAGCACCCCCATGGCCAAAAAGACCTCTAGACCACACTTTTATCACTTTTTCATTTTTTTTAATCAAACCATTAAAAAATGGCTTGGTTTTACAGAAAAATATTTTTTTCTCAGAACTTAAAAAAACCTAGGGGGACCTAATTCATGTCCATATGACTAAAAAATAATGCCTAGCATGGTTTAATACATTGACATTTAGGCTCTAATAACTTTCTAAGGCCTAAACACCACGCCGACTACCCCAACTTTGGAGGATTGAGTGAAAAATTAGAAAATTATTAGTCATTTGTTTAACAACAAATAATTTCCAAGGAAAAAAACACTCTGGGCTAGTCGTATTAATGTCAGTACATTTTATTACAATTTCTAGTACATAAAGATAAAGATAAAGATAAAGAACATAAAGATACCATGCTAGTACATTTTATTACAATTTCCTCGAGGGGGTATGAAGATGTGGTACAAAAAATAAAAAGGGGCCTAGAAGGCCTGATGGACGTTTGAACTCTGATAATGAACACTTTGACAAGCCTTCGGTGGTTCACTCAGGATCCACTAAGTGCATTTTAGTGGATAACAAGGTCGAGATTTCTAGAGCGAGTAGCAACCTCTGGAATATTATCAAGTTGTACTTTACAACTTTTATGGGGTTCTATTTGGTTATTACTATTGAGGTCGATTTTCTTATGTGGCACTTGGCACAGATGTTGAGGCACTATTTGATGATTTGGCACCTTAGCACACATGTTGAGACTTATTGGGATCATCTAGTCTTCATCTCAAATCATGAGCAAATCTCAGCCCTTGATCTACACTTCTTCACATGGATCGACCCCCCCTTATGTATCGATCGATTTTCCCAACGACTTGATTCATGGAGGATATTTTGACCAGTGATTTGCTTTAGTAGGCTAGCACATGGTATTGGAACATGGTTTCAGTTATACACATGGTTTTAAGGAGGCACACGCTGTTTGGCATTATTTTAATATTGTTTTGACATGGTCTAGCTAGTTCGTCGTCCTAGAGGAATTACTTGACACTTTATTGATTACCTTGGTGAGATCTTGCACATGGATCAAGGATCTTAGCCATTTGATTTGTGACAAGCTCATGTCTTGGGATCATCACTCATTATTGAACTCATGGACATGGTCCAAACGTATTCGCCCTCTTTGTGCTATAAAAGGAGAGGTCGAACTCATTGTGACTCATTGGATTGGAGACATAATGCTGAAACAATAATAAAGATTTAGGATTATATAGTGAAGCAAGTGTTCCTTTTGTGCTTAATGATAATATAGTAAATAGATTTCCAAGTTTGCTTTCCATAGTAATGATCTATTTCCTCAACAAAGCTTAGGAATATCTTTTAATTTGGTTTTGCTGAAGTAAGTAATGGGGATTGACTTGTTTCCTCATTATTTGATTGATAATTGGATGAATATAGGGATTAGTTGTTTTTCTCCTTATTTTATTTTAATTATTGATATGTTTTTGGTGATTTATCTAACCTTTGATGTGAGCTTGTTTTAGGTATTGGATTGACTTGTTTCCTCCTTATCATTTCAAGTTTGCAACAAACAAGTGGAGCAAATTGGCTAGTTGAACCTCCTTATCATTTCAAGTTTGCAGCAAAGAAGTGGAGCAAATTGGCTGGTTGAACTTCAAGTGGGACAAGCAATGAATTGACTAGTTTCCTCCCTTTCTGTGAAGATCTACAAAGTTGCTATAGTTGAAGGGTTCTATAGACTCCATTCGCCATATTAGTATTTAAAAGGCACTGGTTTCTCCCCTCATCTTGTTTTGTTCTATGTACTTCTCCCCTACTTTCACTATTTCTACTACTACTAAAACTCATTTTCTTCACCATTGTAACTAGCCATAAGAGCTAGATTCACTTTCTTGGGAAGGTGGTACACATGCCTTTCTTTATTGTACCTAAGAACAAAATAAGTAATAAAGGAAAGTAAACACACCTAAAGACCTAAGTGTTGATGTTTCTCCAGGTTGCAGCATTGGGTAGACATTCTCCTAGATTGGTCTTGTTGACTTGATGAAGGGGGGATGATACATTCACTCACGGGGCTATGCTAGTGGTGAATGACCCTGGGAGGGGCAGTCATACAATCACACGGGGCTTTGCTAGTGGTGATTGGCCCCCAAGGTGCTCTAACTTGCCTGCTCCAGGATGGAGTGATCTATGATTCTATTCTATTTTAGAGTGTTTGACTTTTTTATTTGATAGGCGCTTTCATCCCCTTGTGGAATATGCAAAGTCTAATAAAATGTTCTATTTGACATAAGTTCCAAGAAGTGTCTGGGACTTCTTATAGTGGTTCAAATCAAAATTAGAGCTCAATGGGTGAATAGATGTGCATGTGAGGAGATGAACATCGACAAGGACAACTTTTCTATGATGAAGAAATAACCAAGAAGTGAAGTCAACCATTGAAGAAGTCCCAGATAGCATTGAAGAAGTTCTAGAGAAGATTGAAGACAAAAATGGGCAAGTTGGCCTAGAAGAAAGAATAAATCTTCCCTAGTAAAAGTGCAAGTCGGCCCCACTAGTGAAATTCAAGTGAACTGAAGAATATAAATAAAGTGTTCACACACTTCAGTTGTTCACTCATCATCATCACGTCTTCTTCTCTCTCCTAGTGTGCAATTTCATCAAAGCATAGTGAAGGTCAAAATGAATAAATTTTGGGGTATTTCTATTGTCTCTAGAAGTTTGCTACCCTTGCCAAGGTTTCTTCTTGCGAAGGGCGAACCTCTTATCTTTCTAGGGTTCCTCTTCATGATTGGTAATGTAGTTGTAATATTGGACTGATTTCTTTAGAGAAAAGTTGTTGGGTTTTCTCCCTTATTGGGTTTCCCAGGATAAAATTCTTGTGTCTATTGTGCATGGATGTGTTTCTATGATCTTGTGTTTCCGCTGCAATTTAAGTTGAAATTTTCAGTGTGCATTTATTCAATGAAAACTGTGGGATGAAATGAATGTTTGAAATCATTATGAAATAATTGTCAAGATCTGAAAAATGTAAGAAAATTCAACACTAAGAAGATAAGAACTAAACACAGTCTAATGGATGTCTATCTTGCGTTCGTTATCATGGTGAATGTCCTTTTTTTAACTTGCCAGTTTGTTTGCTTTATATAGCTTATTTACAGCAAGTAATTTCATGTGTGAATGCTCTTTTACATCTCTAGCATTTTGTAATGTTATGTTGAATGACTTGTTATTTTATTTCAGCATTATTTCAAGTTATCATCTTACTTTGCATGCTTACTATTGCTGGAAATTAAACTAAATAAGTTCAACACTAATAACTTCATAGTAAAAAGGGGTTCTAAGTCTTGACCTTTAGCAAAGATTGCACTTATACATAACTTATTCGAAATAAAGGTAAGTGTTGAGATGCTGAAAATAAAGTGAAATGGAAGAAGTGTTTACTTGAGTTGTAACAATTTCACTTAAGGAAAACTTCTTAACTTGCAAAAAGGTAAGTCTTGACCTTTAGCAAAGATCGTCTTTACTCAAGGCCAACACTTGCCTTTTTTCAAGTTACAAAGATTTCCTTGGGTGAAATTGTTACAACTCAAGTAAACACTTTTCCATTTCACTTTATTTTCAACATATCAACACTTTACTTTCAAATAAGTTATGTGTAAGTGCAATTATCTTTATGTTTCATATTCAAATGCTATGATTCTTAGCACTTATACTATCAATTCACACTTCTTCAGGAAACACATGTGTTGATGCTTTTAATTATCAAGACACTATTGAGTTGATTAATTTTTATTGCAAGAGCATATGTTGTGATTGAAGGAATTTGTGTACTAAGTAGCAGTCTTTCACCATTAAAATCACTTTGAATTCATCTTGGTTAGGAATCACTTCACTTATCTTTCTATTAGCCATTTAGGAGACTTGGATTGCACACATACTTTTACTTAAGATCTCCTAACCATCAAGTTGTGTACTTCATTTTGAACCCATCCAATTTCCCCCAAGTACATTTGGTTTTCCTACAAATCAACTGAGTTAGTACTTATGAAAGCTAGCTCGTCTTGCACTGTACCCTTTTAGGCTTGCATGCTGAACCTTCAGTTTTTATTTTGAAAAGATTAGTTGGGGACACTTCCTGTGGTTAGTCTAGATTTCTTTTAGGAGTCTAGGAGACCTATAGAGAGAGAGGCCTACTTGTGTGACACTTAGGGGTAGATCTCTATGGTTTTGCTGGTCTAAGCAGCCAATTGTCCTTGTAATCATAGTAGCGCTAAATTTTGCAACAACATGACTCTAAACTACATCCTTTTTTTGTTTTATTTTGATTTCATAAATTTTTGGAGTTATTATGATATTCTTTCCTATATGCTTGGTTTCCATTTAGTGTAACTTTTTATCATTTATCATGATTACCTCTCATGGAAAACTACTAAAATTTTCAGTTTAGTTTACTATAATGCAAGCATTTTCCTTTGAAGATTTGTTTAATCCTTCATATCACATTAATCACGAGACTGAATATAGCAGTGAATTCAATTAGTAATTAAAATTAAAATTGATATATAACCTTGTTAATGAGTAGTTGAAGTCTTTTGCGAAATAATATTTTCAAATATTTGTCATGAAAGTAGATTTTTGTGTTAAATATTCATTAATATCTTCTTTTTTATCAATATAACCTAGTAGCATCTTTCCAGGTATTGTTTCGTTATGGCACCATGGAACAACAAAGGACATGGCTTATTCCTCTATTGGAGGGGAAAATTCGATCCGGATTTGCGATGACAGAGCCTCAAGTTGCATCCTCCGATGCCACTAACATAGAATGCTCAATTTTACGGTATTGGTTCCCAAATCCATTTTCAAACAGTTTTAGTGTTGTTCCAATTTATTTTGGGTGAAAATTAACTAAAATGTATTTATCTTCTTGCATGTACACATCAAATGGGTTTTGATTGTATATATTGAGATTCTGAGTAAAGGGATACTAAAGGATTAGAGTATAAATGAGAGGATGATAGTTTGTTGTAGGAACATTCCTGCAAAATCTAATTATGAAGAAAACCGTAAGGAATGTGTGTCAAAGAAATCAATCGTGATATGAGATAAAGCATAGGCACAGTCCACATCAAATGGGTTTTGATTGTATATATTGAGATTATGAGTAAAGGCATACTAAAGGATTAGAATATAAATGAGAGGATGATAGTTTGTTGTAGGAGCACTACTGCAAAATCTAATTATGAAGAAAACCGTAAGGAATGTGTGTCAAAGAAATCAATCGTGATACGGGATAAAGCATAGGCACACGATTGTGAAAGGGTAGTGCTTAGGCACACATAAGAGAAGCACACAATGGGTTGAAGTGCTTGACGTAATTGTGTTAGCATGAGCGTGACAAGGGGTATAGATGATGAGAAGCATACATAATGAAGTGCACATGGCGAGCATAACAAACGTTCATGACAAAGAACACAACAAAGGAAGATAAAAGGTTACACAAGGGAAGTTGAAGGATGAAGTGATGTGGAGAAGAAGTGACAAGCAAGTTAATTAGTCAGATGAGGAGGTAGTTGATGAGGTTCTTGGAAGATGAATGCTCGTATCAGGTAGAATAAATAGGATACCAAATTTTACAATAGGTTGAGTATTTGAAGCATTACTCATCGCGTTGGTTGGGCAATGCCTATTACTTTCTTTGTGCCTGAGTGAGATTACTTAGAGTAATTCGAGTCTTTAGTTGGTATTGAACTACATAGAGCCAAAATGTTTGAGCTATCTCCAACTTGAGTGATTCACTTTAAACAAAACAATGTCGAGCAGAGCTTGGCGAAAACCTTTGCCTCTAGGATCTTTCTTTGGTGATTCCATATCTCTATTGGAATCGATGGTAGCTTCAGAATGGTGACTGATTTGTCCCACTTAGTGATTAGAAAATAGAAGAATGGTTGAATCATCAGTCAACAATTCTTCACCCCTGTTGAAACCCTATAGGTGACTCTATAAGAGGCACTTGACCTGAACTAAGAAATTAGTGAGTGGAACAACATAATCTTTGTTTCGATATCTCCTGCAGCTATAGGATATTGATCCAACTTGCCTTAAAAACAAAGGTAGGGACTAATTGCTATGTAACTTTCCCTTGTTTATATCACAATCTTCGTCACTGCATCACATTATTATATAATTATTTGTCCTTTTCGACTTGTCCATTTTCTTATGAATGCTATCACATCTTGTGACTGTCACAAGGTGTGCTACATTGCTACAAGATTAAAAGTTATGCTATTCTCTAGATCCTCATTTCCAAGTGTTTATCATTATTAATTAGAGAACTGTATTGACCATAACTGGGGTGGCAGGACTATGCATGGTTGCCAAAAATTTCTGTTAAAAGCAGTGTTGAAAACCTCGCCGAAAAATTGACGACTTTTTAAAAAGTTGCGAGTTTTTCCCTAATCCGAAAAATCGGGTGGGAAAAATTGATATTTTTTAAAAAGTCGTGGAGGCGCGACTTTTTCCAATTGAAAGTCGCAGCTTTTTAGTAAAAAACGCAGGTCAACCCAAAAAGTCGCCCAGGCCTCCATAATGGAAAAAATCGCCAAGGAGGCTTTTTCACAGTTTTAAAAACTCGTTTTTTTTATAAAATTGATGAGTTTTGTACAAGTGACATTGATGTCAACAATACTAAATGGTAATGTTAAATTCTTAAAGTAAAAGGATGGAAAAAATGAAAGATAAAGATAATGTCACTTTACCATTAGCATTAATTGTTTCAGAATGTTTGAGAGTGGTTCCAACCTCATCGGACTTCATATGCAAAAAGTAGAATTTTAGATCCCATTTAGAATTCAATAGACTTAATGGTTTTCAGGATTTCAGGATTGCAACGTTTCCACTGGATTTTATCATGTATGTGGAGAAGGGATTGGAATTTAATGAAGCACATCAAGCTCTCTATGTACCTTGATGTTGGTGGTGTCGATGCCTGATTGTTGAAGTTGATTGAATTCCTTTATCATGACCTTAATAAGAAAATATACCCTTCAATCAAGCAAAATCACTTATTAAGCATGGGAAGCTCTTTCTATCTTATTTTAACGCTTGGATTAAGAAGTTTCATCAAAATTGTAGGGTGTTAATTGATGTCCTTGGAGGATCAACTTCGAGATTAGAGGTAGAGGCAAGGGCTAGAGCCTAGAGGTGGGGGAACATGGTGCTTTTGATGAATAGGATCCCAAACATAGACAATGATTTTGATGATTATGTTTTTTCGATTTTGATTTAGATATGTATTGCACTTGGTGCAATTTTGATAATATTTTGTCTCTAATGGTTTGGAATCATAGCTTGGTATCTTTAATATATATTTTTTTCATTAAAATTGTATAATTTTATGTATTTTTTAGCAGTCTAAGTCATTGAAATCAAACCGCTCCGAGTTATTTGTATCCACTACATCTATATATCAGCGCTTTCTCCATATTTATGTTCCAAGGTGTTTATCTGATGTTATTGTTACTTTATATGCTTAAAATTTTGAAAAAAATGAATGGATTTTTTACTTTTTTAAGTTTGCCGACTTTTGCCGATTTTTCCTGATATTTTTCCCGATGTTGCCGAAAAGTTGTATTTGGGATCCTTGCCGACTTTTTGCCAATGGCGACTTTTTCAACATTGGTTAAAAGTACAAGCAAATGAGTGAAGAAGAATTTTCCTATTATGCAATGACAAATAAGACATAACATGTGATAGATTAGTATCTGCAACTTATATGGTATATACCTTAATCTTGATATGGTATTGTTTATGTAGGACCTGGTAGCCCCAAGATTGGCAAGTGAATCGATTGCTAACCGACAAAACTATGGTTTCCCAACCCAACGTTTCAGTACCATAAGGGAATCCTCTTTTAGGTTTCCTAGGCCCAATAGTAAACGAGCCCAGACTAACCAAGGGAGAGACCTATTATCACACAACTTGTAGTTGTCCCTAAAGGTATCCCATCCGGGATGGTAGAGGAGATGTACAACTAAAGAGGTGACCCAAGAGATGCCACGGTTCCCAATGCAAGCTAGGAGTCACGACAACAGAGGCACTCTTCACTTTAGATCAAGATGAATCAAGATCAAGGGGGAGACCCTATGATCACTCAAAAGTGATTGGACCAAAACAAAGGTTCCTAGGGATGTGTAAATGACAAGCTACAGAAACTAATGCAAGGTTAGGTGGACCTAGAAGTTTAAGTGTGGTTGAAAGAGGCTTAAGGAATGATTTATGTTTCAACCAATGAATGATTTAGGCCACATAATGAGATCAAAGGACAAGATCTAGTACCATGAAATACACAAGTGGGACCCACTTCCTTGGGATATGGAAATGGTTCAAATGGGACCCACAAGGTGAAGTTAAGGGTGCAAATGGTACCAAGGGGCATGTAATGAGTAGATCTATGGATCTAAGATGGAATTAGAAATGCCCACATATGGGATCTAGGAAATGACACAACTCCCAAGGAGTGCGAATTGCCCTAGGTGGACTAGTGCCTTGATGGATGGGCTAATGGAGTCAAAAGAGATGTGGAAATGTAGATCGGGACACCTAGGGTGCAAATCAAGTGGGCTATTCAAGATGTGATGGTTGGATCTTAGTAGATCTAATATTTCACCAAGTGACCCAAGTGGACAACAATCCCCCAAAATGAGGAATGATACCCCCAAGGCAGAACTTCACAAAGTGAGATACTAGGTAGGGGTTTCAAGGTATGCTCTTTTCAAATCAAGCGGGATCACAACCACCCATGTCCTAGAAGTGGGCAAACTCAAACACCCAAGGAGTGCGACTTTGCCCAAGGAGGGCTAAATGCATGGGATAGTGTGTCAAAACAAGTCCAAAGACCACCAAACTTTAGATCCAAGTAGTTTAGGCAAGTGTCAATGTGGATCTAGAAAATCAAAGTGATCCAATGGCTAGATCTCCATAGATCTGAGATGGAAAATGCATCACCAAATTGACCCAAGTGGGGCACAACCTTCAAAATGAGGAATGGGGCCCACAAGGCAAAAATCAACAAGGTGAAGCACTAGGGGTAGGTTATCAAGTGAGGAGAGTATGAATCAAGTGGGATCTCACCTACCCATCTCTTGGAAGTAGCCCCAATAGCCTCCCTCAAGAAGTGTGACCTCCCTTAAGAAGACTAATGTGCCTTGGAAAGTGTGTCAAATGAAGGCCAATCCTCACCAAACTATAGATCCGAATTGCCGTGGATGCTATAGGGTTTTCAATATCTTACCCAAAGCCAAGCTAGATCCAAGTAGATCTAAGAAAAAGTGAAAATGAGGGTTTTAATCAATTAGGTTTTTTTGTGATCTAGAAATTATGGATAAGCCAAGGAAGAAGAAGACCATACCTTTGGAGCATACCTGGATGAAGAGATGAATGCTAGTTGAGATGAGGATTACTTTTGTCAAAGATCAAATGAAGAATTTTTTTGAAGCCCTCTTGCCAAATCGATTTTCTCCAAGCCACATGTGTGTCCCTCTAACCTGTCAAAACCAAGGAGCAAAGCATCAATCAATTTAACATGTTGAAAGTAGATACAAGCAAGAAAGAGATAAGCAAAGAATAGTTGGTACAAAGACAAAACCACTCCCTGTTTAACCAAAACGTCCTCCTCCAAGCTTGAAGGGCAAGCCTCCCCACCAATTCGCACTTGTCAAAGAAGTCTTATCCACTTGTAAAAAGATATGGCAAAATATGCAAGATAGCTACAATAGATCCTCCAGTGCAATGGACAAAAGCATTTACAATCAAAGCAACCAACATCCACTCCAAACCCAAGCATGTATTCCAAAAGATAGAAATTTTATTCCAAGAGCCAAGAGCCAAGAGCCAAAATCTCTAGATGATTTTACAATGAGAAGCTCTCCCCTTTAAATAGTATGGAGAGAGGCCATAATCCTAACCACTTTTTGAATGAGTGGCTAAGATTAAAAGATCAAAAGATCTAATCAATGGTTGAGATGAGCTCAACAATAAAATACATGGATCAATAATAAAATATAACAATATGTGGACAAACTCACCCTAGGAGAGGGGATCCCACCAAAATATAATGATAAGACATAAGACATAGCTCATGGTGGGTCCAAGGAGTAATTTCTAACACCCTTGGTCAATCCCCATGGCACAATATCTAAGAATAAAAGACCAAGACACCAAATCGTGCCTCTCTGGGAAAGTCGTGAGCCTTGGAAGGCTCCAGAAATCATCAAAAAGTGCCAAAAGTAGCCCAAATCGAATTCTTCAATAGCCATTTTCACCATTTCTAGACTGCCTCGGGAAGTGTGAAACTGCCCAAACTGCCTCCTAGGGTGCTTGCGCTGTCAAGGTGAGGGCACCAAGCTGTCTGGGAGGGGGGTAATATGGTAATATCAAGTGGCTGGACTACCCCCTCCATGCACAGCGCCCTAGGTGATCTCACCCAATCTCTGCTCTGCTCTAACAAGGCCTCTGATAGACCAAATCTGCACTAGGATAGCCAACTGAGGCTAAAAATCACTGTAACTGCCCGAAACTGAAAACAGACTATCCCATTGGACTCAGAAGGTCCAAATCCATCTAAGAAGTGTACTCATACACCATATAAACCTCTGCATGGTCCAAAATAAATACTCATCATATTCGTCAGGCCAAATAATAATAATCTGTAAAAGTGCTGAAAAGGCACAAATCATCATCATAAGCCTGCAACCACTGCATAAGCCCACCATGGTAACCTGCACCAGACCATATATCATCTATCTGTAGCATCTGAGGTCTGCTACCTCATGTCCTGTGGTTGACTTTTGGTTAAACTGGGTTTTACCAAGTCAACATGACCAAAATATAACTCAAACTGTCATCAAGCTGCTGCAAGGTGTCAAAGGTTAAAACATGCTCTACAATCCATTAAAAAATTAAAGCAACAAGCAATCATTATTGGCGATCTAAATCCAAATATAATAGGTCATTAATTATTATTTATTACTCAGATTAGACTTTCAAGGTCATACTCACTTCATAGTTGTGATCAATTTGCTAGTGAAGGGTGAAGGCTAAGAATAACATGGTTAGGCCAAAGGATGACTTATTGACTTAACACTATGACACTTTGGAAATGGACAAGGGAATACACACCATAGCATATAGTGGACAAGCAATAACATAGGGAATGGCCTTGTCTCACAAATGGGTAAGTTGTTCAAAGAGTGTTTATTCACCTTCATAGATGTGCACAATCCATAATACAAATGAGGCCAGCAATCTTTTTGATATAGAGTTTAAGTTCCATTTCTTTTTGGGCCTAAAGTTTCCATAGCTTTTGATCTATGTGTGTTTATAAACACATTGCATAGATTTACATTTAATTAGGCTTCTTGCTGCAGGTGTGTTTTGAAGCCACTCGTTTACCTAAGCACTTCTAGGTGTGTCACAGACAGCTTGTTTACCTAGGTATTTACATTTCATAATAGATATAACATTTGATATTTCATAGCCATTTTCATTTGGCTTGCCTTTCATTCATGTATGTTGAGAAACACATTGCATGAATGGGCTTTTCATACAAGATACAACATTTCATTTCCATATTTTGTATCAATGGCAGCACTAAAGTTTCAGGTTTAGCCAACAACATCTTTAGTGAATAGGGGGACTTCTCAAGGAAATCCAACTCACCAAAGGTAAGTTTTGTCACCAACTCAGAGCCGAGACACAATAAACATGGAAGCGTATCCAATACAGAGGCTACAGTGGGGAAATGTCCTCCATGCCACTAGTCAAGTAGTAAGTCAAGGTAATGAACAAAACGGGTAGGTAATGGATGGATGAAGACAATGAATAGTGAGACCAACACTAGCAAGCCAAAGTATGGTGGGAATGATCTCCTCTAATCTCCCTAAGGAGGGTAAAATCGATGAGTATAGGCCAAGAACTTATGAGTCTGAGTAGGGACAATATGATATCTATATATATATAAAGTACAACCAGGTCCAGATATCTATATGATCACCAGATCATGATGCTAAATACTAAGACATGCTATAAGAATGAATATAAAAGCAATACAACCATAACACCAAAATATATCTGCTGAGTCATATACTTGAATGCTCATCATCTGAACCAAAATCTATCCTCTGAAACTGCTGCTGTAACTTTGGGCACTACTGATTGCTCTGTATAAATGGCTAAATGGCTACATCAATCCTCTCTCTGAGTGTCTTGAAACTCAGTCATGGCATGGGGAATATATCTGTTGTCCATAATCTGACAATGATCCATAATAGATGCTCATGTTAGCATCTCAAATGCAAAGGAACTAGCTGAATAGTGCTCTGGAATCTGAAAAATAAAGTATGGTAGCCCAACTACTATATATGTGATAACAAGACCCTAACCAAGCTCTTTCTAAGGTTACTTAGGATAACCCAACCAACCCCAAATACTGACCTAGCTATGTTTTTATCAGATGAGACTGCCTGATTAAAATATTCAAGATGAACAGGACACAATTCAGTATTTAGTAAATATATGCTATGAACAAGTAAATAAAAGATACAATGAAATAAATCGCTTATAGAAAATAAATAGACAATATGAGCAACTTGAAGTAGGTAAACCCAAAACCAGGGATTATAGTCAATTAGGATTGTCTAGCTGCTATAGCCCTTCTAACCACCTACAAAGTCCAACTATGATGATCAATGTTTCAAAGCAGTAACCTGGGAGGCTCGATCATACCCCTGGCCATACCACTTGACCCCTTAGACACGTGAAGAATAAACTTCTCGAATGCTGTGTTTGGTGCACTATTGCGATTAAACGATCAAGAGGTTGGTTTTAGGGTTCCTACGGGGTCCTCGATATACGCAAGGTATGTGGGGTCCAAGTCCATGCTCAGTGTTGTTTAATGCAATACTACTCAACTAGGGGTACTAGATTGGAGTCAAAGGGGATGTCCAACATCTTGCACCTAACGAGGATGTAAGGAAATGTGTTCCAACACTAGTCATTGTACTAGTAGAGATCCCCTAGACTGCAGTTTTACCTTCCTAACGACAACTCCTGAAATTCTTTATGGAAGTTGACACACATCTTCTACCTTTAATACCCAATTGTGGATTGAGCCATAATAAGCACGATATGCACTATTTTCGTTATGAAATTCTCAAGGTATCATTCAAAGGATGTAACTCATAGCGCTTTTAAATAATTCCGAGTATAACACTTTAGTGAACCAATAGTAAAGCAATGACTTGAAATAATAATCTCAATTATGTAGTCAACCAACAATGATTTTAGATACCCAATTAAACCAATAGCTAGATCTTTCCAAGAACAAAACGAAATAGATATCCAACAATCAAAAGGCAACAAAAATTATTGACTAGATCCTTAAGCTTTTATGATGATTCAATCCACTATATTCTCTCAATATGCTAATCTCAAAATAACTGAATATTAGCAAACTCCTCAATTAACAATATGAAGCCTTAGCAAATCCTCAATTGATCATGAAAGTATGTATTCTAAAATATTTTGAAATGATAACTCTAGGTCTTTGAAATATTAATAATATTTTTCAACACATCGTTTAAAAAATCTCATTATCTAGGCATTCACTTCACAAAATAAATCTAGCTTACTAACTTGGCAAAGCACTCTCCAAATTTTGAATACTCATAATTGAGGAATAATCGTGCTTATTAGGCACCCATAAGATCACAAGTTACCTTCACAACACAATCCAAATCACAAGAAATAACTAAAACAATACAGACCAGTTTCTTGCTCAAGATGGTGATGATATTTGGCAAATAAAAGATGAGAAATGTAGACAATAAGAAAATAAACAACAAGTATTTCAAAAGCTAATTTTTAAACTTCCAACCATGTCATTGGTGAAAGAATTTCCAGTGTATCATAGGTAAATGAGCTATTATCATCACCAAACATATATTAGTTTTTGAGTGGGGTAGCTCGGACAGGTACCTCTACATTGGCGGTGTCTAGCGTGTGAATGTGTCCGAGCGACACTCTCTAGGTGAACACTTTATGAAGTGATTTTATAAAATGACTTATATTTTTAATGGCTAGAGTGACTTTTAGAATATTTGAGTGACTTAAATACTTTAAGTCATCTCAATGAGAGATTAAGTCACAACTGTAGATCTAGTGAGGCCAAGATCTAATCTTGACCATTAAGATTCAGAGGTAGCGGAAAAGTCATTAATGAAATTATAAAAAAGACCTAAGGAGAGTGGAGAGACACATTTTTGAATGAGAGAATTTTGAAGAGTTGAAGAGAAGAATAGGAGAGATTACAGCATGGATGGGCCCAAATCCCTTGGAAGGAGGACACAAATCCCAAGAATATCATACAACAGATTTGGGCACAGAAATTGAGGAAGATACAATGTTGATTTCAAGGCCTATACATCATGGATATGAGCAGAGCGTAGATTGCACTAATCTCGAGAAATTCTGTATTGTTCAACATGTGTGGGAGGCATTGAAATTGAGGTGGTTGATATTTAATTTCTATTGGTCCGTACAGAGCTGTATGAAGGCCATACAACAAATTTTGGGCATGTTTTTTCTGAGTTGGGCATTGTTATCACACAACTTGTAGTTGCCCCGATTGGATGATCCTATCTAGGATGGTAGAGGATCCAAGCAACGGAAGAGGTGACCTAAGAGGGTCTCGATCCCCGGATGGATTGGTTGTCACGCCAATTGAGACACTCTTCGCTTTATGTCACCAAAGCCCAAGGTAACAAAGGGGAAGACCCTGATCTAACCCAAAGGGATAGATCCAAACCAAATCACTAGATCAAACTATATGGATAGAGTACGTAAGGTAATAGGTTGATGGAACCCAGATGTTAAGTGATGGAGCCACTATAGGGGTTATGTTTGAGTTGAGAGGATTATGATTAATGAATTAGCAACCCATTGTGTTTAATTAAGTGACTTAAGAATTTAGTGAAAGGTCTAGGATCTAGGTGCTAGTTCAAATGATCAATTTTACTACCATGGGGAGATTGAAGGTAGATCTTGTGAAAGAGACCAAAGTAGTAGATTTATAAGAGATTAGGGCTTTCTAACCCCTTGGTGAGATAGCTTGAGGATAGATTTGACAGTATCAACGCTCATAAGCAAAACCCGAATCACAAGCCAACCGAAAGGTGAGCAAACCTAGGAGGGGGAATGGGTTGAGGAATTGTGCCTTCCAGATAAGGGTGATGGAGTCCTCCAAAGATGACGCCCTTGAAAACCCTCTTTGGGATAAGGCTAAAGATAAAAAGCCAGAAAGGATTTGCCAAGAAGTTAAGTTGTGTGACCTAGAGAATTTTTATAAGTTACGGAGTTAGGGTTTGAAAATAAAACTAAGTGATGACTAATGGAATAGATCTTGAAAACAAAATAAAATTGATGGGACTTACCTATATGTCTTCTATATGCCAAGTGCAATGAGGCTCTAACCCCCTTGAATCAATTTTTGGCCAAAATGATGAGGTCCAAGATGAAAACGATTTGCCCAAGTTGCGGTAGTGCGCCCTCCTTCCTACAAAGACAAGCTACTGTGAGACTTGATTCACAAGATGAAAAGTAAATGATGCAAGATAAATCAAAGAGCATAATTAGTGATCAAAGATACAATGTAAACTATTCCGTGATTGTTGAACTCATCCAATGGACAGATCCGAAGAAACCCCACGAAATCTCTCCAAGTGAAGTCGCCCTCCTGCAAATCACACACTATATCGAGCATATATAACATGGAAACATCATCATATAGCTGGAACGTCTTAGGCTATTCGATCTACAATCAAGCATGCGAACAATCTTCAACAAAGACACAAGATTTCCCCAAAAATTTCTTTTATTGCCAATAATCCAGAGCGAAAAGTCCCTTTACAATGAGAGGTTCCTCTCTCTTAGATAGATTCGAGAGAGACCAAAACCCTAACAACTTTTTGAATGAGTGGTTGAGATTAAAAGATACAATGTAGGTCATCAACGGTGGATATCTTTTTATTTTTACATTACATGGATCAATGATCAAGTCAAAGAGGGGGTGCACTTTTTCCCAATGGCACCCTAGGAGGGGCCAATACAACATAACGTCATGATATAATATGCAATAGCATCATAAGGGGGGTCACTAGGGGCATAAATCACCCTAGGACTCAACCTTTTACAAAGATATAGCATAGTGACATGATATGCATAAATGATCAACCATCAAGTGCGCCCCAAGGGAGAAGATGTCCTCTCTAGGACAAGGATAACATCAAGTGGAGACCATCCCAGATGAAGCAAATCCATGTAACATGCCTCTAGAGCCATATCTCATCATCATCAATCATCACCATGCCATTTCCTCACCCACATAAGTCAAATCGATTTTCCTAGTGAAGCCATGGTCATTTTTTCTGAATAAAAACTGTCTGTTCATCATGCTGGAGAATAAAATCATCATTAGTCCACTTCCTTTGCCCAAAATCACCACCTAAGTGCAGCAAGTGAATCAAAGACATGAAATCTACTAATTGTGACTACACATACTTCATATGTCCATCAAAATATGCGTCTAAAGCCCAACACCACATCCATTATATAAAAATTGCCATAAAAAATAATAATAATAATCACTATAACTGCTGCAAAATGGCCACAAACTGAAAATTGAGCATGGAAATGGTGTACTGGATACATCTAGAGGATAAGTAAGCAATTTCGAACACTGTAGGCACTGCCTCGGGAAATGTGTTGACTAAGTCAAACTAGGTTTGACCAAGTCAAGTACTCAAACTGAAGGTAGATCATTAATTTGGATGGTCTTGTATGCATATTAGATGAATAATGCTCACAAGTTTATGTTAATAACCGAACTAAAACAAGAAATACATAACAACAACCACATAATCAATAAAATATACATGTGTGAGAGAAACTGTCAAGTCTTTCATGAAGCTCCCTATATATGCTCACTCACAGACTTAGACAAACTGCTAGGATGGGTGAAGTGGAAAACAAGGCTAGGATATTGGGGAAGGACTTGATAACTTCAACACTGTGATCTCTTGGACATGAGGGAAAAGGGAAAGCCACTTAGACATATGTTGGATAGAAGACACTAGGGAATGGCGGTGCCTCACAAATGGGTAGAGTGCTTGGAAAGCTTCTAGTAGACTCTAGACAAGGAACCTTTTGCATTTAATTTATTGTCATCTTTTTTGCACATTTATGATTTAACATTTAAGATTCAACATTTAACATTTAACATTTGATCATCTTTCACTAGCCAACCTCCAAGGGCAGGTGCCCTGAATAGCCTTGCGGGCCTCAGATAATGACTCGGTCCTGAATAGCCTTGCGGGCCTCAGATAATGACTCGGTCTTTCCACCATTGCCCGCCACCGTCCATAGGTGCGATGGAGTTACCACCCTATTGCCCTATAGGGGCAAACAACCTTACATCATACAAGGGATGAATGCTCGTCCCTTGGCCACTGGCTAGCTATGGAAGACATTTTATTTGCTTAGTGTTTACCAACATTGTTTGTAGCTGACTTTTGCATCCATGTAGATATAGCATTTATGCGTTCTGATGCTTTTTGTAGGAGTACTTGTTTTCGAGGACTAAAGGATAACATCCCGGTGACATAAGCCACACACTCCAGAGCTGAGACACAAGGTAAACATGGAGTCTATCCAACAAAGAGATCTAAGTGGGGGGAGTCCTCGATCTCACTAGTCAAAGTACAAGTCGGGATTAGACCAGAAAATGGAAGACAGATGAATGGAGAAGAGTGAAAGGGGATGTCATCAAAGCAAAAGTAGGGCTAAGTCTATGTAAGGTAGGAAATACTAGCAAGCATATGTAATGACCTTACACTAGGGACTCTCTAACAACTCATGACACAAGTTTTAAACCATGAAGTTCAGAATGCCACTGTCAGTACAACATGCATAATCACAACAAATAAAATAAACTATAGAGCAACTAAAACATTCAAATGCATTAAATATATACCTCTGCTCAACCATATACCTGTCTCTGGAACATCTGCAACTGACCAAGGGAAAAGGACATCACCGGCTAATTGCTCTGCTCTGTATGAACCATGACTACACCAGAATCATCTCAATGGGGTCATGCCGGATCGGTCATGACAAAGGGGGCAAACTGTTGCTGCTGGCTCAGGATTATGTGCATCACCACTGAAAAATAGGATCATCTCAACCACAGAACTGGCTCAATGGACTGGAAAAAATATGGTTTGCATCATGGTAGCCCAGCTACAATGTATGTGATAACAGGCACAAGAAATGAGGTGCGTTTATTCCTGTTTTGAATGCTATAATTTTTACTGAGAAATCTCTATGGGTAGAAATATTTTTTTTCTCATTGACTGGTTTTCCCTTCGGGGTTTTTCCAAGGGCATTGCCCAAAAATTAATGTGTCTAATGTATGTGTTGCTTTTGATTCCGCTGTGCATTTTCTTTGAGTACATTCAGTGTGTTTATATTCATAAATTGCAGATTTGGAATGTGATAAATTTATGTGCAAATAAATCCGAGTTTTTCAATTTATTGGAAGTGTAAATCATTTCTGGGTCTTTGAGAAAATTTCAACATGGTATTAGAGCTGAGTCTCTGAAATAAGATAGGTCACCGGAAAGGACATTTGGCACATAAGGCAACAAGAGTATTGCTGAGTTATTTCACCTAGCAGATTTGGGCTTGTTGTTGGTTGGTCAATGAGTATGTCTTTGACGTTTAGCGTGCGGTTTGAGGATAGGCTGAAGGGTGCATCGAATTTCATTCCATGGAAGGAGATGATCACTTTGCTGTTGGAGGAATTTGAGTTATGGGATATAACTAAGAAAGTTGTCCCCATTTCTATTGATTCTGATCCATTGGATGAATATAACAAGAAGAATGTGAAGGTAAAATGTATTCTTCTTGAAGCAATGGAAGACCACATTATGCTTCATATGACAGGTAAAAAGAATGCCTTTGATATGTGGGCAGTTTTCATAAGGCTATACCAAAGCAATAATCAAAACCAGAAAATTGTTTTGAGGGAGAAACTGAGAGATACTAAGATGACCAAGACTAGCAATGTTACATCATACTTTACCAAGATTTTACAGGTACATGATGAGTTGGGTGTTGTTGGTGAGATAGTGAATGATGCAGAGTTGGTTAGAACCGCCTTGAATGGTTTCTCAAGCCATTAGGTTTGGAGGGATGCCATGATGGAGGAGTATGCATCCAGCATGAAAAATGATGCGTGTGACATTGTTTCGAGACTAGAAGGGAAATTTATGGTGAGTTCAAGATGGATCTTTAAGATCAAGCATGCTGTAGATGGCAGTGTGGAGAAGTACAAGGCGAGGTTCATGGCTAGAGGGTTTTCCCAAAAGGAGGGAGTAGACTATGACATAGGACAGTCATATTATTGACATAAGATCAATTAGGCAAACGATTAGGGTATAAAATACTTAGAAAATATCTAGTGTTTAGTAAATGGACATGATATAACACAACTGTAGATGATGATGACTACTCAGACCTAAGGGGATATGATATAAAGATAATGTCCATTTGTTAACGGGTTGAAATGTAAATGACTTTGGCCTGATTAGAAGACTTCTAATAATACAATGTCCTGTTAAGTAATAAATTATAAGACCAAGTCCTATTACTGATCAAACTTTTATACTTATCCTGTACATGCTTTTGCTGCTAGCAATGTGAATGCAATTATGTTTTTTCTAGTCCTCTTTTCGTGATCTCCTATGCTACTTTGATGATGAGGTATCGAGGCACACATATACTAACATATCTGTCTCATTTTCATTCTCATAGTGGAAGCTTGATTACCAGTCAATCCAGAGTAAGGAAAATACAGGCTTCATATGTTGAATTGTGTCTGCTTTAGAGAGTCACTGGCATCCAGAAAGAAAATTACAGTCTGCTTGTTTTTATGAAGTGCTCCCACTACTTTTCCAAAAATATGCTGCACATATTTAATTTTGTATGAAAATTTATAGATAGATGCATAGTCAGTCTGAGTACCCTCTATTATTTTGTATTACTGATGTTATTAGACAATTCATTGATATGAATATATTATATGGTGTAGTGAAGGAGATCATTATACCATTAATGGTCAGAAATGGTGGACAAGTGGAGCAATGGATCCAAGATGCAAGATTCTGATAGTTATGGTAATATCTGTGAATCTGTATATGTTTTATTGTGTTTTCCATTATGCAGAGTAATTTCTTGTAGCTGTCATGCATGTGTATTAAGGAACTCTTTATAATCATTACAGATTCATTCCTTTTGAGTGCTGAAAATTACAGAAGAAACATTAAAGAGATGTGTTAGATATGTGTTAAATGCCAGAGGGCAGGCAAAAGATGAATTCAATAGCTAAAGTAAAGGTTAAAAAGTAAAATTACGATGCAACATTAATGGCAAGGCTTGCAACAGCTAATCAGATCTTCTGTTGTTTTTAGTTTTCTTAGTGTAGGCATGCTTTTTTGGAACAATTTGGTAACCTTTGTGCCCACATTACATAGTTGAGGAGCATATTGTAAGAAAGTTCATTATCAAAAGAAACCACCAAGACATACTCAGAGTTGGCCTGATGAATGTACAATCACCATCATGGGAAGAAAGGTTAGGAATATGATAAGATGATCTCGACCTTTAGAGTGAGGAATTGAAGGCTTACATAGGATGCAGTAATATACTAGTTGCCTACAGGGACACAACCAGACTCACTTTGTATATTTACTCTTTGCAATAGAAATCTTTTCATTTGCCTTAAATACATTGATATCTCTTATAATGTAACTTCCTGAATCCTTCACATCATACTTAATTTGCCTGAAAAATATTTCCTTCGGTAGATTGTGGAACGAACTAAATGTTTTAATTTTCCAAAGCATGAAAATTGTTTGTGAGATCTCTCATCTTCTGGTAAGGATCCTATAAGATGTGTCCTTTCATTGATCATTAATCGCTAAGTATTAATTATTATTATTATAATTATTATTTTATTGTTATTTATTTATATTATTATTATGTATGTTACAAGGAGCTCTACTAGTACAATGACCAGTGCCGGGACACGTCTACTTGCATCCCCATTAGGTGCAAGATGTCGGACATCCCCTTTGACTTTGGTCTAGTACCCCTAGACGAGTGGTACTGCATTAGACATCACTGAGCACGAACTTGGACCCCGCGTACCTTAAGTATATCGGGGATTCCTTAGTGCATCGAAAACAACATTTGGGAAGATTACTCTTCACACATCTTAGGGGTTGGGTGGTGTGGCTAGGGGTATGGTCCTAATCCTCCCTAGTTAGTGCTTTGTAAGTTTGGGCCGAGCATCATTGTTGGACTCCGCAAATGGTTAGAAGGGCTATAGCGGCTAGATACTCTGTATGACTTATAAATGTTGAATTTTTGTACCTAGGAAAGTGTTCCCCTAGGTGACTTTTGCCTTTGTCACTTAAGAGGGGGAAATAAAGTGACCCTTGCATTAAATGACTTGAGATGAGCATTTTATTTAACTTTAGGGATTAAAGTTACTTTTTGATAAATTTAAGTGAGGTGAGTGAATTTAATTTTCATGAGAATTTAAATGTGTATTTATTCTCATCCACTCATCTAAGCCAATCTGAGCCATTGGATTAAATGGTTTTTCACTCACCCTAGGGCAAAATAAAAAAGGCAAGGGAAGACATTTTTGGACTCACTTTTTTTTGGAAGAAGAGGAGAGAGCAAGAGAGAGGGCACGATTTTCTAGGCAACCGTACAGGGCATTTATTGCAGCAGCACGAATCCCGAGGCAGTGAGAAAAATATAGCAACATGAATCTTGAGGCCGTATAGCAGTGATTGTGGGCGCAGATTTCGAGGCACTAAATCTGGGCGTGAATACCGATGCAAAGGGCACGAGTTTCTAGGCAGAAATTCTGGTCACTTTTCCCGAGGCAGTGAGCACAATTTTCGAGACCGTACATAGCACGAATTTCGAGGATAGTACAGGCACATAAATCGAGGACCGTACAGTCCATACTTCTGTCCTTTCCCAGCACGTAATTCGAGGTTCTGATTTGCACAAAATTCGAGGCAGTTTGCAGCATGATTTTCGAGGCAACCTGTGGGTGAATTTTTGGTGGAGATAAGTTGTATCTTCACTGTAAATTGTTCTGAATTTATTCCTGAAGAAATAAAATCATCTCTCTCTAATAGGTTTTTCCCTTGTGGCTTTTTCCTGGGCGTTTAGCCAAAATTCCGAGTCTGAAATTTTATGGTGTGCAATGAATATTTAATTTTCTGTCTATAAATGTGAGTTTCAACAGTGTTTTAAATGTTTGAAAATTATGTGAAATTTTCAGCCAACACACAAAACTAGGTTGGGCATTAAACTATGAAAATTTGACATTAAAACCAGGTTGGGTTGATTCTCAGAAAACTTTCATGGTATCAGAGCTTGGTGGGCAGAAAACTAAAGTTATTTCAGAATGTCAGTGATTTCTTTTGTCAGTGGGTAGCACCTTGTTGAGTTGGCAGTGAGATGGCTACAAGACTTAGGTTGGAAGATAGGCTAGATGGGATAGGGAATTTTGTTCCGTGGAAGGCTAGGATAATGCTTATCTTGGAGGAAAATGAACTATGGGATGAAATAGTAAACAATACTACAACTAAACCTATTCAAATTCCCGCTGCTACAGATGCACATGCATTAGTAGCTTTCAACAAGAAGGACTGTAAGGCTAGGAGAATTGTTCTAGATGCAGTTAAAGACCATATTATTCCACATATTTCAGGTAAAGACCGTGTATATAAAATGTGGGATGCTTTGACCAGTTTATACCAAAGCACTAATGAGAACCGAAAGATGGTCTTAAAAGAGAAGCTGAAGTGTATACAGATGAACAACGCAGAGGGAGTGACATCCTACCTTACGAGGATATCTCAGGTTAGAGATGAGCTTGCGGCAGTTGGGGAGGTAGTTTCAGCCATTGAGTTAGTGTGGACAACAGTGAATGGTGTGACCAAACCATGGGTTGTTTTTGTGTAGGCTATAGTTGGCAGGGAGAACATACCTTCCTGGGATAGACTGTGGGATGATTTTGTACAGGAGGAGACCAAGAGAGGTCTTGTGCAGGGCATCTCTTCACAGGGTAGGGAGGATGACGAGAATGTGGCATTGACTGCAAAAGGAAAGAAGAAATCCAAGAAGGGCCCCAAGCAGGGTGGGGCTAACCAGCAGCAACAACAGGGTGGACAGAAGAATGACTTAAGCAAAGTCAAGTGCTTTGCTTGTCATATTTGGGCACAATGCTTCATAGTGTCCAAAGAAGAAGAAGAAGCAGCAGACAGCAGCCTCAGCAGAGATTGATGATTTTGGAGAGAGATTTCAGAGAGAGTTTTCTCTTTGTGCTGGACATGTTGAGAGAGAGAGAGCCTATATTATCACCAGCACTGATTTAGATACTAAGAGGGAGTACTCTTTGTTGACTGGCCATCAGATGAGTGCATCCACCACCAGCACTTGGTATATTGACAGTCGAGCTTCGAGTCACATGACAAGTGCTCGAGAGATGTTCTCTGAGCGTTCACAGACAGGTGTAGATGTGGAGGTTGTACTGGGAGATGACATGATTGTCAGAGCAGTTGGTCGTGGGACCATTACTTTTCAGAGGGAGTCCATGAGTCCTATGATTTTGAGGGATGTGTTGTTTGTCCCTGGGCTGAAAAAGAACTTGGTATCAGTTTCCACTATTGAGGATAGGGGTCTTGGAGTTTGTTTCATGGATAGACATGTGCGTATATTCCCCAAGACTGTAGGACCATCTATCTCCTTGGACATTGGGGGTAGATGTGGGAAACTATACAAGCTCTTATTTCAGCCCTAGCATGCTTTGGCACACAGCAGTAGCAGTGAGCTTTACCAGCTATGGCATTGGAGGATGGCCCATTTGCATCATCCAGCTTTGAGATTGTT
Organism: Larix kaempferi; assembly: GCA_027924585.1. Classification (NCBI taxonomy): domain Eukaryota; kingdom Viridiplantae; phylum Streptophyta; class Pinopsida; order Pinales; family Pinaceae; genus Larix; species Larix kaempferi. Next base: position 5,216,224 of record BSBM01000674.1, read on the forward strand.
GAGGAGTATGGTTACAGGTCTACCAGAGTTCGGCACAGAGCACAGTGATGTATGCAGAGGGTGTGCTTTGGGAAAGTACACCAAGACTGTTTTTCCAAGCAGTGACAGCAGGTCAGCAGGGGTGCTTGATTTGATTCACTCAGATTTATGTGGTCCTATGTCATCTGTTTCCTTGATAGGATTTGAGTATTATGTGACTTTCATCGATGACTATTCCAGGAAAACTTGGATCTACTTCTTGAGGAGCAAGAAGTCAGTTGATGTCTTGTGGACCTTCCAAGAGTTCAAAGCTCTTGTGGAGAATCAAATAGGGAGGATGATTCGGGTTCTGAGATCAGACAATGGGGGCAAGTATACCTCCAATGAGTTCGATGAGTTTTGCACACAGGAGGGCATATAGGGACAATTGATAGTACCATATACTCTTGAGCAAAATGGAGTAGCTGAAAGGAAGAACATGGCTATTGTGGGAGCAGCGAGAGCTATGCTTCATGATCAAAGTCTTCCTTTCTTTCTTTGGGCAACGACTTGCAGTACAACTGTTTACCTTCAAAATAGGAGTCCCCACTATGCCTTGGGGAGGAAGACTGTTGAGGAGATGTTCATAGGAAAGAAGCTTGAGGTTGGTCATTTTCGCATATTTGGTTGCTTGACTTACTCTCATGTCCCTTCAGAGAAGAGGACAAAGTTGGACCTCACTGCAGAGAGAGGCATCTTTGTGGGCTATGATGAGACTTCGAAGGCTTTCTGCATTTATCTTCCTGCACTCAGGAAAGTTGTTGTGAGGCCGGAAGTGAGGTTTGAGGAGGAGAGAGCCTTCAGGAAATCTAGAGTGTTCAAGTATGAGGAGTCACAGGCTTCCACACCTCAGGTGACACAGGTATCTTCAGTTCAAAGTACTGGATCACAGGTTTCCAGAGTGACTGGGCCACAGGTTATAGGCACAGGTTCTACAGGAACAATGGTATAGTTAGCAGGTATTTTGGGGACAGGTTCTGGATCTCAGGTCACAGGTTCACCAGTTACAGCTTCAGGATCACTGAGTTCACCAGTGGCTATTTCATCAGCTACTGGTTCATAGGTTGCTGGGCCATCTACTTCTGGCAGTTCTTCAGATGAGGATAGACCAGTTTGGGAGCCACCTTCAGGGAAGAGGAAGTGTAAATGGGTTCGCGATACCTTGAAGGAAGCAGAGTCATTTGGTAGGCCCCAGGAGCCTCTTTGGACAATTGTGATGCCTGACAGATTGGGTATGGCATTAGTTGCTAGTCTTCGTGAGTCAGAGCCTACTACTTTTGAGGAGGCCTCTTAGCATCAGGTTTGGAGAGATGCCATGATGGAAGAGTACCATTCCATCATGAAGAATGATGCATGGGAGATTGTACTGAGACCAGATGGGAAGTCAGTTGTGACTTCCAAGTGGATTTACAAGGTGATGCATTCTGCAGATGGTAGTGTGGAGAAGTTCAAGGCTCGCTTTGTGGCACGAGGGTTTTCACAGATAGAGGGAGTAGATTATGATGAGACCTTTGCGTCCGTTGCTAGATATTCTTCTATTAGGGCAGTGATTTCCATGGCAGCAAAGATGGTTTGGAAGATCCACCAGATGGATGTGAAGACCGCATTTCTCAATGGTCTTCTGCAGGAGGAGGTTTATTTGGAGCAGCCGCAGGGCTTTTAGATTCATGGGAGGGATTCTCATGTGTGCAGGCTAAAGACGGCTTTGTATGGTCTGAAGCAAGCTCTTTGAGCTTGGTATTCCAGGATTGATGCATATCTGATGTCGATGGGTTTTCAGAAGAGTGAGGCTGATCCCAATCTTTACTTCATTGTGGTTCATGGGGATCTACTCATTCTTCTGTTGTACGTTGATGATTTGCTTATCACAGGGGAGGAGCGTCTCATTGCAGCTTGCAAGAGAGATCTTGCATCAGAGTATGAGATGACAGATATTGGGTTGACGCACTATTATTTGGGGATGGAGGTTTGGCAGGAGCCTGGTCATATTTTCTTGGGACAAGGAAAGTATGCTACAGATATTCTGAGGAGATTTCAAATGGAGGACTGCAGGCCTATGTCCACTCCTATGATTACCAACTGGAAGCAGCTTCATGCTTTTGAGGGAGAGTTGGTAGATCCTACATTATATTGTCAGCTCATTGGTTCATTGATGTATCTGGTCAACACCAGGCCATACTTATGTTTTGCGGTGAACACTCTCAGTCAGTTCATGGTGGAGCCTAGGAGAGTGCACTGGAAAACCACGAAACATGTGTTGAGATGCTTTGCAGGGACAGTGGATTTTGGTTTGGACTATAGGAGTTCGGGTGGTGTTAGTTTGGTTGGCTTCATGGATTCAGATTGGGCAGACAGTGTGATGGATCGGAGGAGCACTTCTGGTTGTTGCTTCAGTTTGGGCTCGACAGTAGTGTCGTGGTTCAGTCGGAAGCAAAAGTCCTTTGCTTTGAGTTCTGCTGAGACTGAGTACATGGTAGGTAGTCAGGCTAGTTGCAAGGCACTGTGGTTTCACAAGTTATTGGTTGACTTATTTGGTTAGGAGCTGAGGCCCACGATGATTTATTGTGACAATCAGAGTTGCATTCAGCTATCTAAGAATCCAGTTTTTCATGATAGGTCAAAGCACATAGAGATCAGATACCACGTCATCCGAGACTATGTTCAGAGAGGAGCTGTGGAGTTACAGTACATTTCCACTGATGAGCAGGTTGCAGATATTCTGACAAAATCCTTGGGGTGGGGCAAGTTTGTCTTCTTCAGGGACAAGTTGGGAGTGGTGCAGAACACCTTCCTCGGTAAGTGGGAGTGTTGAATTTTTGTACCTAGGAAAGTGTTCCCCTAGGTGACTTTTGCCTTAGTCACTTAAGAGGGGGAAATAAAGTGACCCTTGCATTAAATGACTTGAGATTAGTATTTAATTTAACTTTAGGGATTAAAGTTACTTTTTGATAAATTTAAGTGAGATGAGTGAAATTAATTTTCATGAGAATTTAAATGTGCATTTATTCTCATCCACTCATTTAATCCAATCTGAGCCATTGGATTAAATGGTTTTTCACTCACCCTACGGAAAAATTAAAAAGGCAAGAGAAGGCAGTTTTGGACTCACTTTTTTTTTTGGAAGAAGAGGAGAGAGAGCAAGAGAGAGGGGACGATTTTCTAGGCATCCATACAGGGCATTTATTGCAGCAGCACGAATCCTGAAGCAGTGAGAAAATTAAAGCAGCACGAATCCCGAGGCCATACAGCAGTGATTGTGGGCACAGATTTCGAGGCACTAAATCTGGCAGTGAATCCCGAGGCAAACAACACAAGTTTCTAGACAGAAATTCTGGGCACTTTTCCCGAGGCAGTGGGCACAATTTTCAAGACTGTACACAGCATGAATTTCGAGGATAGTACAGGCACAGAAATCGAGGACCGTACAATCCGTACATCTTTCCTTTCCCAGCATGAAATTCGAGCTTTTGATTTGCACAGAAATCGAGGCAGTTTGTAGCATGATTTTCGAGGCAGCCTGTGGGTGAATTTTTGGTGGAGATAAGTTGTATCTTGACTGTAAATTGCTGTTCTGAATTTTTTCCTGAAGAAATAAACTCATCTCTCTCTAACAGGTTTTCCCCTTGTGGGTTTTTCCTGGGCGTTTACCCAAAATTCTGAGTCTGAAATTTTTATGGTGTGCATTCAATATTTAATTTTCTGTATGTAAATGTGAGTTTCAGCAGTGTTTTAAATGTCTGAAAATTATGTGAAATTTCCAGCCAACACACAAAACTGGGTTGGGCATTAAACTATGAAAATTTGACATTAAAACCAGGTTGGGTTGATTCTCAGAAAACTTTCAATAAATCCTTGGGTTCGGGATATTTATCCTTTTATTTTCCATTGGTATATTTTATTTTTCAAGTATTTTCATTTTGTATCATTTACTTTTCCTAGCATTGTGTATCATACTGAAATTGTGTATATATACTTTATTGAACATCTTACGTAGGCATAATCATAAAAATATCGCTAGGTTAGTATCTAGGGTTAGATAGGTCTTCTAATAGCCTTAGTAAAAGCTTGGCTAGGGTCTCTCTCTTGGTTAGTCCGGGCTCTTTTACTGTTGAGCCTGGGAAACCTAATCAGTGGGTTCCCTTCCTGTAGTGACACATTGGGTTGGGAGCCCATAGTTGTGCCAGTTTAGCAGCCGATTCACTTGTCTATCTTGTGGCTGCGAGGTTGTGCATTAACAAGCACCCTTCCTCTCTCAGTCTTGCTGCAACTTCATGGTCTAGAAATAAATGAATGTTCACTTACAATTCCCCCCATTATGTATCACGGCATGCAAAATTCAAATTAGAATGTGGCCATTTGATGCTTCTAACATACTCTAAAATGATTGCAAGATCTTCATTGCATCACCTTGGAGCTTTCACATTGTCATCAATCACTTCACTTTTTGGTCAGGTTTTCAAATAAAACTTGGCAAATACCACCTCATCATTTAATTCAAACCCTTGGTCTTTAAACACGATGATGCTGTTGGTAAAACAACAATCTGCCCCCAACTTAAGAATTTGGTTAGGGAAATGAGGAAAGGATGAAAGAGATTTGGTGGTTTGGGGATAATAATAGCCATAACAGTTTTAATCCAACGTGTGCTTGAAAAAGAAATGCAATGTCATATTGAACAGGTTGGAACTTATTTATGAACAGGCTGGAATTCATCTAGAACTCTTCAGGGCTGGCTCCATGTAGAATGCTTGATAACTCAACAATCAGGAGCTCAATAGCATTCTTTAGGATTTTATCATCAACAGTGACAATCACCAACATGATTAATATGATAGTCTAATGTTACAAGTTGTGGTTCTGTAGTAAAAACAATGGTGAAATGAATGTAAAACAGCTACAATACTAGATTTTTTTAGCAACTAATTTCTTTATTTTCTGTAGAAACCTGCAAGAGAACTAGTCTTTCAAGTTATCTACTGTTTTGTGGCACTCCAAAGGGGTTTTCACTACAAAATGACTAATGTTCATGAAGAGAACTCACCAACAAGCTGGTTGTCAAGGAGTCTTCTGTCTTATGATGCCTCAAAGGGGTTTTCATCATGAGCTTCTTTTTTTTCCTTTCCTTTTTGAGATGGAGAGAAAAAATACATCACCTTGTGTCACCCCCCTATTTGTATAGGGTGTTCACATATGTTTTCAGGGATCATTCCAGGCAGATGTGAATACAGTTTACAGTTTTCCTTCGGGTGTTTTGTCTTCTAGCAAATTTGACATTCAAGTCTGGGCAGAAGTTTTATCATTTCCAGGTCCCTGTGTACTAAATCAGCAGTCACACGCAACACTCACCAGTTCTGAGCAGTTCTCTGGGTATAAACAGCCCTAATTCTAGTTATGGGAAACAGTCTGCTGTAACCTTGTGTGATGGAATTGAACAGTGAGCTGTTTGAAGGGGATAATCTATGTTTGTTTCCAGTTTGAAGGCTCCATCTTCATAGCTTTTGCTGTTGTTGCTGGAGGCCAAGGAGTTCTGCTTGCCACACTTTCAGACACTGTTCAAAATGTGATTGCATTTTGGTGTGAACACTTAAGAAATTACAAGTCTGGAGAAATTGCTGTGTTTAGATATAAGCCATCTGTTCTGACGGATATCCTAGCTAGTAAGAGGGCAGAAGTTGGTACAAAAGTTGGGGCATATATAAGAACATTTTCTGGTGATTGTTCTCCTTCTGATCTAGAGATTGCTATGCAGCTTGTTTATCAGTTATTCTTGACAAGTGTGATGATGAGAATATTGTGAACAGTGATTCCGAGGGTATCATTGGAAAGTGTAATGTTGGAAAGAAGATTAGCACTATAGCTGTTTCAAAGATTCCTATTATTGAAAGAGATGTCAACACAGCAGTATTAGATGGAAGCCAAAGCTTGTACCCATATCTTGTGGTACACATTGGATCAGATCTTTGTATGGTCCCTCATTACACCTGTGAATCCAGCAAGCACAAGGGGTCCACTCATTTTTATTTGCAATTTTGCAGTTTCAGCAACAAAAGAATGCTTGAGATGATTATAATAGATATGTTTTTGACAAGCAAGCAAATGAAAGGAATGCATGGAAAGGCATCAAGACTAAAGTATAGCTACCAGCGAAGGGATTTGAGGCAGAGAAAGGGCATGACTTCTGCAGACCTTATTTTGTATTAAAGGTCCAGGGTCTTACCTTTGCACTAATCTGCAAACCAAATTTGAGGCATATGTTTTAAGAGCCAATTTGTAGCAGATATACATCATTGGCCAGCTATCTCAGCATTTGCCATTCAGATTTCCTGTAGCAGATTTGATTAGCAGTGAAGAGATTCAACAAAGCTGTGCAAGCGTAGCATATGTTGGTTAGTTGTTGGAGGGATGTTTTCAATATGGAGAAATCTTGTGTCCAAATTCTGGGCATGGTATGAATTTTTCTGTAGCAGCTGCTACACTTTGCAAATCAGATTTGGGACATCCCAAACAGCAATGTAATGAGGACGAAGGCTTGGGTCTGTGCAGATTGAAATTGAAATTCATTTTGATGCCCTCTGGAGATGAAAGCAGGAAGCCTTACCAGCAGAATGGAGAACTTAACCAGTCTCAGTCTAATAAAAAGAGGGTCGAACTGTGTCATCCTATGTGAAGGATGAGGGAACTCGAGCATCCATAGCTGAGCAAATGCATTTGAATGCTTTGTTGAGTGGAAAGATTCATTCTGGGATACAAACTGCAACCGACATTTCACAAATAGAATCTTATGTTATACTTGTTACTTCTATAAACTGATTTCTGCCAAGCAAAATGCTGTCATGGAATTCGATTCCTGTGTTGATAAACAGATAAATGGTTATGACACTAATGCTACTTGTAAAAATCTTCGATGAGGTGTGAGCCCATGCTGATTTTGTGAGAGCCGATCCCTGTAACATGGGCCGTTCCATATACCCACGCATCTTCCTTTATTCGTGGATGGATCTCTGTGGGGCAGTTTAGCGAAATGGCACTGCCGCATATCAGCTGTGTGCATGGAAGCTCGGTTCATACAGCAGCCATTGTTTCGATGGGTCCATTCTCTTGGGCCTTTGAAGGCCATAATCTGTCTAAGCTTAGCACTCATGAAGTGACCCTTTGGGAGCTGAGAGGTTACCTTGTGGAGCTGAGTCGACATTGTGTTCTCCCTTCTTTATATTTCATATATTGGAGATGGTCAATTCGACTTGTGGTTTGGTTACTTTATGGACAAAGCTTAGTTGGGCATCAATCACTATGTGGACACCACTTTTGTGGAGCTCATTATTATATTGAATGAGTTTGTCCACTTCTCAACAACTTTTGGACCATACAAAGCCGTCTTTATATGCTTAAGAGTTTGATGGGTTCGTTGAGGCTCTCCTTGATTCATGTACTTTATGGTTGCTTTGGTCATGGGGTTTTGTCCACTTTCAAACTAACTTTGTGGACCCGTTTGCTAAATGCTAATTTGGAAGCCTTTTGAGGGTTAATGTATTGACCTGTTATGTCTCTAAGTGATGTACTTGTGTGGTTTTGACCATATTTTAATAAAGACTCCATATGCCCTGGGATTGGCACTAGTCTTCAAAGTCCTTCCATCACCCATTTAAACTATACTATGAGAAGACCTGAAGTTTTGCTGGGGCTAACTCGTTAAATCACCTTTGTGCCCTCATTGCCATAGCCTAGCATTCCTATCTAGGGAAGCCCCCCTTAAGTTGGCGAAGAGCCAACCAGAAGTGCAGGGAGGTAGTTATCATGGTGACAGTGGGTAACACCTCTAGGTTGCAGTTGGGAAAACCCTGTTCTTTGGGGCTTTAACTACACATGCTAGTTCATGTTGTAATACCTTGGATCGAATGCTGCAATGCTTCCAATCACACTCAAGTGTTATGTTTGTGTTTGCAATCTTGACACAAACTCCTCCTTGGACAGTGGTTTCTTATAGAGCTTTAGTCAGTGATCATGAGGGAGAAGGATTGGGTCCAATCACCACTTTGAAATTGTTTTGTTTTTATGAATTTATCATTGTGATTTGATTCTCTTATGTTTGTCAATTTCTGTATGAAAAAGGGCTTGCTACCTCATCTCATCTGAGCTGATCAACTTGTTCCTTCTATTGTATAGAAAGTTCAAGTCCCTACTCCAGTGTTGTTCAAAGAGTTCTAATTTCAAACTCAAAAGGAAGAAAGACAATCTTACTATATACTAGCTCATATGGTGTGAAACCACTGATTGTTTTCCAGATGGTATGGTAGGCCATGACTATGGAAAGTTTGTTGGCCCAATCTCTTCTATGAGTCTGCACTGTCTTTGTGAAAACGTTCTTTAATTCTTTATGTGGACTTCCGATGATGAAATTTGTAGAAATCCATCAGGTTCTCAATCAACATGGGGGTGAATTGACGGCCTTGATTTGTCAATTTCCCGTAGAACACCAAACTAGTGAAGATTTCCTCATACAAAAACTTTGCTAACATATCTTCTTTAACATTCTTCAATGGCTTGACTCCTACCCATTTTGTGTGGTAGTTTGTACAAACCAGAATATACTCTTTCTGATTAGAAGATGGATCAATAGGTCCTACAAAGTCCAAGCCCCATTTTTCAAAGGGCTCCAATGAAACTTATGGCTGTGACAGCATCTTATCAGCTTGAGTGGGCTGTACTTCTTAACCCTCCTAAGATGTTCCTCTTTGATTTTGGCTTGAATTACTTCTTTGACCTCATAAAGTGGGGGAGTCTTCTTCTTCCCTTTAACACCCTAAACCCAAGAATTCAAGGTTTGCTACTAAATTTTCATTTCTTCCTTGAAAAGTACTTGTTGGTTTCTCACGTCTTATTTGCATGCTTTTAGGATTAGAAATTTCAAATTGCAGTGAGCTGGTGTTCTTAAGACGAAGTTAAAGAAATACATTTTCCTTGTTTTTCATTTCCATCAATAGTTGTTTCTGGTTGTGATGGTTGAATTCCACTACAGCTACCTTGTCCACAAGCTTTCCAACTATGGATTGCAGCTTCAGTTCTTGGACTCAACCCACTCCAGTCTTTGCCAAAATTGCTTCAATATAGGACACCTAAATAGAGACTGGTCAGAGCAGAAAAGAAAATCATATGAGAGAAATGACAGATTGGAAGTTCTACTATCTCAGAGACTCTGGCAAGGAATTAAACCATGGATACTTTCTTTTTCACCTGTATGCATGAGATATGATGGTTGTCTCTCTATTCTTTTTGTAAGATTCTTGTCTCTTTTAAACTTCATCCTGATAAACTTTTGAGAAAAAACCCATGTAAGTAAAAGTGATTTGGTATTGCCTCCAAACTTGAAGTTCATATAGAATTATGTACTAGTTACATGTGGAATACACATTAGTTTGTGTGGCTGGTGTTATCACTGAGCTTTTATTTTCTTGGAACTGTGATTTCTCATTTTTGGATTCTTATATATGATCAGATATGGAGTAAAGCTACTTAGTTATTTAATTAGTTTATATTGTTTATGGAAACTTGAAATTGTATCCTTTGTCCCTGCATTGCAATTACTGTTTAGCTCCCAGTAGGCTTGAAGATTTAAAATCTATGATTCTATGAAGAATAAATGTTTAACCTGTTAAAGTAAATTTTTTTAAGGTGCAATGATGCTAGTTGTTATCTATTTTTCCCAAGGAAAGTTTATTGTCTCTTTTCTGAAACTTTTTGTGATTCATTTCTCCTCTGTTTAAGTTACTTTTATAGTTCTTGTTTTGCTGAATTTGATGCAGGGCAAAACAGATCCGAATGCACCGAAGCATAAACAGCAATCAATGATTCTGGTGCCTATTGATACCCCTGGTGTCCACATAAAAAGAGCCTTGACCGTTTTTGGTTTTGATGATGCTCCTCATGGCCATGCAGAGATTGTATTTGAGAATGTGCGGGTTCCTATAAAAAATGTCATTCTGGGGGAAGGGCGTGGTTTTGAGATTGCACAAGTAAGGTTACGTTGTTATCTTAACATGTGTTTCTATCTTCTTGAGTGTTTGATATTCAAAATATTCACTGCTGATTTCAGACTTAGGTCTATTGCTTGTCTTCTGCTGTACAATTTTTTGTATTCTTGGTTTCCCCTTTTAATTTGCATGATGATTGTAATTTGTTCCCTGCTCTTAATAGCTTTTTATGCTGATTATTATCTTAAGTCGAGGCTGAATTAATCAACATCATTGAAAGGACACAAAAACATGTTACAAAATATGCTATCTCATCATATTGCATAATAAGACTAAATCTAGATTGTTACGGCTACAGGGACGGTTGGGTCCAGGTCGGTTACATCATTGTTTGAGATTAGTTGGGGCTGCGGAACGTGGCATTGGATTGATGGTAAAACGAGCACTCCAAAGAAAAGCCTTTGGCAAGTTGATTGCAGAGCATGGGTCATTCTTATCTGATCTTGCCAAGGTATGCAGTTCGTATATTTTGTGTACTGGCATTTCTGAAGTAGAATAAATCTCATTTCAACTAACAGAACACCAGCTTTTTGATTGCTTTCTGACATGCTTATTGTGCTTTTGGTGTTAGTCTATTTTATGTGCAGTGCATCATTTACAGTTCAGATATGATTCAAGATGTTTTTTTATAGAATATGAACATTCTGAAAGACAATAAAATAAATAAATTGATACTGATTATGTCAAACTTCTGGTAACGATGGGTCATTTCTTAACTATGTTGCACAAGTTTCCGGTACACATGGTACGCAGACACAAGTATCAGGTACAGCTAGAAGCTTCGTGCAAATTTACAGGAAACGTCAGGTTGGGAGCGGCAATAATATAATATATTAAATTTTAATATATATTATAATAAACATAAATTTATTAAATTATAAGTTTATTTTTTAACTTTTTACCTAGTTTAAAAGTAAACTGTTCCAAGAGTTCCATAAATCTTTTAGAACTAATTAACCTACCAAATCGAACTTTCCATTGGGTTCTAAGTTGTCTTGAGGCACTTAATCCAAGAGTTGTTTAATCAATACAAAATAAGTTATAAATGCTTTTGTTATTCCGGAGATACCTGTTATCACCAAACTTGTAGTTGCCCCTAATAGTGGATCCGTAAGGATGTTAGAGGGGACATGCAACCAAAGTGGTGAACCAAGAGATCCTCGATCTCCAAGGGATTGGATGTCACACCAATCGAGGCACTCTTCACTTGATGTTATCAAAGTCAAGATAACAAAGGGGGAGACCCTGATCTACTCCCGATAGGAGAGATCTGACCAAATCACCAGATCAAGCTATAACAATAGGGTACGTAAGGTGACAGGTATGGAACCCTAGATTTAAGGAGACAAGACCACTGTGGAGGCTTAGGAAATATATGAATTGATAGAGATTGATTGAACACAGTGACTTGATAATTAGGTATGATTCCAGGATTCAGGTGCTAGTTTAAAATGATCAAATTCCGCTGCATGGGAAACATGACCCTTAAAACAGGGAAAGTGCCCCAAAGAGTGGATTTGAGGTTAGTGGCTTTCTAGCACAGCTCGACAAGTGGATGTGATAGTATCAAAGCACACAAGCTCGGAAAAGGGATCAAACAACAGGCAAACCAGACAGCTCAGGGAGTGCGTGAGGGTAAGGAGAACCAGTGCCTAGGGAATTGGGCCACAAGTAGTCCTCCAAGGGTGACACCCTTGAGAACCCACCTTGCGTTTTCCCTTAGATAGAAAACCCAAAATTTTTTTGCCAATTTGCCAAGTGGTTTGACCCAGAGAATTTTTAGATTATTTTAAATGAGGGTTTTGATAGTAAAATAAAATGGCCAATGGATTGGAACCCCAAAATAAATGACAAACCTGTAGATCTTACCCGGATAATCTTGCAGATGCCTTGATACGGATGATCTATGCCTTCCCGATCAATTTGAGGTGTTTCCAGTGAATGTCCAAGTGAAAATGATTTGCCCAAGGAAGCCAATGTGCCCTCTCCTCTTGCACAACAAATGTCAACAATATCATATTTGATGCATCAAGAAGATAAGACAAATGCTACTAAGATAAATCAAGAAGAAATCATAGATCACAATGAAGCTAATGAAAACCCCCTAATTAAAACGAGCCCAATGAAGCGAGTTGAGGAAGCCCTGCAAAAACGCCCAAGTGAAGTCGCCCTCCTGTAGACAAGACAAAGTAATCCAAAAATATATGGATCCACCACGAAATCTCAAATGCTAGGAGACAATAGACTTTATAATCAATATCTAAGAACACCATGTCAAAGAAAATCCACGAAATCTCTGCAAATAAATATTTATTATCAAAATTCCAAGAGCCAAAGGTTCCTTTACAATGATAAGCTCTCTCCTTTAAATAGGATGAAGAGATACCAAAACCCTAACCACCTTTTGAATGGATGGCTAAGATTAAAAGAGAAAATTGTTCTAATTAATGGTTGAGATGAGCTCAACAATAAAGTACATGGATCAACTCAAAAATATAACATAACATGGACAAAATCGCCCTAGGAGAGGGGGTCCCACTCAACATGACTAAATAACATGGAATAAAGCACATGGTAGGTCTAGGGGGTGATATCCAACCTCCCTAGTCAATCCCCATGGCACAACAATATCATATGACTCAACCTAGCACCAAATCGTGCTCCTCTGGGAAAGTCGTGAGCCTCCAAAGGCTCCAAAAAATCATAAAATGTGCCAGAGAGATGGGTGTGGGACCCACTGGATGCTGCAACTATTGTGGAAGATGTGGGAGACATCACACTCATCATAGAAACACATCCCATGCCAATTCCTTACCTCAGTAGCCCAAATCAATTTCTTCAGTAGCCATTTTAACCATTTTTATGCCTCTGTAAATCCTCTGGAAAGTATAAAACACCTGCAACTCTCTGCCTGGTCACCTGGGGCCAAATCTACTACACCAATGTGTCCAGAAACATAACAATGTAGTAAAAACAAGTGGCTACACTCTATATCCCCTCTGTAGCGCCATAGGCGAATCAATCATATCATGGAACTACTCTGACAGGCATTTTTAATGGCAAATATGCACCAGAATGATAAACTAAGGAAAATACTCACTGTAACTACCCGGAATTGAAAACCAACTGTCTCAATGGACTCAGGGAGCCCAAATCTACTAGAGGTGTGTACTCATACACCATATGGATCTTTGCATGATCATATAATATCTCCAATATATCCAGACAAATAAAAATAATAAAAATTTATAAATGATCAAATATGCTGAAGTGCCAGATCATCATCATAAACCTGTAACCAATGCATGGAACCACTTGGTGACCTGTAATAGACCTGTTGTCACCAATCTTGTAGTTGCCCCTACAGATGGATCCAAGGTGGATGGTAGAGGGGATAGGCAACTAAAGTGGTGAACCAAGAGAGCCCTAGTTCCCAAAAGGATGGTTGTCACGTCAACCAAGGCACTCTTTGCTTTAGCTATCAAAGCCAAGATGGCAAGCGGGAGACCGAGATCTACTCCCGATAGGAGAGATCAACCCAATAACCAGATCAAATCAATCTAATGAAGTACATAGGGTGACAAGTATGGAACCCTAGAATTAAGGAAGTTAGGACCACTTTGGAGGCTTAGGAAAGGTGTGATATGATAATGAAAGATAACACACAATGATTCTAGGATTAAGTATGATTCTAGGATTCAAAGCTAGTTTCCAATGGTCAAAATCAACTGCCTTGGGAAACGTGACCCTTAAAACAGGGAAAGTGTCCCAAAACCTAGATCTGACAGTTAGGGCTTTCTAGCTATGCTTGATGAAGGGATGTGACAACATCTAAGTGTGCAAGCAACTAGATAGAGATCAACCCACAGAGAGATTTGACAACCTAGGAAATTCGTGAGGGCTTGGAGAAGATCACTGCCTTGGAATTTGGGCCAAATGGAGTCGGATGTCCACCAAAATGTAGATCGGGGTTGTCAAGGTGCAAAACAAGGTGGGTTTTGAAGATCAGGGTCCTCCAATGGCTAGATCTTAGTAGATCTGAGATTGAAAGTACATCACCCAATGACCCAAGTGGGGCACAACCCTCAAAATGAGGAATGGGGCCCACAAGGAAAAAATCAAGGAAGTGAGGTATTAGGGGTAGGTTATCAAATGAGAGGAGTGCAAATCAAGCGGGATCTCACCTACCCACGTCTTGGAACTAGCCCCAATAGCTTCCCTCAAGGAGTGCGACCTCACTTGGAGAGGCTAATGTGCCTTGGGAAAAGGGTCAAATGGAAGCCAATCCACACCAAACTATAGATCCGAAGTGTCGTGGATGCTATAGAGGTGGGTTTTCAATATCTTACCCAAAAGCGTGCTAGATCCAAGTAGATCTAAAAAAAAGGAAAAATGAGGGTTTTAATCAATGAGGGTTTTAATGACTTTAGACAAATGGATAGATCATGGAATGAGAAATTTACCTTGAGATCATACTTGAGTGATGGATGAGGTTGCCATGTTGTTGAGGAATGTTCCCGCGGAGATCAAATGGGAGATCTTTGATTATTCTTGATTTGAAGTGATGCCCTAGTCCACATGTGCGCCCTCCTCTATTCCCTGTTAACGATGAAGAAACCCAAAGAAGAATCAGGGAGAGTCTTCCTCTACCAATGCGTCCTCCTTGAACCAGTTCGACCTCCACTTGTAGATGAAAAATACATGGACAAAAAGATTGCAAGATAATCTCCAATAACCCGGTGCAAAGGAAGAACAAACAGTCGAACTCCAAAAGCATTCACCACAACACAACAAGTAGATGCAATAGTATTTTTCTATTCCAATAATCCAGAGCCAAAAGTCCCCTTTACAATGAGGAGCTCTCTCCTTTAAATAGGATGGAGAGACACCAAAACCCTAACCACCTTTTGAATGGATGGCTAAGATTAAAAAATCAACATGATCTAATCAATGGTTGAGATGAGCTCAACATAAAAGTACATGGATCAATAATAAAATAATACATCAATGGACCAAATCGCCCTAGGAGAGGGGGTCCCACCAAATGTCAATGATAAAATATAAGATCTAGCTCATGGTGGGTCCAAGGGGTAATTTCTAACACCATTGGTCAATCCCCATGGCACAATAATATCAAAATATGAAACTAACCACCAAATCGTGCCTCTCTGGAAAAGTCGTGAGCCTTAGGAGGCTCCAGGAATCCACAAAAAATGTCAGAGTGATGAGTGTAGGCCCCACTAAAAGCTGAAACTGCTGGAGGTGTGGAAGACATCCCACTCATCATCAAAATTCATCCCATGCTAATTCCTTGCCTCAGTAGCTCAAATCGAATCCCTCAGTAGCTCAAATCGAATCCCTCAGTAGCCATTTTTGCCATTTTAAATCTGCCTTGGGAAGTGTGAAACTGCCCAAACTGGCTCCTGGAGTGCATGCATTGTCAAGGTGAGCCCACCGGGCTCTCTGGGAGGGGGGTAATATGGTAAAATCGAGTGGCTGGACCACCCCCTCCATGCACAACGCCCTAGGTGAACCAATCAAATCTCACCTCTGCTCTGACAGGCCAAAACTGCACTAAGATGCCCAACTGAGGCCAATAATCACTGTAACTGCCCGGAACTGAAAACGGGCTGTCTCATTGGACTGAGAGAGCCCAAATCCATCTAAGATGTGTACTCATACACCATATAGATCTCTGCATGATCATAATAAATATCAAACATACCCGACATAGCAAATAATAATAATTTGTAAAAGTGTTGAAAAGCACAAATCATCATCATAAGCTTGAAACCACTGCACAGAACCACTTGGTGACCTGTACCAGACCACATATCATATCTTTGTATCATCTGAGGTCTGCCACCTCATGTCTTATGGTTGACTTTTGGTCAAACTGAGTTTGACCAAGTCAACATGACCCAAAATATAACTCATGCTATCATCAAACTGCTGCAAGTGCCAAAGGTTAATGCATGCTCTACAATTCATTCAAGTAACAATTATAACAAGAAGTAATCATTACTGGCGATCTAAAACCAAATATATAAAGTCATTAATTATTAGTGTTACTCAGACCAGACTTTCGGGACTATACTCACTTCACAGTTGTGATCAATTTGCTAGTGAAGTGTGAGGGCTAAAATTGAAAGGCTAGACTAAGGGATGACTACTGACTTGACATTGTGACACCTTGGAAATGGAAAGGGAATACACACTCTAACATATGCTGGACAAGCAGTAACACGAGGGATGGCAGTGTCTCATAGATGGGTAAGTTGTTCAAAGAGTGCTTATTCAACTTAGGCTTCATGTCTACCTTTATAAAAGATAATCCAAGTTCATTAGGATCCATTGACTTCAGTTCATGGCCTTTTTGGCCTACATAACCCTTTGGATCTTAGCTGTGCTAAGAAGCACAACTAATTGCAGCTTGCATCCAAGGCATGTTTATACATACACTCAGCAATCGTTTTGGATATAGAGCTTAAGAACCATTTCTTTTTTGGACCTTTCTTATACTCTTCAAGGAGTATTTATAGCTTTTCATTGCTCTTTCCCTTTACTCACGTGTGTTGATAAACACATTCTAGAGTTTATAGTTTCCTGGGCGAATTTACATAAGTCTCTGTTATCACACAACTTGTAGTTGCCCCTATTGGTATCCCATCCGGGACGGTAGAGGAGATGGGCAACTAAAGAGGTGACCCAAGAGATGCCACGGTTCCCAATGCAAGGTGGGAGTCACGTCAACCGAGGCACTCTTCACTTTAGATCTAGATAGAACAAGACCTAGGGGGAGACCCTATAACCAATCAAAGGTGATTGGACCCAAACAAAGGTTCCTAGGGATGAGTAAGTGGTAAGTTACGGAAACCAATGCAAGGTAAAGTGGACCTAGAATTTAAAGTATGGTTGAAGGTGGTTTGAGGAATGATTAGTGTTTCAACCAATGTATAATTTAGGCCACATGATTTGTTATAATGATAAGATGTAATACCATATGTTGCACAAGTGGGTCCTACCTTCTTGGGATATGTGAAATGGCTTAAAGTGGACCCACAAGGTGAAATTAAGGGATGCAATTGGCACTAGAGGATATATGATAAGTAGATCTATGGATCTAAGTTGAAATTAGGAGTACCCATGAACCGGATCTAAGGTTTGACACAATTCCCAAGGAGTGCGACTTGCTTGAGGAGGACTAGTGCCTTGTTGGATGGGTTAATGGAGTCAAAAGATATGTCAAAGTGTAGATCGGGACACCTAGAGTTCAAGTCAAGTGGGCTAATTGAGATTAAGTAGTTGTATCTTACTAGATCTAGGATTTCATGATATGACCCTAAGTGGACCACAATCCCTTAAAACAAGGAATGCTACCCCCAAGGCAGATCGTCACAAAATGATACTCTAGACCTAGGTTTCAAGGTATGGTCGTTCCAACTCCACAAAAATCTCAACCACCCACTTCCTCAAAGTGGGCAAACTCACTCACCCAAGGGAGTGCAACCTTGCTCAAGGAGGGCTAAAAGATGGATAGGGTGGGCTAAATCAAGCCCAATGGCCACCAAACTGTAGATCCAAGTAGCTTATGCACCGATCTATGTGGATCTAGAAAATCAAGTCAATCCAAGGGTTAGATCTTACTAGATCTGAGTTTTAAGATGCCAAGTAGTTCAAAAGGGGGTTTTAATCCCTTAAAATGTGGAATGATGCCCACAAGGTAGAAATCACCAAAGTAAAAGTTTGGGGGTAGGTTATCAAGTGTGTAGATTACAAATCAAGTGGGATCTCACCTACCCATATGCTAGATCTAACCCAACAAGCCTCTCCAAGGAAGTGCGATTTGGTTCAAGAGGGCTATATTGCCTTGAAAAGTGTGTCAATTTTAACCCAATCACCACCAAACTATAGATCCAACTAGGGGTGGATGCTATAGAGGTGGGTTCTTAAGATCTTTTCAAAGCAAGGCTAGATCTAAGTAGATCTAAGAAAAACCAAAATTGGGGTTTTAATTAATTAGGGTTTGTGACCAATGAAGATAGAATGGATGAAAGAGGCACATACCTTGTAGATCTTACCTCAATTGCTTGTGGCCACCTTGCAAATTGATAGCATTCTCCTATGTGTATATTCAAGAGTGAGATCCAAGAGCTCCAACCAAAACGTCCTCCTCCAAGATAGCCAAATCGTCCTCCTCCTACAAGACAAGATCAAAGAAACAAGTCAAGTAAGATGATTATGAAAATGATAGAAAGATGTAATAGAAAGCATCAACTATGTCACAAAGATACAATAATGATACTCCCTGTCACAAGATCAACCCAAGAGAGAATATGTGGATCCCTCCAACAATAACCCTCAAGAAATTGCCTTCCTCTCCACCAATTCGACTTTCCTGCAAGAGAACTAGTAGAAGCACCAAAATCCACAATGATACATAGAAGAGATACTGTATACTCAAGATGCAAGAGAATCCACAAGACAAGAGAAATATGCTCCACAAGGAAGTGTTCTATTCCAATATTCCAGAGCTCCAAAGGTGAGCTATCCAATAGGGGGTCTCCTCCTTATATAGGATAATAAAGACCAAAACCCTATACCACTCTACAATACTACATCAAATGAGTGGTTGAGATTAAAAGATCTCATCATACAATCAATGGCTAAGATGAACCATAACAATATATCACATGGATCACCCAATATAATGATGATGTCATAGTATAAAATAATCATGGAGGGTGACATCATCCACTAGAAGGGGTAAAAATACCAAAAATCCACCTCATGATGACTAGGACATGACATAATAAGCACATGGTGGGGCTAGGAGGCATCAATCCTTACTAGCTCATCCCCAAGGCATAATAAAATAATAAAATATGTCCAAGATAATATAAATGATCAAATCTGTCCTCAAAATTTGTGACAAACAAGCAGTAAAAGACCTCGTGTGATCGCTGTGGGCCTACCCACATGGTGAAAACTGGCTGGAAGATAGTGGGATCACCCTGGAAGACCTATGTGAAAACCAAATGCCAAAACCTTGCCTCAATTGCCCAAATCGAATTCCTCAGTGACCACTTTATCCCATTTTTTAACTGCCTCGGTAACTGTGAAAGTGCCAAAACTGCCTCCCAGGGCATCTGCGCTGTCCATCTGAGCCCACCAGGCTCTCCAGAAGGGGGGGTAAATGGTAAAAACAAGTGGCTGGACCACCCCCTCCTCATACAGCGCCCTAGGTGAACTGGCCTCTCATGGCCCCTGCTGCTCAGGCTGGGAAATCAGCCCCAAATCTGGTCAACAAGTGTAAAACTGCATCAATCACTGTCAGAAGTGCTCGGAACTGAAAGATAAGTGTCTCATTGGATCCAGAAGATCGAAATCCACTAGAAATGTGTACTCATACACCATGGGTTGCCCTATTGGGCCAGCTGTAGGGTCCACCATATATGGACAATGCATAATCTGCTGATCTGAAGTAATAATAAAACCTGCTGAACTGCATCAATCATCATCTGAACCATCTGTCCATCATATGATATCATCACCAAGTATGTGGGACCATCAATCATCATCAATAGGCATATATATATGGCCCACATCATCATGGATCCCAATAATATACAACCAAGGATAAATCACATCAGTAGACTAAGACATGCTTCTCTAATCATTCTCACAGCCAAGCTCAAAGTATAACATCCATTCAGTGGCATTACTCAAGTTAGCATATTCCTTTGTTATATAAAATTACTTGCACACTAGTTCAAATGACAAACTCACCCATTGGACATGGTCAAACTGCTAATGAAGGATGAAGGCTAGGAACAAGGTTGGGCCAAGGGGTTGACTTGTCTAACTTAACTCGAAAATACTTTGGACTGGGAGAAGGGGGAAAGCTACAAACTCTGTGCTGGACAAAATAACACGGGGGATGGCTGTGCCTCACAAATGGATAAGTTGTTCAGAGAGTGCTTATTCAACTTAGGCATCATGTCTACATCAAGTTGATCCAAGTTCATTAGGATCATTCAATTTCATTTCATGGCTTTTTTGGCCTACATAACCCTTTGGATTTCAGGTGTGCTGATAAGCACAACTAGTTGCAGCTTGCATCCAGGGCATGTTTTCAAATACATATAAGGTCAGCAATTGTTTAGATATAGCTTTTAAGAACAATTGCTTTTTGGACCTTTCTTATACTCTTCGAGGAGTATTTTTAGCTGTTCATCGCTCTTGCCCTTTTTAGTTTCCATGGGCGAATTTATAAGTTTCCATAAGTAGAACATGAGCTTTGAGTTTTAGCCAACAACATCTCAAGTGACTAGGGGGAGTTCGAACCAATGCCAAACATCGGGACAACCTACCAGAATGATTTAGGCCTACAATCCAACTCACCAAAGGCAAGTTTTGTCACCAACTTAGAGCCGAGACACTGAATATACAGGGATGCGGTCCAAACACAAAGGTAGAAAAATGGGGAAGCCCTCAGTATCAGAAAGTCAAATGAGACAGATCAAGGTTTAAAGTCAAATAGGAAAGTCATGTATGGATGGAGTCAAGTGAGTATGGAGCCTACACTAGCAGACAACTGGTGTCAGGAAAGACCATATCTATGTAAGGTGGAAAACCAGTGGGTTTTGTTAAATGACCTAAATGTGCAAGCAATTGTCCATTTTATGATTTATAGTTCATTTTAAATAGTTTGCCACATCAGGAATAATATACCAAGCAGATGCTGTGATCACAACTAAATCAACAAGATAATAATCCACAGTCAATGATAAAACATACATAGATCATACAACATCATCATAGTAAGAAACATCATATACCATCTGAAACACTACTGCAATACATCTCTAAGCACTGAACTGAAACTGTATGGGATAAAGGGTCACACCGGTCATCAAATATGAACTCTCAAGGCTCAGCCTTGACACAAGGTCTAACATAAGTCTGAATAATACACTGCTCCGATCATGAGTGATCACAAAATATACAATCATCATAGCCATGCTCTAAATAATGGAAGCTCTGGAATGTGCAGATATCTGCTAAACAAGAATAGTAGCCCAGCTACTATGGTGTGATAACGTCTGGCTCCAGCTGGGACAAGTGCTCTAAGGGAGAGAGCGCTTGAGAACCTCAGAATCTCTGGTCTCGATCTGCTCTGCATCAATCTTCAATCGAGCACTGCACCATCCTTGCTTTCAGCTTTTATTTTGCACTTGTTCCTGCACTCACAAACACTAGAATACCTCATGGAGCATGTATGGGAAAAATATAAAATAAAACTGAAACTGAAATCTACTCTAAAGCATAATCTGAAAGGCATAAAAGAAAAATTAAACTAACATGGCCTATATCATTTATTCATCATTCATTATTTTTATTACCGTGCAGGAGGAAAAGAGAACTTTTTCAAACAGGCAATCTCAACTTGCACAGGCGGCCAAAAGTGTTCACGAAAATTAAAAGTTCTTTTTATGCATGCAGGAAAAGAGACAAACTTAAGGAACAAGACTCAACTCAATCAAACACAAAAACAAGCAGACACTCCAAGCAGAAAAGAAAAAGGGACAATACTCATCACATAGGAAAAAGAAAAAACACACAAATCCTATTGCTCAAGTGAGCTTATTCAGAAGACCTACCTACCCTACTCTAACCAGTTAAACCAATGTTAGGTAAAACCATAAATCCAATGCAACCATTCATCAAATAAATTAATGATTCTGCTTTGATTTTTGTTGATAAAACAAGTCAAGATTGGATTAAAGATTAATGAAATTGAGAGCACAATCTTCCTGACTTGTTCAGAAATTGAAGAAGGATTTGAATGGAGCAAAATGAAATCATGCCAAGGAGAATATTGACTGAAGCAGACATCCTCCATCAAAGAATTGATAGGATCATAAAATTTATGCAAATGATTGTTTAAAATTGATGGAGGGAAAACATATGGCATTTGATTTAATAAACTACTTTCCTCATTCACTTTACTTGCATATTCAATACGGTTCTCCTTGGGACTGATGATCAAATAAAAACCAAGTGCGGACAAATTAAAGCTTAGAAGACGAAAAATCAAAGTCAAATTCATTTGATGCTAAAAAATGGAGAAAAGAGGGAATTGATCTTTAAACACCTTTTCTAGCCACCAAGAATGATTAATAACTTGACAACAAACATTATGGTTCCAAAGTGACTGAAAAGGGAAATGAAGTGCTTTTTCTCCAAACATGTAATCATGCTTATACTTCTTACTGAAAATTTTAAAAGCAAAAGACTGACTAGACCACCAACCCAAAGATGATTGAAAGAGTTGGGAAGGGAGGGTGGATTGCAAATATGAACAGTCTCCTAGATGGATAGAAAGATTTGGCCTTGAAATTTGACAAAATGAAAGGCCTTTTAAAATAGCACTAGGAATGACTTCAAACTTTTGATTAAATCTAATATTTACAATTTGAGGACAAGATTCTAACTCTAAGAAAAAGCTATCTTGACTAAGGACAGAAAAATAAAAATTTAAAGACTCATTATAAGAAGTGGAACAAAGATTAGAGCATCTAGTGTGATCTACTGGCTCATCCTCTCCTTCTATTGATTCATCATTAAAATCACAAGAGGATACTTGATCATTTTCATTAAATTGATCAGGGATAAAATTAACAAATTTATTTAAAACATCCTGATTATTTGCACAATGATCATGTGAAAGCACTACTAAAGGGTCTTGGTCAATGTTTCCACTTTCTTCTTCTTCAATAAGGTGATAAGGAATTGAATGATTGTTAATGATAGAATGATTAAGGAATTCTTTTTCTGAAGGATCCTCAACCAACACAAAATCAGAAATTTCTTCAAGATCAAAAGTATGGCTACTCAAGGATTGATTTGAAGTGTCATTATTATTATCATGGTCCTTATTAAACTGATCCTCAACAGCACAGTTATTGCTTGATGTCTCTGTTAAGGATTCTTCAATATTACTACCCCATTTATTCTTTAATAACCCAGCAAACATATCATATCCAGTGATGGATCTCGGGGCTAAATTATCAAACCATAAATCGGCATTTCCACCTAATGTCTCACCCAGGGCCTGCATATAAACATCTTCATCATCAGCACCCCTAACTTCCATATAATCCGAAAATCTTTGTAAGTGATTTTCAATTGACTCAAAATAATTTCCATAGAAACGAGGCAACCTTTCAGAGTAATTATTTGGCATAAGATGAGGTGCCCCATGAATTTCAGAAAAGTCAAAAGGAGATGGCTTAGCTGGATTTCTAATAACTTTGGCCATTCTACTAGGGATTAGTTTTGGATACCTAACTGGAATGCTAGAGTCATTTGACCGAATGCTTTGGTTGTAATGCCTTGGTCGAGATTGACTTTTGTTTGAATTAATTGGGTTAATATTTTTACTTGAAGAATAAAAAGAATGACTAGAGTCATAAGAATTATGTACATAATCACTCCCATATTGATATGTTGACTGACTTTCATTACTTTCTTCCAACTGCCCTCTATAGCGAGATAGAT
The DNA here is from genome assembly GCA_027924585.1 of Larix kaempferi. Lineage (NCBI taxonomy): Eukaryota > Viridiplantae > Streptophyta > Pinopsida > Pinales > Pinaceae > Larix > Larix kaempferi. The sequence goes on from BSBM01000674.1 coordinate 5,239,833, forward strand.
TCTCATATATTTCATTCATACACCTTGTCATTTGGAAGAAAATGTCTGAATTCATTTATGATTTACAAATTACAAAATTGAATGATGGGAATGGGGCCAATCCTCAGCGGAGTCACGAATTGGAGTCGCCAGGTAGATTTTTAAACTCTTCTACCAAGATGTATGTCGTTTAAAGTGCAGGGAGAGAGTGAGACAAAACAGGTATGTTGAACCAAGGTAGGCCTCTACCTCCCCGGCAACGACGCCAAAGATGTTATCACACAACTTGTAGTTGCCCCTAGTGGTATCCCATCCAGGACGGTAGAGGAGATGGGCAACTAAAGAGGTGACCCAAGAGATGCCACGGTTCCCAATGCAAGGTGGGAGTCACGTCAACCGAGGCACTCTTCACTTTAGATCTAGATAGAACAAGACCTAAGGGGAGACCCTATAACCAATCAAAGGTGATTGGACCCAAACAAAGGTTCCTAGGGATGAGTAAGTGGTAAGTTACAGAAACCAATGCAAGGTAAAGTGGACCTAGAATTTAAAGTATGGTTGAAGGCGGTTTGAGGAATGATTAGTGTTTCAACCAATGTATAATTTAGGCCACATGATTTGTTATAATGATAAGATGTAATACCATATGTTGCACAAGTGGGTCCTACCTTCTTGGGATATGTGAAATGGCTTAAAGTGGACCCACAAGGTGAAATTAAGGGATGCAATTGGCACTAGAGGATATATGATAAGTAGATCTATGGATCTAAGTTGAAATTAGGAGTACCCATGAACCGATCTAAGGTTTGACACAATTCCCAAGGAGTGCGACTTGCTTGAGGAGGACTAGTGCCTTGTTGGATGGGTTAATGGAGTCAAAAGATATGTCAAAGTGTAGATTGTGACACCTAGAGTTCAAGTCAAGTGGGCTAATTGAGATTAAGTAGTTATATGCTCCACAAGGAAGTGTTCTATTCCAATATTCCAGAGCTCCAAAGGTGAGCTATCCAATAGGGGGTCTCCTTCTTATATAGGATAATAAAGACCAAAACCCTATACCACTCTACAATACTACATCAAATGAGTGGTTGAGATTAAAAGATCTCATCATACAATTAATGGCTAAGATGAACCATAACAATATATCACATGGATCACCCAATATAATGATGACGTCATAGTATAAAATAATCATGGAGGGTGACGTCATCCACTAGAAGGGGTAAAAATACCAAAAATCCACCTCATGATGACTAGGACATGACATAATAAGCACATGGTGGGGCTAGGAGGCATCAATCCTTACTAGCTCATCCCCAAGGCACAATAAAATAATAAAAAATGTCCAAGATAATATAAATGATCAAATCTGTCCTCAAAATCTGTGACAGACAAGCAGTAAAAGACCTCGTGTGATCGCTGTGGGCCTACCCACATGGTGAAAACTGGCTGGAAGATAGTGGGATCACCCTGGAAGACCTCTGTGAAAACCAAATGCCAAAACCTTGCCTCAATTGCCCAAATCGAATTCCTCAGTGACCACTTTATCCCATTTTTTAACTGCCTCGGTAACTGTGATGGATTGGTGTGGACTTGCATTGCATAACTACATCACTTTGGGTCACTATTGTGCTCGACATCATCATTGAATCTTGACACTTGTACTCTAGGAGTGGATCGCTTTGTTAAAGTTTGCACTTTAATTCAATTTATTTAGGATCTTTAATTGAAAGAATAACAAGCACAACTAAACACAATAGTCACAATAGTTTTCCTTGAGGAAACCATAAAGGAGAAAACCCCGCAAGTTCCTCAAAGATAGATTCGTTACTAATACAATATCAAGCAAAAATGGAAAACCCAAATATATGTCTTCTGCAGCTTCTCTCTTTCTCCTCCAACGAACTTGTCTTCTCTCCTTGCTTATGCGAACTTGCTTGAGTGAGAGGTGTGTCCAAATGAGAGAGCAAGGCTCTCTATTTATACTTTACATTTGACTTGACCTTCTCACTAACTAGGTCGGCCTCACTAACCTAGCTGGGTCAACCTGTCCTAGGGATACTCAAAATACCTTTTACATTTGACTCAAGGAGATCTAATGCCCTGGCTTACAATAGAGGTTTTACCTCAATGAGTTTGCATGACCAAACATAATAATGACATCCTCGGACGGAGGAAAAACATCTATGTCGTAGGTACAAATAAAATACAATAATAATTACAATATAAAATACAAATGAATATCTTCCGAAGTTACATTTACAACAACACTCCCTCTTAACTAGGAAGGCATTCTCTCGTCACAGTCATCATCACCCTGGACACAATTCTAGACAACGTCATCATCGCTTGATCATCTTCAATGCTGGAACATCATCATCAACACTGGATCATCATCGTCATTGATGCAACAATCCTCATTTCGTTGATCATTGATTAGTGACATCTATCGAATCTATCCGTCATAAGAAGTTCTATAGAGCCACCCATTTTTCATGTTGGATGTAGGCCTAGTCCTCATCTAGGTCTTCATTATCTCCATGAGCAAGCCATCAAATAGGTACAACCCAGGACCACACATTACATTGCCACAACAATCACCTGCATCTCCTACTATCATCTCATTGTATCCAGATCATCTCATCATCACATGGAGCACAGCCTAGATGCACACCTTATGTCCAACATACCACCTCCGTCTCCCACCCAGTGGGTACATCCCAGGAGCACCCAGGTGCATTATGTCTCTCAACAGTCAGCCCGCGTCTACTAGCATGGGAGAACAGTCAGGAGCACCCCAGGTGCATTACGTCCCAAGTACCACCTACGTCTACCACCATGCGATATCCTGCCTAGGCGCACTCAAAGTGTCTTGTGACCGGTGGACCTGTTATCACCAACCTTGTAGTTGCCCCTAAAGATGGATCCAAGGTGGATGGTAGAGGGGATAGGCAACTAAAGTGGTGAACCAAGAGAGCCCTAGTACCCAAATGGATGGTTGTCATGCCAACCAAGGCACTCTTTGCTTCTGCTACCAAAGCCAAGGTAGCAAGGGGGAGACCCAGATCTACTCCCGACAGGAGAGATCAATCCAATCACCAGATCAAATCAATCAGATGAAGTACGTAGGGTGACAGGTATGGAACCCTACAATTAAAGAATTTAAACCACTGTGGAGGTTTAAGAAAGATGTGGACAAATAGAGATAGATAACACACAGTGACCTAACAATCAGGTATGATTCCAGGATTTAAGTGCTAGTGTAAAATGATCAAATTCAGCTGCTTTGGGAAATGTAACCCTTAAAATAGGGAAAGTGACCCAGAGAGGGGATTTGAGGTTATGGCTTTCTAGCACAGCTTGTGAGATAGATCTGACAGTGTTCAAACCAACAAGCTCAGCAAACAGGATCAAACCACAAGAAAAACAGGCAACCCGGGAAAGTCATGAGGGTAGAGGAGAGGCTAGTGCCTTGGAAAATGGCCCAAAGGAGTCCCCAAGGGTGACGCCCTTGAGAACCCACCTTGGGATTTACACTAAGCCAAAAACCCAGAAATGATTTGCCAATTGATCAAGGGGTTTGATCAGGAGAATTTTCCGAAAGATTTTAATTAGGGTTTGAAGTAAAATTGACAGATGGGTAGTTTAGAGAAATAGAGATCTTACCTTGAGAGAAGACCTGATTGATGGAAATGTTTGCTATGATGCCTAGGACAACCCCCGCAAAGATCAAATGGGAAGATGTGATGAAATCCAATGCCAAACTTGAAGCCCTAGCCCACACATGCGCCCTTCTCTCTCCTGCAAAACCAAGGAGCAAAGCATTAATCAGATCTACAGGAGCAACAACAAATGCAAATGACGAAAAGATACAGAAAGTAGAAGGTCATAGACAGTAATACTCCCCAAACCAAACCGATTTGACGAAGAAAGAGGCAGGGAAAGTCTTCCCCAACCAATGCGTCCTGCTTGAGCAATTCAGCCTCCTCACCTACAGATGAAAATCACGTGGAAAAAATATAGCATATGGCAATCACCAATAATCCTAGTGCAATGGAAAGATATTTTCAATCGAACATCAATAGTGTTATCAACTGATTTGTACAATAGTTGAAACCTTATTGAGCCGCCAGTGTTGGAACACATCAGTGTTCACTTCCAGAGTATCTGGGTTTCATTGTATTTGGGTCTAGCCAGTTTTGGCTAGCCAGTTTTTGTTTTTGAGTCGACATGACCATGGCCCCATGGGGGTTTGTATCAGTGTGCTAGTAGGGTCTGAGTGGCTCGGTCTCCCATGACTGGATTAAACAACTAAGGTATTCCAGGGAGTTTTTTCACCGTCAGATTATACTTTGCTTCAGGCGAAATATAATCTCTTGGTTTTTCTCCCGCTTCCTCCAAAGCTGGAATGCCCGATTTTGGAAATTTGGCCATGGGGGGTTATTAGGGTCCAACTATAATGTATAAACCTACTAGACACTATTAGAATAGGTTTTGGTCATGTCCTAGGTCTCTAGGACCCCCAGAAAAAATTTCGAAAAAATTTTACCGGACGCGTCGGAATTGGGGTTTTTAATTATTTAATTATTTTTAAATTTTAATTAAATTTCTCTATAGTTTAAATAGAGAAATTTGAGTCTGTAATATGTCAGTCATCCGGGGTCCGTTTTCAGTGTTTGATGGCTCGTTTCATAAGCCAAAAATCACACATGACCCATGGAGCAGCTAAACCCAACTTTCGGATGTCAATTCCGCCCCATAATTAATATTTTCTCTGAAAAGTCATTTACAGAAAAATTATTAATTAAAATAATAAAATTGATTATTTTGGAGATAATTCAAATCTCTCCAAAATTAATCAATTTGATTAAAATAAAGGGCTAAATGACATGGCAATGAGCATTAAGGAAGATTCCAATCAACTCCAAGCCCATCCAGTCACTCACCCAGTCACCAGCAAAGAGTCTCCTTGAGTAAAATCGCCCTCCCTCATGCATAATTCGATTTTGATGAAGTGTCAGCTGATAAATGGATTGGTGGTTTTGTATTAATGATAAGGTGGGCGCCCTCATGACTCACCACACCCACCATTACTTGGCTCCCTTCATAGCTCGAGTTTTACCAACCTAGGATCACGTGTTCCTACCTCAAGCAATTCGCATATCCCTTGTCCTCACGTCAATCCTCTCCTACCCTCACGTGGCTCTTAGTTAGGGCGTGTTCATTGGTTAATGAAATCTTTGATTGGCTTGGCTCTCATCCAAAACTCGAGCTTACACCTACCTTGTCCACTTGTCATCCAACAAACTAGCACTCAACCTACCACAGCTCACGCCCTTCACGCCCTTGCTCACGTCAAACCTCTTACCAGCTCGCACTTCCCTTGTGTAGCATGCCCATCCGCTGTGTCTCCTTCACAAAGTCGAGCCCTTTGCCACCTATTCAATCCTACCAACCTCAAACTCGACCTTGGACCATTGTTTACCATGCCAAACCCTTGATTGATTGGAATTCGACCTTCTCCATTGCCAAATTCGAATTAGGGTTTAGGTGTGTAGTTTTAGTATAAAGAGAGGCCCATTTGGGTTGTTATCTCATGGATTTTTGTGTATCGAAGCTCTGATAAAATTGTAAACGCTTTTAATTGGAATAAAGTTGGGACTTTGGAGGTCAAAACCGTGGAGGCTTTTGATGTGCTTGCTTCACTTGATATTGAGGTGATATTGTTTTACATTTCATTTGAGGCTCTTAAGTTGTAGAACATGTTCATGAAGGCTAACAATCTAGCACAAGTAGCATGTATCTAGATCTTTTCACTTGAATGTTTTGTTTCAATTATATTATTCATGCTTAAGGTTATTGCAGGTATTTCTTCACTCCATAAACGAGACCAAAGGAGCTTTAACTTTTATGATTTGAGAAACAAAGAGAGCTAGATCTTCTCCATCAAACTTCTAAAATACAATTTTGGTTACTTGTTACTATAGGCTTCCTCTCTTCTAGCCTTCTACTTTGCTCCTTGAGTTTTTTGTTTTGAATTTGCTAAGCCATTTCTAGCCCCTCTAGCCTTGATCCAGGATTGTCCTTGTTTTTCAAGCCATAGATTAGTTTGCCATAAGGTTGAAGTTCCTTCAACCTTGGGGAATAACTTGGGATTTGTTCCCTTGTGCTCTCTTCAACACTCGTTGTCGGCGTATCACCGGTTAACCGGAGGATTTCCAAGGCGGTGTTTTACCATCCCAAGTGTTCCACTTGAAGCCCTTGCCCTAGATCTGCTTCCCCATAGTTTTGTCTTCATCCCCCCTTTTCGTCCCACTTCATTTTTTCCCTTTCTCCCTCTTGCATTCGTCCCTCTCAACATCTTTGCCCTTCGTCCTACCTTACCTTCCTCCTCTCGTCCCTCTCTTCTTCATCTCCTCCTTCCATTCTTTTCCTTCTTGGTTTTTTGCCTCTCTTCCTATCATCCATCCCCACTTGCCCTACAACATAAAACAACAACAAAAAACAAATAAGTGTTAGTGTTAGTAAGTGGTTAGTACAATTTTCATGCTTAGTTAGTTGTTAGTTATTTATTTAAAGTTAGTAGTTGACTAGTTGTTCTTCTTTTGAAAAGGTGATTGGTTAGACTTCTCTTATAAAAATCAAAATTTATGCATTGAAAGTTCAAGTTAGGCATATCAAGGGGTCATTTAGGGCTTGCATTTAGTCTTTTCCCTTTAAGTTTTGTAGTTCCATTTCAAAGTAGGAAAGTTGGCATATAGGATAGTGTAAAATTTTATGGTTGCATTCTCATTCCCACCATATTTTGGGGCATTTTAGCTTGCTGGTCCGTTTTACCATATTAAACATTTTAAGACAAAATCTCATGCTTTTTCATGTTTTAGTCCCACTTTGCAAACTTAGACTTTATTGTTCAAAGTTTGATTAGATTTCTAACGCTAATGGGTGCATGAGTTATTGGCTTATCCTTGTGGTAGGATTGTGGGAAGAGAAAGATCCCTTAAATCCAAAGATCAAATCGAAGAGAGAGGAGGAGATTAAGTATCATAAGACATTCCAAAATATTTCTTCTTATCCTTTGTAAAAGCCATCAAGGGCTTCGATCCATTAAATTTTTATAAGTTGTTTCTAAGGTAGTCATTAAAAGACCTTTCAAGGATTTTCCCTTGAGGCACTTGTAATTATCTAATAAAACTTTTAAGTGGAGGAGGCCTCCACTCTTTGGGTCTTCTTCCCCATTTGGGGAAGGGTGTTGGGTTTTTTGTTTGATTCTAGCTTAGATTTATATTTTCATGCTTTTAGTTTAAATTCTGTTTCAATTAAGTTATCTTGCTTCTCTTCCAATCCTTGACCAGAGAATAGCTAACTTTGGGATCGTATCCCAAAGGCCACATAGTCTTGTGGTAGCTTCTCGCTCCCCCATCAACTTCTTGTGGACATCCAGCTAGCTGGAAGGTTTCCAGGATTGGTGGCTTCTAGTGGTTGGTCTTGTTCGGAGATCAATCCCACCCAGTAGATTAAAATTTGTATGGTAGAACACTAGTTTGATTTTTATTTCACATTATTTGGCAAAGTAGTTATTGTTGAAGCATTAATTAATATCTTTCAAGTTATCAAGTAGTTTCATCTTTCTCAAAGTTATTTTATTGCTTTTCACAACACAACTGCTCTTGTTTGTTTAAAATAAACCAAAGTCTCTTGAACTTGGCCAAATCCAAGTCAAGAGCACCCTCTATCGGAGGGCATTTTTAGTCTTGCATCATCCCCTGCATTAGGCATTGTTAATTTAGCAAGTCTCTTGAACTGTGGTCATAAGACCGAGTCAAGAGCGCTCTCTGTCGGAGAGTTGAACAAGGCTTTCCAATAATAAAAATTTTCCACTCACACACCCTTTAATTAATTTATCTTGGTTTCTGTCCTACACCCGTATGCTCTGCCAACCTGAAAAGGTTGGGCTAGTACTCAGAAAGGTGGAAGACTTGTTAATTTACAAGTGAAAATCTAATTAAAACTTTCACCCCATAAACCAACGAACCGGCGTTGACATAAAGTATTTTAATCAGCTCTCAGGGGAGGCGCCGGACCGCCCAATCTGCGACACGGTGGCTGGTTAGCATTGCGCGCCTCGCCGTGATTCCAGACAGGCCCCGACAGGTCTCTTAAAGGGGTTGCTTAAAATTACTTTCCGGACACTCTTTGAATACCCTTGGTTTTAGCCCTAATAATCAAGACAATTAAAACTTTAAATTTACCAAGATAAGCTGCATAACGTTCTCACAAACTTTCAATTCAAGCACTTGTATCAAGTTTTCGCAATTCACATTTAATTCTTGACTCCATAAGGCACTGGTCCTTTATCTCATATTTTGCTTGTTTAAATATCTACATTGGAGTTATCTGTTATATTTCGCGAAAAGTGATTGACTTATTGCCCAAGTGTATCTTTCATCTTGTGTTTGCAACGTGGATTGCGTTATCTTGTCTTATATTTAATCTTTATAATTGTCTCTCATTTAAAAAAAACTCCTAAAAAACACCCATCCGCATCACTACATCAAAAAACACATAAATACACAAAGAGCCTTAGACAACTCTTTTTTAGGGACTACCCCCCTTGGCTTCGTTAGGAGTTTTGCCTAAACGGAGGAGCTGGGATTCAGGTGACAGTACCTGGCTCATTGCTTGCCCCCAAGGCCACACCTCTCTCACTTGAAGTGAAGAGACAGCTTTCGAAAGATTTCCGCTGCTGGTGTGCAGTTTGGCGGACAACATTTTTGGCGCCGTTGCCGGGGACAAATCTTTTTGTTCCTGGACGACCTTAGTTTTTTCTAGTTTGTTTACCTTTTGATAGATTCTCAAATCTGTCTGGCGACTCCACTGCCCTTTTTTCTTTTTGGTAGTTTTTTAGTTCAATCACTCTCAGAAATTAGACTTAAAACCACCTGGCGACTCCACTGTCAACTAACACCTCAAGGTATTCAACCAGAAGAAACTCTGAAGGCTTGCTTAGTTTTATCCCAGAACCTGAAAAGGTTTATAGGAGGAGACTAAACAGGTTTGCTTCTCGTAAAATCCTTGAAGAACTTAGGTCTCAGTCTATTTCTGACATCCATAGTCTCTTTCAGGAAGATAGCTTAGAAAATTTTGAAAATTTTGAAAACAGTAATAATTGTTTTTCCGATACAATGGGTGATTTTTTCGCCCCCCTCAACATTACTCAGATTGCAGGTCAACCACATGATCTTCCAGATAAGGCCATCGACAAACTCCCAACCTTTACCGGCACTGATACTGTTACTGCCGCACAACATCTCACTGCTTTCTCAAGAATAAAAAGTGGATATGTCAGAGAACCTGCTCATAGGCATGAAGATGTGTACATGAAGTTATTTGCCTTATCCTTAGAAGGAGATGCTGGTGACTGGTTCATCAGCTTGCCAGCCAACTCTTTTGTCACCTTAGCTGAGTTTTCAACTGCTTTCACCAACAAGTATGGTGAGAAAAAAGAGCCACGTCATCAACTTGCTGCTCTAACAAACATTAGAAGAAGTGAAATGGAAACTATGGAAGATTTCAACAAAAAGTTCATGGATTTATACAATGCAATCCCTACAGACTACAAGCCAACTCCACAGACTATACTGGTTTATTACATTGAAGCTTTAAGTGGAGAGATGCAGTATCAACTTAGGGATAAGGAACCCACTACTTTGTTGGAAGCACAAACAATGGCAACCAAGATTGATAGGAACATGCAGTCATCTGGGAAGTCAAACCTACCCGGTTATTCAAGAGCCCAAACTCCTTTGAAAACAACTGAGCCTAAAGGTAAAGATCCTTTGGATGCTTTGAAAGAATCATATGAGAAAAAGATGATGGACATGTGTGAAAGAATGGAAAGAGCTGAGCAGAAACATGTGGCCCAAATGAAGGAAGTTCAAAACAAAATAATAAACATGGAAAGGGCACAAGTCCAACAGGTCCAACGAGTTCAACAAGTTCAACAAACTCAACCTGGTCAGAGAAATTACCCTCCCAAAAATAACTGGCAAAAGAAAGCTCACGAAAATGAAAAGAGGCCTCCCACTCAGATAGAGGCTGCCAATACAAATGAGGTGTACATCCCATTTTGTAGAGCTTGCAGGGATTTCCATGAGGAATTCGCTTGTTATTTTGCTAACTATGTACAAGAGCATGGGTATCCTGAAGGGGAGGGTACAAATAATCCAACATCAAGCGAGCCTGAATACATTAATGCTGTAGGAGATATCCGAAATGTTCCCAGAGAAAATTGGAAACCTGTTGACAATGAACCAGACAACATGACAAAAAACTTTGGAGGAAGACCATCAAATGAACAACTCCAAAACATGCAGAGATTTAAAGGGGTTGGATACCAAAGAAGATCAAATCCTGCACCTGCTATACAACCTCCCAAGGAAAATGATATTCTGGGATTCTCGAACACCTTCTTTGACTCCTAGATCAAGCAAGTGTCCGTCCCGCAGTTGGAGCCAGATGTTATCAACTGATTTGTACAATAGTTGAAACCTTATTGAGCCGCCAGTGTTGGAACACATCAGTGTTCACTTCCAGAGTATCTGGGTTTCATTGTATTTGGGTCTAGCCAGTTTTGGCTAGCCAGTTTTTGTTTTTGAGTCGACATGACCATGGCCCCATGGGGGTTTGTATCAGTGTGCTAGTAGGGTCTGAGTGGCTCGGTCTCCCATGACTGGATTAAACAACTAAGGTATTCCAGGGAGTTTTTTCACCGTCAGATTATACTTTGCTTCAGGCGAAATATAATCTCTTGGTTTTTCTCCCGCTTCCTCCAAAGCTGGAATGCCCGATTTTGGAAATTTGGCCATGGGGGGTTATTAGGGTCCAACTATAATGTATAAACCTACTAGACACTATTAGAATAGGTTTTGGTCATGTCCTAGGTCTCTAGGACCCCCAGAAAAAATTTCGAAAAAATTTTACCGGACGCGTCGGAATTGGGGTTTTTAATTATTTAATTATTTTTAAATTTTAATTAAATTTCTCTATAGTTTAAATAGAGAAATTTGAGTCTGTAATATGTCAGTCATCCGGGGTCCGTTTTCAGTGTTTGATGGCTCGTTTCATAAGCCAAAAATCACACATGACCCATGGAGCAGCTAAACCCAACTTTCGGATGTCAATTCCGCCCCATAATTAATATTTTCTCTGAAAAGTCATTTACAGAAAAATTATTAATTAAAATAATAAAATTGATTATTTTGGAGATAATTCAAATCTCTCCAAAATTAATCAATTTGATTAAAATAAAGGGCTAAATGACATGGCAATGAGCATTAAGGAGGATTCCAATCAACTCCAAGCCCATCCAGTCACTCACCCAGTCACCAGCAAAGAGTCTCCTTGAGTAAAATCGCCCTCCCTCATGCATAATTCGATTTTGATGAAGTGTCAGCTGATAAATGGATTGGTGGTTTTGTATTAATGATAAGGTGGGCGCCCTCATGACTCACCACACCCACCATTACTTGGCTCCCTTCATAGCTCGAGTTTTACCAACCTAGGATCACGTGTTCCTACCTCAAGCAATTCGCATATCCCTTGTCCTCACGTCAATCCTCTCCTACCCTCACGTGGCTCTTAGTTAGGGCGTGTTCATTGGTTAATGAAATCTTTGATTGGCTTGGCTCTCATCCAAAACTCGAGCTTACACCTACCTTGTCCACTTGTCATCCAACAAACTAGCACTCAACCTACCACAGCTCACGCCCTTCACGCCCTTGCTCACGTCAAACCTCTTACCAGCTCGCACTTCCCTTGTGTAGCATGCCCATCCGCTGTGTCTCCTTCACAAAGTCGAGCCCTTTGCCACCTATTCAATCCTACCAACCTCAAACTCGACCTTGGACCATTGTTTACCATGCCAAACCCTTGATTGATTGGAATTCGACCTTCTCCATTGCCAAATTCGAATTAGGGTTTAGGTGTGTAGTTTTAGTATAAAGAGAGGCCCATTTGGGTTGTTATCTCATGGATTTTTGTGTATCGAAGCTCTGATAAAATTGTAAACGCTTTTAATTGGAATAAAGTTGGGACTTTGGAGGTCAAAACCGTGGAGGCTTTTGATGTGCTTGCTTCACTTGATATTGAGGTGATATTGTTTTACATTTCATTTGAGGCTCTTAAGTTGTAGAACATGTTCATGAAGGCTAACAATCTAGCACAAGTAGCATGTATCTAGATCTTTTCACTTGAATGTTTTGTTTCAATTATATTATTCATGCTTAAGGTTATTGCAGGTATTTCTTCACTCCATAAACGAGACCAAAGGAGCTTTAACTTTTATGATTTGAGAAACAAAGAGAGCTAGATCTTCTCCATCAAACTTCTAAAATACAATTTTGGTTACTTGTTACTATAGGCTTCCTCTCTTCTAGCCTTCTACTTTGCTCCTTGAGTTTTTTGTTTTGAATTTGCTAAGCCATTTCTAGCCCCTCTAGCCTTGATCCAGGATTGTCCTTGTTTTTCAAGCCATAGATTAGTTTGCCATAAGGTTGAAGTTCCTTCAACCTTGGGGAATAACTTGGGATTTGTTCCCTTGTGCTCTCTTCAACACTCGTTGTCGGCGTATCACCGGTTAACCGGAGGATTTCCAAGGCGGTGTTTTACCATCCCAAGTGTTCCACTTGAAGCCCTTGCCCTAGATCTGCTTCCCCATAGTTTTGTCTTCATCCCCCCTTTTCGTCCCACTTCATTTTTTCCCTTTCTCCCTCTTGCATTCGTCCCTCTCAACATCTTTGCCCTTCGTCCTACCTTACCTTCCTCCTCTCGTCCCTCTCTTCTTCATCTCCTCCTTCCATTCTTTTCCTTCTTGGTTTTTTGCCTCTCTTCCTATCATCCATCCCCACTTGCCCTACAACATAAAACAACAACAAAAAACAAATAAGTGTTAGTGTTAGTAAGTGGTTAGTACAATTTTCATGCTTAGTTAGTTGTTAGTTATTTATTTAAAGTTAGTAGTTGACTAGTTGTTCTTCTTTTGAAAAGGTGATTGGTTAGACTTCTCTTATAAAAATCAAAATTTATGCATTGAAAGTTCAAGTTAGGCATATCAAGGGGTCATTTAGGGCTTGCATTTAGTCTTTTCCCTTTAAGTTTTGTAGTTCCATTTCAAAGTAGGAAAGTTGGCATATAGGATAGTGTAAAATTTTATGGTTGCATTCTCATTCCCACCATATTTTGGGGCATTTTAGCTTGCTGGTCCGTTTTACCATATTAAACATTTTAAGACAAAATCTCATGCTTTTTCATGTTTTAGTCCCACTTTGCAAACTTAGACTTTATTGTTCAAAGTTTGATTAGATTTCTAACGCTAATGGGTGCATGAGTTATTGGCTTATCCTTGTGGTAGGATTGTGGGAAGAGAAAGATCCCTTAAATCCAAAGATCAAATCGAAGAGAGAGGAGGAGATTAAGTATCATAAGACATTCCAAAATATTTCTTCTTATCCTTTGTAAAAGCCATCAAGGGCTTCGATCCATTAAATTTTTATAAGTTGTTTCTAAGGTAGTCATTAAAAGACCTTTCAAGGATTTTCCCTTGAGGCACTTGTAATTATCTAATAAAACTTTTAAGTGGAGGAGGCCTCCACTCTTTGGGTCTTCTTCCCCATTTGGGGAAGGGTGTTGGGTTTTTTGTTTGATTCTAGCTTAGATTTATATTTTCATGCTTTTAGTTTAAATTCTGTTTCAATTAAGTTATCTTGCTTCTCTTCCAATCCTTGACCAGAGAATAGCTAACTTTGGGATCGTATCCCAAAGGCCACATAGTCTTGTGGTAGCTTCTCGCTCCCCCATCAACTTCTTGTGGACATCCAGCTAGCTGGAAGGTTTCCAGGATTGGTGGCTTCTAGTGGTTGGTCTTGTTCGGAGATCAATCCCACCCAGTAGATTAAAATTTGTATGGTAGAACACTAGTTTGATTTTTATTTCACATTATTTGGCAAAGTAGTTATTGTTGAAGCATTAATTAATATCTTTCAAGTTATCAAGTAGTTTCATCTTTCTCAAAGTTATTTTATTGCTTTTCACAACACAACTGCTCTTGTTTGTTTAAAATAAACCAAAGTCTCTTGAACTTGGCCAAATCCAAGTCAAGAGCACCCTCTATCGGAGGGCATTTTTAGTCTTGCATCATCCCCTGCATTAGGCATTGTTAATTTAGCAAGTCTCTTGAACTGTGGTCATAAGACCGAGTCAAGAGCGCTCTCTGTCGGAGAGTTGAACAAGGCTTTCCAATAATAAAAATTTTCCACTCACACACCCTTTAATTAATTTATCTTGGTTTCTGTCCTACACCCGTATGCTCTGCCAACCTGAAAAGGTTGGGCTAGTACTCAGAAAGGTGGAAGACTTGTTAATTTACAAGTGAAAATCTAATTAAAACTTTCACCCCATAAACCAACGAACCGGCGTTGACATAAAGTATTTTAATCAGCTCTCAGGGGAGGCGCCGGACCGCCCAATCTGCGACACGGTGGCTGGTTAGCATTGCGCGCCTCGCCGTGATTCCAGACAGGCCCCGACAGGTCTCTTAAAGGGGTTGCTTAAAATTACTTTCCGGACACTCTTTGAATACCCTTGGTTTTAGCCCTAATAATCAAGACAATTAAAACTTTAAATTTACCAAGATAAGCTGCATAACGTTCTCACAAACTTTCAATTCAAGCACTTGTATCAAGTTTTCGCAATTCACATTTAATTCTTGACTCCATAAGGCACTGGTCCTTTATCTCATATTTTGCTTGTTTAAATATCTACATTGGAGTTATCTGTTATATTTCGCGAAAAGTGATTGACTTATTGCCCAAGTGTATCTTTCATCTTGTGTTTGCAACGTGGATTGCGTTATCTTGTCTTATATTTAATCTTTATAATTGTCTCTCATTTAAAAAAAACTCCTAAAAAACACCCATCCGCATCACTACATCAAAAAACACATAAATACACAAAGAGCCTTAGACAACTCTTTTTTAGGGACTACCCCCCTTGGCTTCGTTAGGAGTTTTGCCTAAACGGAGGAGCTGGGATTCAGGTGACAGTACCTGGCTCATTGCTTGCCCCCAAGGCCACACCTCTCTCACTTGAAGTGAAGAGACAGCTTTCGAAAGATTTCCGCTGCTGGTGTGCAGTTTGGCGGACAACAAATAGCATTCACAACCACAACACAAGTATCTCCGAGAAGTTTTTCCTACTCTAGAAATCTAGAGCCAAAAGTCCCTTTACAATGAGAAGCTCTCGTTTAAATACAATGGAGAGATACCAAAACCCTAACCACCTTTTGAATGGATGGCCAAGATTAAAAGATCAAAATGTCTAATCAATGGTTGAGATGAGCTCAACAATGAAGTACATGGATCAACTCAAAAATATAACAATACATGGACAAGATCGCCCTAGGAGAGGGGTCCCACTCAACATGATAAAATAAACATGAACAAAGCTCATGGTGGGTCTAGGGGGTAATGTATAACACCCCTAGTGTGTCCCCATGGCACAATAACATCATATGACCAAGCTAGAGACCAAATCGTGCCTGTCTGGGAAAGTCGTGAGCCTCCAAAGGCTCCAGAAAATTATAAAAAGTGCCAGAGAGATGGGTGTGGGTCCCACTAAATGTTGAAACTGCTGTGGAAGGTGCGGAAGACATCACACTCATCATCAAAACTCATCCTATGCCATTTCCTTGCCTCAGTAGCCCAAATCGAATTCCTCAGTAGCCATTTTCACCATTTTTAATCTGCCTCGGTAACTGTGAACCTTCCCAAACTGCCACGTGGAGTGTCTGCGCTGTCCAACTGAGCCCACCAGGCTCTCTAGGAGGGGGGTATAATGGTAAAATCAAGTGGCTGGACCATCCCCTCCTCATACAGTGCCCTCGGTAAACTAGTCAAATCATCTCTCTGCTCTGACAGGCCATCTGACATTGCAAAACTGCACCAGAATGGTGAACTGAGGCCAATCATCACTGTAACTACCCGGAACTGAAAACAAACTGTTTCTCAGAGAGCCCAACTCCATCTAAGGTATGTACTCATACACCCTATGGATCTCTGCATGATCATATAAAATATCCAATATGTCCAGACAGATAAATAATAATAATCTGTAAATGATCAAATAATGTTGAAAACCACAAATCATCATCATAAACCTGTAACCACTGTGTTATCACCTATTTTGTACAAATAGTTGAAACCTTATTGAGCCGCTAGTGTTGGAACACATCAGTGTTCACTTCCAGAGTATCTGGGTTTCAGATATTTGGGTCTAGCCAGTTTTGGCTAGCCGGTTTTATTTTTGAGTCGACATGACCATGGCCCCATGGGGGTTTGTAACGAAGTGTGCTAGTAGGGTCTGAGTGGCTCGGTTCCCCATGACTTGATTAAGCAACTAAGGTATTCCAGGGAGTTTTTTCCCTTGTCAATTATACTTTGCTTAAGGCAATATATAATTGATAAGGTTTTCTCCCGCTTCCTCCAAAGCTGGAATGCCCGATTTTGAAAATTTGAGCCGTGGGGGGTTATTAGAGTCCAACTAATATGTATAAACCTACTAAACACTATTAGAATAGGTTTTGGTCATGTCCTAAGTCTCTAGGACCCCCAGAAAAAATTTCGAATTTTTTTTACCAAACACGTTGGATTTGGGGTTTTTAATTTTTAATTATTTTTTAAAATTTTAATAAATTTCTCTATAGTTTAAATAGAGAAATTTCAATTTGTAATATGTCAGTCATCCGGGATCCGATTTCACTGATTGAAGGCTCCAGACTTCAGCCAAAAATCATTCATGATCCCCGGACCAGCTAACCCTAGGTTTCAGACAATTATTTGGCCTCATAATTAATATTTTCTCAAAAAATCAAAAAATGAGAAATATTAATTAAAATATTCAAAAAATAATAAATTAGAGATAATTTAAATCTCTCCAAAAAAGGCCAAATTGAATAAAGTAAAAGTCAAAATGACATGGCAAAAAGCATTTATGATGATTGGAATCTTCACCCACCTGATTCAGATCAGTTTCGGAGCACTGGGAGTGATCTACAGTTGAGAAATTCGCCCACCTTCATGCAAATTCGTTTTTGTGATTTGACAATTGATTAATGGGTTGTTGGATTTTGAAATCAATGCATGTGGGGCTCCTTCCTCAAATTATGGGCTCCAAACTCAAGTTTAAAGATGAGTTAAGACTCCAAGCTCGATTTGGTTGGTGTTGACATGGATTTGATTGGTTTTTGATGGAGTTTTTGGCTCTCTTCATCACCAATTCGAATTAGGCCTTTAGCATTGAGTTTTGTTATATAAGAGAGGCCATTTGGGCTTTCTCTTCATGGATCTTTTGGGAAAACTTACTCTGCCAATTTGTAATCGTGTTCTAGCTTTTGCTATTGGAAATAAATCGACTTTGGAGGTCTATTGATGTGCACATTGGTCCATGAGAAATTGTTAAAGCTTCAATGAGGTGATATTGTTTTATTAATGCTATTTCATATATAATTGTTTGATCATTCTAGCTTAGAAGTCCTTTTTATGTCCATGGAATGAATATTTGGGTTCAACTTATTCATTTATGCTTGGTTAATTAAGATCTAGAAGTAGCAAACAGTAATCTGTTATACTTATGCTCTTCTTGTCTTTTTTGGTTAATCATACTAGACTTGATCAAATCGTTGTTGAAGTGGCTTGGTTTTGCAGATCTCCTAAGTGCAAAGTGGGATCTTGAGCTTGGTTGCTTCTTCCTCCCCTTTGCCATCATTTTGCTAACTTTTGTGCATTTCAGGGGTCTTTAAAAGATCAATCCGTGCTTCAAGGTTGAGCTTGAGAAGTTCATGAAAAATCCATCCATTATTCAAAACTTCAAACTGGTTACTTGGTTTTAAAGCTCCCCTCTTCTAGTCCATTCCCCTTACCTTTTTCCACCCATTTATCTCTTATCCCCTTCTCTCTTTATTTCTTTTTGTTAAGCCTAGCTTAGGATTTGCCATAAGGTTGAAGCTCCTTCAACCTTGGGGAATAACTTGGGATTTGTTCCCTTGTGCTCTCTTCAACACTATTGCATGCGTATCATCCAACTAGCTGGAAGGGTTTCTTGGATAGTGTTCTTAAGCCATCAAGTGTTCCACTTGATCTTTCCATCTTCCCACTCATTCCTTATTTCCTCATCCATTCATTTTACCCTACTCTTCACCCATTCGTTTTCCATCCTCATCTTTGTCCAATCATCCCTCCATCCGTTTTTCCTCCAAGACTCCTCTCGTCCACCTTCCCAAAAAGCCCTAAAAACACATAAGATACAAAAAACGAATTGCTTAAGTGTAGTAGTTGTTAAAGTTTAGTCTTTCTTTTGATAATTAGATCTCATTGTTTGGCATTAGTATAGCTCATACTTGTTAGATTTTTGTTTCCATTTAAAAGATAGATTTTTCCATACAAAAATATTTCAAAATTTTTTACATTTTAGATCTCTTTCTCATCATTTTTAAGCATATGTTGTTCGCTGGTCCATTTTTTCTTTTATGCATTTTTGAAATAAAAAATCTCATAAACTAATTTTTTGAAGTCTTTTGTAGACTCTAGTTTAAATAGCTTCAAGATTTTGTCTTGTTCTAATGATTAATGGGTGCCTTGGTTGAGAATTTCCAAGACTTGTGTAGATGTTTTGAAAGGAGGAAACTTGAAAGAGATTTGAAGAAGTAAGATCTAAGCAAAGGAAACAAAGTGAAGATACCATGAGAATGATCAAAACTTGACGTACTTATCCTTTGTAAAAGCAAGCAAAGACTTGTTCCTTCTTTATTTTTTCCAAGTATTATCTATCTCTCAAAAGTCCTTCAAGCGTTTCAAACCCAAGGCATTTGTAATCAAGTTAATAAAAGTTCAAGTGGAGGAGGCCTCCACTTTTTTGGTTTTCTTCCCCATTTGGGAAAGAGTGTTGTGCATGCTTAGTTTAGATCTCATCTTTTTTCAAGTTCATAGATTAGTCTTCATTTTCGTACTTAGATTAATTTCTCTTCCAAGTCTTGACTAGAGTGAGCTAACTTTGGGATTGCATCCCAAAGGCCACATAACTTTGTGGTAGCGACTTGTTCCCCAGTTAGCATCTTGTGGACATCCAGCTAGTTGGAAGGTTTCCAGGACTGACGGTTTCTAGCGATTAGCCTTGTTCGGAGGTTGATCCCACCTTTAGAGTAGAATTGCTTGGTAGAACACTGGATCTTTCGTTTAGTTTCATTTTATTTTGCAAGTAGCATGTTAGCAACATTTCACATCCATTTGAGCTTTCACATGATTTAAGTATTACAAAGTTGAAGTATCTTGTTATCACAACTGCTACTTGTTTCTTAAAACGAACAAAGTCTCTTGAACTTGGCCAAATCCAAGTCAAGAGCACTCTCTATCGGAGAGCATTGTTAGACTTGCATCTTTCCCTGCATTAGGCATGTTAAAGTAGGAAGTCTCTTGAACTGTGGTCATAAGATAAAGTCAAGAGCGCTCTCTGTCGGAGAGTTGAACAAGTGCTCTAAATAATAAAATATTTTAACCCACATTTTCCCCCTAATAAATTTACTTTTGGTTGATCGTCCGATACCCGTATGCTCTGCCAACCGGAAACGGTTGGGCTAGTACTCAGAAAGGTGGAAGACTTGTTAAGTTCATAAGTGATAACTAATAAAACTTTCACCCCCATAACCAACCAATCCGGAGTTGAGCGATAAGATAAGTTCAGTGGGTAATCTCCTAGTGGGGGCGTCGGGATTCCATGTTCAACCTCTACTTTGCTGGTTAGCATTGCGCGACCTGGCTAGAGCACTGGGTGGCCCGACATGTCCTTGAACGAAGGCACTTGATACTGTCTTTTCCGGACTTTCTCTTGAATATCCTTGGTTTTATCCTAATAATCAAGACCATTAAAACTTTGAAATTTACCAAGATAATTTGCACAACGATCTCACAAAGAGTTACTATCAAGACTTATTTTTCAGCATACCCCAACACTACAAATTCAATTATTTTGACTCCATTATCCATTGGATAAGGCACTGGTCCTTTTATCATTTAATTTTTATCTGTGGATGCTTCTTAATTATCTCAAGTCTTTATATACTGTTTCGCAACGTGGATTGCATCTTATCTTGTGTTTTATTTAAAAGTAAATAGTGTGTCTTTCATCACTAAAAACTCCTAAACAACACCCATTTGCATCACCATACATCTTTAACACTTAAAACATTGAGCCATAGACAACTCTTTGTAGGGACTACCCCCCTCGGGTTCGTTAGGAGTTTGCCTAAACAGAGGAGCTGGGATTTAGGTGACAGTACTCGGCTCATTGCTTGCCCCCAAGGCCACACCTCTCTCACTTGTAGTGAAGAGACAGCTTTCGAAAGATTTCCGCTGCTGGTGTGCAATCTGGCGGACAACACACTGCATAGAGCCATATGGTGACCTGTAATAGACCACATATCTATCTGCATCACCTGAGGTCTATCCACCTCATGTCCTGTAGTTGACTTTGGTCAAACTAGGTTTGACCAAGTCAACATGACGAATAATATGACCCAGGCTAACATCAAACTGCTGTAAGTGTCAAAGGTTAAAACATGCTGTACAAATCATTCAAGTAACAATAATAACAAGAAGTAATCATTTCTTTGGTGATCTAATAACCAATTATAAAGTGTTTTCAATATTTACTATGACTCAGACCAGACTTTCAAGACCATACTCACTTCATAGTTGTGACCATTTTGCTAGTGAAGGGTGAAGGTTGAAACTGAATGGGCTAGGCTAAGGGATGACTACTAACTTGACACTGTGACACTTTGGATATGGAAAGGGAATACACACTCTAGCATATGCTGGACAAGCAATAACACAGGGGATGGGCGTGTCTCACAAATGGGTAAGTTACTTTCAGAGGTGCTTATTCACCTTGACAAATGCTCACAATCCATATCAAATACAAATGAGGCCAGCAATCGTTTAGATATAACTTTTAAGAACCATTGCTTTTTTGGGCCTTTGAGTTTCCATAGCCTTTGATCTATGTGTGTTTAGAAACACATTGCATAGATTTACATGGGCTTTACATTTCACATTTCACATTTCATTTCAAAGCCAGTTTCACTAGGCTTGACTTGCATTCATGTGTGTTCAGAAACACTTGTTACATGCATGGGCTTTTCATAAGATATACATTTCATTTCCATATACATTGTATTGATGGCAGCGCTATCTGTTTCAGGTTTAGCCAACACAACCTAGGCAACTCAGAGCCGAGACACAATAAACAAGAAAGCTCATCCAACAAAGAGGCTATAGCGGGGGAAGGTCCTCCATGCCACTAGTCAAGTAGTAAGTTGGGATAATCAACAAATCTGGAAGGTAATGGATGGGTGGAGACAATGAATAATGAGACCAACAATAGCAAGCCAAAGATGGTAGGAATGATCACCTCTATTCTCCCTAAGGAGGGTAAAACCAATGAGTATAGGTCAAGAACTTATAAGTCTGAGTGGAGACAATATATATATATACACAACCAGGTCCACATATGTATATGATTGCTAGATCATGATACTAAATGCTAAAACATGTCACAAGAATGAGTATAAAAGCAATATAACCAAAACACACAATAATACCTGCTGAGTCATATACCTAAATGTACACAATCTGAATCATCATTTGTCCACTGAAAACCTGCTGCTGCAACTCTGGGAAATACTGACTACTCTGTAAATGGCTAAATGGCTACATCAGTCCTCAAATCTGAGTGTCCTGAGACTCAGTCATGGCATGGAAATATACTGCTGTCCATAATAGAATAGTGATCCAATGTAGATGCTCATCTTGACATCTCAAATGTAAGGGAACTGGCTGAAAAGTGTACGGGAATCTGAAAAATAGAATATAGTAGCCTGGCTATTATATATGTGATAACATCTGGCTCCAGCTGGGACAAGTGCTCTGCTGAAAAGAGCGCTTGAGAACCTCAGAATCTCTGGTCCTTGAACTCTGCTACTCGTATCCTCGATCCAGCACTCTAGCTCTGCATCAACTACCAAAATGACACTTGCTATCTGCAAAATGTCCAGAGCTATACCAAACTCACAGACCGATCGTTAGAACAATGCATGTATATACATAAATCTCAAATAAAACAATACTGAAACTGAAAAACAGAAAGTAAATCTAATCTACTAACATAACTTGAAAAAGTTTTATTATTATTGTGCAGGAAAAGAAAAACGCAAGTACTCAAGGCTAAACTAAAAGCTTCAAAATGAGCTTGGGAAAAGACCAAAAGGTGCCAGACTCAATGGCTGAAAAACTAACTACTGCCCAAGTGGGCTTATTCGGTTCCTACCTACTCTAACCTACCAGGCAAGGCAAGCACAAAAGTCCACACTAGGTGGGGTCAGGGATGTAACCCCTACCAGTAATATACGTCGCCCACTACCAGTAGTTAAGAAGCACATGTCACCGAAACACTGCTCAACTGTGAAAGGTCTAACCCATAGGTCATCAGCCTGTCCAGATCTGATATGCAATAAGTGATTCGGAATAATGACTTGACTACCCGTAGGAAATCTATTCCTATTGATAGACTCAGGAATAACTCCAATCTTATGAATAGGCATAGGGTGGATTTCACAAGGCTTTGCCGTTGCGGTGTGACAATCCTTGAGCTCCTCCTAGGAGGAACTGCATCAACTCTGGGTAGACCACCATCAATAGAAATGGCTATCCTACCAACAAGGACTTCTCTAATCTCTCTTCTCGTCTCTTGGACCCTTTCATTTGGCACATCCCCATGAGGAGACACTACATTTTTTACAACTTCACCTACAGTCCAGAAATCTCTGTGTTCTTCCAAGGGAGGTGGCGTATGGGATATGACAGTATTACAACTAGAGCCTTCCCCTGAAGGAATTTGAATGTGCATATTTTCCAACCAAGTGGATACTACTTCTGAATGAGACACCGAAGAGAACTAGGAATGTGAGAAGGATCATGACTATGATGACTAGATGACTCAGGCGGTAAAAGAAAATTAGGGACAAGAGGATATGTAGATAAAACATTGTTTTGAGAATCTGAAGGAGTTTGAAAAATAGCAAGATTATTTAAATTAAATTCTCCTTTAGGTGCATCATTAATTAAGGCATCCTCTTCCCAACTTAGAGAATTATCATGAATTTGATTTAGGTTATCATCTTCTAAGGATAAGTGAGACAAAGAATCTGCAACATCAGAATAGTGGGAATTGGATTCATCATTGGCTTCTACTATAGAGGCCATCTCAGGATGGTTTTCCCAGGGGTAAATGGGTTCAAGCCCTTGGCTTCCCCTTTCTCTATTATGGTCAATTAAGGCAAACCACTCACTTACTGTTCTAGGAATTCTTTCACCACGTCTAATGTCATCAATTCATCAACTGTATGCACATGGTTCTCACTAACTTCATTATCATCCAAATCATCAACTACTTCAGGTATTTGATTTTCAATAACTTGTTCTTGATTTATATCACTATTATGTTCTTGAACCTGAGGTTGATTTTCATTTCTTCTCAATTCTTCTATTTCTTCAGCAAATTCATTCCTAAGTAACTCCAAATTTATTCTCCTAGCAATCTCAGCTATCTGATCTTCTTCAAAAGAGGAATCAGAATCTTCCATTACCATGAACATGTTTTCAATTTGGTCAGTCTCCCAAAGTTCATTTTCACCTTCAACAAGATTAGCTTTGGCATTATTTAGCAATTCATCCCCATATGTATTTTTAATCCCTTCCTCAAAAGTTTCCAAATGCTTGTCATAGAAAGGTTCTCTGTTAACCCTAATTAAAGCTCCGTCAGAGTTGGGAACACAAATATATGAAAGATCCATCATAAAGTATCCACCTAAACTAGCTGCCCACTTCCTAGATAAAAGCATTCCATATGTTGGGGGCAAGTCGATAACAACTACATCCATCATAGTGGAACTATCTGAACATGCAAACAGATCAGCCCTAAGGTTTTTGATCAAACCATAAGACTGTACACGTCGGGAATCTATACCACAAACATTTCCATAAGGTCTAGTCACTTCTAATCCCATTTCCTTCATAACATGTAAAGGCATAACATTCATAGCTGCTCCGGAATCCAACATGTAGTTGTGGAGGAGCATATTCTGAATGTGCAAGTTAAGGTAAAAGGGAGGGTGACCGCTGTTCTTTATTTCATAAATTGCAGAATGGATGTTAATAGGTGGATCCTTTTCAACTTTGCTAGGTTGTGTTCCACTAAGGATCTGTATATGACAAGATTCTAAGAGAACCTCAGGAGTCATCAACTCAGTGACAGGGATATTACACATTGTTTTGCCTAATTCTTTCTTCATATCAATATTCAAATTATAATCTTCTATGGCAAAATCTTCTTCTTCCTTTTTATCTTTATTAATTTCTTTGTGTTTGTCTAGGAAAGAAGGTTGGGAATCATTTCTTCGTTTATAGATTTGAATCTTTGGTTGTTCTTTAGGTTCGGGGAGATTTATGGAGGAGCTTGGTTCATCAACCAAATCTTCTTGCTCCCATGGCTCTTCTTCTAGGAGTATTCTTCCAAACTCATCATCAAAAGATAGATCATTAATAAAGTTGATGTTATCAAGTTGATTGTCAGGATAATTGGTGTCAGAAGGCTCATCTTCTGCTTCATCACACCAATTCACATTCTTCTTCTCAGAATTTTCTAGATATTCAGGTCGTCGTCTATTATTATCTCCCTCAGGCCTCGTATTATTGTTCCAATATGGTTTGGGGCCATAAGGGTTCTTATGTCTCTCAGGATCATGAAAACTAGCAACACTCTTAGTCAGGACAGTTAGTTGTCTCATCATCTCTTGCATGGTTTCTAACGTGTCCTTTGATTCCTTTGGCTCACTCACAGGTTCCTTAGGGGTTTTCGAAGCGTATGATCAGATCTAGAAGTGGATGGGGAAAAGTCATTGGGATTCTTATCCTTTAAGTGAATCTGTTCAACCATTCTGTGAATCTGTTCAACCATCTTAGCATTGAATTGAGCGGTCTTTAAGTCATTGGGATTCTTATCCTTTAAGTGATACCCAAGCCAACCTTCAAAGGCATTTAGATAATGAATTACAATCGCTTGGTCTTTGGGTTTAATTTATTTTGGGATGTTGGCTACAGTCTTGTCAAATCTTATGTTAAACTCGTGGACTGTTTCATTCTCTTTCTTCTTGATATCAAATAGTTGATGCAAGGGGAATTACCCATCTAACTTTCGGGACCACTCACTGTTTAGCTTTGTGGCAAAATTGTCATACCCATTGATGGATGAAGCAGGCAATCTATCAAACCACTTTCGAACATCTCCTTCCAAAGATGCCAGAAGGCCTCTCATGAAAACATCTTCATCAGATGCTCCATATGCTTCCATATGTTCCCAGACTTTATCAATATGATCTTCAATGGAGATAGCAGACACTCCATCAAACTTGGGAACTTTCTCAAAATACTTTTCAAGCATGTCATGGGGGGCTCCCTGGATCTGAGAAAAATCTAAAGGAGATGGCTTAGCCTTCCTTCCAAAAATCCTAGGGTTCTGTGGAGGAGGAACATTCTGGTTTCCACCAGTGTTTGTTCCGGCCATTGGATTAGTTGAGGTTGAATGAGATCCAAAAAGATGACTCGGTGAAGAGGAAGGATTAGAAATCTTCCAAAGGAAATTAGAAGAGTTCTCTTGGGTTTGTCTTCGATTCCGAGTATAAGTTATAGGGATTCTTTCAGGATTTACTAGACGTCCTAAGAACTTAAGATTAATACGTTGGGTTCGGTCCTCAATAGATTCGTGGGGTGGAGTTGCCAGGTGAACCACACAAGTAATTCACCGAAATGAAATGAATGTCGTAGGAGAGGTGAGATGAGTGAATTAGGATGGTGATTGAAATAATTATGGAATTATAAATGCAATCACCAAGGCAAAATACCGGATGCGAGAAGATATGGATTAATGCACGGACACTCGCAAACACTGAAGGTAAGCCTCTACCTCCCCGGCAACGGCACCAAAATGTTATCACCAACCTTGTAGTTTCCCCTAAAGATGGATCCAAGGTGGATGGTAGAGGGGATAGGCAACTAAAGTGGTGAACCAAGAGAGCCCTAGTTCCCAAATGGATCCAAATCCTCTCTTTGAAAATGAACCAAAACTTTGCTGCTTACATTGAAATGTGTTTTAGAGTGCTAGAAGAAAGACAATATTTACAATGAGTCAATTTTAAAACCAATAATATGATCTTCCTTAATGGTTAAGTCCAAATGAAATTAGCCCTCTACTAAAGTAAAATGCTCAATGAAAGATAAAATGCTTAGGAGAGAAATCCACCACGTCTCATAATAAACAAAATTGTATGAACCGAAATCTGTTACCTTCTTCCCAAAGATTTTCACCTAGCCAATCAATTGAGATATGATAATCTACTCATTGAAAACCGAATTGACCTTGAGAGAGGACAAGTTAATGAGATTCCTTTTGACATTCAACTTTTGAAGGACTATTCTATTTGTCACTTACAGTGATATGAAAGCATAAAATCTTTTAGTTAAAAGTTGCTCCCTTCTTATTATGAAACAGAGTTTTTGTTGCAAAGAAACGAAATTTGAAGGACATATTGCACTTTATCAACTGAGAATTTTAAAGTGACCTTTAAATTATGCAACGTATATTATGGATCTGCCTTCTTTGAATGGTTACAAAACAGAGGATAGACCCTTCAAATAAACTGAAGGGTGGTCATGGATCTGCCTTCTTTGAATGGTTACAAAACAGAGGATAGACCCTTCAAATAAACTGAAGGGTGGAATTTAATGTTTAGATCATGATTCATTGTTTGTCTCATTAATACTGAGATTTAAACTTGGACTCTTTGACCGTTTACCAGGACCAAATTTGCCAGACGAGGGACAGCAGTATAATGGAAATTTCACTCTCAGAATTCTGCTAAAACAAAAACTCAGAAGTATGTACTTGTTTGTATGATGCACTTGGTGCAAAAAACAAAGTATGAGTTTAAAAAAAAAAAGGCTGAAAGCAAACTCCAATGCTCAAACTAATTAAAACGAACCTGAATTAGTGCTGAGATTTGGGCTGATCACACTCTATTATATTAACATCTGAGCTATTAAAGCAGTGCCCATGTGGAAGTATCGTACATCATGATATGAGGCTTGAAGTTGATTTCTCCTAAGGTATAAAACAGGGCATAGTTTTTTGAATGGTCTAGTTTTCCAATGCACCATTTAAAAACTGTTTACCCTCCGTTAATCTTGAGCTTATGACACTGAGATTTATGCTTGCATAAACCGTCCTATTGATGAGCAAATCTGAGTCAATCAAGCATGAAATACATCACTTTTCAATCAACAACGTCTTCCGAAGGGGACTGTAATGTTGCAAACAAGAGATCAAATGGGCTTGAGGATGCTCAAAACAGAGGGCAGATCCAAAATGTTAGGCCTTTTGTGTTTTCCATAAGTGTTAACGAGTCTTTATCATGCAATAAGGTATCCAAGTAAAATTTTTATTAATAGCAGGCTTCAAATAAGGACTGAGAAGAGGACCGAATTGGCTCAGATCTGCTGATAATATGCTTTGTTGTGATCATAAATAGAAGCAAATTTGAGATTGTTAAGCATCAAATAGACCTCTCACATGTAAACAAGTAAAAGCCAGTCAACAAAAATTTGTAAGAAATTATTGTGGAGATGCAAACATCCAATGAGATGGGGCTGAATAAGCTAGATAATGCCCACGTTTTTTCTTGGAAAATAAAGATCTAATGGAGTGTTAGGATTCCAATGGCCTTCAAAAATACTACCAATACATTTGCATGTAAACAGGCCCTCAAATAAAGCCTTTGATAGCTGTAAACAAAAAAATGGAGGGGCCGAATCAGGCTCAAATGATAAAAAAAAGCAATAAATGAGAGCGTAGAGGCTCCAAGAACTTGCCTAAGCATGGACAAATGTTTACCAATATTCTGAATTTTTTAACAAAATTTATAGATTGCAAAAATTTAAATGAGAAAGACACCAATAATGATCCCTTGGTTTAACTCGGTGGGAATAGATCCCGTGACCTCCCTTGGCATTATTCCTTCTGCGGAAAGGATTAAACCTACTGAGCCATCCATTGGGGCTATATGATTAAGATGTAGATCCAATCTATCAAGCACCAAGACGGATGAAATCCCTCAACGTGCAAACATTTCCACAAAGTTTTGCATTGCCAAAAAGATTTTTCACTCCAAGGGATTTGATCCCTCTCCGTGCTTGATAGATTTGGGATTAGGATGGATCTTGGCTGGTTATATTCTTACTACAAGATACTAACCAATATCATATCAGGTCATTGCTTCAGATGAATCCAATGAGCAATTGATGGATTCTACATAGATGCTTAGGTATAACTGGTAATATCTAGGCTATTGTGTCAAAAGCCATGTGTATAAAGCATGCAAATGTTCCCAAATCCCACAATCAAGGTCTTTTGGATCCATACCATTATTGTGGATGAACATGCCTACATCTTAATCTTAGGCCTCTAAGATTTGTTACCAAGACCATTATTGCTTGTTATATGCCAATTTTGTGTTGAAATAATTGCCATGTGCAGGATGTCGGGAATTGTCTGTGCAGAGACATTTCTATATATGAATGTATGCCAGAAGTTAAGGTTTGAGTAAATTAATTTGAAGAAAGTTGACATAGGTGGGCCCTAGTATGCCAAGCTCATAGCCTATTGCTGCTTGGTAGATTTTAGAGAGTGTGGATCAGAAACTCAATGAAGTTTTGTATAAACTACCTGCAACTTGGCTAAAGCTGGAGGATGAAAACAAGTAGTACCTGATGGTTATGGGTGTGATTTGTAAATGAAACTATTACAAGATAAAAGCTAGAAGAAAGACAATGCAGGTGTGACATGATAATCTGTTTCATTGTCCTCGCACAGCCAGGAATTATTTATGGGATCACCATCCTTTTTCCTTTTATAAATGTATTTATAAATATAACATGTCTGTTTTTTTAGTGTACAAAAGACTTTGGCTGGCTAGTTGTGTGTAGGTGTGCTTACATAGAAGTCAGGAGATTTTTTTCAGCCTTCATAAAGTGAGGGCTTCTTTTCTAGTATTCTCATTTTGTGGTCATTTGCAGTGTCGTTTGGAAATAGAGAAAACAAGATTTTTGGTACTGGAAGCTGCAAATCAATTGGACTTGTCTGGCAATAAAGTTGCCAGAGGGGCAATCGCTATGGCTAAGGTAGATATTTAGTCAAACGGCTTAGATTCTTACCTTTATTCAATTTGAACATAGTATGTTTCCATTATATTCTTTTTAATATATTCTTGAACAGATGATGGTAGTCCACCTTTGTAATGTGAGGGTCAAATATCTTGCGTATAAAACAGGTTGCAGCTCCAAACATGGCTTTGAAAGTACTTGATACAGCAATCCAAGTTCATGGTGCTGGGGGTGTTAGCACAGACTTTGTACTTTCCCACCTCTGGGCTTCTGCTCGATCTTTGCGAATAGCAGATGGCCCAGATGAGGTCCATCTTGGGACTATAGCAAAGCTTGAATTGTCTAGAGCAAGGCTGTGAGGTCAAGTTCGTATGGTTTACCTAAAAATTCTATAGAATGCATTCATCTCAACTAGATAATAATGTCAGAAAAACAAAATTGGGGAAAGGATACTTACAGGACAAGAAGAATGTTGAAGTCTGTTTAATTAAATAAGCTGATTCAAATTTATTATTTGTAGACGCTTAACAGTTTGTATAATTATGATATCTGGTTGAAAACTACTTATTGATAGATTTACTTTCATTTCTATCTTGGATCAATCATGTTTGACATATTTTTCTGTGGAGCAGTGCTGGATCAGTGTTACATATTCTGAAATTATTCCAACAGGTATTTTTAATTAATGATGTGAAAGCAAAAGAAAACAATGAAAGATGCAGAGAATAATGAAATTGAAAGCTTTTATAATTTTATTCAACATCTAGAAATTAAAACTGACATTGGGAAAGGTTGGAAAGGAAAAGTGGTGATAGTTGTATGCATAGCATATCACTAGACGTTTAATAACTTATCAAGGTACAAACCTTTTCAATACAAGAATTACATGATTGGGAACTTTTTTTTTTATCTTGAAAGGAGCATCCCATTATTAAAATTATATCAAAGCTTCACATCATTGGAAATGCATTTGTAAAAGGGCGTATTTGATCAAACTTGGTCATAATTGACTTAGTCAAAGATGTTTTAAAATTTTAGTGATTTGACTGCTTTATTCTGCGGATGTGTACATACCCTACACCTGTTTGGATTTGAACTTGCGACCTCCAAGAAGGATACACATGTTATTTACCTCCATCTACCACAATTTTCTACTCTATATATATTTTCAGAAACTAAATCACTATTGGGCTTTCCACCTGTATTGAATGCAAGTGCAACCTCAAACTACATCTTGTTCCTTTGTGTACAATCTTTGATGGGGTGCTTTACTACTAGTGAACAAACAATAATAATAACAATATTATAAAATTATCAATGGTCATACCCTTTAACACTCATGAGTTATATATATATATATATATAATCATCATCATCACAAAGGATTGTAAACCATCATTCATTCAATATT
Source organism: Larix kaempferi (assembly GCA_027924585.1). NCBI lineage: Eukaryota > Viridiplantae > Streptophyta > Pinopsida > Pinales > Pinaceae > Larix > Larix kaempferi. The sequence goes on from BSBM01000674.1 coordinate 5,270,601, forward strand.
TAATGTAAATATTTTATACATAAGACATGTCTATGTTGATGTCGTGATATCACAAGGACCTTTGAAAATAAATATTTTCTCCACCAATAAAAATATTATTGGAGAGCATTTATTGTAAGGAAAATTATTTTCACACTAAATATCCAACTTGTCACACACCATGAACCACATCGGCATCAACAACAACAAATCCCTCCACTATGAATACCATTGCCACTAAAAACCAATTAGGTGACTCCATAGGAAACTAACAAAAGTGTTATTGCAAAGACCCCAAGGGTACTTAAAGCACTACCGCCTAGGTGTAAAAATGAAAACAACTCTTTTCTTCCTATCTACATTGAATCATCTTCCACTCTGATGTTGAATATTGAAGAGGAAAAACTACTTGACATCTCAACATAGTAATAAAATTCCAAGGGTGATGAGTATTAGAAAATGAACCTCCCAAAATGATGCTCGATCTCCAAAGGGATGTTGGAGAAAATTCAAATCGAGAATACACCAAGGAGTGATAATCATACCCAAATATCTAGACCTCATTCTCTTGTTAGATTTTGTACAATTCTAGTAGTATAATTTAATAACAGACAATAAAAAAAGAATCACTAAAAGAATAACCAAGCACAGAAACAATAGACACAAGTTTTATCCTGGGAAACCTAGCAGGGAAAAAACCCAACAACCTTCGTATAGAGATAATCAGTTCAGACATCAGAGTACATCCAGATATCACAAATAAGAGAGAAATATAAACTTCTCCAATAGTAGCAACCCCAAATAAGCCTTCTCTAACTACAGCAGCGAACTTCTCTTCTTCTTGAGCGAACATGATTGTGTTGAGTGAGTAAACAAATGAGAGGTGCAGCCTCTCTATTTGTACTAGTAAAAAAAATGACTTTTTACTTAACTGGGCCAAATTGATTAGGGAAGTTATGCCCATTGTTTGGGGCAGACTGCCCACTGTTTGGGGCAGTTTTACCCACTAGGCTGACCTGACTTTCCCTAACTAGGCCGACCTGACTATGGTAGTTCTGCCCATTGTTTGGGGCAGACTGTCGACTGTTTGGGGCAGACTGTCGACTGTTTGGGGCAGTTTACCCACCAGGTCGACTTGTCTTGGGGGAATACAAAAATTACATTTAATAAATGTTTTCTTTGGGTGATTTCAACCCAAGGTTTACATTGATTCTTTCAAGGTATTTACATGATTAATTACATCAATATCTTCTCCCGAAGGAGGTACAACAATAATATAATAAAGTACATTAAGAATAACTTCCGAAGTTACATTATTTCTAACTCCCTCTTAACAAGGAAGGTATTCTTCAGACACAGTGATCATCAACATCACTAGACACAATCATCTGGATCTCAATTGTACATTACATTTGTCTCGAACATCTCTATACATACGGAAGGTATTCAACATAGTCTCAGTCCATCAAGAAGTGTCATCATGCTTCAACTCAACTTAGTGCATCGGGGAACATGCACCAACTCAACCAACCCATCGGGGAACATGCACCAACTCAACCAGTCCATCGATGAGTCCATACATCAGCTCAACAACTTTGCAAAGTCCATCATGCATCAGCTCAACCCAGTTTATTAGGGAACATGCGCCAACTCAACTAGTTCATCGGTGAGTCCATACAAGAGTACCAGTGTGCACCAGCCTCTCCATCCCATCTCAGGATGTCCGAGAGATCTCCTCACTCTTTTCAAAGTGATCGGGAGAATGCACTAAATCTCTCCAAGAGAGATATCACTCCTTTCGAAGTGATCGGTAGTGTGCGTTGGCCTCTCCATCCTTTTCAGGATATCTGGGAGATCTCCTCACTCCATCTCAGAGTGATCGGGAGAATGCAGTGGCCTCTCCATCTAATCTCAGGATGTCTGAGAGATCTCCTCACTCCATCTCGGAGTGATCGGGAGAATGTAGTGGCCTCTCCATCCCATCTCAGGATGTCTGAGAGATCTCCTCACTCTCTTCGGAGTGATTGAGAGAATGCTTGGTCTCTGCATCATTGTCCTTCCCTCTTAGTGAAGGTTATAACCATGGAACCAATCTCCCCACTCCATCTTAGAGTGTTAGGGAGTAAATTCAACCTATCCTCTTATTGATAGAGTCAATCATGGGACCAATCTCCTCACTCCTTCTTGGAGTGTACGATCCCATCCTAAATCATACTTGCACACATATTAGCTAGCAGAGGCATCAAGTATATCTAGGGAGACATTTTTGTCCTGTCCTATTCTAGTCATGAAATGCAAATAAATGAAATAATAACAAATCACATGACTGAATTTATGCACTTGCATGGGAGAGTATCGAGAGACTAGACTCCCCACCCTATCACATGGTGTCTGGGAGAAGATGTGGTACTACCATCAGACCACTCACCCTTAGCCAAGACACATGGCTAATACTTGTTTGCTATTGCAATCATGCTCATCACATCTCCCTCTATGCTGGAGAGTCCTGCTCCCTCTACAACTGAGTATCTTGCTCCCTCTCTGGAGTTATCCACAGGTAGGTCTATCAACCTATCACTGCGGGTGCCAATCTGAGCACCAACTTTCACAGAGAAAAAGAGCATAGTTCCTTACTAAGATGTAAGTATCCATCCTGGTGACGACCAGGTACATCAAGGATCCTCCCAATTGTCTGTTTGAAATAATGCCATCAGTGTAGCCAGGTACTAACAGTCATCATGCTGGATCTGCTCAGGATCTCAACTGTGTTCTTCCTTAACCTAAGAAGATCTCATTAGGTTTCTACAATAGGCCAATATCCTCATCTCATGGGCTAACACCCTTTGTCTCGGTGAGGAATAGATCATTAGTATACGACATCACGAACAAGGTATCATCGTTTGCAATATGCTCTTATTCACAATTCTAACTGAACAGATGTGCACCTCCTCAAAAATCAATTGAGTAACTCTCGTCCTTCAGGACTAACGTACTCTAATCCTTTTGTCACGACTCTAACTGGAAACCGATTGCTTTCCATATTCATTGAAGAACCGAACATATGTAGTAGAGAGAGATCGACATCTGTTGGAGCCTTTTGCTCCGAAACACCAATCTATATATGAGATCCTTTGGCCTGTGGGTCATGTATCAAATAGTGATGGATGTATTAGGTCCTCGTTTGTTTGTTGTTGTATAGTCATGACTTCCATTTAACTGCTTTGACTAGGAGTCATCCTTCCAACGGGATCCATGAGTCCACCACTTGTTCATCAGAATAAGCATCATCATCCTTCTCTTGTAGGCCATATCATATGGTCTTTTCCCTACAAGTCAAATCCTGTTAGATTATTAGCGACATTGCATTATCAAATTTAACCAATTTATATTTCAATGCAATGGCAATAGTTTACACAGGTATGTAGGCATTTTAGCTAATGCTTCAGCACAACAATCATAAACATGTATTCCAAACACACATGGTAATTATCTAGATGTCTGCTATCTCCACTAGAACATGCCATCAAGAGTGTGCACTACTCTAAGCATGTAAGAAAGAGATATCATCTAGACTAGCTCCATCAGGGGTTCATGGAATGTTGTGTAGCTCATATGCATAACAAGTACAACAAGTGCCTACTATACATCAATAAGTGAACTATATCAAATGCTCAACAACCTTCCTAATAGATCTACATCCAATTTGTTATATAAAAAAACATATAAGACAAACTAGATCTATGTGAGTAGTAAATCCAAATACTTATCTTTATTGTTTTTGTGGGTGGGCTCCCATTGCCTCCTTGTGGGAATCATGAGACTCCTATGTTCTTCATTTTTCTTGTTGGGATTCCATCGCATTCTAGATTTTCATATCATCACCTCAACATGGGGAGCACTAGAAGAAGAACTCCGTACGATCATCACTCCTTGACTTCCTGTGAGAAGTATCTTCATCAATATTTGCAGTTGAGGCTTCGTGCTTTTTTTTTTTGAACTTCGACAATATCTGGCATAGTGGCCATACTTATTGCATTTGAAGCATTGAATATGAAAGAGATCTTTCTTCTTCTTCTGATCTAGTGGTAGGCTTGATCCTCTATCTTTGTTCTTATCGTTATGGAACTTTCTTCCCTTTCCTTTTCCTTTCTTGGCATGAGATGTAAAAGCTTGATTTTCTTTGGATTGAGTGCCATGTAGTTTATTCCGAGTTGCAATTCTCGTTTCTTCCTGGATGCAATCTGCCCATAATCGATCAAATTTGGGCAACTTGGTTCGTCCACTTAGACTTTGAATAAATGGTTCCCAAGAGGGAGGGAGACCATTAAGAGTTGTTATAACAAGTTCTCTAACTTCAAGGGATTCACCACTATTGCTTAGTTTGTTCCTTAGTTAAGATATCCTCATGAAGTAAGAAGCAATTTATTCATACTCGGACATCTTAAGATTTGATAGTTGATTCCTCAATCCAAGAGTACGATTGATGCTACTATGTTCAAATAACTTCTTTAGGGTTTTGAACATCTTCTTGGCTGTCTTCTTCTGAGATATCTGAGTTACCAAATGATCTTTTATTGAATCTACCAAGATTCTTCTTGCTTTGGCATCATTCTTTCTCCATTGAATCTTGTCATCTTCCGCTTATGGTTCTAGAGCCTTCTCATTGACGAACTTCAAGAGATCATTTTCTTCTAAGATAAGAAGGAATTTAGACTTCCAAGAGCTGAAGATGGAAGCCCCATCAAGTCTATCTTCAACATTCATACCAATCATCTTGATTGTAGTGCTGGACCAGAAACCCTAGCAGGAGCTAGGTCAAAATTGAAGTTTGGTAACTTGTAAAACCGATTCCACAAGTAAATGTGCCCTCCTAGGGTGAGTTGAAAAGACCTCATTTTCTCCCAGATCTGTGGACAAAACAACTAAAAGCTAGAAACCCTAGTGTCTCGACTTCGGTAGAGAATAAGTAAGAATTGAAATTTTCGGATTCGAAATTTGCTTCCATAGATAGTTGCGCCCTACCAATGTGAGTTGGAGAAAGATAAGAATGAGCCAAGCTGGTGGGCAGAAGGGCCAAAAATTGGAAACCCCAATTTTTGCAGAAACTGCAACAACTGCAAAATTAGGTCCAAATTTGAAAATTCTTGGAACTAAAATTTTCCTTCACATAAAGATGTGCCTTCCCTAGGGAGAAATTCCCAATGCTCTTTTCAAGCAAATTGAGGTGGGAAGGCTTTAGAATATGAAACCCTAGTTTTCAGCAATGGCTTCTTTTAGCACTGCTCTGAAACCATGTTAGATTTTGTACAATTCTAGCAATATAATTTAATAACAGACAATACAAAATATGATCACTATAAGAATAACCAAGCACAAAAACAATAGACACAAGTTCTAGCAATATAATTTAATAACAGACAATAAAAAATATGATCACTATAAGAATAACCAAGCACAAAAACAATAGACACAAGTTTTATCCTGGGAAACCCAACAGGGAGAAAACCCAACAACCTTCGTATAGAGATAATCAGTTCAGAGATCGGAGTACATCTAGATATCACAAATAAGAGAGAGAAAGATAAACTTCTCCAATAGTAGCAACCCCGAATAAGCATTCTCTAACTACAACAGCGAATTGCTGCCCTTCTTGAGCGAACATGCTTGTGTTGAGTGAGTGAACAAATGAGAGATGTGACCTCTCTATTTATACTAGTAAAAAATGACTTTTTACTTAACTGGGCCGACCTGAATTTCCCTAACTAGGCTGACGTGACTAGGGTAGTTATGCCCATTGTTTGGGGCAGATTTCCCACTATTTGGGGTAGTTTACCCACTGGGCCAACTTGTCTTGGGGGAATACAAAAATTACATTTAATAAATGTTTTCTTTAGGTGATTTCAACCCAAGGTTTACATTGATTCTTTCAGGGTATTTACATGATTAATTACATCAATATCTTCTCCCGAAATAGGTACAACAATAATACAATAAAGTATATTAAGAATAACTTCCGAAGTTACATTATTTCCAACAGCTCTTGAGTGGCATGTTCAAAGAGCTTCTCTTCTACCTACTCATACTGCAAAATTAGATCTCATAATTTCATGGCACTTGGAACCAATGAAACTAGTGCATGTTTTGGGGCCATGTACTATCACTAAGGCATCCCTTTGGAGGATAGAGACCTTATTGAAGAAGGATAAAGTGTAGAGCACCATCAAAGGTATCTAGAACAAATTGTTTCCAAAGAAGTTTGATGCATTGAAAGACTAGTTGCTTAGCTCTATAATTACTATAACATACATATTGGAGGGTGTGATATCATTGTTACTTGATAAGATAGTGATGGAACCAACATATTTTCTTTACATATGCCAAATTGTATGTGCATCTGAGTGAGGGAATTCCTATCAAGGAGAATGTACAAACCTCATGGCAACTATTTCCATTAATATGAGAGCATCTTGAAGTGGTCAGTGAGTCGTCTAAGAAGGGAAGATTATATTTTGATCCATACATGCCTTGTTTAAAAAATGTTGGATCTTCGATTTGAGTTGTGGATACAATGCATGGTGAGAGATGTTATCAAATTGAAGGAAAATAAATGGATTCCAAGAATAAAAGAGGTCAAGGAAAATAGTATCAGCAATATCCATACAAAGCTTGAGAAGACACTGGGCTTAAGGTGTGGCACAACAAAAACAAAACTTAGTACCCTAAGAGGTGTTATGCAAAGCACTAGTGGAAAACCATTATGAGAATATTTAGGTCGAAATAGAGGTTGAATGTGGGAGAGACAAAACATTAAGCCACAGCTTGCTAGGGGAAAATGTGTGTTGCTCATCTAGATCCTCACACTTAAGGAATTGTGTTGACTTCAATGGTACCTCCTATTTTGAATGAAAAGCTTTTGCTTCAAGGAAAATGGAGTTCTAAAATATTCTCAAGGTTCATTCCCGTCCAAGAAAAGAAAGTGCATCATTGCTAGAGGAGCTCTTGCATCTAGGTGGAACACGTTTTTTATATTGTCAAGTTCATAAAAACAAGAAGAGAAGTTGAAGCAAATGGCAGGCCACACTAACGCCTTTGTCTTAGGGTCCAATGTATATAATTTAAACGATAATGAAGTTTCTCTCATTAGGGAGCAATTGAAGGAATTAAACATGTCTTGTTGGGTTTATGTTTATGAGAGGCACGATGTTAGAAAATCCTAAAAAAATCACCTCCACACCATCCTTTCATCTTGCCTTCAATGGACATCTCTCATAGTCTCTTACTTAGGAATTTTTCAAATAGATCATGAGAATCTCCCACTCAAGTAGAGAGGAGGACTTCCTGCATCAACTAATTATATATATCTTCATCCCACTTTAGATAAGGACTCACTGAATCCCACACAATTAGATATGAAGCATAATGAGTTATGTGCTTTAGACCACAACAATACATGTGTAGTTCCTCCCATTCATGTTTCTTTTGAAACAATAGCGGTGCCTTTTGCATGAACGCTCCCTCATTTCTCCTTCAACAATGTTCTATTGACTTTGATCTTAAGTGGGGAGGACATCCATCATTTGTTTTGCTTGAACCTCTTCCAATTCAGTAAAGTATTCAACCAAATAGTTCAAGCACTCCATTTTCGATAGGAACACGGGCTATACCAAGACCCCAATTGCATAGACAAAAGGAATATTTTGTCCTTCAATGGAATGTTGAGATTCATAAGTGAAAGCATGGAATTGAATGGAACAAAAAACAAACCCAAATTCTATTGTAACTTAATAACAAGTGCACTCGAGAGAGAGAGAGAGAGAGAGAGAGAGAGAGAGAGAGATTCCCAAGTATAGGTGTGCTACACAAGAAATCCTCAAATGCACATAAAAGAAAGTAAAACACAAGAGAATGCCAAAGATATAGGTGCCCTCCAACATAACACACTTTAAATGAGTGGTCAAGAAGATCACAAGATAAGATGATACATATGAGAGTTGGAGTTGTGTATTTATAGACAACTCAATTGAGATTTCCCTTCAAGAGAGGATTATTGATCCATAAAACAAATGTATACACCCCAATAAGGTGTTGACTCAAATTTTCGTCACCTATATTACTAGCCTGCAAATGGTTGCAAGGCATATATTAACTATATAAATATATATAAAATAATAGGTGGGACCCCTAGAAAGAAATGATGTTCACATTGCATGGTAGAATTTTCGTCTAGTCTTAGAATGGTTTCTCATGATATCTTCAGGTTATTGTTTTTATTATGTATCATTTTGGTTGTTGATCAAATTGTAAAAGGGTGATGGCAAGACCTATTTCAAATAGTTGACACTTAAGGTATTTTTCAAGCTTGCAAAGTTTTAATTATACTGCAATGGCCATGTCATTATGTTGCTTCAAGAGGTTTATGGCTTAAGTTATGTTTGATAAGTGTAAAACAAGGAATGAGTTGAACCTTGCAAGGACCAAACCTACATTAGACCTAATACTATGAAGTTTTATATCTTATTTGTTCCTGTCAACTACTTTATCAACTTATATTCCGATTAGATCAACATCATGGTTAAGGTATTGGTTCTTCTTTTTTTAAATAATGAAAAATCATTAACTTGGTATTCCTTTTGAAATCAAAGTTACAAAAAAATCAAAAGTTTGGCTTGTTCAGCTATGAACATATTTCAGTCAATCTCCCTACCAGTTCCTCAAAAAAAGAGCCATATGACAGCCATAGCAAAACAATCTCATACAAAAAGATGATACGTATATTGTATCCACCCAACGAAACAAAATTAAAATAGAGCAATAGAACTAGCATCTATGAGTCAATCCACTAGATATTATTTAAAATAGAGAATGTCGATCCTAGATCCAATAGCTTCTTTTAATAACAGATCTGCTTCCTGGCTCAAATCCCTGTATATGTGGGAGAATGATATATTATCAAAATCTTTAGTCAAATCCCATGTTCTTTGTAACCAATGTTCTAGGTGTATGGCTGAAAGTGAACTACATCCTAATGCTTAATCAATAATCACAGATGAATCACAAAATATTTTGATGTGAAAAATACCTCTCTTCAATGCCATCTTCATCAAACCCCATAATGCAAGGATTTATGCTTTTTGGTTGCTTCCATCCCCCGCACCCATCCTCCATGATAATTTATGCTCTTTCTTTATAAATAAAACCATGCCATCTCCACATGTACAATTCTTGTTGGCCCCATCAAAGAAGCCAAAAGATCTATTACAATATGTGGTAGGAAGTTTTAAAATCCTCTTCTTTGGAACATAGTTTCTACATGGATATTCCTTTAAAGATGCAATTATAGCAGATGCTAGAGACATATGGCCTTTCATCCTCAAATATACATCGATTCCTACTTTTCTAAGCTTCCCAAATCAGAAAAAGTGGAAGGTTTTTATACTTTGTCTTCGTAGTAAACCATTTAAGCACACAATCTTGGAAAGTTAGTTCATACCAAATGTCAGAGTGTGAAAGTATACTTTGTAACTCTGTCCAAATTGCTTGAAGAAAATGACAATGAACAAATAAATGTGTGACACTTTCCTCCTCTGATTTGCATAAACAACAAACACCTGGTCCGTGAAATCCCCTCTTATATAATATTTTCCAAGTGAGGATTTTATCTTTGAGGCAGAGCCACATATGGCATTTGATTTTGGTCAGGATGTTCCATCTCTAGATCTTGGTATGCCACCATTTCCTAGCAGGAAATACATAGTCATTCATAATAGACTCATAAACCAATTTGACAGTCAGCTTCCCATTCGCATTCTTCTAGTCCCAAACTAATTCATCCCTTTCAACTATAAGTGTAATACCTGCATCCAATAAAATACTAACATAATTGTTCCATTCTTCCGCCACATCTAGTATGAGATCCAATTCATATGCATTTTTCCAAAGTGTATAAGATCCATTGCATTCCTTCCTATATACATCCACAAAACCTGAATTTTTTTTAATGGATTTGTGCCAGAGTCTCTTGTGAGAGTTTGTAATTCTCTCCTGCCCCATTGTTAGTCTGCCCCCAATAAACATCCATTTATATGTCTAGTTACTGATCCTCCTATCAATTTTTTGAATAATCCATGTCCAATCTTCAGTTTTGTACTTGTTTGACTTGATATAATAACCGAGGTATTTAATACCTATATCCATCTTGTCCATTTTGTATGGGAAGAGTCTTTGAATTTGCTCACAAATTCCCGTGTCTTTAACATTATACAAGAAACTGGATTTTAGATTACTAATTCTCATACCCGTGGCATTGCGAAAGATATTAATAATATCTTTGTAATAGGACCTTTTGTCTCTGGATTGCGCACTTGTTTAACGCAACAAAAATCTCATTGTTGCTCGCTATGTCCTTGGGGGCAAGTCTCGAGTAAGGGTTGTCACCTAATCCAAACTCCTCTGTTTAGGCCAACTCCTAACCGAAGCCAAGGGGGGTAGTCCCTACAGAATGTTTCTAAGGCTATTAAAATGTTTTAGAAAGTTAATTATGGATGTTTTAGGAGTTTGAAGGGTATGATCTCACTATCCAAGTTTATTGCAAGAATTTAAGAAATATCTTCAGCAACATATAAAAGACAATCACCAGCATATAAAAAATTAAGCAACGACAATTGATTGCATGGATATTAGGCAAATATAAAGTGTTTGTTATTACTGGATACTAGTGCCAATGGAGTCAAATAAAAAGTGATGCTGCTGAGAAGGGAATGTTTTGCAAGTGTATCTTGGTCAGTTTTAAATTATTAGTAATGGAACTTAGTTAAGGGAAAATGGAAGCTCTAGATATACTGCGAGGTACGAGGAGTAATGTCCGGAAATTAAGTAAAGGTGGCTCCTCATGAAGAAGCGGGAACAACTAGAGAGCGACTATGATTTAACTTTGAAAAAATACTTTCTAGATCTAAGAGAAGCAAGAGGTTTGAAATAAACTTGAAGTAATTAAAAATATCCATTTTTTTCCAAGTATACAAAGTTGTATTTTTTTTGTATTTGTACATGATTAACCCACTAAACTAGTTGAATTAGCTTGCTGGTTTTTAGCAGGTCCAAGGAAACATAGGAGGAAGCTCTGGAAAAATTTCGTTAGAAATCTCCAGAATTACCTTCCAAGATTCCTCTTTCATCACTACTTCAATTTCTTAACTTGTAAGCCCTTAGATCCAAATCTAAAAGTACTAAGAGGCGTTTCTTTTGAGAAAGAAGTTGTAAAAATATTGAAAGAGAGTAAGTGGGCTACACAATGCCCACACCCCATCCCCCCTTGTGGGATTTGTAGTCTCAAATTTTCGTGACATAATTTTTTCTAACAAGAACAAGCACGCAACCACATTTCACTACAGGATTTTATACTTTAACTATTTAATATTTTTTCATTTTATATTTCGCAAATAGTTACAAATAAAACCAATCTCGTTGCCACAAAGTATGCTCTCACCACCACATACAGGCATTGTCGATTAGTGGTGGTTGATCAGAAAGTAACACATAGATCTGGTGATCTATCTCCGTCTTTTTTGCAATTTTTTTTTAGCATTTCATTTTCAAGCACTAATTTGGAACAAACAATTTGTTGTCGCTCAAAGTATGCTCTTTCCCTTTGCGAGCATTTTCCTGGTCCTAGGGAAATAAAAAAGAGTTGCAACAACTTATTAATTCTCAACATTTAATTAAGAACTCACAACCCCAAACGTAGTGAAAATACAGTACTCAAATATTAAGTTTTGTGTGGGGAATTCCTTACAAGAAGCGGCGAACAACTGGAGAGCAACCTTAGGGAACCACTAGATTACATTTGTGTTGGTGTAGTGTTGAACACGCCCTCGAGACTCCGCTCCAGCCCACACGTCTTCGTGAGGAGCCACCTTTTACTTAATTTCCAGAAATTACTCCTCGTACCTCACGGTATATCTGCAACTTCCATTTTCCCTTAACTAAGTTCCATTACTAATAATTTAAAACTAAACAAGATACACTTGCAAAATATTTCCTTTTCAGTAGCATCACTTTTTATTTGATTCCAATGGCACGGGTCTCCAGTAACAACAAACACTTTATATTTTCTTAATATCAGTTCAATCAATTGTTGTTGCTTAATTTTTTATATGTTGGTGATTGTCTTTTATATGTTGTTGAAGATATTTATTAAATTCTTGCAATAAAATTGGACAGTGAGATCATGCCCTTCAAACTCCTAAAAAATCCATAATTAACTTTCTAAAACATTTTAATAGCCTTAGAAACATTCCGTAGGGACTACCCCCCTTGGCTTCGGTTAGGAGTTGGCCTAAACAAAGGAGTTAGGATTAGGTGACATCCCTGACTCAAGACTTTCCCCCAAGGGCGCACCGAGCAACAATGAGATTTTTGATGTGTCAACCAGGTGCACAATCCGGCGGCAATAGGACCATTCATTTACAGATCCAAAACCAAATATCAATACATCATTGACGAACATTAAATGAGTAATGGGTAAGGAATTTTTAGCTTCACTAATGATTATGCTCAGCCCCTCGATGACCAGTATAAATAGAAACGGTGACAGTGGGCAATCTTTCCTAAGACCATGACCTCCATTAAAATATGCAGTAGGAGATCCATTGATAAGTATAGCAAATGATATTGATGTAATACGTGACATAATCTAGTTGGTGACATCCACATATAAGCCAATTTGGGTCAAAACAAAGCGGATATATGACCAATCGACCCTATCATATTATTTTATTAGATCCAATTTTAATTTAAATGCCTGTAGGTATTTGACTTTCACAGAGTGTAGGCATTCCTGGGCCACCCGAACACATCGAGTATCTGTCTATTGTGCAGAAAGCCAAATTGTTCCATAGATACAAACTTAGCCAAAAAAGGCTTAATTCAGTTTGCAATGATTTTTGTGATGATTTTATATAGTATGTTGCAAAGAGATATGATCCTAAAATCATCAAAAGTTACAGGAATATCAACTTTCAGAATCAAAGTGATGTAAGTGGTGTTTAAGTTCTTGGGTATCTGAGCCTTCCTTCTTGATTCCTCTATAGCTTCAACAACTTCATTTCCAAGAAGATCAAAGAAGTGTAGAAAAAATTCCATGGTCCAGCCATCTGGACTTGGACTTTTCTCCTTGACAAAATTCTTCAACACCCCCAGAACCTCCTCATGTTTAACTACATACCCAATCCTTTCACCCTCCATCTCATTGAATTTTTTTGGATATAGTTTAATTAACGTCAATTGATCATCAAGACTATTTGAGATTTCCTTCTGATAAATACCTTTAAAATGATTTACAACTGTTGCCTGAAGTTCATCATTCTCCACCACAGACTTGCCTTCATGATCTTTAAGTTCCCAGATAGAATTTATAAGCCTTCTCTTATTAGCATATCTTTGAAAAAAATTGGTATTGTGATCACCTTGTGTGACCCATAGTGCCATGCTCTTTAACCGCCAAGTGTTTTCAACCTGTTTCAAAATATGGAATTTCTTTACTTCTAACCTCACAATTTCCTCTTTTTTGTCAGCAGAGAAATAGTCCTCATTTAAGTTGTGTTCCAATTTAAAAATTTTCTCTTCAATACTTGATAAGTCTTTATTCATTTCTAACTTCTTTTCTTTATCCCACCGCTAGACATCCAATCGGAGATGATTTAATTTCCTAAGTAAAGATTGCGTAGGAGAGAGAGGAGCTTGGAAATTATATGAATTCCAACACTTCTTCACAAAATCACAAAAACACTCATCTTTAATCTAGGCTCTATTAAATTTAAAAGGATAGAACATGTAATTGTTTGCAAAGTCAAGTTGCGGAATAATAGCCTTATGATCAGATACCCTTGTTGGAAGGCTCCAAGATCTGAACCTCCCTAATACATTACCAAGTCCTTCATTCATGAGAAAGTGATCAAGTCGCTTTGCAATACCATTTGTGCCAATACGTCCGTTAGACCAAGTAGGAGTACAAATTCCTGGAATGACATCAATAAGTTTTGCATATTCCATTATGTTCTTAAAATATGAAGACAAGGGTTCACTTATTGACCTGGAACCCCATATTTCATTAGTAGAGATTGTAAAATTTAGGTCTCCTCCAACTATAAGGTTTTGATCCTTAAGTACCCCCATATCAAGAACTTGGTCCCATAAAGTTTGTTGATTTTTATACATGCCATATATATTTAAAATTTTGAAAGTTCGGTCCACACCTTGAAAATGACCCACAATCTTGATACCTGCCATAGTAGAAAATGGGGAAAATTTAGCTTTCAAAGGATTCCAAGCTGTCAATAAACCCCTAGAAAAGCCATTAGCATCAATACCGCAGCATCTCCAGTTGAGCCTAATCCTAAGAAAATATTCACATGCCTTAATTCCAAAAGTCATGGTTCCTGGTAGCATGATAATGTCTGGTTTTAGTGTATCAAGCATTCTCTTGAGGGAAGAACTCTTAGTGGGTCTTCCAATCCCATGTATATTGAAAGAGACTATTATCATTGAGAAACTTCATTCTGGGACATAGTTGCTTAAGGGTCCCATCAGGAGAGTCAAAGGACTGTGTCATAGAAACATAGTAAATCTTAGAAAGTTTAGGGTTTACCCATCTAGAGTTCTCCCCCATTTGTTCTTTGTTCAAGTTCCCATATTTTTGTATCTTCTTCCTAGTAGTGATATGAGATTGTCAAACAGATCCAATACGAAAGATTTCAGTATTGTTTGCACATTTGTCACCATATATAGGTAATGGGACTGATTCTTCAGAGAGACTCAATGGAGGATAATCCAGATCCTTCACATTTATATGACCATATTTAGCATTATTTTTTTTATTCTCGATGACTTTGGGTCCAGGGAGGGTTTAATCCATAGCTACTATTTCCATATCCCGACGAGGGAAGGATATATTGTCCGATTGAAAAGGACAAATCGGAATGGAATCAGTCCTGTTTTGATCCAAAGAAACAAAATCCAGAGCCCGATAAGGGTTTGACTCTAATTCCAAAAGATTAGGGTTAATCAAAGTGGGCAACAAATCAACGTAATCAGTTGAAGTGTGAGGGAAAACTGTAAGGTTATCAGAATTCATCGGTTCATTAAAGGAGATTTTTTTTGAGACGAGGGCTTAGAGATAGGAGAAACAAATTCATCAAGATAATATGTTAACTTCATATTCCTAAGTATTTCTTCAGCAGATAAAGATTTTAGTAATAGTGGAAGGAATACATAGAACTTACCAATGAAATCTTTTGTCGAATCCCATCCAAAGGAAGAGGGAAAGACAAATTTTGGTCCAATTCTTCAGAACCCTCACTGGATGGAGAATTAGCCGATATTGAGCTTTCCTTTTCTAGAGTCGCCTTGTGATGTGAATGAAGATGACCAGTCTTGTGACAGTTAAAACACCAGAATGACATTAGAGGAAATTTGAGGTCTAAAATGGGCCTTTTAAGAAAACGAGCCATCATATAAGAAAACAAGCCAACCATAATTTCTTGATGAGTTGGAATTCAAGAACCAATAGAATTTCAATAAATTGAGTCAACCATAATGATTGACTTTAGATATTTATCATAAAAAAACTACATTTTATGTTCATCACATTTTCAACATATCTCCCTTTGTTTTTTACTCAAATTTCGAGCGGGGGCACTCATTGGATGTAGAATTAAATTCCACATCCAACGAGTACCCACACTGCATACTTTTGATGGACCCTGCTGCCCCAAAAACAAGAAATACTTGAAAAATGTGATGATGACATCAGCAGGCCATTTAATGTGGCGGCATCATAAGAATCAAAGAATCAAATCAGAAATAAAAAAATTTCAGGAATATAACTTTTCAGCGTATTTATCGGCAACATAATCTCATAAATTGTCAAAACAAGCATTGATGGGTGATATTGGGATTCTGTGTTGGGAAGAATTTCAAAGCTCTCAGATTCTGAATCAAGGAGCTTTGAACTTTTTTGAGTAATTTTTGTTGTTTTGAAGTTTATGTCATGTAAAAATTTAAATTTTTTTGGTTGTTCAGAGACTTGGCTGACTAACTTCGTGTTGATCAGCAAATCTATTTTGTAAAGTTGATGGCTTGAAGACTTGTGGGCAGCGATGTCTATAAAAAGTCTTTCCAACATAAGCATAACTCATGTACCTTTTGATTCGATTGAATAACATTGGTACGCTTTTTTTTCTACTGGAAAAAAAACGCTCGTGAGTTAGATTAACCAAAAACAAATGGTTAAGAAATGCAATATGCAAAAACTAAGCCAAAATAGGTAAAAACCCAGATCCAAGAAAAACCGAAAAGTGATAATTGTAGTCAGTTTTACTTCCCACCTTTTTTTTGTTGGTACTAAGCTATCCTTGATGCATAGCTGAACTCCAGGTCTGCAGTTATTACCCTCAATCTTCCCGTCTAGGGTTTTCAGAAATTTTAGCCATAAGGTTAGGGTTTTCAGAAACCATCCTTCCAAAAACCATTCTTCCAATTATTTAAAGTTCAAACCTCGAGTTTATTTCTTATCTCATAGATTAGTTATGAGATTAATCTGATGATATTGATTGCCACAATAAAATTTCTGAAGGACTCTTGGGTTAAAAGTTTAATAAGAGACAGATTAGTAACGAAGTTCAGTCGTGGAAGATTAATTTTGTTTCTATGCATGGTTTAAACCATCTCATGTTCTTCCAAAGGTGCAATAAGTGTTGAATGGTTTTCAAGAAACATTTTCTGTGATGTATTGATTGAATTAATAATTGATTAGATTTGTTTTCAACAATGAAAATGAAAACTCAGCCATCTAGTTGCCATGTTTTTCATTTACTGAGAACAAAATTGATATGCAAAGATTCAGTATTAAGCAATAAAAATAGTCATAAATAGAAAATTGTTTGTTTTCAATTGATTCCAAGGATAAGTGGAGCTAGGAAACGATGTTAAAAGAGGTTTTAACAGTGTATTCCTTTCACTATATGAAAGTCTCAAATTCATGATTGAAGTTGGTGATTTTGAATGCATTTGATTGTATCATGGATCGATTGTTTGAAATGGAACATTTGAACAAGTATCATACTCATTCCCTTCATTCTTCTGTAACAGTTTATCCACTCATTCTTGTTCATATTCCCAAAAATTATCTTTTCCCTTGTTAACAAAGAAATAACAGAAATGGATGGTTTTGATTATTAATGGAAGTTGTTTGAAGTATATAATGATTCCCTTCATCCCTTGTTCCCATGAGATTTGTTGTATGCATGAATGATTGTTATCTTACAAAGCCATTTATAGACTATTAAATTGCAAGTTTATTTGATATGATTGGTTGTCTGTGCTTGTACTAATCTTGATTTCATGACCATTAGATGATTTTCTTTAGCAGAGGTGATGGCAGATATAACATAGGTAATAGGGTAAATTGACAGAGAGGCCAACAACCTCATTAGCAAGGAAGAGAAAACAAGAGGATGAGGTTTTCTATCCATTTCGATGGAAGTTCTGATGAGTTTCATCAAATATTACAGACTGGTTTTCTCAATTTATCTGGTCAAGGTCAAATACCCCCCATGTAGCCTTATGTAAAATCACCTCATGTTCAATCCCATTCCAGCATACTTGGAGTACCATTTCCACCTCATGTCTCCTTATAGTCTGAACCCAACAATGGATGGAATCAAATGATTCCCTATCAACCTTCTGGTGTTATAGGGTGGACAAATTTATCATTGCCACAACCCCATCCTATTGATAAGCATCTAGACCACAAAGTGCCATTTGTTTCCTCTCAAGCTCATCCATTACCACATGTTGAGCTATCCAAAGTTGCTCCTAGCCAATCACTTCAAACAAAAGGGAAAAAAATAGTAAATCCTGCTAGTCCAAGCTCTTTTGAAAGGTCATCTCGTTCCATTACTTCACATACTCTCTATCCATCAAGGAACAATATCCCAACATATTTTGAATCAACAAATCACGAAATGCAGTCAACAAAGTAGGGAAAACAGTCAGTAAAGAAGGTCACTTCAGTTCGAAGTGAACAAAGGGAAACTTCTTCACACAAGGCATTAGGATTATGATGTGACTATGCAATTTTAGTTTGACAGTCATATATGTTTTAGTTATGTTTAATGGGATGATTTGAACTATGTGGTGAAGTTTTGGACATATTTTCATACTCTCAGGATACCTTGGGATATGCTCCATTTTTGGACATACATATTTTGAATCTAAGTTATTTTTATTAGTGACATTTTAACTTATGGGGACATATTAGATACATAATGAAATAATTTTCATTATTTATGTTTGGGGTTATGATGTGATGGTTACATTTATTAGCCATACTTTATATGTTTGGAGGAATAAGACGAAAAGAGGAGCTATATGAAAACTATGATAGGGGTCGCACCTATTATTATTACTATCATTTTATCATATTGTTATTATCTTGTCTTAAGTTATCTTAACTATTTCTTAACTATAAGGTAGTTTCAAACTACCTAAACTTCTTTCTTCAAAGATAAAGAGGGAGCCACAAGGAGTTTCAAGGCAAGAGTTGGGAGAGGAAATATTTTTGATAAAAGTTTAGCTCTTGATCAATTTGAGATACATTCTAATTCATTCATCTCTAAGTTCTTCAAGGTTGAATATTTTCTTATTGACAGCTCAGAAGAGTATTGAAGGTGGCACAAGAGGATCGAATTACATCATTGTTGTTCATGCAAGAAGGTTGTTACATGTTTTGGTAGTTTGTTCATTTTTCTTAGGAATTGGATTAAATTTCCAGTACTAATAAGAATTGATTTTGCATAATCAAACCGTGGCTTCCCAAATTTCTTATTTGGTCCAACATAAGTATGTTTTGATCCATTCTTTTGCAACCATAAGTTCATGTATGAAGATGAATACCATCTTAAACTTCTAAGTGTTTTTCTGGTCCTTTCTTTTGTAGAGGTATGAAAAGAAGATCCTCAAATTGTAACTCAGAGAGATTATTAATAAAATCTGTTGATTTCTATCTCATTTTGAATATTTTTCCAAATATGTTATTGATTTTGCCTTTTCTTTTCTATTGCTATATTATTATTTTAAATAAACTTTCATCAACAATTTTGTAAATTTTATTTCATATTTTATTTCATATTTTATCACTTTTTTTAAAGAAAAGAAAGCATCAGATTCAAGTAATAAATGCTTGTAGACTGATTGATTTTGATGTAATTGGGCTTTAAATCAGGGTAACATTCCCAACTATCTTACATTATCCTAGTAAGATTCGAAATTGTTGGTCTTAGGATTTATATTTATGTGCATCAACATAATGTTATTGAGCCTACATAATAAGATTGAATAAGGTTATCCGTATTAACCATACCGGATAATACCGTAAAAGAATAAAAAATATGGCCTTAGCTATAATGTGATAAGTACATCATGATACATATGAAGGATTCATAACGACAAGTACCAACCACACCAATAATTCCAACACCGCCCATAAGTCGAGTAGGGATTCACAAAGAGAAGTCATTACAAGACAAGATTACAAATTCTACCTCCCCTTTATTGATGAGTAGAGGGATAGATCAACCCCCATGACCTCCTAGTCATTATTCCATCACAAAACCATCAAGATATCAATGACCAACACTAAGATCCAGAGTTATTTAGATGGGAGATATTGTAGTTAGCTATGGACACTAGAATATTGAGTAATCATTGATGGTGGAGAAGATTACTCATGATAGTGTTGAAATTAATCAACAAGAAACGCAGTTAAATCAAATTGTTCCTAAATTTAGTGATCAATTTGAGCAAGAAGGACTCGAGGTGGAGATTTATGGAAAAGCAAGAAACTATGTTACATCAACAAAAGTGGAGATACCCTTTACTTATCTGAAGAAGGGGTAATTGGTACAAGCAAATCATGCAAGCTGCTTCCATTTTAACTAAATAATGGAGTCAAATTGCGCATCTATGACATGAGGATTGGATTAGCAATTAACAAGAACATTGACATATACAACACGAGCATTAAATGTGCTACTAAAAAGAACATTTTGAAAAAGTGTAGACATCTACAAAAAGAAGACTTTACTAGACATCAATACAATCCACATTGTTATATTTTTAGGTTACTCCAAAATCATTTACACCATTGGGAGTCCATGAGATTTGGGATTGTTAGAACGCAAAATGTACCCTATAAAATCCAAGACAATAAAATGTGGTAAAATTCATGAAAATTCTAAGAGTAGTATCCAATGTGTTACTAATAACACTTCTCTCTGTTCGAGATGATTTGAGTTCACCCTCAAAGGGGTCCCTTCAGCATTATCTGAATTCAAGAACATTGTATGTCTTCTAGGAAAGATTGTAGTATCTACCTTTGTCACTATTTGGATGGACATGTCATGCATTAAAGTAGAAATCATAATTAGACTTCCTAATACCTATCATTTCTATTAGAAATTTGTTAAAGTCTCATTTTTATGTTAGAAATAAATGTGTTTTTATTTTTATTTTTATTTTTTTATTTTTCAATAAAGACAAATTCAATGCACCTTATGTTTTTTGCAGTAGGATGAATTCTCACTAGTAGCTCTTCATAGCTAGTAGAGCAAGTGATTCTATTACATGAGGAGTGTCTCCAAGGCAATTATGATATGGTTTCTAAACTAAAAATTGCATGCTTAACTGTGCAACCTGCTTCTCAATGCCAAAAGGTAATCTATGATGAATTTTTTGCCGCATGAGATCATTCATAGTGAAAGAATAAAAACAAGTTGTCAATTTTTTTTATGGTTGAGACATTTATACTGCTTAAATGTTTTCAGTATCTTGTGTTTTGGCATGTTGAAAGGGACTCTATCTAATGTTTTGTATGCTTTGATTAACATGTATCTTTCCTATCATCTGCTCAAGGGATTGTTTGTTGCTTTTGGGTATATTTGGTACTAACTTGACCTATTTTGGCCATGCTTGATGTGGTTGCATAAGAAGGGCCGAATTTTGATTTTTAGCTCTTTTAATGATGAGCAACATCAAAACAAATTACCACCAGTTGGCACTACAAATAGCCTACAAATATTCCAAGTGAACAACTATTCTTTTCCCCTAGGGGTTGAGTTAAGGTCACTAGAATTTTCCAGCTCCAATATGTATGTACAATATTACAAACTTTTCCAATGGAATTTCTTGTATGAATGCATGTGATAGCCTGATCCACGATTGTAGAATCTATTCCTCTGTTAAGGAACCTAATATGATCCCAGCCTAACATTTTTCCATTTTTTGACTGGTTTCCATGTCTTGAGGTTAAAGGTGGTTACCAACCTGAAAAGAAAAAACAGGAAACATGGGGATTTGTAGCAGAAAAACTCTCATGGAGTACTTCAGCCTACTAGGAACATTACGGGGCATTAACAACAACAGTATAAATAACTAAAGCTATTGATTAGCTGTAAAAAGCATGCAACATGAGTAGTGTACTGATAGATGAGCCATCAAATATGGAAATATGAAAAGGAAGAAGTGAACCTTCTCCATCAAACCACCAACTCAATCAAATGAGTACCATATCCAAGCCAAGAACATGGGTGCAAGAAAAATTGTCATAACAGGAAGAAGGTCCATGAAGGTGCATACCCTTAGTCCATCCAATACTCCATAGGTGTCATGATGCAAATCCTTGTCATATCTAATGAAAATCACAAGTGTGAGTCTGCAATATGAGGGATAACAACTCTATAAGATGAAATTGAAGAACATTGTATTTCTTCTAGGCAAGGTTGTAGTCTCTACCAGCTTTGTCACTGACAATCATTTTACACCACTATCATTAAGTGGATCATTTTTACTACCATGAATGCCACCATCTTTAATAAAATGCAGTTTGTTTCTTCATTCTCAGTAATGTAATCAGTTTTTATTGCCAATGGTGCTTCATGATTCTCCTCCTGACCATTGAAATGTGAATTTTGTCGACGATATGGATGCTCCATTTTAAGGTAAGCACGATGTCCACAATAAATGCACTTATGCAAACTACTTGAGTTCCTCACAAAACCCTTAAATATGCAAGTTGGACATCCATGGTATCCATGAACATTGAGACTAGTCAATGTGCCATATGCATGAATATCTTGTATCATAAACAATAAAGAAGCTCTTAAAGTGAATTGGATTGAATCACCATCCATTAAAATTTGAATTGCTTCGGTTCCTTTCCACAATTATGCTAGCTCATCAAATAATGGCTCTAAATAAACATCAATTGTATATGAATTTACACTTTTCTTTCCTAGTATAATCAATGATACCATCAAGAAAAATGGTTTGGTTGTTAACCATGGAGGAAAGTTATAATTTATTAAAAACACTAGTCCAGTTGACCATTTAGTACTCTGATCTGAGAATGGGTTCACCCTATCTAGAGATCAAACTAGCCTTATATTACGAGGATCTTGGGAAAAATCAGGCCATCTATTGTCAAATTCCATCCACCTCTTAGAATCGGCCACAAATCGTTGTTTTCCATCGATGCTCTTATTTTGGGCATGCCATTGCATAATCTCAACAATGTCTCAACATCCAGAAAGTGGCAAAGAACCTTTCTAGGAGCTAAATTTGATTTCAATCCTGGTTTATACCTCCCTTTCTTACATTTCATACATTCAGTCTCACTTGCAAGATTTTTGCGAAATAATACACAACCATTCACACATGTGTGGATGTTTTCATATCCTAATCCTAGATTAGTGATTTGCACTTTACATGCTCTCCATTTTGTTGGCAATGTGGAGTTAGGTGGTAACAAATCATGTAAAAATTTTAATAACTCATCAACACTCTCATTTCTCCAACCATGCATTATTGTTTGTAAGTTAAGAAGTACAAGGATTGTTGTTAAATGACTGAACTTGCAAGTATCATACACAAGTTTTGAAGCATCCTCCATCAACTTCTAACAATCATCCTTGAAACCCTCATTCAAAATTCTATCAACTTCAATCCTTTCATCTAAGGTTCCTACCTCCCCATCTATGCTTGTTACCTATTCGTCTATGTTTGGCACCTCTATGTCTCTCATGTTACGCAATTGTATCCTATCTAGAGAATAATTTTGAGGGAAAGGCCTTATACTACTATGGACAAATTTAAACATATGTTTATCAATAAATCAACTTTTTTCTCATCTTCCCACCACAACAATCATTACATGGACATGCGTATTTAAGCAAGCTCTTCACATCGGCCATTCTCTCATTGTATGCATGGTATTCAACGATTGTCAAAATTGGGTGTTGACTCATCTTCAATTTTCTACATTCAAGTATGAAACCAATATGTTAACTCTTACTTTCAATTATTTTCATCTATCGCATCTTGAATTGAAATGCATCAAAACCAATTCCTAGATAAAAAAAGGGAATCTGAAGATTGAATTTTTCTACTCTCTATTGAAAAATGTTTCAAGACAAAATTAATACAATATGTTTTTCCAACTTAGAAGGGATATTGTCTAGTTTTAGGTATGTCTTTCTAGATCATGGTTCCCAAATCAAATTAAGAACAATGTGTTAGTTATAGTTATGGATCATAGTTGTCATCATAGATCTATAATGTTGAGACGAAGTAAACCTAAAGTCTTAAGTTGAGGTGTCAAACCAAGAACATACAATAGAACATGATCTTCTATATTGATCAAGATAGTGACAATGCAAAATCAATGAAGGAACAAAGGCACGAGGAGATATTTCTACAATTAAGCATTGTCTTGAGGCAGTTTTATAAAGGTCAAATTTGTAGCAAATTCAACAAGACATGCATGGAAAAAATTATAAATATGTGGAGAGACTATTGTGTGATGTGACTACAACTATTGGATGGTAGAAAGAAATTACACGAGGAGGTGGATACTTTGGATTTCATGTATCCTATATAATCCTATATAATAGTACAAAGATATGATCCTATATAATAGGACAAAAAACATGAAAAGTGGCCATTTCTAGAAGGAGGAGTCGCGAGGGAACAAGGTGATGAAAAGTATCCCTAGCTCAAAGTAGAGGAGGGAGAAACATGACATCCAACTGAATTAATTGTCTTGGAGTTGAAAATGAGGTGTGGTATGCACATTGTCCATGAACAAACTTACTTTTAGGTGACAGGGTCAAATTTTCCACCACCTCCCACCAATGTTGGTGCATCCGATAGCCAAGTCATGCACAAACTTTTAACATCCTCACAAGTGAGGGTACCCACATAATGACCCAAGAGTAGGTGGAAGTTCTACAAAAAAGTGGAAATCTCAATTCCCTGATGTTGTCTAGGTTGAGTATGATTTTTAATTCAAAATTTTCTTGTGTATATTGTAGTTTTATGTGTTGACGATCGACAACTCTTTTGACTACACAAATCAATAAAACAAAGTAAAAAATAAAAATTAACTTGAAAATAATCATCTACATCAACATAATACTTTGTTAATTATTGAAGATCATATATGAGCATAACCATTGGTGATCTAAGATCCTTGGGAAAGTTCTTGGCACCCATGACTATTCACGAACATGAAACACTACGTAAAAAACCTTGAAGGGTAAAACATATATCATACTTAGTTGATGTGTTGTTGTATCTATTGTTAAGATTATATGCTACCATAGACTAGATTGGTAAGTCATTAGCATTCAATACATTATTCACAATAGCAGCATAATAAGGATCTTTGAAAGATGCACAATCAAAAAGCACAAAACAATTTATCTTGGGAAACCCTCAAGGGAAAGAAAACCCAGCAAGAACTTCCTCAATATAGATAATCAAGTACAAAGCCCCAAAAACATGTCTCACAAACAAGAGAGACAAAAAGACCAAACTATGGACTCAAGCCACTCCTCCTTCTCCTTCACAGATCTCTCTCTTTCTCCTCTAATGCGAATTGCACAAGTTAGTGAATATACAAATGAGAGGAAATCACTCTCTATTTATAATTTACTTTTCACATAACTTTTAATCCAACTAGGTCAGCCCCAATAACCTAATTGGTCCGACCTCTCTAGGAAGACTCAATATAATATTTATATTATATTATTTTGGGTGCTAACGACCCGACTTGCAATGGAGGTTTAACCTCATGACCTTTACATGACCAAATGTAATAATGACATCCTCGAACGGAGGTAAACCATCCCCGATAGAGTTACAATAATAAAATACAAGTAGAATATTCTTTGAAGTCACATTAATTTAACACTCCCCCTTAACAAGAAGGGTATTCTACTGACAACAATATCTGCATGTGTAACTCTACACAATATCATTGGAGAGAGGAGGGAATCAACAACAACATCATTTGATACATCTATAAATCATTGGAAGTTCTTCAACATCATCATTAGCAACTGGAACAACTGTTGTAACATCATCGACATCATCTTCAGTACAAAGTTGAAGTATCATCATCTGTGGCACTAGAGAATCCTCATCTTCAGTACTGGAATATCATCATCTGCACCACTGAAGCATCCTCATCTTCATCAATGGAACATAACCATCTGCAGCACTGAAGAATCCTCATATTTAGCACTGGAACATCATCATCTGCAGCACTAGAGCATCGTCATCTACAGTACTAGAGCATCCTGGAACCTCATCATCTACAACACTAGATCATCCTCATCTACATTATTGGGACATCATCAGGAGCATCAACACCTACAACACTGGAGCATCCTAGAACCTCATCATCTACAGCACTAGAGCATCCTCATCTACAGTATTGGGACATCATCCGGAGCATCAACACCTATAGGACACATATGATCCTTCCTTTTGGAACTGGGGATCATGCAAAATCCTTCCTTTCAGAACTCGATATTTAGTCCAACAACTCTGGTGATCCTTCCTTTCGGAACAGGGATCATGGATAATCCTTCCTTACGGAACAAACGATTCAATACATCAACACTGGTGATCCTTCCTTACGGAACTGGGATCATGGACAATCCTTCCTTTAGAAACCAAGGATTAATTCCAACACTCATAGATAGTCATTCCTTATGGAACTAGGGATTCATTCTAAGGATCAACATTTAAGACTATCCTTCCTTTCGGAACTCGGGATCTCTGTCCAGGGATGATCAATCCCACACTAATCATTTAATACATACTTTTCTAGGGATGATCGATCCCTCCACAATCATTTAATACATCTCTATCTAGGGATGATTGATCCCACCACAATCATTTAAGACATCTTTGTCTAGGGATGATCAATCCCACCACAATCATTTAAGACATATCTTTCTAGGGACAATCGATCCCACCACAATCATTTAAGACATCTCTGTTTAGGGATGATCGATCCCATCACAATCATTTAAGACATATCTGTTTAGGGACGATCGATCCCATCACAACTCAAGATCAACATTTAAGACTATCTTTGTCTAGGGATGATCAATCTCAATGCACCACAATATCATCAGCACTACTCCCCCTTTCGAGGAAATTCCTTACGACTACACCAGGCTTGTCATGGAAGTTCTCAAACTTCACTCGAGACAGAGGCTTAGTCAACACGTCCACAACCTGCTCATCCGTGCTCACATATTGGATTTTTATAGATCCCTTCTGCACCATATCACAGATGTAGAAATACTGTATTTCTATGTGTTTTGACTTCTCATGGAACACAGGGTTCTGTGTCATCTTATACAACTCTGGTTATCACATAGAATCACTGTGGTATCCAACTCTAGATCAAATAGACCTGATAACAACTTCTAAATCCATATAGCTTCACAACTCGTAGAATAGGCTGCAATATACTCTACCTATGCAGTGCTGAGAGCCACACTGGACTGATTCCTGCTTAGCCATGAGGTCATGGCTGACCCTAGACTGTAACAAATGGCTGACCCCATACTGTAACAACCGCCTGAAGTGCTCTTCCTGTCTGAGACATTTCCTTCCCAATATGAATATGTATATCCAAACAGTCTGAACTCATGATCTCAAGTATAATTGAGACCATAATCTATTGTACCTTTTAGGTACCTCATCACATGCTTTGCAGCTACAATGTGAACACGTTTGCGCTCAACCAGATACTAACTCAAGGTGTTCACAGCAAAGCATATATCTGGCCTCGTATTCGTCAGATACATCAATGACCCAATAATATTCCTGTATAGATTCACATCCACTAATTCTGACAAAGTATCAGATAATAAATTCAAGTTGGTATCCATGGGTGTGGCCATGGCCTTGCACTCCAACATATCAAATATTTTCAATATTTCTACTACATACTTCCCTTGTTCAAGGAAGATTCCCTCTGGGCTCTGCCATACCTCGAGACCTAGAAAATAATGCATTAAGCCAAGGTCTTTCATCTAGAATTCTGCAGCGAGCTTCTCTTTGCACTCAGAGATTCTCTTCTCATTACCTGTTAGGAACAATTCATCCACATATAGTAATTATATGATTGGTTCATCATCCATAACCTTGAAGTAAAGGTTAGGATCAGCTTTACTCTTAGTAAATCCCAAGCTCGTCAGAAAACTATCAATTCTTCCATACCAAGATCTTGGAGCTTGCTTCAACCCATACAGAGCCTTCTTCAATTTGCAGGCATGCATCTCTTTGTTTTCAAACTCAAAACCTTGTGGTTGTTCTATGTACACTTCCTCCTCAATAACACCATTCAGGAAAGTTGTTTTCACATCCATTTGGTGTAACTTCCACTTCATCGTGGTTGCAAATGCCATGATGGTTCTAATTGAAGTGTACCTTGCTATAGGAGAAAATGTTTCCTCATAATCGATTCCTTCCTTTTGAGAGAATCCTCGAGCCACAAACCTAGCTTTGTATTTCTCAATACTTCCATCCGTAGCATGTTTTATCTTGTATATCCATTTGGAAGATACCACACATTTACCTTCTAGTTTGGGAACTATGTCCCACACATCATTCTTCATTATTGATTGGTATTCCTCCGTCATAGCTTCTACCCATTCTTTCTTTTGAATGACCTCTTTGAAGCAAGTAGGTTCTTTGTCTACAAGATCACACATCAAAGCCACATAACTGGTGTTAGCACTCGGATTTTCCTTGGGCTGTGTCAAAGAAACCCGAGGTAACCTATTTCAAACCAATCTTTAGACTGAAAGTTGGCCTCCTTCAGCCAGAGAGGGCTCTCTCGGCAAATCTGCCATCCAATGTCACCACGACAGCAGTTTGACAATGAAACTCAAGGGCCAATTTGTAAAATGAATAAAAACTTAAGGATTTTTAATGAGGTGGCTAGATCAACATGAACAGGATACCATTGGGCAATGGAGTCGAGAAAACAGAAAAATATGGACCAGCAGTTAAACAAATATTTTCATACAAAGGCAAGATAGCTGTCTTATTACAGTCAATAAGATTTTTGCAGGTGATAGGGAAAGAAATAAAGACAATCCATTAACAGCAGGCATCAATTTTCAGATGAATCTACCGTTAATTTTAGAGAAATAAATGGATGCTCAGAAGCGAATAAATCGAGGCATGGAAACATGAATCCCAATCTATTATGAATGTTCATCTAAGCATAGAAGAAAACGACATAATGAAAGGAATGACGCAGAAAATAAACTTGCACAGGTAGAGAAAGGAAATGGTACAGACTGCAATTTTAAACAACACATGAATCTTTGAAGAAAAATCTGTTCAATTCTGAGATCTTTATTAACTTCTGAATCCCTTCAAAACACCCAGAATGGGTTTCTCCTTACCGAAAATCCAACCCTCTTTACATTGTAAAATGCATAATTTATACAAATTTTTTCCCTATGAGCAAACCCTAACTGTATTTTTCTAAAAATAAACCACCGATACTAAAATAACAATCAAATAACTAATCGTTACTTTACAGGAATTAATTTTTAAACTATAAATGACGGAAAATCTGGAATGTTGTTCTCGGAAACTAAAAGATGGCTGCCAGCTATCTCTATTTATTCACTTCTTCCACCGATATTTAATATTCTGCCACTTGTTGATATTCTGCCTGGAATTTTGGGCTTTCGGAGATTGATGAGTTGCCTCTGCTTATGCTATAATGTATTTAGATGTGGCTCCCCAGAGATGTGGTCACATCGTTCTACTAAAGCTCGATATACTCTAAAAACTTCTTCGACCAAATGTACCAGCTTTTTATATAACATCTCTGCCCATTTGGAAAATAAATCTGCATCCTCTTCGATTTGGATCTTTGATATCCATATCTGTCAGGGTTTCATGAAACCATTTCGAATTTTTAGGGCTCAAATAGCTTTTCCCATTATTAAGAATAAGAACGGCGAGATTCTGATTGCAATATAGCTGGTTTTATTGAGCCATAATATACCATACGTTTGAGACTGTAGGATTGTTTTCTGATGAGGCCATTTCACTTAAACCTGTTACATCATTCTCCAAGAACCTTTTTAATATTCATCATATGAAATGGATTGGACAAAAATAGCAGACTCGCCAGCTCTTGGATAATGGCGTCTTATCTCTTTGATTTTAAACTTTTAGCCTTTAGCTTCTCGCTCCTGTATAGAAAACCAAACTTTTTGGCCAGGCTCACATCGCAGCGTTCAAAGACCCCATCGAATTTGGCTTAGGGTTTTGGAGAGCGTGACGGCTTTGGTCAAAAGAAGAAACAAATACTACAAATGTGACCACCTCCTTTTTATAACATTTCCAATGGATGGTATCCGCGCGGGCTTGGAGTGGTTTGCAATACAACTTTTCACGTATCCGGACGCATCAGAAATGGACACGTTGCATGGTGGTTTTTGTTCCGCGACCACTAACCGACGTTATCTCACGAACATGTGAACGACGCGGGATGGATTAGGGACCGTAGATCTTTCTCTCTGACTTTTGGCAAACATCCCATACGATACATCTTGACAGACTTGACGCCTTTGCTATGTCTTCATCTGCCGTATCAATTTCCTTAGCAACATTACTTCTGTCACCAATATTTGAATGCAGAATTTAACTGCTTCCAACTTGATATTTTCCATCTTAACTGTAAAAAGTACGTAGCCGAATGGAGGATGGCGTATTCGTTGTAAGGCTGTTGCTTCTGCTTCTTGCTGTCACTTTCAACAACGAGTTCAGCATTGCAATTTTCACAGTGAAAACTATCCTCAGTAAGGCTGATCAGTTGCATGCATTTAAGGCTGAATACCTGCGACTGCAATTAGGACAGATATATTCCTGAAGTGTATTCCTGTCCTCTAGTTCATCTTTCAATCTTTTCTTCCTCCGATGGATTTTGTATCTGACAACATCGTAAGTCTGTGCATAGTCTAAACAACAATAAGAATGTGTATGGAGCTTCAGCTTTTCTTCACCTATAATCCTGTTCACGCCGATAATAGATGAACTCTGACTTTCGAGCTTTACATTCCCTATTTTTATAACTACCACTGCAATTATTATTTGTGACAATCGATGCTTCCTCAACACAGATTTTATTGAGTGTCAACAACTGGCTCCTACTGGGGATGCTATCCTCCCTGTGAGGTAGCAAAGAACATCGTAGACCAAGTGCCTGATCCATTGGGCGGCTTCCAATCCTGAAAACCTAAAACCTGCAATCTGTATCCTGTATCCTGTATCCTGTAACCAGTCCTCCATCCAAAACTGTAACTGAAAACCACTTAACTATAGAAAACTGAAAACACTACTGTACATACTGAAGACTGCTTGCCTGGCAAACTTATTTCTCCTACCTACCCTACCTTTAGAATGTCAAAGACTTTCCATCAATTAAGTAATTCGGAAATGCCAATGAAGCCAATCCATCAAATGTTCAAATAATCTGTTTCTTTCACTGTTGAAATAAGTCACTAACAGAAAATATGACAGCACCGGCAACCAATGATATTCTTTATTCTCAAAATAAAAACCCAGCTGCAAATCGAAACTGAGAAATTTCTTCATATACTCAAGTATAGGATCAAAAAAGATACATTTTATTTGAAGTACCTTTGGATTTTTTGCAACTTGATGGGAGAGCTGGAATATTTTTTCTTTCTTAACATTCTTTTCCAGAAATGAATGATTATCCTCATAATCTAATGCATCCTCAAATAGCAAACACTCTGCAAGGTCTTCAAATATGACAGCTCTATCTTTTTTATGAAAGAAACTGGTGTCTAATAGATGATTTTCTTGCGGAGAATCATCATCACTAATGGATTCTTTCAAAAGATCTTCATTACTGTCACCATTTAATTTCAGATTCACATGCCCAAAAATGGAAGAAGATTGACTTACATATTTCGGAATATGTGAACACTGCAAATTTGTATAAGCAGGTGTCGTAGCATGACTCTGCAGGAGCTGATCTATTTCTTCTTCTGTTAAAAGAGGAGGTGTTTTGTGCATTTTCTGAATCAAATAACTATCGTTTTCCTTCTCTTCTGCAGATTGATCATGATGCTGAATACATTCTTCATTCGTACACAAAGGAGCAGATGAATCATCATTTGTTTCTGAATAGAGCTCATGGGAATCTACTATTATTTCTTCATTGATCTTATCTACAGCTAGCTCCTCTTGTTCATCATGGCCATGGACTTGCGAAGAAAAATGATAAAATGTTTCAGACAAGTCTTCATCATTCATACATTCCAGATCTTCATCAATACTTTTGAGGTACTGTATGAAACCCTCAAACTGATCACAGCAATCTTCCACTAAAGACAAAGCTGGAAAATCTACTGCATAATGCTCATAAAATGCTATGTGAAAATCTTTTAAAGAAAACAAGCTACCAGGTTTTAAACTTTCATACCAATCCCTTGCTTTTCCTTCTAAAGAAGCCATGAACATCTTCATAAGACAGTCCTCATGAAACCTAATCTTCAGCTTGTGTATATGCGCATGAAATTTGATTAAATGTAAAGCAGCATTATCATTGTTTTCATCTCTGAATTTAGGCAAATAAGACTGCCAATCTATTTTAGGAATTTGATTCGGAAAACCGGGAATATGAGACCTGCTCATAGGAGCATACCTTCTTAATAACGAGGCCATCTTGAAATACTGGAACTGTAGATTCTGATTTGAAAACTGAGGAGACTAGCCTGTGAACCAATGCAAAACTGGATTTCTTTAATGTGGAGTCGCCATGAAATTTCTGAAAACTGGATTCTTTGAAGATGGAGTCGCCAGGTGAAAGATGCACAGCCTGTTTGATATTTGACCGTTGTTCACCATCAACAATCAAATCTGCAACTTTGTCGTTCATACCCAGGGAAAATGAAACCTTCGATCCCCGGCAACGGCGCCAAAATGTTAGCACTCGGATTTTCCTTGGGCTGTGTCAAAGAAACCCGAGGTAACCTATTTCAAACCAATCTTTAGACTGAAAGTTGGCCTCCTTCAGCCAGAGAGGGCTCTCTCGGCAAATCTGCCATCCAATGTCACCACGACAGCAGTTTGACAATGAAACTCAAGGGCCAATTTGTAAAATGAATAAAAACTTAAGGATTTTTAATGAGGTGGCTAGATCAACATGAACAGGATACCATTGGGCAATGGAGTCGAGAAAACAGAAAAATATGGACCAGCAGTTAAACAAATATTTTCATACAAAGGCAAGATAGCTGTCTTATTACAGTCAATAAGATTTTTGCAGGTGATAGGGAAAGAAATAAAGACAGTCCATTAACAGCAGGCATCAATTTTCAGATGAATCTACCGTTAATTTTAGAGAAATAAATGGATGCTCAGAAGCGAATAAATCGAGGCATGGAAACATGAATCTCAATCTATTATGAATGTTCATCTAAGCATAGAAGAAAACGACATAATGAAAGGAATGACGCAGAAAATAAACTTGCACAGGTAGAGAAAGGAAATGGTACAGACTGCAATTTTAAACAACACATGAATCTTTGAAGAAAAATCTGTTCAATTCTGAGATCTTTATTAACTTCTGAAGCCCTTCAAAACACCCAGAATGGGTTTCTCCTTACCGAAAATCCAACCCTCTTTACATTGTAAAATGCATAATTTATACAAATTTTTTCCCTATGAGCAAACCCTAACTGTATTTTTCTAAAAATAAACCACGGATACTAAAATAACAATCAAATAACTAATCGTTACTTTACAGGAATTAATTTTTAAACTATAAATGACGGAAAATCTGGAATGTTGTTCTCGGAAACTAAAAGATGGCTGCCAGCTATCTCTATTTATTCACTTCTTCCACCGATATTTAATATTCTGCCACTTGTTGATATTCTGCCTGGAATTTTGGGCTTTCGGAGATTGATGAGTTGCCTCTGCTTATGCTATAATGTATTTAGATGTGGCTCCCCAGAGATGTGGTCACATCGTTCTACTAAAGCTCGATATACTCTAAAAACTTCTTCGACCAAATGTACCAGCTTTTTATATAACATCTCTGCCCATTTGGAAAATAAATCTGCATCCTCTTCGATTTGGATCTTTGATATCCATATCTGTCAGGGTTTCATGAAACCATTTCGAATTTTTAGGGCTCAAATAGCTTTTCCCATTATTAAGAATAAGAACGGCGAGATTCTGATTGCAATATAGCTGGTTTTATTGAGCCATAATATACCATACGTTTGAGACTGTAGGATTGTTTTCTGATGAGGCCATTTCACTTAAACCTGTTACATCATTCTCCAAGAACCTTTTTAATATTCATCATATGAAATGGATTGGACAAAAATAGCAGACTCGCTAGCTCTTGGATAATGGCGTCTTATCTCTTTGATTTTAAACTTTTAGCCTTTAGCTTCTCGCTCCTGTATAGAAAACCAAACTTTTTGGCCAGGCTCACATCGCAGCGTTCAAAGACCCCATCGAATTTGGCTTAGGGTTTTGGAGAGCGTGACGGCTTTGGTCAAAAGAAGAAACAAATACTACAAATGTGACCACCTCCTTTTTATAACATTTCCAATGGATGGTATCCGCGCGGGCTTGGAGTGGTTTGCAATACAACTTTTCACGTATCCGGACGCATCAGAAATGGACACGTTGCATGGTGGTTTTTGTTCCACGACCACTAACCGACGTTATCTCACGAACATGTGAACGACGCGGGATGGATTAGGGACCGTAGATCTTTCTCTCTGACTTTTGGCAAACATCCCATACGATACATCTTGACAGACTTGACGCCTTTGCTATGTCTTCATCTGCCGTATCAATTTCCTTAGCAACATTACTTCTGTCACCAATATTTGAATGCAGAATTTAACTGCTTCCAACTTGATATTTTCCATCTTAACTGTAAAAAGTACGTAGCCGAATGGAGGATGGCGTATTCGTTGTAAGGCTGTTGCTTCTGCTTCTTGCTGTCGCTTTCAACAACGAGTTCAGCATTGCAATTTTCACAGTGAAAACTATCCTCAGTAAGGCTGATCAGTTGCATGCATTTAAGGCTGAATACCTGCGACTACAATTAGGACAGATATATTCCTGAAGTGTATTCCTGTCCTCTAGTTCATCTTTCAATCTTTTCTTCCTCCGATGGATTTTGTATCTGACAACATCGTAAGTCTGTGCATAGTCTAAACAACAATAAGAATGTGTATGGAGCTTCAGCTTTTCTTCACCTATAATCCTGTTCACGCCGATAATAGATGAACTCTGACTTTCGAGCTTTACATTCCCTATTTTTATAACTACCACTGCAATTATTATTTGTGACAATCGATGCTTCCTCAACACAGATTTTATTGAGTGTCAACAACTGGCTCCTACTGGGGATGCTATCCTCCCTGTGAGGTAGCAAAGAACATCGTAGACCAAGTGCCTGATCCATTGGGCGGCTTCCAATCCTGAAAACCTAAAACCTGCAATCTGTATCCTGTATCCTGTATCCTGTAACCAGTCTTCCATCCAAAACTGTAACTGAAAACCACTTAACTATAGAAAACTGAAAACACTACTATACATACTGAAGACTGCTTGCCTGGCAAACTTATTTCTCCTACCTACCCTACCTTTAGAATGTCAAAGACTTTCCATCAATTAAGTAATTCGGAAATGCCAATGAAGCCAATCCATCAAATGTTCAAATAATCTGTTTCTTTCACTGTTGAAATAAGTCACTAACAGAAAATATGACAGCACCGGCAACCAATGATATTCTTTATTCTCAAAATAAAAACCCAGCTGCAAATCGAAACTGAGAAATTTCTTCATATACTCAAGTATATGATCAAAAAAGATACATTTTATTTGAAGTACCTTTGGATTTTTTGCAACTTGATGGGAGAGCTGGAATATTTTTTCTTTCTTAACATTCTTTTCCAGAAATGAATGATTATCCTCATAATCTAATGCATCCTCAAATAGCAAACACTCTGCAAGGTCTTCAAATATGACAGCTCTATCTTTTTTATGAAAGAAACTGGTGTCTAATAGATGATTTTCTTGCGGAGAATCATCATCACTAATGGATTCTTTCAAAAGATCTTCATTACTGTCACCATTTAATTTCAGATTCACATGCCCAAAAATGGAAGAAGATTGACTTACATATTTCGGAATATGTGAACACTGCAAATCTGTATAAGCAGGTGTCGTAGCATGACTCTGCAGGAGCTGATCTATTTCTTCTTCTGTTAAATGTGCATTTTCTGAATCAAATAACTATCGTTTTCCTTCTCTTCTGCAGATTGATCATGATGCTGAATACATTCTTCATTCGTACACAAAGGAGCAGATGAGATCATCATTTGTTTCTGAATAGAGCTCATGGGAATCTACTATTATTTCTTCATTGATCTTATCTACAGCTAGCTCCTCTTGTTCATCATGGCCATGGACTTGCGAAGAAAAATGATAAAATGTTTCAGACAAGTCTTCATCATTCATACATTCCAGATCTTCATCAATACTTTTGAGGTACTGTATGAAACCCTCAAACTGATCACAGCAATCTTCCACTAAAGACAAAGCTGGAAAATCTACTGCATAATGCTCATAAAATGCTATGTGAAAATCTTTTAAAGAAAACAAGCTACCAGGTTTTAAACTTTCATACCAATCCCTTGCTTTTCCTTCTAAAGAAGCCATGAACATCTTCATAAGACAGTCCTCATGAAACCTAATCTTCAGCTTGTGTATATGCGCATGAAATTTGATTAAATGTAAAGCAGCACTATCATTGTTTTCATCTCTGAATTTAGGCAAATAAGACTGCCAATCTATTTTAGGAATTTGATTCGGAAACCGGGGAATATGAGACCTGCTCATAGGAGCATACCTTCTTAATAACGAGGCCATCTTGAAATACTGGAACTGTAGATTCTGATTTGAAAACTGAGGAGACTAGCCTGTGAACCAATGCAAAACTGGATTTCTTTAATGTGGAGTCGCCATAAGTTTCTGAAAACTGGATTCTTTGAAGATGGAGTCGCCAGGTGAAAGATGCACAGCCTGCTTGATATCTGACCGTTGTTCACCATCAACAATCAAATCTGCAACTTTGTCGTTCATACCCAGGGAAAATGAAACCTTCGATCCCCGGCAACGGCGCCAAAATGTTAGCACTCGGATTTTCCTTGGGCTGTGTCAAAGAAACCCGAGGTAACCTATTTCAAACCAATCTTTAGACTGAAAGTTGGCCTCCTTCAGCAGAGAGGGCTCTCTCGGCAAATCTGCCATCCAATGTCACCACGACAGCAGTTTGACAATGAAACTCAAGGGCCAATTTGTAAAATGAATAAAAACTTAAGGATTTTTAATGAGGTGGCTAGATCAACATGAACAGGATACCATTGGGCAATGGAGTCGAGAAAACAGAAAAATATGGACCAGCAGTTTAAACAAATATTTTCATACAAAGGCAAGATAGCTGTCTTATTACAGTCAATAAGATTTTTGCAGGTGATAGGGAAAGAAATAAAGACAGTCCATTAACAGCAGGCATCAATTTTCAGATGAATCTACCGTTAATTTTAGAGAAATAATGGGTATGCTCAGAAGCGAATAAATCGAGGCATGGAAACATGAATCTCAATCTATTATGAATGTTCATCTAAGCATAGAAGAAAACGACATAATGAAAGGAATGACGCAGAAAATAAACTTGCACAGGTAGAGAAAGGAAATGGTACAGACTGCAATTTTAAAACAACACATGAATCTTTTAAGAAAAATCTGTTCAATTCTGAGATCTTTATTAACTTCTGAAGCCCTTCAAAAACACCCAGAATGGGTTTTCTCCTTACCGAAAATCCAACCCTCTTTACATTGTAAAATGCATAATTTATACAAATTTTTTCCCTATGAGCAAACCCTAACTGTATTTTTCTAAAAATAAACCACCGATACTAAAAATAACAATCAAATAACTATCGTTACTTTACAGGAATTAATTTTTAAACTATAAATGACGGAAAATCTGGAATGTTGTTCTCGGAAACTAAAAGATGGCTGCCAGCTATCCTCTATTTATTCACTTCTTCCACCGATATTTAATATTCTGCCACTTGTTGATATTCTGCCTGGAATTTTTGGGCTTTCGGAGATTGATGAGTTGCCTCTGCTTATGCTATAATGTATTTAGATGTGGCTCCCCAGAGATGTGGTCACATCGTTCTACTAAAGCTCGATATACTCTAAAAACTTCTTCGACCAAATGTACCAGCTTTTTATATAACATCTCTGCCCATTTGGAAAATAAATCTGCATCCTCTTCGATTTGGATCTTTGATATCCATATCTGTCAGGGTTTCATGAAACCATTTCGAATTTTTAGGGCTCAAATAGCTTTTCCCCATTATTAAGAATAAGAACGGCGAGATTCTGATTGCAATATAGCTGGTTTTATTGAGCCATAATATACCATACGTTTGAGACTGTAGGATTGTTTTCTGATGAGGCCATTTCACTTAAACCTGTTACATCATTCTCCAAGAACCTTTTTAATATTCATCATATGAAATGGATTGGACAAAAATAGCAGACTCGCCAGCTCTTGGATAATGGCGTCTTATCTCTTTGATTTTAAACTTTTAGCCTTTAGCTTCTCGCTCCTGTATAGAAAAACCAAACTTTTTGGCCAGGCTCACATC
The DNA here is from genome assembly GCA_027924585.1 of Larix kaempferi. Taxonomy (NCBI): domain Eukaryota; kingdom Viridiplantae; phylum Streptophyta; class Pinopsida; order Pinales; family Pinaceae; genus Larix; species Larix kaempferi. The sequence goes on from BSBM01000674.1 coordinate 5,308,748, forward strand.
GCAGCGTTCAAAGACCCCATCGAATTTGGCTTAGGGTTTTGGAGAGCGTGACGGCTTTGGTCAAAAGAAGAAACAAATACTACAAATGTGACCACCTCCTTTTTATAACATTTCCAATGGATGGTATCCGCGCGGGGCTTGGAGTGGTTTGCAATACAACTTTTCACGTATCCGGACGCATCAGAAATGGACACGTTGCATGGTGGTTTTGTTCCGCGACCACTAACCGACGTTATCTCACGAACATGTGAACGACGCGGGATGGATTAGGGACCGTAGATCTTTCTCTCTGACTTTTGGCAAACATCCCATACGATACATCTTGACAGACTTGACGCCTTTGCTATGTCTTCATCTGCCGTATCAATTTCCTTAGCAACATTACTTCTGTCACCAATATTTGAATGCAGAATTTAACTGCTTCCAACTTGATATTTTCCATCTTAACTGTAAAAAGTACGTAGCCGAATGGAGGATGGCGTATTCGTTGTAAGGCTGTTGCTTCTGCTTCTTGCTGTCACTTTCAACAACGAGTTCAGCATTGCAATTTTCACAGTGAAAACTATCCTCAGTAAGGCTGATCAGTTGCATGCATTTAAGGCTGAATACCTGCGACTGCAATTAGGACAGATATATTCCTGAAGTGTATTCCTGTCCTCTAGTTCATCTTTCAATCTTTTCTTCCTCCGATGGATTTTGTATCTGGACAACATCGTAAGTCTGTGCATAGTCTAAACAACAATAAGAATGTGTATGGAGCTTCAGCTTTTCTTCACCTATAATCCTGTTCACGCCGATAATAGATGAACTCTGACTTTCGAGCTTTACATTCCCTATTTTTATAACTACCACTGCAATTATTATTTGTGACAATCGATGCTTCCTCAACACAGATTTTATTGAGTGTCAACAACTGGCTCCTACTTGGGGATGCTATCCTCCCTGTGAGGTAGCAAAGAACATCGTAGACCAAGTGCCTGATCCATTGGGCGGCTTCCAATCCTGAAAACCTAAAAACCTGCAATCTGTATCCTGTATCCTGTATCCTGTAACCAGTCCTCCATCCAAAACTGTAACTGAAAACCACTTAACTATAGAAAACTGAAAACACTACTGTACATACTGAAGACTGCTTGCCTGGCAAACTTATTTCTCCTACCTACCCTACCTTTAGAATGTCAAAGACTTTCCATCAATTAAGTAATTCGGAAATGCCAATGAAGCCAATCCATCAAAGTTCAAATAATCTGTTTCTTTCACTGTTGAAATAAGTCACTAACAGAAAATATGACAGCACCGGCAACCAATGATATTCTTTATTCTCAAAATAAAAACCCAGCTGCAAATCGAAACTGAGAAATTTCTTCATATACTCAAGTATAGGATCAAAAAAGATACATTTTATTTGAAGTACCTTTGGATTTTTTGCAACTTGATGGGAGAGCTGGAATATTTTTTCTTTCTTAACATTCTTTTCCAGAAATGAATGATTATCCTCATAATCTAATGCATCCTCAAATAGCAAACACTCTGCAAGGTCTTCAAATATGACAGCTCTATCTTTTTTATGAAAGAAACTGGTGTCTAATAGATGATTTTCTTGCGGAGAATCATCATCACTAATGGATTCTTTCAAAAGATCTTTCATTACTGTCACCATTTAATTTCAGATTCACAATGCCCAAAAATGGAAGAAGATTGACTTACATATTTCGGAATATGTGAACACTGCAAATCTGTATAAGCAGGTGTCGTAGCATGACTCTGCAGGAGCTGATCTATTTCTTCTTCTGTTAAAAGAGGAGGTGTTTTGTGCATTTTCTGAATCAAATAACTATCGTTTTCCTTCTCTTCTGCAGATTGATCATGATGCTGAATACATTCTTCATTCGTACACAAAGGAGCAGATGAATCATCATTTGTTTCTGAATAGAGCTCATGGGAATCTACTATTATTTCTTCATTGATCTTATCTACAGCTAGCTCCTCTTGTTCATCATGGCCATGGACTTGCGAAGAAAAATGATAAAATGTTTCAGACAAGTCTTCATCATTCATACATTCCAGATCTTCATCAATACTTTTGAGGTACTGTATGAAACCCTCAAACTGATCACAGCAATCTTCCACTAAAGACAAAGCTGGAAAATCTACTGCATAATGCTCATAAAATGCTATGTGAAAATCTTTTAAAGAAAACAAGCTACCAGGTTTTAAACTTTCATACCAATCCCTTGCTTTTCCTTCTAAAGAAGCCATGAACATCTTCATAAGACAGTCCTCATGAAACCTAATCTTCAGCTTGTGTATATGCGCATGAAATTTGATTAAATGTAAAGCAGCATTATCATTGTTTTCATCTCTGAATTTAGGCAAATAAGACTGCCAATCTATTTTAGGAATTTGATTCGAAAAACCGGGAATATGAGACCTGCTCATAGGAGCATACCTTCTTAATAACGAGGCCATCTTGAAATACTGGAACTGTAGATTCTGATTTGAAAACTGAGGAGACTAGCCTGTGAACCAATGCAAAACTGGATTTCTTTAATGTGGAGTCGCCATGAAATTTCTGAAAACTGGATTCTTTGAAGATGGAGTCGCCAGGTGAAAGATGCACAGCCTGTTTGATATTTGACCGTTGTTCACCATCAACAATCAAATCTGCAACTTTGTCGTTCATACCCAGGGAAAATGAAACCTTCGATCCCCGGCAACGGCGCCAAAATGTTAGCACTCGGATTTTCCTTGGGCTGTGTCAAAGAAACCCGAGGTAACCTATTTCAAACCAATCTTTAGACTGAAAGTTGGCCTCCTTCAGCCAGAGAGGGCTCTCTCGGCAAATCTGCCATCCAATGTCACCACGATAGCAGTTTGACAATGAAACTCAAGGGCCAATTTGTAAAATGAATAAAAACTTAAGGATTTTTAATGAGGTGGCTAGATCAACATGAACAGGATACCATTGGGCAATGGAGTCGAGAAAACAGAAAAATATGGACCAGCAGTTAAACAAATATTTTCATACAAAGGCAAGATAGCTGTCTTATTACAGTCAATAAGATTTTTGCAGGTGATAGGGAAAGAAATAAAGACAGTCCATTAACAGCAGGCATCAATTTTCAGATGAATCTACCGTTAATTTTAGAGAAATAAATGGATGCTTAGAAGCGAATAAATCGAGGCATGGAAACATGAATCTCAATCTATTATGAATGTTCATCTAAGCATAGAAGAAAACGACATAATGAAAGGAATGACGCAGAAAATAAACTTGCACAGGTAGAGAAAGGAAATGGTACAGACTGCAATTTTAAACAACACATGAATCTTTGAAGAAAAATCTGTTCAATTCTGAGATCTTTATTAACTTCTGAAGCCCTTCAAAACACCCAGAATGGGTTTCTCCTTACCGAAAATCCAACCCTCTTTACATTGTAAAATGCATAATTTATACAAATTTTTTCCCTATGAGCAAACCCTAACTGTATTTTTCTAAAAATAAACCACCGATACTAAAATAACAATCAAATAACTAATCGTTACTTTACAGGAATTAATTTTTAAACTATAAATGACGGAAAATCTGGAATGTTGTTCTCGGAAACTAAAAGATGGCTGCCAGCTATCTCTATTTATTCACTTCTTCCACCGATATTTAATATTCTGCCACTTGTTGATATTCTGCCTGGAATTTTGGGCTTTCGGAGATTGATGAGTTGCCTCTGCTTATGCTATAATGTATTTAGATGTGGCTCCCCAGAGATGTGGTCACATCGTTCTACTAAAGCTCGATATACTCTAAAAACTTCTTCGACCAAATGTACCAGCTTTTTATATAACATCTCTGCCCATTTGGAAAATAAATCTGCATCCTCTTCGATTTGGATCTTTGATATCCATATCTGTCAGGGTTTCATGAAACCATTTCGAATTTTTAGGGCTCAAATAGCTTTTCCCATTATTAAGAATAAGAACGGCGAGATTCTGATTGCAATATAGCTGGTTTTATTGAGCCATAATATACCATACGTTTGAGACTGTAGGATTGTTTTCTGATGAGGCCATTTCACTTAAACCTGTTACATCATTCTCCAAGAACCTTTTTAATATTCATCATATGAAATGGATTGGACAAAAATAGCAGACTCGCCAGCTCTTGGATAATGGCGTCTTATCTCTTTGATTTTAAACTTTTAGCCTTTAGCTTCTCGCTCCTGTATAGAAAACCAAACTTTTTGGCCAGGCTCACATCGCAGCGTTCAAAGACCCCATCGAATTTGGCTTAGGGTTTTGGAGAGCGTGACGGCTTTGGTCAAAAGAAGAAACAAATACTACAAATGTGACCACCTCCTTTTTATAACATTTCCAATGGATGGTATCCGCGCGGGCTTGGAGTGGTTTGCAATACAACTTTTCACGTATCCGGACGCATCAGAAATGGACACGTTGCATGGTGGTTTTTGTTCCGCGACCACTAACCGACGTTATCTCACGAACATGTGAACGACGCGGGATGGATTAGGGACCGTAGATCTTTCTCTCTGACTTTTGGCAAACATCCCATACGATACATCTTGACAGACTTGACGCCTTTGCTATGTCTTCATCTGCCGTATCAATTTCCTTAGCAACATTACTTCTGTCACCAATATTTGAATGCAGAATTTAACTGCTTCCAACTTGATATTTTCCATCTTAACTGTAAAAAGTACGTAGCCGAATGGAGGATGGCGTATTCGTTGTAAGGCTGTTGCTTCTGCTTCTTGCTGTCGCTTTCAACAACGAGTTCAGCATTGCAATTTTCACAGTGAAAACTATCCTCAGTAAGGCTGATCAGTTGCATGCATTTAAGGCTGAATACCTGCGACTACAATTAGGACAGATATATTCCTGAAGTGTATTCATGTCCTCTAGTTCATCTTTCAATCTTTTCTTCCTCCGATGGATTTTGTATCTGACAACATCGTAAGTCTGTGCATAGTCTAAACAACAATAAGAATGTGTATGGAGCTTCAGCTTTTCTTCACCTATAATCCTGTTCACGCCGATAATAGATGAACTCTGACTTTCGAGCTTTACATTCCCTATTTTTATAACTACCACTGCAATTATTATTTGTGACAATCGATGCTTCCTCAACACAGATTTTATTGAGTGTCAACAACTGGCTCCTACTGGGGATGCTATCCTCCCTGTGAGGTAGCAAAGAACATCGTAGACCAAGTGCCTGATCCATTGGGCGGCTTCCAATCCTGAAAACCTAAAACCTGCAATCTGTATCCTGTATCCTGTATCCTGTAACCAGTCCTCCATCCAAAACTGTAACTGAAAACCACTTAACTATAGAAAACTGAAAACACTACTGTACATACTGAAGACTGCTTGCCTGGCAAACTTATTTCTCCTACCTACCCTACCTTTAGAATGTCAAAGACTTTCCATCAATTAAGTAATTCGGAAATGCCAATGAAGCCAATCCATCAAATGTTCAAATAATCTGTTTCTTTCACTGTTGAAATAAGTCACTAACAGAAAATATGACAGCACCGGCAACCAATGATATTCTTTATTCTCAAAATAAAAACCCAGCTGCAAATCGAAACTGAGAAATTTCTTCATATACTCAAGTATAGGATCAAAAAAGATACATTTTATTTGAAGTACCTTTGGATTTTTTGCAACTTGATGGGAGAGCTGGAATATTTTTTCTTTCTTAACATTCTTTTCCAGAAATGAATGATTATCCTCATAATCTAATGCATCCTCAAATAGCAAACACTCTGCAAGGTCTTCAAATATGACAGCTCTATCTTTTTTATGAAAGAAACTGGTGTCTAATAGATGATTTTCTTGCGGAGAATCATCATCACTAATGGATTCTTTCAAAAGATCTTCATTACTGTCACCATTTAATTTCAGATTCACATGCCCAAAAATGGAAGAAGATTGACTTACATATTTCGGAATATGTGAACACTGCAAATCTGTATAAGCAGGTGTCGTAGCATGACTCTGCAGGAGCTGATCTATTTCTTCTTCTGTTAAAAGAGGAGGTGTTTTGTGCATTTTCTGAATCAAATAACTATCGTTTTCCTTCTCTTCTGCAGATTGATCATGATGCTGAATACATTCTTCATTCGTACACAAAGGAGCAGATGAATCATCATTTGTTTCTGAATAGAGCTCATGGGAATCTACTATTATTTCTTCATTGATCTTATCTACAGCTAGCTCCTCTTGTTCATCATGGCCATGGACTTGCGAAGAAAAATGATAAAATGTTTCAGACAAGTCTTCATCATTCATACATTCCAGATCTTCATCAATACTTTTGAGGTACTGTATGAAACCCTCAAACTGATCACAGCAATCTTCCACTAAAGACAAAGCTGGAAAATCTACTGCATAATGCTCATAAAATGCTATGTGAAAATCTTTTAAAGAAAACAAGCTACCAGGTTTTAAACTTTCATACCAATCCCTTGCTTTTCCTTCTAAAGAAGCCATGAACATCTTCATAAGACAGTCCTCATGAAACCTAATCTTCAGCTTGTGTATATGCGCATGAAATTTGATTAAATGTAAAGCAGCACTATCATTGTTTTCATCTCTGAATTTAGGCAAATAAGACTGCCAATCTATTTTAGGAATTTGATTCGGAAAACCGGGAATATGAGACCTGCTCATAGGAGCATACCTTCTTAATAACGAGGCCATCTTGAAATACTGGAACTGTAGATTCTGATTTGAAAACTGAGGAGACTAGCCTGTGAACCAATGCAAAACTGGATTTCTTTAATGTGGAGTCGCCATAAGTTTCTGAAAACTGGATTCTTTGAAGATGGAGTCGCCAGGTGAAAGATGCACAGCCTGCTTGATATCTGACCGTTGTTCACCATCAACAATCAAATCTGCAACTTTGTCGTTCATACCCAGGGAAAATGAAACCTTCGATCCCCGGCAACGGCGCCAAAATGTTAGCACTCGGATTTTCCTTGGGCTGTGTCAAAGAAACCCGAGGTAACCTATTTCAAACCAATCTTTAGACTGAAAGTTGGCCTCCTTCAGCTAGAGAGGGCTCTCTCGGCAAATCTGCCATCCAATGTCACCACGACAGCAGTTTGACAATGAAACTCAAGGGCCAATTTGTAAAATGAATAAAAACTTAAGGATTTTTAATGAGGTGTCTAGATCAACATGAACAGGATACCATTGGGCAATGGAGTCGAGAAAACAGAAAAATATGGACCAGCAGTTAAACAAATATTTTCATACAAAGGCAAGATAGCTGTCTTATTACAGTCAATAAGATTTTTGCAGGTGATAGGGAAAGAAATAAAGACAGTCCATTAACAGCAGGCATCAATTTTCAGATGAATCTACCGTTAATTTTAGAGAAATAAATGGATGCTCAGAAGCGAATAAATCGAGGCATGGAAACATGAATCTCAATCTATTATGAATGTTCATCTAAGCATAGAAGAAAACGACATAATGAAAGGAATGACGCAGAAAATAAACTTGCACAGGTAGAGAAAGGAAATGGTACAGACTGCAATTTTAAACAACACATGAATCTTTTAAGAAAAATCTGTTCAATTCTGAGATCTTTATTAACTTCTGAAGCCCTTCAAAACACCCAGAATGGGTTTCTCCTTACCGAAAATCCAACCCTCTTTACATTGTAAAATGCATAATTTATACAAATTTTTTCCCTATGAGCAAACCCTAACTGTATTTTTCTAAAAATAAACCACCGATACTAAAATAACAATCAAATAACTAATCGTTACTTTACAGGAATTAATTTTTAAACTATAAATGACGGAAAATCTGGAATGTTGTTCTCGGAAACTAAAAGATGGCTGCCAGCTATCTCTATTTATTCACTTCTTCCACCGATATTTAATATTCTGCCACTTGTTGATATTCTGCCTGGAATTTTGGGCTTTCGGAGATTGATGAGTTGCCTCTGCTTATGCTATAATGTATTTAGATGTGGCTCCCCAGAGATGTGGTCACATCGTTCTACTAAAGCTCGATATACTCTAAAAACTTCTTCGACCAAATGTACCAGCTTTTTATATAACATCTCTGCCCATTTGGAAAATAAATCTGCATCCTCTTCGATTTGGATCTTTGATATCCATATCTGTCAGGGTTTCATGAAACCATTTCGAATTTTTAGGGCTCAAATAGCTTTTCCCATTATTAAGAATAAGAACGGCGAGATTCTGATTGCAATATAGCTGGTTTTATTGAGCCATAATATACCATACGTTTGAGACTGTAGGATTGTTTTCTGATGAGGCCATTTCACTTAAACCTGTTACATCATTCTCCAAGAACCTTTTTAATATTCATCATATGAAATGGATTGGACAAAAATAGCAGACTCGCCAGCTCTTGGATAATGGCGTCTTATCTCTTTGATTTTAAACTTTTAGCCTTTAGCTTCTCGCTCCTGTATAGAAAACCAAACTTTTTGGCCAGGCTCACATCGCAGCGTTCAAAGACCCCATCGAATTTGGCTTAGGGTTTTGGAGAGCGTGACGGCTTTGGTCAAAAGAAGAAACAAATACTACAAATGTGACCACCTCCTTTTTATAACATTTCCAATGGATGGTATCCACGCGGGCTTGGAGTGGTTTGCAATACAACTTTTCACGTATCCGGACGCATCAGAAATGGACACGTTGCATGGTGGTTTTTGTTCCGCGACCACTAACCGACGTTATCTCACGAACATGTGAACGACGCGGGATGGATTAGGGACCGTAGATCTTTCTCTCTGACTTTTGGCAAACATCCCATACGATACATCTTGACAGACTTGACGCCTTTGCTATGTCTTCATCTGCCGTATCAATTTCCTTAGCAACATTACTTCTGTCACCAATATTTGAATGCAGAATTTAACTGCTTCCAACTTGATATTTTCCATCTTAACTGTAAAAAGTACGTAGCCGAATGGAGGATGGCGTATTCGTTGTAAGGCTGTTGCTTCTGCTTCTTGCTGTCACTTTCAACAACGAGTTCAGCATTGCAATTTTCACAGTGAAAACTATCCTCAGTAAGGCTGATCAGTTGCATGCATTTAAGGCTGAATACCTGCGACTGCAATTAGGACAGATATATTCCTGAAGTGTATTCCTGTCCTCTAGTTCATCTTTCAATCTTTTCTTCCTCCGATGGATTTTGTATCTGACAACATCGTAAGTCTGTGCATAGTCTAAACAACAATAAGAATGTGTATGGAGCTTCAGCTTTTCTTCACCTATAATCCTGTTCACGCCGATAATAGATGAACTCTGACTTTCGAGCTTTACATTCCCTATTTTTATAACTACCACTGCAATTATTATTTGTGACAATCGATGCTTCCTCAACACAGATTTTATTGAGTGTCAACAACTGGAAAATGGCTTTGGCCTCTTGCTTTCTCTTGTGGAGCCTTCTAGAGCTCCATACCTCTCTGCATCTTGAATGATTTCTCGATCCCAAGTTGGTTTTATCTTGTGAGAAATATGCATGGATGGAGGTTCAACTTGGGGCTCCTACATATCATGATCTTCTGGAGTCTCATCAACGGGAGAGGGTGCCACTTATGTAACTCTGGGAGCTACATCTTCTTCATATACTTCTTCATGTTGGCACTTTATAGACTTTTTTAGCACTGCATCTTCATCAAATGTCACATCCCTACTAATATCCATGTGATGATAGCCTGGTATATAGATCCTGAAGGCCTTGGATACCTCACAGTATCCAACAAGATTCCTTTCTTCCGGAAGGATCCAACTTGGACCTTTTCTCTTTTGGAACATGAACAAAAACTGGACAACCAAATATCTTGAATTATGTTGCAATTTCTCTCTTGCACCCATCTATGAGTTTTTCATCTTCAACCTTGTAGCAAAGGCCGATGTCTCATCACTCTAGGTGATGCTTGATATCATCATTCTATCTCGTAGAAAGTCTTCTTCAATATGCATATATGTGGTTCTTTGAGTCTTGGAGGTTCCTCGATATCTTCATCTTTGATTACACCATGATCTGGATACTAGAGAAACATCTTGTCATAGCTGACTTCCTCTGCTTGATTTCATTAGTATTGTTTATATTTGAACCATCGTCACTTGTTCTATGGAACAAGTCTCATCATTATTCTCTTTGTAGGAGAGTACACACGATCTTTCCTACAAGTCAAATTTAGTAGCATGGTTAGAAACATTTCATAGTTTCCAAAACATATGCATAAAACATAAGTCACACTATCATAATGCTAACACAACATTCATCCACATCCTACATTCATATGGTAACTTTCTAGATGCCTTATCTCTACCATAACATTATTAAGAGCGTGCACTACTCCCAATATGTCAGCAAAGAGGTTTCACTCTACATAAGTAGCAATGGAATGTTGTATAGCACCATAGGCTACTTACCCATCACATGCATATCACTGCAAACATTCTAATATGCATAACACACATCCTAAATAAATGTGTACACAACTGGACACTATCATTTAAACAATTTGATGAAATGAAAATTCAAATACCTATCTTTGTTTGTTTGGTAGGATCTCTTTTGATCCTAGTCTCCTTGCAGGGATTATTGGAAAGTATGATGGTGAACTCTATTTCATCATCAGAGTTCTTTAACAAATCTTGTATGTTTCTTTTCTTATTCTCCTAGAGAAAATTCATGAGGGGAGTCCTTTTCTTCAATGTTGGAGAGAGTGTTTGGAAGCACCACTATCAATTAACCATGTGTCATCTCTAGGTGTCACAGACCTAGAGAGAGCTAAGAATAAAACATATTATTCTATTTATGTCTTTGCTTGCTTCTTGGGAGGTTCTTCATCTTCACACATTCTAGTTAGGGCATCAAACATATCCTTTGGAGTCTTCTTAGAGGTCACTTGAGGAATCAAGTGATCTTTAGTGGAGTTTGATATAATCCTCATAGTCCTCATCATATCCTTCTTTTGCTTCTCCTTAGCTTCAGCTTCTTCGGGTTCAGGTACAAATTCTTTAACAAACTTGGTAAGATCATTCTCTTCCAGAATGAGTACAATCCTATACTTCCAAGCACGAAATTTCTCTATGCATTCCAACTTGTCATAAAGCTTGGTGCTTGGTGCCATCTAAACTCGGGGAGGAGAGAATAACAAAAAAATAAATTTCTTAAAATAAAAAATTGAACTCACTAAGAGATGCACTTGACTGAGGCGAGTATGCTAGTATACTTGGTTTCTGAAGATTCCAAAATTTCACCCTTGAAAATTGACTTGCGAAATTTTGAACTACAAGTTCTAGCATTTTATGATTTTTTGGTTTTCTGCAGTTTCTGGTCTAAAGTCAAACTAGGGTTTAACTTTCCGAGAGTTTTACCCACTCAAAAATTTCGATCTTGATACCAAAATTTCAATCTTGGAGAGGCACACCTTCCTATGCCAATTGCACTCCAAAATTCCAAATTTGTGAGAAGCCCTAATTTTTCACTTCTGGAGAGAGAGAGAGAGATTTTTACCTTGTGAAAGTTGCTCTTTTCAGGCTAACTTTGATACCATGTTAAGATTATATGCTACCATAGACTAAATTTTTAATTCATTAGCATTCAATACATTATTCACAATAGCAACATAATAAGGATTTCTGAAAGATGCACAATCACAAAGCACAAAACAATTTATCCTGGGAAACCCTCAAGGGGAAGAAAACCTAGCAAGAACTTTCTCAATATAGATGATCAAGTACAATGCCCCAAAAACATGTCTCACAAATAAGAGAGACAAAAAGGCCAAACTTTGGACTCAAGCCACTCCTCCTTATCCTTTGCATATCTCTCTCTTTCTCCTCTAATGTGAATTGCACAAGTAAGTGAATGTACAAATGAGAGGAACTCACTCTCTATTTATACTTTACTTTTCACTTAAGTTTTAATCCAACTAGGTTGGCCCCAATAACCTAATTGGGCCGACCTCTCCAGGAAGACTCAATATAATATTTATATTATATTATTTTGGGTGCTAACGAACCGACTTACAATGGAGGTTTAACCTCATGACCTTTACATGACCAAATGTAATAATGACATCCCTGAACGGAGGTAAAACATCCCCGACGAAGTTACAATAATAAAATACAAGTAGAATATTCTTTGAAGTTACATTAAGTTAACATCTACTTACCTAGATTAGTGTTTTCCTATGTTTTTATAGATTCCATAGGGCTCAACATGGCTTCCCTAAGGTAAAATGTGTTAGTTACCTCCATGACACATTGTTGGATCTACTTGAGTCTTTCATTTTTTATTAGTGTTCCACAGGTACATGTCCCCTAAGGTCGGGGGTGCACTCCCCTCATTTCCCATGCCTCGAGGGATTGGAGACTCCTGGAAACGTTTCCCCACATCCCCTTTCATCATAAACTCGAGGAAATGAAAAAGGAACATCCCAAAGAGGTAGGGGGCATCCAGGTGTCCCCTGCATGAGGGTCAAACCTAGAACTAAGTGTGAAGGGAGGGTAAATTTAGTTGCAACAATGGCATTTCCCTATGAATATCTTATGTTTTTAAACTCTCTTGGTCATAGCGAGAGGATAGAGAGACTATTTAACTATAAGCCATTGTATATAATATTATAACCCATGGGATAATATGCTTTGCATGAAATGTAAATCTGAGTCCACTTGTTAAATCAAGCCCCCAACTCAAGGGTGGCATTTTTGAGGGGATACCTATGGTTGGATGGTAGATCATCTGTCACCCTGTCAACAATTGTTTTCTATATTTTTCTATACATATGAGTATTACTTGGACGTTGTGCATCTTTACTTTCTAACTAATATAAGTTTATGTTATATGTTATTTCCTTACGTTTTGGTAAAAGTATGAGTGATGATTTCCAATCAATTTTAAGATTTAACAACTAACTAGTTACTAAAGAAGAGCTAACAAATTGTTCTATAACAAATCCCTAGATTTTAATCCTTCTTTGAAAAGTGAATACCTTAAGAGGCAAATTTGTCAAGGGAGGAAAGTGGATGCTATGATTGAAATCTGAATTCAATGAAGAAACACATCCTCTGAAGTTAGGGTTTGTATAATTACTTAATAACAAAAAAATAATAGTGGAGGTAACATTGACATCATCATGATGAAGTTGACATAAGATTCATAAGATAGCACTATAAGCAGGAAGCTAGTGGTAACTCAAATTCTCAACATAGTAATCAAAGTGTTGTAGACAAAGTTCCAACAAAATAAAATGTCTACAAAGTAAAGTGGCATAGAGAAAGATGCAATTGAGACATCCACAACAAAAACACATTGGCAACTCATCACACTACAATAGATCAAATTATTTTCATAGGGGTATCATCGTAGAGGCGCCATCCAAAGGAATTTCTACAGCAAGAACTGTAAAGGGAGGTTGATTAGAGGCCTTGATGTCTCATCATATCTCTATTTGGATAGCCAATGAACAACAACGAATGAGTAGTGTCATATTCAAAGATAGAGTTGTACCATTTAATTTTAGTACCCCTTGAAACAACAAGGTGACTCACTATTATCTTGAGTTAGTTTGTCCATCAACAATGTGTACCAAGAGGGAAACAACGACACGTCGATTTGGACAAGGAAGCTCAATCTTTCTTGTTCCATATAACTACTAGAGAAACAACAAGAAAGATGGAGCAAAAAGAGAAATAAAAAAGTGATATCTCCCACTGCATGAAAGAAAGTGGTCAGCACAACATGGCATAAGATAGAAGTAAAAGTGTAAAGAATTGCTTATGATTACAGAGTGTAGTGCTACTATGTGGTAGTGAGAAAAAGGAAGAATTGGCATTCCACTTAGTGATGGAAAGGGTGCATATGGTGTGAGTGCATTACAGATCTTACAATGTATGTAAATCAACTCACTTGACCAAGACCAAATTGAGGATTGTCAGTTTCCAATTCCACCCAGAAATCACTAGACTCAAAATGATTTCTCAAATGGAAATGTGAATGCAATATGTTAGCACCAGTTTGGTCCTAGATGAAATGGAGGGTTAAGTCCTTGAAAAGGGTGGAGAAGGCCTCGGTGGTTAGAGACAATTGGCCCAGAGGCATGCTAAGTGTTATAGTTGGATCAATGTTCATAGCTTGAAAAGGGAAATAACCAAAACTCTGAGTCTAAACATGGCCAAGAAGAACTTAAATTGCAAAGCCTGCCCATAAGTTATGTGGCAGCATAAATGAACGACTTTGATCTATAGAAAGAAGATCAACGGCCTGGGACGCATCTCTCGAAAGGAGTTGGGGGCCATATTACACGAATACGGGGTGGACCAACTAGCAAGCATGTCAGAAACCTGATCAACAACTGGCGGCGAAGATCTACGGCCCTGGTGCACTTCGTAGATTGGACAAGCACGGGGGATAGGTGTTTAATATTCACGAAGTTTTGGTAGAAGGTGTTGTATTAGACGACGCAGATCCAATGGGGGTGGAGATCAACGATGGAGAATTTGTTCGTAGATTAAACATACTCGGGACATTGACAAAGTCAAAATCCGTGAACTTGGTAGGGACCACGTCGTTCGACGGTCTGGATGAGAGTAAGGTCGAGATCGACAGTGCTAAGTGGATCATGGAGATGTGGGGTTAAAAACACTTCTGCTGCAGAGAAATAATTTCCCAAGCCGTCATATGCATTTCCACTTAACGCGAAAGTCTAGCCAAATTCGTTTAATGCCACGTCGGATCCTAGTCATCTTCCTGGGGGGTGTAAAGAGTCCTGTTGAGCAATCATGACAAATGATTATCCTTGAGTACCATTTTTCTATAAGAAGGCTTCCAGTGTTTACTGTGCACATCCATATTTGGAAAGGTGGTCAACTTATCAGTCCGAATATTTTTAGTTAAGATCCGGTCATGGGGGGAAATCAAGAAGCCAGAGTGATCTTTGTGCCAGAGAAGGCATGGTTCGACGTGGAAGATAGTCACCCTCCCTCGTCCCATGTAAATTTTGATCACTCAGAAGAGAGAACTGCTAGCGAGCCCGAGAAGCAGCAATCTCGACAAGTGCGCAGGAAGGCTCGACGGAAGAAGAAGAAGGGAGAGACCTAGAAAGATGAACAGAACATTCACCAGAACATGGAGATTCTCAAAGACTACACCTTCCCACTGAGATAGTGACACCTCCTCCTTCAACAGGTGAAGAACAAGTGGATGATGCCCTCAAAGTGGAGGATTTCTTTGACCAACAAGGCCATGTAATAGCTCTAGCGTAAGGTGGTGGCCTGTTCATGATATTTTGTTTCCTGTCA
Source organism: Larix kaempferi (assembly GCA_027924585.1). Classification (NCBI taxonomy): domain Eukaryota; kingdom Viridiplantae; phylum Streptophyta; class Pinopsida; order Pinales; family Pinaceae; genus Larix; species Larix kaempferi. Next base: position 5,324,080 of record BSBM01000674.1, read on the forward strand.
TATCAGTCTGTTTCAGATATGTAATATTCCTATATTTTTTAGGCCTCTTAGGGCTTGTCAGCTTCTCAGGGGCCATTGTAGTCCACAATCATGCGGTGACACCTGCAAAGTCGGTCATGTTTGTCTATCAGCTTTCATTCTCTGTTGTAATTAACTTTCAAAGGTGGTGGACTGGGCCATATAGGTGTCGGCCCAGCCATAACTGTTTTCTGTTAGAAATTTCAAGCCTAAGGGCCTATAAATTCCCATGTAATAGAGATAGCAAAGGGTTGGAAAATCAGTGAGTTGAGACTTGGGGGAATTTAGCTCTATTTTATGTAATCTTCAATAGAATTACAGTGCTTAAAGCTGGTTTATGGCAGAGATTCATGTGTCATTTATGTTGCAGTCTTTTTCCTTTCCTTATGTGAATGTGCATCCCGTTATTTTACTTCCATTATGTTTTATTTTCATATCTAAAATCAGTGTGTGATAGTGCAGAATTCTTAATCATAAGCTCCGGCTTTTGTTTTCAGATATTCACCAACTGTTTCTTCTAAATTTGACATTGAATTCATCTCAGTTTGATGATCATGTTAATGGACTGTCTTTCATTTCCTCCTTATCACCAGACAACGGCATTTTGACTGCAAATGGGTGGCTTCCTTGCCTTTGTTTTGATATTCCATGCAGCTGCACTATTATTCGATGGATGTGTTACGTTTTAGACTCCATCGCCCAATGGTTTCTCTCATGGTTATCTTGCCAAAACCTTAAAAACAAACCATCCTGACAGAGATCTGACATTCTGAATGTGTTTGATTTAACGTCTTGAGCTAGAAGGATTTGTAAAAGTGAGAGATAAGTGGTTTTGTGGTTACCCCAGATTGGACTTTCTGCAACCTTAGGGTCAATTTGGGTGTTAACATAATGGCGTTGTTGTCGGGGAATGAGAGTCTTATTGTCCCTGGGCATAACGACAAAGTGTTTCAGATTTGATTGTTGATGGTGAACAACCGTCAAACACCAAGAAGGTTGTATATATTTCACCTGGCGACTCCACTCATCAAGATTTCAATATGAAGGTGACTCCACTGGGAGGATTGGTGACTCCATGTCAAGGTTGAGATGTTGAATCTCTCATGGTGACTCCACTCATGATTCAATCCCATTTGTAAGATCCACTGGAGAACGAACCCAGCTGACAGAAGTATGGATGAATTAAGGTTCAGGTATCAAAGTGTTAATTTCTTCAAGGAGATCTTGTTCTTTTGCATTGGCTGTTTTTTACCTATATGTGATTATATCAGGAAATCTCTGTTTCACCAAAAATCCTTAAGTCATGAGAGGGTTTCCTTTGTATATCCCTCATTAGATCTTGTAGATGTACATTCTTCTTTCATTCCTAGAGTTGATCCAATCCCTACTTTTGAATCCTGTAAAATCCATAATCAGTCCTACAAACCCCATGAGATTGAGGCTGATGAAACTCCTCTTGTACATGCTCCTTCACCTTCTAGATCCCAGTAGAGATATAGTCCTTTGAGGCTACCCCCTTCCCTTCATGAATATCCTCCCAAACACCATAAGTACCTTCCTATTTTTGATGGAAAAGATGGGAGTCTTACAGCTGAAAAACATGTTCAAGGTTTTGAGCATTTTCTGGACCTTTTTGAAATAGAGCATGGTGATGTTTGTATGAGGGATTTTTCCCAATCTTTCCAAGGAGACGTTAAGGGTTGGTTTAGGCACTTGCAGCCTGAGTCCATTGACACATGGGAAGAGTTCTCTAATGCCTTTATGGATTTTTGGGGTAGGAGAAGATCATTGGACCAATTTCTTTCAGAGTTTTATTCCATAAAAAGGAAAGAAGGTGAAACCATGTCTAGTTTTAACAAGAGGTTTGCAAGCTTTTATTATAACATGCCAAAGGAAATTCAGCCCCTAGAAAATGTTGCTAAGTTGCATTATGCATTTGTCCTTCCTTCTTAATTGTCTTTTCTTCTACTAGAGAGGAGGTCTTCCACATTGCAGCATATGTTCGTTGATTTATTGGAGGTTGAAGACAATCTCAGGATGTCTGGAAAAATTTCAGAGCAAGACATTGAGGGTGGAATGGAAAGGAAATTAGAGATTGAAGAAAGATATGAACCAGAAGAATCTGCTTTGCATTCCCATCCTTTTCATGGTGAATTGAGAAGTAATCAGACCATAGATATACATGGAGAGAATAACACTAATTTGTTTTATATAGGTTGCAATCAGCAGATTGAAGATTCTACTATGGAAGGTTTTAAACAAGATTTCGGTCCTCCTATATATGATGAATATGTGGATGAGTACTGGGATGATGTGCCTAAGCAACCAACAGAAGACTTTGTAGATTCTAGGACAGTTAGTGAAGAGAGTCTGATTGCAATTCCTAATCAAAAGCATAAATGCAGAATCAAGAAGGAAAATCAGATTGTAGCCCATGATCGCAGCACTACAAACCGAGGAGATGATATACTTGATAGGGGTAATACCCTGCATCTCTATCCTGAATTCTCTGATGCAGTAAGGGATGGTTTTGAGGCCATGAATGAGGAAGTCTTAAAAACCTTGCATGAACGACTTTATCCTCATTAGAAAGGGAGAGAGGAAGCTAATTATAAATGGTTTCATGGAGACTTCCAACAAACAAGGGTTTTTTCCCTAACTGAAAATGAAGTAGACTATGATGCTCATAAAGGATTTCTTGCTATTTCTCCTAAATTTGATGAGGGCATTCAACATGCTGATCAAATAATGAGTAATCTGGAGGAGAACTAGGATATTCAGTCAGTCTTCTCTTCATATCATTCGAGCTCAGAGTCTTCATGTCAAGAAGAATTCCTTCCTCATGATCCATTTGAAAATCGGGATGGTACTCCTTTCAAGACACCAGAGCAGAATCAAGTTTTTAATTCAGGAATTCTAAACAGCCTAGAAGGTGATAGTGTTGGCAGTCCATGTATTGAAACAACCTCTCATGTTGAAAAGCTACAACCACAGCAGAAGGATGCATATGAATTTGATGGTTTTGGTCCTATTGGGTTGGATAAGAGATCAAGAATACATGATTTGCAGGTTCTACTTGAGACCTGTCATGAACATTCAATCCCTATACCCAGTATGGATGACAAGGAAGATGGGCAGGCTGTTTATAATTCTTTCGAAGAGGGATTTTCCAGGTTGCAAGACAAATCACAGTTGAATAGGGTGTCAGGTAAGTTACAGCTAGAGAAACCTTGTCAGGTCAAAGGAATGGTAGAGAAATGTGAAGGATATCATGCCTTTTATGACCCGATATCTGATTACATGGAAAAAAATTTGGCTCGAGTAATTGGTTTTGTTTCTATCAAAAGGATTACAAGTATCACCATTGCTTTGTGCCATGGTGTTCTTATTTCCTGGTTTTAGTCCAGCATGATGAGAGGGTTTACTTATTCAGATAGCTACTGGATTGGTTGCATTGGCATTTTTTTATCACCTGATATGGAAGCCATTCTAGTAGCATAGGATAGGGTGATCTGTGCATAAATAAGCTCGATATAGCGAGCACATTTTCAACATTTTTGGTTGCAGTAGTGTTTTTTCAGTTTTCAGTTGGTCTTTCAGCATGTGCAGTTCAGTTTCACGTTGGTATCAAGCATTTCAGTTTTCAAGTTTAAGTTTTGTTCAAGTTGCAGCTTTGTGACAGGGAACAGCCCAATGGGTCAGGCACTGGGTCTACGAGGTTCTTTGCTACCTCACAGGGAGGATAACATCACCAATAGGAGCCAGTTGTTAGCACTAGTTTGGTCCTAGATGAAATGGAGGGTTAAGTCCCTGAAAAGGGTGGAGAAGGCCTTGGTGGTTAGAGCCAATTGGCCCAGAGGCATGCTAAGTGTTATAGCTGGATCAATGTTCATAGCTTGAAAAGGGAAATAACCAAAACCCTGAATCTAAACATGGAAAAGAAGAACTAAAATTGCAAAGCCCGTCCATAAGTTATGTGGCAGAAAAAATGAACGACTCTGATCTATAGAAAGTAGATCAATGGCTAGGGACGCACCTTGTGAAAGGAGTTAGGGGCCATATTACATGGATATGGGGTGGAACAACCAACAAGCATGTCAGAAACCTGATCAACGGCCGGCAGCGAAGATCTACGGCCCTGGTGCACTTCGTAGATTGGACAAGCGCGGGGGATAGGTGTTTTCATATTCACAAAGTTTTGGCAGAGGGCGCGGGATTAGACGGCGTAGATCTGGTGGGGGTGGAGATCAACGGTGTAGAAGTTGTTCGCGGATTAAACATGCTCAGGACACTGACGAAGTAGAAATATGTGAACTTGGTAGGGGCCACGCCGTTCGACGGTTTGGATGAGAGTAAGGTTGAGATCGACGGTGCTGAGTCGATCGTGGATATGTGGGGTTAAAAACACTTCTGCTGCAGAGGAATAATTTCCCAAGCCGTCATATGCCTTTCCACTTAACACAAAAGTCTATCCAAACCCGTTTAACGCCACGCCGAATCCTAGTCATCGTCCTGGGGCGTGTAAAGAGTCTTGTTGAGCAATCATGGAAAATGATTATCCTTGAGTACCATTTTCTATAAGCAAGCTTCCAGTGTTTACTGTGTGCATCCATATTCGGAAAGGTGGCAAACTTATCAGTGCGAATATTTACAGTTAAGATCCAGTCATGGTGGAAAATCAAGAAGCCAGAGTGATCTTTGTGCCAGAGCAGACATGGTTCGACGTAGAATATAGTCACCCTCCCTCGTCCCCTGTAAATTTCGATCACTCAGAAGAGAGAACCGCTAGCGAGCCCGAGGAGCAGCAAGCTCGACAAGTGTGCAGGAAGGCTCGACGGAAGAAGAAGAAGGGAGAGACCCAGAAAGTTGAACAGAACATTCACCGAAACGTGGAGATTCTCAAAGACTACATCGTTCCCAATGAGATAGTGACACCTCCTCCTTCAACAGGTGAAGAACAAGTGGTTGATTCCCTCAAAGTGGAGGATTTATTCGACCAACAAGGCCATGTAATATCTCTAGCGTAAGTTGGCGGCTTGTTCATGATATTTTGTTTCCTGTCATATCAGTCTGTTTTAGATATGTAATATTCCTATATTTTTTAGGCCTCTTAGGGCCTACCAGCTGCTCAGGGGCCGTTGTAGTCCACAATCATGTGGTGACACCTGCAAAGTTGGTCATGTTTGTCTATCAGCTTTCATTCTCTATTGTAATTAGCTTTCAAAGGTGGTGGATTGGGCCATATAGGTGTCGACTCAACCATAACTGTTTTCTATTAAAAATTTCGAGCCTAAGGGCCTATAAATTCCCATGTAATAGAGCTAGAAAAGGGTTGGAAAATCAGTGAGTTGAGACCTGGGGGAATTTAGCTCTATTTTTTATGTAATCTTCAATATAATTACAGTGCTTAAAGCTAGTTTATGGCAGAGATTCATGTATCATTTACGTTGCAGTCTGTTTCCTTTCCTTATGTGAATGTGCATCCTGTTATTTTACTTCCATTATGTTTTCTTTTCATATCTGAAATTAGTTTGTGATAGTGCAGAATTCTTAATCATAAGCTCTGTTTATTGTTTTCAGATATTCACCAACTGTTTCTTCTAAATTTGACATTGAATTCATCTCACTTTGATGCTCATGTTAATGGACTGTCTTTCATTTCCTCCTTATCACGAGACAACAACATTTTGACTGCAAATGGGTGGTTGCATTGCCTCTGTTTTGATATTCCATGCAGCTGCACTGTTATTTGATGGATGTGTTATGTTTTAGACTCCATCGCCCAATGGTTTCTCTCATGGTTATTTTCCAAAACCTTAAAAACAAATCATCTTGTCAGAAATCTGACCTTCTGAATGTGTTTGATTGAACATCTTGAGTTAGAAGGATTTGTAATAGTGAGAGATCCCTCTTTGATTGTACTGGGTTAGAAGTACAATCTCAAGTGGTTTTGTGGTTACCCTAGATTGGCCTTTCTGCAACCTTAGGGTCAATTTGGGTGTTAACACAATACATAATGCTAAATAGTGAAAGAAACATCCACCCATCCATTTCATTATTTAATCTCAACAATGGCACTAGTAATCGGCTTAGTCCTACATCTAAATCCAAAGAAAAACCTATATAAGCAACCCATTAACCATTGCAATCAAACTCTCTTAAGATGGATCCAAAGAGCCCAAAATCCTAAAATAAAATAAGAAAATGTGTCATTGAAATAATCTACTCCAAGATGTGGGAAGCAGGCACAACCAACAAGAAGAGAAAAATGATGTTCCACAAGGAATCCATTGGAAGTAACCTCAAAGTTCAAACTTCCTTGTTATCACTCCAGGATTTGTAGCCAAAAAAGAATATGTAGTATTGTCCGCACATAAACAAACCTACGACGACCTAAGGATAGAGATTGGAAGGTGGACTACACCTACAAATATGTTGAGGACAAATGCCAATTTGTTCAACTATGAAATTTTTTAAGTTAAACGGCATATGACTGAATCCAAAAAGAAACAACCATTTCATCATTTTCGAGTAAAATAACATGCAATCAATCTTGTACTTAAAGAGTCTAATATTCTCTCTCAAATCACAATTGATAGACTCTCAAAACATAAAAATATTGGTTAAACAATATATAACTCAGTTGTAGTAGGCAGGAAAAATAAATGGGTGTAAGGGGACATCAAATACTACAGTTTAACTACAGTCAAATTTCAACCTCAATAGTTCATGTTCGGAAAGAGTTGATGATAGGAGCCTTAAAAAAAATCAAAATCCAAACTCTTTTCCTCGTGTACATAAGCACTAAAGATCATTTAGTTCCCATCCTACAAGAATTTAAATTAAAAGTGCAAAGATATAGTTGATTAAGAGTTCTTGACAGCTCTTAAGATAATATCCATTATTATTAAAATACTTTGTTATCGGAAATGGGAAATAGGAAGGTAACAAGAAATGGAGCTAGAGGGATACAAGAGATAAGAAACATGAACCCATGTCTGCACATATTATGCATATAAAATAAATTAGTATCATGAGCCCCCCTCGCCGAGGCGATAGGGGCAGGGGATGTTTCTATAGTTAAGCATTGTCTTGAGGCAGTTTTGTAAAGGTCAAATTTGCAACAAATTCAAGGAGACATGCATGGAGAAAATTATAAATTTGTGGATAGACTATTGTGTGATGTGACTGCAACTATTTTATGGTAGCAAGAAATTACACAAGGAGGTGGATACTTTGGATTTCAAGTTGACAGCAAGGCTTATTGAGAAGGATAGAAAGATATGAGCCTAGGTAATAAGACAAAAAACATGGAAAGTGGCTATTTCTAGAAGGAGGAGTGGTGAGGGAACAAGGTGTTGGGAAGTATCCCTAAATCAAAGTAGAGGAGGGAGAAACATCATAGCCAACTGAATCAATTTTCTTGGAGTTGAAAATGAGATCTACCATGCACATTGTCCATGATAAAACTTACTTTTAGGTGACAGGGTTAGATTTTCCACCACCTCCTTCCATTGTTGGTGCATCTAATAGCCAAGTAATGCCCAAACTTTCTACATCCTCATAGGTGAGGGTACCCACATAGTGTCTTAGGAATAGGAGCACAATAGGAGGAAGTTATACAACAAAGTGGAAATATCTATTCACTGATGTCGTCTAGGTTGAATATGATTTCACATATACAAAAATAAAGAAAAAAAAGAAAAAAATTTGTTAATTATTATTTACATAAAAAGTAAAAATAAAAATAAAAATAAACTTGAAAATAATAATCTACATCAACATAATACTTTGTTAATTATTGAAGATCATATCCAAGCATAACCATTGGTTATCTAAGATCCTTGGGCAATTTCTTAGCACCCATGACTATTCAAAAACATGAAACACTACATAAAAAACCTTGAAGGGTAAAACATATATCATGTTTAGTTGATGTGTTGTCTATCTACTTACCTAGATTAGTGTTTCCCTATGTGTTTGTAGATTCCATAGGGTTCAACATGGATTCCCTAAGGAACAATGTGTCAGTTACCTCCTTGACACATTGTTGGAGCTACTTGAGTCTTTCATTTTTACTCTATATCATATTTTTGCTTCCGGCTTGGTGGAGCTTCCAGAAGAAAAAATGGATTAGTTGCTTCTTGTCTCACTGCTACAACTACCTTAGTGCTACATTTTTCCTTAGATTCATTTTGTATTTTTCCTAGGGATCTATAGAGCTTCCCCAAGAAAATCCAAATTAGTTGTCTTCTTGCTTTGTTGTTGCATCTTCCCTGAGTTTCATTGTTGCCTTACTATATTTTTTATTTTGCATGGGGCCCAACAGGGCTTCCCAAGGTTAAACACATAAATTGTTATCTTACTTCATTGTTGCAATTGATTAAGTGCATCATGTTTCCTTAGCTACATTTATTAGTGTTTACCTCAAATTTAGTACCCTCGCCAAACCATTTCTTTTAGCATATGGCTAATACCTTGTAGGAAATCGTTTACTCACTAGAGGTGTGTTTCACCCTAGTGTTATAAGTTTTTCCTTAAAGTGTTGCATAAAACCCCAAGGATTCCCAACACATTCTACAAAAACCTTAAACAAACATCGATGATATCATGAATATGCATGTATTATAGGGATTACTAAGAAGCTCATGTGTTGGATGGAATATTCATCATTCATCACATAATTACACTAAGGTATCTAAGTGAAATCACTACATCTTGGGGCTCACTTAGAGTTAAGCATGTCATCTAGAAGTCCAAAAAGGTTACACATTGTCCATAAATATTTTGGAAAGAATCATTCTACCCTAGATGGTGTTGAATCAATGCATATGTATTGAATCATTACACTGTGCCTAGATGTGGTGTACTCAGACCTACCTCCCTTGGATATTAGGGCACCAACTTCAAAATCCATTATCTCTTCCAATTGGGATTTACCCTAGTCCTTTTCCTAGTTACCTCCTTGACACATTTTTGGATATACTTGAGTCTTTTGTTTTTACCTAGATCATTTATTTTTGCTTCAGGCTTGGAGGAGATTCCCTAAGGAAAAATGCATTAGTTTCTTCTTGTCTCACCACTACAACTATCCTATTGCTGCATTTTTCCCTTAGCTTCATTTTGTATTTTTCCTAGGGCTCTCCAAAAAACGGGTTCCTAAGATGAATTGGAAAAACAACTCAAATCAAAGGATCTTAACAAGGAAAAGGATACAGAGGCTAAAGCTAGGCAAGTTGAGCTAGCTTGATTTGATTCGAGGGGAAGGAAGATTGACGGATGTGTAGAATGCTCCAGGATCTAGACAATTTTGAACATTTACAATAAACAATCAAGATTCAAGATGCAAGACAATTTTGAACATTCACAATGCAGGATGCAACAAAAGCTAAATTTTCACGTAAAACCAAGAAACCAACTTGCAATTATGTAAGGGAAGAATGAGATTTTAACTCTAAAGTTGCATAATTCATCACCCGCCTCTTCAAGTTCCTCCAAGTTCTCTCCAATGCTCTTTTATCCATGGTATCACTTGAAAATAAATACTTAAATTCTAAACCCTCAACAATTGTTAATAGGCATCAGAATTTCATCAACGGGCATCAACAATGGCCTAATAAATGCTCAAAAACAACTCTCAAACCCAATTCCCAACTATTTTCCTCTCACAACCCACCAAACCCTCCTCGCTTCCCACCAACAAAAAATAATTGGCGCCAATGGGCTTCTATCTGAGTAATTTGAGGAGGAAATCTCCATGAATTCAAGATAATCCTCCATGAATGAACTCAAGAAGAGGTTGGTCGTATATTTTAGGTGAGTCGACAATTTAGGTTCGCATTGGAGGTGTTATGGTCATATTCCAATGGTCATTGTTAGTTTACATGTTGCATTATGATTGTATACCATAAAACATACGGTTATTTTATACGACATGGTTATATTTATTTTGTTTATTTTATATTGTTATGTGATGTATTTTATGTTTTATTTTATTTAGATGTTTTACTATGTGTGTGTGTGTGTGTTTTATAATTTATATATGGTATGTTGTGTAACTATATAGTATGTAATGTATTTATATGTTTTGTGGATAGAATGCTCCAAGCAAGCGTACCTTGTCACTATTATTTACCTCTAGAGATGTCTAGATGTGGTCCGGTACAATAGAGGTTTTCCATTTAGGTCGATCCTTAGTCTTTAATTAGTTTGGCATTGACATGTTATTAAACATATCCATAGCCTCCCCGAAGTATGCATTATACTATAGTATTGGGTCTAACTTGGGTGTTCTAAGTCATGCTTTCTTAATCTTAGGGATACAAAATGGCCAAGGATATTGGATGTAGCAATATGGTCAACATGTTATTGTACTTAGCCTGCACAAACTTATGGGATATGTTAATTAGGATTAATTCATCAGAGATCCCCTATAGCACGAATCCATCTATAGTGTTACAATTTACTAAAGTTTGACACTGCGGATGGATTCTCTTTGAATCAATCTGAAGTGTCAAAATTTAGTAAATTGTAACCCGCCATTGTCAAAATTGACAATTAAAAATTACTAACATAAACGACTAGTTCATATTCTTGTAGCTAGTCATTTTTATTTCATGACTAAATTGGTCGTTTACGTTAGTCATTTTTAACTATATCACTTATTATCTAGTCGTATTTGTTAACCTGTGATAAATTAGTCGTTTATAGTTGGGTCATTCAAAATTGCTCAAATTTAGTAGTAAATCACTTGAAAAACTGTGGTGACTAACATTTTTAGTCACGTAGTCACTAATTTCTCATTTTGTACTAGTGTTTGAGACATCTCTATAATTTCCATTTGTAAAGAGTAGAACATTATCCACAAATAATACGCAAGTCAAAGATAGATTTTCCCCCACTTTAAAACCAACAATTAACCCCTATCAGCATATGTTATGGCTCCACTTAATATTTTTGCTACAAAAATTAAAAGTAAGGGAGGGGAGAGGAAACCCTTGCTTAAGCCTATGGAGGGTCTAAAAAAAATGGAAGTAAAGGAGACAGACGCAATACAACCCATAATCCATTGTAAACCATTATCATACTAAATCTTATATGCAACAATATCAATCTAAAATACAACCAATTGGGCCTGATCCTATGCCTTATCAAATCCAAGTTTAAGAACATTGTAGGTATTTCTTTGATTTAATGGAATGCACGCCTAATTGGATTACTGCAATTCCCTCATAAATTTGCCTTCTTTCTAAGAAACCAAACTTCTTTTGAGAAATGATATTTGGAAAAAAAAATTTAACTCTCAAGGACAAATTTTTCAAAATAATTTTCTAAACACAATTAGCCAAAAAAAAAGGTGGAAATCCGTAAAAATAATTGGATTACCATTTTTTCTAAATCAAGACTAAGAAAGTTGAAGTGAAAGCTTTGAAAACCTTTCAATTATGTTTAACTTCCTCAATGGATCTAAGCAAGACCTCTTCAAAAATATCATCAAATGGTGAAAATGATTATATGCTCCATCCATCCACACCTGAGCTTTTATATTTTTTAAAGAAAGTTATAACAAATTTTAGTTCCTATGATTGATACCTCGTCCATCATCATCTAATTATCCTCTTTCGACACAAAACTAAGGAAGAAAGTGGTCAGTTTCAAAATCTTAGCAATGTTTGACTTGTCAAGTTCCTTATAAGATGGAAAGAAAATGATTAAGTCTAAGTGATGTAAGCTCAAGAAAGATTGTAATAGTTTCACATTTGTTGACGAGTCAAAATGACCACTTCAACAGTGAGGGAAAGTATCAAATCACAAGCCCCAAGTTAGGATGGGTCACGTTTGGTGCAATGCTTTATGAGAGGCCCATAAGGGCTCAGTTGTCGCTAATGAAATGAAATTAAAGCAATTTTGTTTTCCAATTTTTTTTATAGTTAATCTAATCTATGCTAATCAAATACGAAAAGAAAATTAATCTATTTTAATAAAAAAAACTAAATCTATCCAATATCTCATATCTAATAAGAACTTTACTTATAATTAATAAGATGCATAGAATAAAGATAATATTGCTCAAACAAAAAAAAAATTCTACAATTAACACTATGTTAAAGCATCAATACAACATAAATAATAAATAAAATAATTATCACTTTAATTATGCATACATTGTCTCTACATCAAATTATTATCCATGACAGTTAAATTCTATAAATGAAAATAGATTACACTAACATAAAGAAATAATCTATAAAGAGTTGCACAACTATAATCAATTATACATTAATAACTTAAAAACAAAAATACATCAAATCTAACTATAACTATAATTGTTAAAGAATTAAATTATACATCATTAAATAAAATAGAAAATAATTTCTTATTAAATTAATAAAACATAATCAATATACATTTACCAAAATAAGCAAGAAGAATCATAAGTTCTCCAAAAGTTTCTCACAATAATGCACAGATCTTCATCTTCTCCGCAGATTCAAAAGTATCATTTTATTTACATCAGAATGTTTTTTTCCGTTTCTAAAACTCTATATTTTTAGATTGCGTCGGTTCTCATTTAAATGTCTTCAAAATAAACAAATAAAATATTAATGAATTTTGAATGGGTACAAACAAATAAATTAATTAAAATCTTTTTCTTTTATTTCTACATAAAATAAAAGAATTTAATTTAATAAAAATGATAATAAAAATAAGCATGAAAAATATGAATCTGAAAATAATGTTTTATTTAAATTGAAATAGATTATTGAATAATAAACAGGAAGAGAAATTTATGTACTGAAAATTTTAGGGCAAAATTTTCCATTTGACCATTTTTTCAGAAGGAAATTGGTCAATTTCCATTATTTTTCAATTTATTTGCCCAATTTGTTTTTCGGGAGGAAATTAGCCAATCTCCATTATTTTTCAATTTATTTACTAAGATAAAATTTTGTTATTCTAAAAATAATAAAAAAATTTCAAAAATTATATAAAATCCTTAAAATTTAGAATATTTTTACAATATATGGCCCAACATTTTATAGTTGGAAATTGAAGAATTAGGAAGATTAGCTAAGATTTTTACACTTCCATAAAATTATGGATCCTTAAAAGTTTCCTTGAATTTATCCCTAAAATAACAATTAAAAAAATGTCCATTTACACATCCCCTTGATGCATTTACACATACGAGGCTCTTGTATCTCATGACTAAATAACCATTATGATCATGTCATTCTTCCTTTTTTGGCATTTTCTCTTCTGAATTTTTGTTCCTCAAAACTTCATGTGATTTTAGTCTTATTTTGATGGTTTTTTTGTAAAACTTGATCTTCTTTGATTTGTTTCTTCCTCTTCCAACTTTGCTTGCTTTTCTACATCTCTCCATCTACACTAACGCTCATCATTTTTTCTTGTAAATCAACCAACTCAATACCATGCTGCTGGATCAAATTCTTTCTTTGTAAGCCATTTGTCCTGACATAAAATTCATTGCCTATTTTGCAATTGCATCCTCATAGTTCATCATTAAACCTCCTACAAAATATAATCCACTTCTCATCTCTTGAATTCCATCATCATAGTAACTTTATTTGGAATTTCCAAGAAATACATGTACGACCATATAAAAAGCATATTCAACTCCCCTTGCCTTATGATCAGCATCGCAACTCTAGTTTAGCAATGGACAACATATAATTTCAACTTTGCAAGGATGGCCACACCCTTCAATTTTGTAAGGATGGCTATCTCTTTTTGGTGTGGGTATTCCTAGTTCAAAAAAACAAAAAGAGGCCCATCCTCAGTGAGGATTATAGGAAGAGAAACATAACAAAATGTGAGAAAAGAGGTTGTTGAGATAGAGAAGGTTCCGTGGCATGAAACTGATAGAGAAGACCAACACCTTGATTGTTTGAATCTTATTCGGCAAAAAAACACCTCTTCCTTTTCCCAACAATTTCACTTGGAATATTTTCAATTTTATTTTCTTTGCTTCTAATGCATACTCTTGCATGTGTAAACCAATGTTATGTAATGTCCCCACTCAAATAAATTCATGACAGGAAAATTCCACCAATCCTACTAGTTCCCTAGGTTGGATGGAGACATTGGGATTTGGAATAAGGGGGCTAATAAATGATGTTTGGCCATTAGAGTAGCATAAATATTTAATAAAGGAGCTAAATAAATAAATACAATGGAAAATCAAAGTGGCAATAGACCATGAAGACACATGGAGGATGTGGGACCCACACAAGCCAGAATTTGTATGCCACATGGCATCCTCCTCTTGTAATTTCGAATCCATGGGAAGCCTAATGTTCTTGGGATGAGTTGGAAGGCTCATACACTTGGCAATATGTATCATAGGTCGAATTGCGATGGAAGTGTAACTCACATGGAAGAGGAAGAGTCAAATGAGAGGTTCTTGGACACTTGGGCTAGATTCCCTAACATCTATGACAACAATGATGAAGATGCTATGACACCTATGACAAATTGCAGACCTGATGGCTGACATCTGACCAATATGACATGTCAGACCTAAAAATAACATCTAATGAGCGTTCATGGGAGTTAGAGAAGGCCAAGAGATTCCTACTCGAATTGGTGGAAGGTGGAAGGCTAGGAAGTGGAAGACATGTGGCACAACTTGGATCACTCCCTAGTTCAAAATGACTTGGAGTCTATGGATGGAATTGGAACCTTAGAAGACTAGATATGTTTATAAAATACAGGGATGAAGTAAGAGAGAGGCTTTTGATGTTAGAAACCCGTGTCAACCTTTCTCTTTACTATGTTAGCATATTGTTGTTGGACGCATATGCTTTGTAAGTCACCCCATAGTATTTGTTGATCCATAGTTTATATTATCCCATAGTATTGACCCATAGTATGGACGCATATGCTTTGTAAGTCGTCCCGTTGTATTATATGTCCCATGGTTTTGACTCATAGTATTGGGCATAGACTTAGTATATAAGTGTGTGTTGAGGTCATTGAAGGCATCGTGAAGTTATTTGTATTGAGCTTGCTCAAAGGAGGTTGCCCCCTCCAAGTGACCTGCGATCAATAAAAGTGATTCTGAGTTTTGATAATTCTGCTATCTCGTGTATTTTGACTAATCAATTGTTGCAGGTTCTTCACATCTAGTATCAGAGCACTTTCTTAGGCTCGTTGGGTGGAATTTCTGCCAAATGTTTTTTTCGCATCTGTTGCAAGTTTGGATCTGGGAATAACCCCTATCTGCTTAACTGTGGGAAGTACTTGGGCATAAGCCCTAAAACTCATTGTGAGGAGTACCACAGGAACCCCAAAGTAGCTGGCCCATTGAGAGGACCTGCCAGCGAAAAGGGAAACGACCCCTACCTGATTAACTAGTTCCCACCCGTGAGGTAAACCAAGAGCTGTCATTTGTGGCAAAGCGGTTATCAGTTTTACTTGAGCCGTGGAGTGAGGGGTACTGCCCCAATACGCAAGCCATCAGACAGCATTGGTGGCCGAGTGAATCCCCTAAACTGATAACAAGTCACACATACCTGGGGTCCATATCTATTTTCAGCTGAACTGTTGTCGATCACTTCCACTCCAGATCCAGCCGTTTCAGATCTATTCTGAAAGTCGTTCCAGATCCAGTCGCCGTTTCAGATCCAGCCGTTTTCGATCCCTTCCGCGCCACTGTTGTCGATCCATTTCTGCAAAAAAAAAAAAAGTATAAAATTCTATTTTTCGGCCATATCTCCCTTGTTTCAACTCTGTTTTCCCTAAAACTTCACTAACATCCCTGCAATCCCATTCTGCATATTTCATTCCTGAAGACCCTATCCCAAATTCCCCTTCCCAAGACTAGAAATCCCACATTTGTCTATTTTTAGGGTTTGCCATAACTCCTTCAATTTTCACCCAAACGCCTTCAAATTTTGCCATCGTGTTCCTTTCCTAATTCTGCTTCTTTGTCCCTCTCTACCAAATTTTCTCATTCTTTCACCCCGCTTCTGAAATCCCCATTTTTTTGCTTCCTTGTCCATCAGAAAGTGTCGAAAACCTAGTCAAACCCCAATTACCCATCCGATTTTTTCCCAAATCCAAATCTTCCTTTACTAAATAAGCTTTTGTTTGTGTTTATCTATCCATTTCCAAAAAAACTCTTGGTTGTGGTTGTTACCCGTGCAGAAGCAAAAACCATGGAGGAAGCAATTGCAGCCATCAAAACCAAACTCCAAGATCTGGATGAAAAATTTCTCAGCCTCCATCTTCAGCATTCAGCCATGAACAATAATTGACAGCCAGAATCTTTTGCCGCCACCAGGTTCTCTTCTTCCAACAATTTTCGTGGGCCGAAGCTTGATTTTCCTCGCTTCAATGGTACTGATCCGATTGGATGGATATACAGCGTAGAACAATATTTCAGTCTGCATAATACTTTTGATGTCCATAAAGTTCCACTTGCATCCTTTCATTTGGAACAGGAAGCCCTTCAATGGTACCGTTGGTACATCAAAGCTCATCTCGAGCCAAACTGGACAGATTTTTTCCAACTCCTTTTGCCATGATTTGGTCCTAGTGCTTTTGACGACTTCACAGGAGCACTCACTAAACTTCACCAAACTGGCACAGTGAGAGAGTATTAGACTGAATTTGAGAAACCAATCACACAGAAGGATTGTCTAATGAATTCTACAGGAGTTGTTTTATTAGTGGGCTTAAGGATGAAATCCAGTCAGAGGTTAAAATGTTTTGTCCCAACACAATGATGGAAGTCCTAGGTTTGGCTAAGTTGGCAAAAGACAAGATTACAGCCCAACAACACTCCAAACCCACTTTTGTTCCCTTCCGAAATATGGGTTCTCAACGACCTCCCATCCCGCCAGCTCCTCGACCAACTCCTATCAAGCAATTGTTTGAAACCAAGATGCAGGCATGCCGAGAAAAAGGGCTTTGTTATAATTGTGATGAGAAATTCACTTGGGGACATAGATGTGTTCAACAAAAGCTCTATCTCTTGGATGTGGATTCTCTGCCTGCCTCTAAACTTGGTGAAGAAGCTCCAGATATAGTAGATAATCAAGTCGACAATCAGCACCCGCTTGTTGACACCCTATCTCAGGACGACCCACCCACGATCTCTCTCCATGCTGTAACCGGCGTCACAACCCCACGAACAATGCAGGTCAGGGGATACTTCAACAAGTTCCCTCTTACCATACTCATTGATTCTGGTAGCACTCATAACTTCATTGACCCTTGGATTTCCAAACAGGCTGATTGTTTTGTCCATCCTTGCTCCAACTTTGAAGTCATGGTTACTAATGGGGGCACCTTACCTTGCAAGGGGAAGTGTCACAATGTGCGTGTCTCTATGGAAGATTATACCCTGCGCTCTAACATGTTTTCCTTGTCCTTAGGCGGATGTGATATGGTTTTGGGCGTTCAATGGTTACGCACACTTGGCCCCATCTTATGGCATTTTGCTGAACTTTGGATGTAGTTTTCAGTCAATGGGGCACAACACAAATTAATGGGCTTACAACCAGGGTCTCTCCGCATCATCAGTTCACATTGCTTGGAAAAAATCCTTAAGAAGAATTCCCATGGTGTCATCACTCAGCTCCATTCCATTCAGATGCACGCATCAACGGTCTC
Source organism: Larix kaempferi (assembly GCA_027924585.1). NCBI lineage: Eukaryota > Viridiplantae > Streptophyta > Pinopsida > Pinales > Pinaceae > Larix > Larix kaempferi. The sequence continues at coordinate 5,341,741 of BSBM01000674.1, forward strand.
CACTACTTCCTTGGATAGATATGTAGGTGTCTTTGTTGAATCAATGAGCTTGTCGCCTTCAAGAGACATTTCTGGTAAGAATTTAGTCGCATCTACCTCTTAGCAGGAAATGATGGCTATTTTGCATGTAGTATAGAAGTGGCAGCCATACCTATTAGGGAATTAATTCTGCATCAAGACTGATCTCCAGAGTCTGGAAAATTTTCTGGAACAATGGGTCTCCTCCCCAACACACCTGAAATGGGTTATCCAACTCATGGGTTATCCCTATGCGATCACTTGCAAGAAGGGTAAGGACAATATGGTGGCAGATGCTCCTTCTCGCACAATTGATGACCCAATTTCTCTTACAGCTCTTTCTCTTCTTGTTCCAAATTGGTTGCAATATGTTCAATAGGACTATCTCTTCTATGAACTCCATGCTTCGTCATCAGTAGGGAACTCTGGGTTCTTCAAAATGTATGATCAGGAACAATGTACCTTCTTTTGGCAGGGACTGAAAATGGCAATTCAACAGATGGTGGCTGACTATGATACTTTCTAGGTCAATAAGGGTGAAACGACACTCCTTTTGGGATTGCTCAAACCCTTGCCCATCCCTACACAACTTTGGCCAACTATTTCTATGGATTTCCTAGAAGCGCTCTAGTGGTACAATACCAAATCTCAAAGGACACCATATGAAGCAGTCTATGGACAGACACCGCCAGTTCTTCTTCCATACACCCTTAGCAGCTCCCTAGTTCAGGAAATTGACTCGGTTCTTCGAAACCGCGATCAGATTCTTCTCATTCTACAAGACAATCTTCACATGGCCAGAATTCGACTGAAACAACAAGCCAATCAACACCGTTCTGAGTGCACTTTCCACGCAGCTGATAGGGTTCTTCTTCATCTACAGCCTTCCAAGCAATCCTCCTTGACACTCCAAAGGCGTCAGTGGCCTGAAATGCAACCTGAGGATGCTATCGAGGAACCACTCCTTCAGATTCTGCAGCAATTTCCCCAACCAAAGCTTTGAGGACAAAGCTTTTTCTAAGGGAGAGGGGATGTTAGGAACCCGTGTCAACCTTTCTCTTTACTATGTTAGTATATTGTTGTTGGACACATATGCTTTGTAAGTCGTCCCGTAGTATTTGTTGATCCATAGTTTATATTAGCCCATAGTATTGACCCATAGTATTGGACGCATATGCTTTGTAAGTCGTCCCGTAGTATTATATGTCCCATGGTTTTGACTCATAGTATTGGGCATAGACATAGTATATAAGTGTGTGTTGAGGTCATTGAAGGCATCGTGAATTTTTTTGTATTGAGCTTGCTCAAAGGAGGTTTCCCCCTCGAAGTGGCCTGCGATCAATAAAACGATTCTGAGTTTTGATAATTCTGCTATCTCGTGTATTTTGACTAATCAATTGTTGCAAGTTCTTCACATTTGAGCATTTTCAGAATTTGCATTTGTGAAAAGAGCTAGTGGCGTGCTTCTCTACTTGCCTTAGCCAATTTCGAGGGTGAAGGATTCCCATCCTAGTTGGTAGTGGGAAAGGACATTCAAACCTTTCATGGGAGATTTGATAGAGTCTTATGTTGCAAGTGTAAGCTATAGGGAAGCTCGTGGTCTCTTATATTGTAGCTCATCCCTCCAACCATTTCCAGTTTTCTTGGCATATTCATGATCCTTGAGGAGAGGCGCATTTGGTGAGTTGTTATACTCTTTGGGGGAGCTTCTAATGCCCCATTTATTTTGAAATACAATGTAAATTCTTTGGTCTTCATATTCATAACTGTACCAAGTCGAGAATCCAAGTGGATTGATGTAAATCTGATTATTAATGAGCAAATGGTGCCAATTTCCCCACTATGTTGATGTATGCCAATGATATGTTGATGTATTCGAATGGACCAGTGAACTAATGATGATTTAATGATGTATGGAATTTTAATAACCCATTATACAAGTTTCATGTTCATTGCACAATCTTTTGGAGTCATATTGTTCATTTTCATAGCATTTGGAGAAGATTGCCTATCATTTACCCCAAGGTCGAAACTAGTCTTTTTTGTATCTAATTGGAGAGGTTGTAGCAGACTTAATGAACTGAATGGTGATTCATATGAGACTATATTGATTTCCCCTAGATATCCCCTACCTCTGTTCAGAAATTCGAGACGGTCCAATAGCATTTGGAGAGTCATTTCCAACATCTACCCCATGGGGATTTGAACCCCAAAGTGCTAGTCAAACTCCCTACTTTGGCCATAACTTAAAGGAGAGTTGTAGAATCTTATTGAATAATCTAAAGAATACCCGAACCTCATAATTATGTCCTAAAACCATCCATACACCTTCTAGGACAATTTGGGAGAATTTGGAGCCATTTGGAGGTCAAGAAACCAATACTAGTCAAAGGTCGAACTAGTGGAAAAAGTTGAAAATTTCACCATTTTAATAAATTTCATAAAAGGGACATTACATGTTCAAAGAAATATCAATCTCCCTTTCTCGTTTGAGAGAATGGTTTGTTTTGTTTCTTCCATTTCATTATACCATGCACACTGAAATCAATGTGAAAAGTCTAGCGATGGACCATTTAGCATTTGCCTTAAACATTGAAGTGCTCAATCTAGATCTATCTAAATTGACCTTCATGAATTCTACAACAACAAATTGGAATCATTGGACAGCTGGTGCAAACCATTGAGAAGGAGCAGAACGTTGTTATGTATGAATTTTTGCTTTACATTCTTCATTTACATATATAATCTTCAACCTCCTTTAAGGTAAACATCACTGTTGTTGGTGTGAATAAATGGTGAGATCAGTGAGTGTAGATGCATGGGAAACTTCCAATTAGGTGTGGGTGTTGGGAGAGTCTTTGACATTGTTTTTTCTATGAAATATTTCATTCAAGGCATAGATCAAGCTCAAATCAATACAACCTAAAAAAAGAATATTCGCCATTGTTATTGTTGTAGACCTGAAAAAACAATTCACTAGCCCATAGAAGTAAAAATTCATCTATACATATACACTAGTAGGCCTCTTTGAGAACCACTGGATTTGCACATTGAAGTTTTAACTCATGTTATTTCTCATGCCTCTAACACTTGACATCTTTGAATAAATGCAAGTAGTGGAATGTGGGATTTCTCTGAAAACCATCAATGGATTAGTCCATTAGTCAAGCTTAATGACATAAAAAATATATATTCATAATTTATGGTGAATATCTTCATATCTATGCGGTGTAGAAGAATTTAGAAGAATTTTGATCCACTCATTGTAATGTTGCCAATAGAAATTCAAAATTTTGGAGATCAAGTGACATAGATCTAGATTCTTTGAAAATGAGATTTATGATTTCATCACGAAGATTCCTGCGTTGAGTGTTTATTGAAGTGCTCGGGGATAACGCAGTACTCATAAGAAACAACCAACCCCTAAATGTATCCTAAATAAGAAATGTATTAGAAGCTAATTAAAACGTAATTAAAGTTTTTATTCACTTAACTAGTCAAACTCAAAATTCCATCGAAACTATTTTTTGATTGCATGCCAAAACGATGTGAGGTAAATTGGCGTGATTAATGATTTTGCATGTATAACGATGTGTAGTTAGTTAACAATTTTGAATTTTTCATGCGTGCGAGTAACAAAAAAAAAATTCCCCCCTTTTTTGACCCACTTCGATTTTACCCAAAACCTTTGATCAACCTAGGTTGTTTGTCCTACTTGACCTCACTCACAAACCCTGCAAAATTTTCATGCATGCGAGTATAAATCAGAAAATTTCCCCCTTTTTGACCCATTTGGATTGTATCCAAATCCTCTAATCAAACTCAGTCGTCTGCCCTACTTTCTCTCACTCGCAAACCCTATAATATAACCATGTTAACATATAAGGTCCCTTCTTGATAAAAACTAGCAAGATAACCCTATATTACCCATAGGCTGGATCTTGTACATAAAAAAGTCACGATCAAATCATATTGATCGCGATTCCAGATCAAACCAATTCGGATTGCATGGAAATTTTCTTTAAAAAGATAATGGCTGATCGTAGCTGACTGGTAAGATAATTTTTAATTTTTTTTGCTCAACGGTATAATGTTTTTTTTTTAATTTGGTTGTATTCCTGTTTGATACTCTAAGGACCTTTACCCAAGTTTCATGAAGTTTAATGAATGTAATTGTTGAAAATCCATTTTTGTTTCATTTATATATTTTTATAAGGCTTGTATCATTTCTTTTATAATTTGTGTTGTACAATTTAATATCATATCGGATGCGATTCCATATTTCAGAACATATAGGACGCAAAAGATTTAATTTTGTTATGTATGCAACGCCATAACCTTGGTTGCAAGGAGAAAATAAATAAAAGATTGATGTTGTAGAATGAAATCCTGTGAGAGCATTTCAAGTCTTGATGCACATTTCAGACAACACACATGCATCCATATTCATGAGAGAAAAAACAAAGATCCTTACTAAAGGTTAGTGTAGCATTTGTATTATGCCTATAGAGCTAGATTTCTTTTTTCACTGTTGATTTCCAATTCAGAGATCCCCTGTGTAACCTATGTAGGCCGTTTTGGAAACTTGTCATGATCTGGTTGTATTTTTGTTTGAGATTATGAGGACCTTTACCCAGGTTTCATGAAGTTTAATGAATTTAATTTCTGAAAATCCCTTTTTGTTTCACTTATATATTTTTATAAGGATTGTATCATTTCTTTTCTATTTTTTTTGTATAATTTCATATCATATCAAATGTGATTCCAAATTTTAGATCGTATAGGATGCATAATATTTAATTTTGTTGTGTATGCAACGCCATAACCCTGGTTTCAAGCAGAAAACAAATCAAATATTCTTACTCAAGGTTAGTGTAGCATTTATATTATGCCTATAGAGCTAGATTGCTTTTTTCATTATTGATTTCCAATTCAGAGATCCCCTGTGTAACCTGTTTGGGCATCTTGTCATGATTGTGGATTATAATTTTTTATAAATTTAATCATGTCTAGTACAGACCCCAATCCATTGCCCTATAAAGAACGAAATTTGTTTCCTCCAGAAGTTGTGGAAGAAGCATTACAATTACTTGTAGAAGAGGATCCTAGTCGAGAAAAACAACGACAAATGAAGCAACAATTATCTAAACAACGAAGAAAGTCATGGAAATTATGTAAAATTAGTAAAAATGATTGTTGGAGTGATGATGAAATAGATTCTGCTGGTAATGATGATCAAGTTCAAATTTGTGAAATTCTATATCACAGAAGATCATAGAGCTGAGAATACCTCACAGTGAAAGAATGAGAAGAAAAGATGAATTACGGTGAAAATTGCAGTGAAATGAGCAGTAAAATTAATCATGCATTGGAACTCATATAGAAACAGAAATGTGTGTTATGATCCATTAATCAGTATAGTCAACAAATATGTTACAATGGAAAGGATCCGATTATCCTAGGAGAATTTGAATCCATGTCAGTCTAGCATAGGAATTATCATCACTTGAGTGCTCCGTAAGTCCCAAACTCAACTCAAATCAACCAAAGCTAAGTTAACTGAAGCTGCTGTCAGTTTGTCATGCAAATCAATTAGAAAAGGTTGCATTATATCAAAATCAGTGGTGATCAAAGCTCAAACCCCCACTAGAGTTCAGGGACTTAGGTGGACTGAACTATAACACATAGTTAGCTCCTAAAATGTAGGGAACTGAATTTGGTGGGCCTAAAATCATGCATGCAGGGTGCATTATGTGGCTAATGGGTCCTGATGGCATATGCACACCACTAGGGGGGAAATAACATCATCAACTACTAGGAAAAGGTAAATAATTCTAAGTAGGACAAGGATGGAGTGTTAATTATCCTAACACCCCCCCGTTAATACAAACTTGGACATCCTGGGTGGTGGTTACTGAGACCAAAGGTCACCCGTACAATCGATTAAATGATAAAAAATAATTGTTCATGAAACTAAGGAAATGGGGAAACCCTCATGGGAAAAATACCCCCCCTCAAATATGAACAGTAGGAAACTCAAACAACCTTCACACCAAGCAGAGAAGGAAAATATCTTATGAGTGAAAAACTTTGTAAAAATGTAGGCAATCTCCTTCTATGTAGGATAGTAATGCAGGTGTTGAATCTGGATTTGGATCTGGATTTGGATCTGGATCTGCTCCGCTAATGTACCTCCCACTATTTCGAAGTTGCATTTTCCAAAGCAAGTCTTTCAAAATCCATTCTTACTACTGGGGCGGATGATTCATTGTAGTCCAAACCATGAAACTTTGAGTACCCTTTTTCAACCAACCGAGCTTTGTACTTGGTTGTAGATCCATCATGGAAAGTCTCTTTGAAGGATTGTGGATCAATTCCCACCATCATGTACCACCTCTCTGAGAGAAGTGGATATGTATGACATAGTGCAAGGTTTGCATCTCGATACTGAGATTTAGTTCTTCTATGGTCACATGGATCCCGTCTATGTTCCCAGCAACTTCAAGGACTTTGTGAGCCCATATTGTCCTTGGCCATGGATTGAGAGTAGGTGTTGGATCTGGATCTAGATTTGCTTGAACTTCTTACTCAACATTAAGATCTTGGTCCTCATCTTTGGAATCTGAAACTGGATCATTAGAAGAGATATCATTCTAATCTTCATCAGATGCAAATGGAGTAGGTAGAGAGTATGTCAAAAAGTGATAAAATTCATATGCCTTGGAGGCATGGTTTGCAACTCATTTCGCTATTAGCTTCCCATATGAGATCTCTTTGCAATCTCAATTGTGTCAGTTCCAAAAACAAATTTCTTTGGTGAACCTATATGTCATATAATAAACAGATAACAAGTTTGTTGTCAAAGAAGGCACAAATAGAACATTTTTGAACTTTCCATGCTCTAGTTGTATTGTTCCCTTCCTTGCAACAGATATATGAGAATCATCTCCCATGTGAATACTAGGACCATCAATGAGATCTAAAGAAGAGAAAGACTCTTTGGAGGAAACCATGTGGTTGGAGGCTCCAAAATCTATGAGGAAGGATTGTGATATTGAGAATCCAGCCTTCCATGCATGGAATCTCTCATGATCCTCACTCTCACTTCCATCATCAGACTCCCTTGCACCTTCTGGGAGGGAAATGTTGTGTTGTTCAAGAAATTTGATTTGATCTATCTTCTTCTTCATGCATGAAATCTCTAGATGGTTTCCTTTCTTGCAATAAGAACACTTGGATTTATCAAATCCCTTTTGCTTATCCTTCTTGGAGCGGTAGGCTCCTTCTAATGGATTAGAATTTTCATTCTGCTTGGATTCAAATTGCATCTTCTCTTTACCTTTCTACTTTCCTTTTGCATTTGCACTTTTTTTAACTCCCCAACCATACGAGCCTGATTTTTGGAAGCTTGAAAAGTGCCCATCTGAATTAGTTTGTCTTTTTCTTAGATGATAGATTTGGTGAATGCATATAAAGAGGGCATTTTCCTATTGGGGATTGACAATATCCCTGAATGGGATGTAGAAACAAAAATGGAAAATTTTGGACCAAGCTTGCTTAGAATGGATAGCACCAGCTGCTCATACTTCTTCTCAATGCCACATTGTTTGAATTGCATGACCAAAGATTTGAATTTAGAAAATAATTGTTGTATAGTTTTGAAATTGTTGGGTCGAAGAGCAATTAACACATTCTCTAGAATATGGCCCCTCGACTCATCTTGCTTGTCGAAGAGGGTCTCAAGCTTCAACCAAACCTCTCTTGGAGTATTCAATCCATAAAGGTGGAAGAGTAGATCTCTGGAAATATGAATACACATGAAACCAAATGATTCATCCAATCTATTCATACACTTGGCCTTCTCAACAACTTCTTGAGGTTTGACCTCCTTTCCCATTGTGACCCTATAGAGTGACTTGTTGTGCAATACCATATGCATATCATTCCTCCAATCAAGATAATTGAAGGGTGTCAGGATCCTCGGAGATGGAACATTCAAATTCTCCATATGAACTGTTGGAGCGAATACAAACTGAACTGTTGCTACTACTGCACTGAAAAACCTTCAATATCCTGTAAAAAAATCTCAATTTTGGAGATAGACTACTACTGAGAGATGCTTTAGTACAATAGGCACATTTTTCTGGATCCTTCACACCTGGATAGACCTCAAAGGATTTCTCCAATGAATTCAATGCAATGGCACCAGGATTTGCTGTGGAAATCCAAAGGCTTCTAGTGCACTACTGAAAGAAGTTGCTCAAACTGTGCTCACTGATCTCTGATACCATGTGAAATTCTAGATCACAGCATATCATAGAGTTGAGAATACCTCACAGAGAAATAATGAGTAGAAAAGATGAATTACAGTGAAAATTGCAGTGAAATGAGCAGTAAAATTAATCATGCATTGGAACTCAGATAGAAACAAAAATGCGTGTTATGATCCATAAATCAGTATCGTCAACAGATATGTTACAATGGAGAGGATTCAATTATCCAAGGATAATTAGAATCCATGTCAGTCTAGCATAGGAATTGTCACCACTAGAGTGCTCCGGAAGTCCCAAACTCAAGTCAACTCAACCAAAACTCAGTTAATTGAAGCTACTGTCAGTTAACTGGCCAAGGAGGGCACAATTTTCAGTTTGTCATGCAAATCAATCTGAAAAGGCCGCATTATATCACAATCAGTGGTGATCGGATCTCAAACCCCCACTAGAGTTCAGGGACTCAGGTGGACTGAAATAAAACACAGAGTTAGATCCTAAAATGTAGGGAACTGACTCTGGTGGGCCTATAATCATGCATGCAGAGTGCATTAGGTGTCTAATGGGTCCTAGATGACATATGCACACCAATAGGGGTAAAATAACATCATCAACTACTAGGAAAAGGTAAATAATTCTAAGTAGGACAAGGATGGATTATTAATTATCCTAACAAGATTAACAATACACAAATACCTTATCAACTCCGTTGTTGCTCATCTATGCAGTGTGTTAGGGGAAAAGATCCAAACTTTGATATTGTTTCCCTTCTTAAAGACAAAAATGGTTTAGAAGATATGATTCTCTGTAAAGTTATTGATGAGTCCCATACAGAAAATGTAGAGTTGACATGCTTGGATCCTTGTGGGAATGATCCAATTCTTTACAGTATTAGTACGATCGCACATGGAAATTTAGTATAGAAAATGGTTTGCATGTTCTAATGGTGTATGTAGATGATAGTGGCAAAATTACATTGCACCATCCTTCATTATTTGGAATAAAATCAATGTTATCTTCAAGTTCATATGAATATCACAAAAAAATATTCTACTGCAGTAATCAAGCAAGGTTTTTACATGGGATCTAGGTCAGGTGTGACTCCCTTAATGGGATATGATCATTTTATTGAGATTGGAAGAAAGGAATTCATTCAAATGGATGAGATTCTAGTGCACAACACAAATCCATTTGATTTTACCATAAAGGAATGCATGTATCTCTGTATTTATTATGAAAATTTGCCAGGTATGTCTGAAGAAAAGTCATTGAAAATTCCATATCCTGTGGAAGTTTTGAATTGTTTAGTAGATGTTTCCATTGGTGGATCATTCTGTTAGGTAAGAATTTTTGAAAATCATGTGGATGTTATTGGTAGAGGCCACAATATTCCCGAAGGTGTGGATTTACATCCACATGAGGTGTTCTATACAAAAAACGGTTTATTGATATCAATTGAAATCATCGATGGTGAGTATACATATGTAACTTTTAATTCATATTTTTTAGTTCATATCACAAAAAATTATTTATAGTAACTAATGTTATATTTAATTTTATTCTAGGCATTGTTGATGTTTTTTTTATTGTGAGCTCTATCAAAAGGTGGGGCAAGAGCACTCAAAAGGGAGAATCTTTTTCTTCCATTTTATTGCTATGAAAGATGATAGGAATACCACTTTCCAACTTCTTGAAACAAAAGGTGATGATGAAGTTGTGACTTCCATATTAGTTGCCTCTACAAAATATGGAATGCACAATGCATTACCATCATATCATGGAGTAGGGATAATTTTAAGGACCCACACTTATTTAAAAGTGTATAAACCTTGGTGAATCTTACCAATTCTTAAAATGTCAATAGTATAAAATATTTGGCGATATTTTTCTAAAATTATTTCGATTTCTAAGGATTTTATATAGTTTATATAATAATTTGGTGATTTTGAGAGTGAAAAAAGTATACCCCATCAAAATTGGGCGAAACAGGGCTTCAAAAAATGCAAATTGGCGAATCATTTTTTGGAAAAAAACATGGAAAACAGCTAATGGGCTAAATTTTGCCCCTAAAATTATCCTTGTCTTGGTGTATTGCAGCCACATCGAATCCATCATCACAACATCCAACTTCTTTCCTACCATTTTTTCAACGACATAAGGTCTCATAACATGTTATGTAGTGAATATTTTGTGGAAATTCCTTGTTCAAATGATAGTTTCATGGTTACTTTTGAACTTATTGCAATGCATTCTGTACCTCTTGGGATTGTTAAGAAAAACAATTCACTAGAGTTCACCATAAAAGGAAACATGAATCTTATGGAGGTTGTTTTCTATACATGGCCAACCTTTCCTGATATATATCTACTATATTAAGGCTCAAGTGATGATAGTCAACCTCTTGGTAAATGGAGAGTGGTACCAACATTTAGATTTTGGTATTTGTATAATAGCCTCATGTGTAGGTGCACTTTTCAAGGGATTCACATCAATGGGATCTCATCCATCATTGTTATGGATTGGGGATGAGGACTGGTGCACCCTATTTGGAGATGTAAACATTATACCTGTCATAAATATATGGTGAATTTTGTATGAAGGATCTATGGTGTAATATCTATGGTGAAATATTTTATGTAATATATATGAATATTTTATTTGGTACATACATTTATGACATATTGATGTTGTTTTATCAATGGTTTCTCTTTTCCGAGTATACATCATCAATGGTGTGAACTCACACATCATCACTTCAAAGTATACTCTGGTTTTGCAAGCCCTAAATGAAGCCCTAACAACCCTAAAATTTGATGAATGAATGACAAGTGGAACAATGATAAGGCACTTGACTCATAGACAATTTAGAAGCATGAAGAATAAGATGATACTCAGAGTCTAAGTATGAATCATTCATTATGACACTTTGGTCAAGAAATCTCCCCCCGATAACAAAGCACATAATCAGCAAATGCAACAAAGAAAAAACCTTAAAGAAGAATTCATTGTTCTTAAACAGTTAAAAGGATTAAGAAGGACTAAAACTTGAAGCTCTAGCACCTCAAGGAAAACCTATTTTAAGACTATGAAAATTTCTTTGAAATAAATTTGAAGTTCCTCAAAAGAAAATTTAGGTCATCCCAAGAAAAGTTTTGGGGCTTGATTGGGTAAACAAACAACATGACTAGGTCGGCCCTAAAAGGAAGAGTGAAACTCTAGGTGGACATTTCATAAATATAAGACAACCATTAAGTGTTTTTGCACAATAGGAACTTTGTGAACCCAAATTGAAAAAAACATATGTATAAGAATGTGGAAAATAGTAAAACACACCATTTCCAACTGAATTCATTTAGAAAGACCCAATAATGAGGGTAGGGCGAGCATTTTTCTGAACTGGGTAAAATTGGGTTCAAATAAAAAAAGTTACCATTTTGTGAAATTAATTGTGGGAAAATGGAAAAGAATTTTAGGAATCTGAAAGAGTTTTTTGTCAAAAATATATCTATTTTCAACCCCATGAACTTAAGCTCAATTAATGATAATTGTACAGACTGTGGCGTGCATTTTTCTGAGCCTCGTTTTGAATATTTACACTATGTTTCTCGACATAACAACTTAGAATTTTAGTCATTAATTTTGAATTTGACATTTCAAAGTTTGAAATCGAAATATACATTTTTTAACCTATGGGACCCTGAGAAGATATATATGTTTTGTCTTCAAACTAGAGTCCTAATACCTACTTATTACAGTCTTCCTAATAAAAAAAAACACAACCTCTAAGGGCCTGCACTTTTTAAAAACATAGATTTAACATAAATCATTCATTTAAATATGATTATGAATTATTAGCATGCATTTTTATGCTTATGGCTTGCATTTTACACCAAGTGTCCATAACAACCGGAAAGGTTAAAATTGCACTTTTCATAGGTCGTCTGTGAGCATATGAGGTTAGGTTGAGTCTAAAATTAACACAAGGATGTTCTTCTCAATATATCTAGCCATCCTATTGTTAGAGGTGAGTTTTCATTGATGTAAAAAAGGGTGCCATTGATGTCATCCAGTGTGTTGATAAGTTTGATATTGAATCATAAAGTTGAGAGAAGAAGAAAGCGATCGGATTTGTTAACAAAACCCTATGATATTTGTGAACCATTAACAAGTGAATACCAGAATTTATGAACATAAGTGAATACCAGCTTGAACAGACATTAAGGTGAAAAACCAAAGACATGAACTCACACATCATCACTTCAAAGTATACTATATTTTTTCAATCCCTAAATGAATTCCTAACCTCCCTAAAATTGGATGAATGAATGACAAGTGGAACATTGATAAGGCATTAGACTCATAAACAATTTAGAAGCATGAAGAACAAGATGATACTGAATGTTTAAGTATGAATCAGTCATAAGGACACTTTTTTCAAGTAATCTACCCCTGAGAACAGAGCACATCATCTGTGAATGCAATAAAGAAACAACCTTAAATAAGAATTCATTTTTCTTGAATAGTCAAAAGGATTAATAAGGTCTGAAACTTGAAGCCCTAACACCTCAAGGAAAACCTGTTTTAAGACTATGAACGTTTCTTTGAAAGAAATTTTAATTTATTAAAAAATCCTCTTAGGTCAGCCCAAGAAAAATTTTAGGGCTTGATTGGATAAACAAACAACATGACTAGGTCTGTCCTAAAAGCAAGAGTGAAACTCTAGGTGGACATTTCATAAATACGAGAATGCCATTAAGTGTTTTTGCACAACAAGCACTTTGTGAACCCAAATTGGAAAAACGAATGTATAAGAATGTGTAAAATAGTAAAATACATCATTTCCAAATGAAATCATTTAGAAAGACCCAGTAATGAGGGTTGGGCAAGCAATTTTCTGAACTGGGTAAAATTGGGTTCAAATAAAAAAAATTACCATTTTGTGAAATTAATTGTGGGAAATTGGAACATAATTTTAGGAATCTGAAAGAGGTTTTTGTCAAAAATATATGTGAAATATATCTATATTCAACCCCATGGTATTAATATCAATTAATGACAATTGTACAAACTGTGTTGTGCATTTTTCTAAGCCCCGTTTTGAATATTAACATTGTTTTTTGACATAACAACTTAGAAGTTTAGTCATTAATTTTGAATTTGACCAAGATACTATCAAATTATGCATAAGAATATGTTTGATACAATATAGTATGATACTCATTACTATAATAAAGTCATCGTATGTGCAAGGTTGAGTTTGTTGATATACTTTTCAATAAGTGTACATATCAGGCCATAAAGATAACAATATCCAAATTGAAAACTTAACTTGTGTACTGTAGGCACATAAATTTGAATTTTTGTATCATCCCTATTTTTTCAAATTACTCTATTATTTTCCAGAACAGTTAGATAGCTAAATTTACTCTATTACTCTATTATTCTATTTACTCTATTTTTCCAAAATAGTTAGAATGCCAATTTTTTTCTCTATTACTCTATAATTTTCAATAAGTATACTTAACATGCTAGAAAGTTAATAATATCCAAATTGAAAACTTAAGTTGTGTATAAGTTGACTTCAAACACATTTGAAATTTTTATTACAGTTTCAATAGGTCCTATGTGTGCGTCCTCAGCGTGCATCCTGTCCGTGCATCCCCTACCTGCATTCTGAGTGTGCCAACATCCTTTGTGTGCATTGTCACCATTTCTAACCACCAATTCATTGCTAGCCACATGATTGAAAATGGGTGTCTTGCTAAATGGAAACATTAGAAACAATGGCCTCATATTCCATATCATCAACTGAAGCAAGGGGTTCCCAGGTTGAGAGGTTCGCTGTCAAAAAATTCCAAGAGATTGATGATGCAGGGAGTAATAGAACCAACTAGCCAGTAGGTATGTTAAATGTTCTGCTAAGAGCAGGAGTGCATCATTTTATTTTTGGTCACTTCAATTTCAAAAATGAAGAGATAGACAATGCCATCTATATTATGATGATGAATCGAAGGAATTGCTTATTTTTGGGAGGAGGGTTTATCTGTACCTTGATTTGATGCCAAAGCAACAAAAATTCCACACAGGGAGGGAGTAATGTGGAAGAAAAAACAAAAGTAGAAAAGGGTGAGATGGAAAATAAAATATGTGGAAAAAAGGTTTATGTTCCCAAGAATGGTTTAAGGATCAATATGTTCCCCTGGGACTGTACAAAACCTTCATTCAAATTGTCCTTAGGACAATTATGAATCACCACAAGCAATATATTTCGAGTGATTGTATGAATTTGGTGATTCACTAGGTTGAAGAGATGGCCATATATGCTCCTCATCTATTGGCTAAAAAAATACATTTTGCACTGCAGGAGATCAAAATGAGGAGAGTGAAGTTCAACTACCTTGATACATTACAAAAAAATATTGACTTATATCGACCCAATGATGTAGAAGCAAGCAGTTTTAAAAACATATACATTAGGATGTATAAACTGTAAAAAATTAACCAAGAAGTTCCTCAACAATCTCCAAAGGACAATGTATAAGTAGTTGAAGAGCCTTTGCAGAACTATATGGAAGGTATGGGGAGTGACCCTAGTTTAGTCAACTGTGAAGAAATTGATGTTGTCTCAATTCTGGAAGCATCACATAAAGGAACTGAAATGAATGCAAATGAGACACGATATTTTGAGGATTATGAACAGGAACATAGTGATCATGATATTTATACTCCTGTATTAATTCAACTTGGTATACTTACACCTCCATAGTTGGCAGTTGAGAAAAATTCCTCTCCAAAATATTTTGTTGATGGTGGATTTGTTTTTAATCTATTCGATGAAATGTTGCATTTCAAAAAAAAATATGCCATAGAGGAGGAACTCTGTAGGATTAAGGATTTGCAAATTCTGGACCTCTTAAAGGTACAAGCTATTTTTCAATGCTTTTTTTCCAAAAGAACAGTCGTCAAATTCCATAATTGTCTCCTTTAAATTAATCAAATCAATCGTTTTCACCGACCCTTTAATCATATCTTTCAAATTGGAAACTCGAAAAGATATGTATTCACTTTCATTGTAGTTCAGGGATGAATCCTCAGGGGGCTTGATTGGAGTATGATTTTTTCCACAGTTTTTTGGTGGCATTTTGAACAATATAAATATATATCACACTTTGGGTTCACCTCAAATAGATCCTTCTACTAAAAATTATTTCAAAAGAGCATGAAAAGAGCATAAATAGACCAGAAAGAGTAATCCACGCCTTAATAATGAATAAAATAGATGAATAGAAATCCTCTTCGAGGGGGAAACCTCCTTATACAAGGTACTAAGTACACAAGACAAGACAAGTTGAGATGATTCAAATGAAAATGTATCTTTTTTATATATAAGAGACAAAGAGGTACAATTATAACTAATGGACCCAAGCCAACATAACTAATATAATAATACTAATGACAATTACCACTAATAGACCCAAGTCGACATCAATGATATGTAATGAGTTACAATATAGGGGGTAATGTGACAACATTTAGGGGTTAACAGGTGTCTTCTTCCGCTCTTGTTGTCGATTCTTATGTAGTAGCAACAATGTTTAATATAGCAACATTAGTGTCTTTCCTTGAACATATTCTAGTTCTTCTTAATGCTTGGATAATAGGAAGTTGTTGGCATGGATTTTCATTATGGTAATAAATTAAAATGATTGATGGTTTGGATGGAGTGGTGGGGGTTTTGGATGGAAAAATGTTGGTAATGGTATGAAAGGTAGAGGTGATGGTGTGGTCATGAATGTTCCCCCCCCCCCCAAATGAAATCTTTTTTCGTCCTAGGAAAAATGACAAATGTGAATGAAGTAAGACAGAAAAACAAAATAGGCTTAAGGGGATTTCCAAATACAAATCCAAAACATTCAATGAATTTGACAAACAATTAGAAAGAATAAGCATACACGTACCTACCTAGGAAGATCATGAAATTTGCAGCAAGTATGTGATATTTTATAGTAGATGCTTCACAAGTTCCCATGGAAAGATCAAACATTGTGTAAATGATTGTCAACAATATTTCCACTTGGTTCTAAGATCTCTTATGTGAGGCTTTGAGGGAAGACTACTTCTGCAACAAGTTATTTTGCGATAGTTTCTTATGGGGTAGAAGTCTTTTCTCCTAGGGAATTTCTTTAACTGATTTTTCTACTATTGGTTCTTGTGTGACAATAGTAAGGCCTTATGAGGTTGGTTCTTATGTGGAAACTCCAGGTTTGGCAGGTGTTGGATCTTTTGTGACAACACCTATTTGTTCTCCTTTATGAACTTTACCATGTAGTTGGTTCTTGTGTGGAAACTATAGAGATTATTGGTACTGGTTCTTGTGTAACATTACCAATATATTCCTTGTAGAAATGGTGGGTATATGAAGTGATACTAAGAATAAAAAAATACTGCAATATTTGTAGCACATTATTAAGTATTGATCATGAAGGAAGTGTGCTAAAAAAATTAGGAGCAGGCAGGCAATTAATAATATTCTAGATGGATTTGTAGCAAAAACTTCTTGGAGATATTTATTCAACATTGAAACTGGAAAGGTAGCTTAACCATGTAAATGGGCCAAGTTACTTTATTGGGTGGGTTAGGAGTGGGTGGAGAAGGAAGTAATGGAGGGATTTGTGTGGAGAAAAGAAGTAGTCTATAATTATGGTTTGCTAGCAGTAGTTACATGAATTATGTTCTAATGAATCTCTAAAAACTTGGTGTCTTCTATGTCATCCACATAAGAAAATGAAATTTCATGACTTTAGAAGGTAATTATTTTTGGATTGGAAAGAATAAAATGCATGGGCATACCATAGTGCTTTAGGTATTCTCTTTACTAGCAATGACATTATTGGTGAATGAGAATGATGGAATATAGTGCTGAGGAATGATGGATTGTTGATTCTCTTGCTTATATAGTATTTTTCTCAACTTTGGTAGCATTGGTATTCACTTGATCATCAGATCAATTCTTCATTTTTCTTTTTCTTTGTCCATCCGAAAATCTTGGAGTTGTTGGTTAGCATCTAGAATACTTATGTAGCAAGTTCCCAAAAAATTGGACTTCAAACATAACTCATGCAAGGACTCATCATCACGTTTTGTTTTAGTTTTTTTTTTTATATGTCTTCGTGACATGCCCTTCTGTAGAAATTGGTCTTTGGAAATTACTCCTGAGAGCTTGTTGATCCCTTCATGACTTGCAAAAGAAACTAGCATTTTCCTGCAATACAAGATGGGATTATGGAGGAAAAGAGATACAAGGTCCTTCTTCTTCCAACAAACATAAAGAATTATTGCAAGTAATGAATATAAAATATATCTAAAATGGATACATAAAAAAATTTCATCTTTTTACCTGCTAAGGAGTGGTGGCTAGCCTAGACTACCTGACAGTGTTTCGACGATAACGTTTCCTTTTAATGACCAATTGGATTGATTCCAAAGATAAATTAAATTAAATTCATAGGGATATATTTAGTAGAAACAGGTTTTGGAATTTTTTTAAATTGATGTGTCAAACAAACTAAGGAACAACCTGCATGATAGAGTTGTTTTTTATTTCCAGCCTAGACCAACAATTACTATTTTAGGCACAAATTTTTCGTTTGATGGAGGATTGACATGATTCCAATTGGAGAAAAGTATATTCATGTGTTAATATCCAATAGAAACAATTTTTATCAACTTGAAAAATTTATGGGTCTAATATACCAATGAACAACCTAAGAAACAAAGTTTCAACAGTGTAGAATTAGGACAAGCAGTTAGTATATAGGGTATAAATTTTTCATATGACATCGAAATGGAGTGATTCAAGTTGGTATGTAAAGTATATTACAATGGTTGTATCCATTAGAAATATGTTTTTAAAATGCCTTCATTTGACCCCTCAAATATTGATTGTTCCAAATTTGTTCTTGAATTTCCTGTTTGACATTTAGTAAGTGTTTTAACCATATATTTTTCATTTCATATCCAAATTAAGTGATTCAAATTCAAATTGGGTTAGAAACAATATTTCAAGCGATATTTTGGATAGAGATATGTTTTACAAATAATCCCATATGGTCTCTCAAAACAATATTGTTGTAGCTATTTGTTTAGTAAATTCATCAAGGCAACATGCTATAACAATTCAAAGCCATGGGAAATAATTAAAATATCATTAATTCAACAATTCATAACATAACTCATCGAAATTGATTGAAAATGACTTCTCATTTTTTTCTTCCTCTAGTGGAATCCTTATTCAATAGTGTGTTCTTCCTCTTGTCAATTTTCTTGCAGTGACATTAGTACTTTGGGTGGCTCTTACTGCACCACATAATCATCCTCTTGGGTATTTATTTTTATTCATGAAAAAAAAACATCTTAAAACTAATTTGATGAAATGAATGAAATTATTCTATTCATAAATAAAAAAAACATCTTAAAACTAATGAGCAAAACTATCGATAAAAAACCTATGGATGTTCCTAGAACCAATGCAAGATTCAATTGCACCTTTGGTAACACCTCAACAATGGTGCCAAAATGACGATCTTTTTATTTACCTTCTAATTTCTTAGCAAGGAAAGTAAGAATTTTGTACATTATTTGTCAACCCGGGGTTCATTGGAATTTGCGAGTTACTGTGCACTATAAATGTGGGCCACAATCTCCTCTTACACTGGTTTATCTATTATGAAGTTGTAGTTCAATAACGTTACTTATACACATTGGTATGAATAGTTACATAGTCTTGGAAAGGAATTATCCAACTAAACAAGTATTGGAACTAAGTTGCAAAAAAATAAATCACATGATAGGAAAGTAAATCACACTACATGAAAGTAAATTCACAAGACATGAAAATAAATGGTAAAATTAAACTTACACTGTGTTAGAAAGTAAATGCTAAAACTAAATTCACACTCTATTGTAAAGTAAATGATAAAACTAAATTCACACTCTAATGGAAAGTATATTCACACTACACCTTGAAAAAAAAGAAGGTAAATTGCATAAATGAAATCTAAAGCATGTCCTTGCCAAATATGAGTTACTGTCTTTAATCTAGAGTAGTAAATATGATCATTGCAATAAGCACAATGCTTGTAAAATAAAAATTTAAATCATTAATATATGGATCAAAATTGAATTGCGGAGATAAACTTCACAAATGAAAAGAAATTAAAACTAGGTAGTGAATAAAAATTGCATCAACATAAACTAAATAAAATCACACTACAAAAAATTATAAATTAAAATCTATGTTGAAACAAGATCTCATGAAACTGTAATTATCTCAACATAATATGGACTATTGCTTTAAGAGTCCTCCTTTGGAATACAGATGGAGCTCTCTTTTATACATATGCTTCCTTGAAACAAAAATAACCAATATTAAATGTAGTTCCAAAATATCCTCAAGTGGTTTCAACAATTTGCAAATAATTAGCCACTTCAATACCAACTCATAAAAATCCCAAGATATTTGTCAGCAAATCATGGATAATATTTATCCAAGATTCTTTCTATATCCAAGAGGTTGATGATGGAAAATTCAATACCTCATAAATCCCCTTCACCAATTTGTGCACAATATGAGGATTCTGGGGATCCTTCATAGAATTCAAGATGACCCTCTTCACCTAGAAAATTGTCTTCTCATACTAAGCCAATTGTTGGTATCGGTAGGAATTGTATCCTTCCCTTCAATTATATTCTAGAGATCCATATCCTCCATTGGCATTTGCAACCCACACTTCCAATGGGTGAAGTTGGAAGCTCCTTCTAGTTGATCACGCTCTTTAGGACATAACATCGAGTTAAACATTCTTGTAGCCCTGCTAAACACAACTTAATCAAAACATATCCACCAAAGTAACAACCTATCATAGGTTTAAATCGTCCCTCTTGGGGGTTAAAAAACTCCCTTCAATCACTGGAGGTACCTAGGAATCATGCCCATAAACCTCTCATAGATTATGGTGCCTCTTAGAAACATGGATTTTCTATGATTATTGGATCTTTCTAGGCATAAAACCCATTGAAATCCTATACTCTCTATGTCCTTTCACAAGTATTTTAGTTATCTATACACTAGAGAGAAAATTTCAACAACATAGCTTTGACACCATATTAGAATTTATCATCATGACATCTAATCTACACTCAAATGACTTCATCTCTATAGTTGAATATGAAACCTTTTGAAACATTTATGAAAATTTCAATTCTCAAGATTTTAGACACCACATATTAAAATGTTAGAGCATTCCATCAATTATTAGACACTAAATCTAAAAAAATAGAAGTCTAAAAATTAGAGTTTTAAACTTAATTAGCTAACAGGAGTCCAACATTAAATAGAATATAAATTGGATCTCAAAAATCAAAATAGGATGTTAACTTTGCTTCATGTCAATGCAGTTATTTATTAAACCAACATAATAAATCAACTCAACAGTAAATAAATAAATAAATCCTATTTGGAAAAAATCATATATTCATGCTAAATTAATAGTAAACAAATATATACTAGATCTAGATAATCATATCCACGCACTTGTATGTATTAACAAACAAATATGTTTCTATTACTAAAAAAGAAGGTTACCTAGCAACAAATCAACGTGTCAAACTCTCGAAAGAAAAAACTAAAAATCACAACTACCACATCACTCTTCACTCTACTCTACTCAAGCAAAATGTACCAAGAAGTGATGAGCCCCTCTTTCTCTTTTAGATCCAAAATGGATCAATATATGATTTTCCATCTATTTTGGTGCTTTATGGGTGGAAAAATAGGAGGAATTAGATTGCTTGGGCCATTTTAGGAGCAGGTTTTACTTTGCATATTTGAGGTACAGAACCTTCTAGGGCCTGTTTGAGGGCCTAAACGATTTTTTTTGGGGTCAAAATTTCATCTCTTGCACCATGCCTCTTAACTCAATTCTACACTCTGATACCTTTCCAATGGTGCAAGAACACCCTCCAACGGAGTCGGTATGAGGAAGTTATGCCTCCCGTAAATTGACTTATCCAGTTGACCACCATGGTACCGAGTGGATTCCACATCGGCTCTCATTTATTAAACATGTGTAGCTATCCATGTGTGTACTTTCAAGACATTCTTAAAGGTCCAAAACCCTAACCACAATCAGGAGTTGGGGCATGCAAAAACCCTAGAACTAATCCTAGACGACTATCGGGCTATGTTAAATATCAGTCCATTGGGAAAAGAAGGGGTTCCACTTTTATGATGTTATGGTATTGTTACATAGTTGAGCAACAGCATGAGAGTGGATATTAGAGCATGACATAGGAGAGGAGATCCTGTAGTAGCCATTATGGCCGCAAAGTCATAGGTAACTCTATAGAGAGTACCACTTCCTCTGTATTTGCATTTTTATATGAAAAGTAAGGAATAGTCCTCATTTGTGGCTAGGTTTTTCCCCATAGTGGGTTTTCCATGATAAATCTCATGTTATTTGTGTGGATTGTGTATTTATTTTCTCTAGTTATCTTTCTTACAGTTCCAATTATTTAGCATTCAATGGAAATAAGCTAACAAAAAAGAACTAAGTTGTAAAATCCGTTGTGATGAACTATTCCAGTGGAATATCCGTGTTAGTTTATGGATCACTTTTTTAGAATAAGAAAGAGGTTGAAGTTACAAGCATTGGAAATCAAGTGAAAATATGCAATGTAGTGGCTTGCTTTAATGCCTTTCTAGCGATGACAAATGGTTGATATTATGGACTTTTTTATACATATATTTAATGAAGGGAACCCAAAAATTATCATACTTGATGCAAACAAATGGAGTTGATATCTAACAATTAAGGTTCTTGTATATTACGTAGAGAGTGATAGCCTCTCCCAAGTCCCTTAGCTTTCCCTCAACTTGGTGTGACATTTAGTGAGCCAACCAACTCGGACAAACCACTTGAGTTGACAATAAGAGAAACCTCTAAAAGGGAGCGCTCCACCAATCCCTAACATTGTCTCCACCTTAACCCACTCATGTGTTTTCCAAGAGAATGTCACCCAACTACAACACCTTAAATGTGCTAAGGTAAATAGTTATATCGCAACACATGCCAAACACATTTTATCCAAGTATCTAACTTGTGTAATGCACTTACATGTGTTAAACATAGACATGTACATACCCACTATACATATTTTTATGAACAAAATGCCAAAGTAAATAAAAATAGACTATAAGTAAAAAATTTCCTCATGACCTCATGAGACCGTCTTGCATTTATGACTCATACCCATGAAGAGTCAAACACACAACATGCAAACCAACCGCAATTGGATTTGTTTCTACACACAAATAATATGAATTATAAAAATGTAAACAATTTGTACTATATATACAACAATATTTTTAAATGAAGAAACCGATGGGAAAGAAAATCCAAATGCATTTGTTCAAAATTATGGTTAAATGGACTGATTATTTATCCTATAACAAGATGTGACAACAATGCATAACCGACATCAATAGTGGTTCAACTCATACTAAAACCACAACCTTGGCCCTTTGATTGTTATTGCATATTAGAATAAGTAGCTTAGAATGGAAAACCTTATCTTTTATATGAAGAGTGATTGGAGGAGAAGGTGCAAAGTCAACATTAGTTGACTTTGTACTTAGACTTTTCGATCACTCAATCGTACAATCAAGTTAAATTTGAGGGCTTAGAACAAGCATTTGTGGACTTGTCAACAAGTAAGTTCATTTTTAATTGGCTCATCATCCACAAGGGATGGCAGAGTCTAGACGATGCATTACTCATCTTCCTACTTTAGCACATTTGATACACTTGGAAAGTGTAGGATGTGTAGTTCTAAGGATAACTCCAATATCAAGATAATTTAAAGTTATAAAAACAATCACAAAAATGCAAAATGACCTGGCGTGTTATGAAATTGCATATACCATCATCATTTATAGAAAGATATCATATTAAAGCTCTTTCATATATATATATATATAAAATCAACAAAGATTTTAAGATTGAGAAATCTCATATATCAAAATTTCGAAGAGAATATTAAATTCAAGTTATATTTGTTATATAATTAAGAAAGTTACCAAAATGTGTGTACAAATTTTAATATAAAGATGTCAAAAATAAGTTATAGAAATGGTTAGGTTTCCATAATTGGCATTCTTGGTTGCAGGTGTGCACATAGAATGCCAAAGGGTGCATGTGCAAAGTTGGAACTTGGTATACACAATTGAACTATGTATGCATGGTTTTGTCATCACTAATATTTTGTTGTGCTCATATGAACATTACCTCCTAGATGGGACATCCCCAAGCACTTCCCTCTATAGTTTTGGGTCGCAAGATTGATGTATGCTTATAGAGAGTGCTAAATTAACCTAAATATAATCATTTGTTTTTCTACTTAAATATATCAATATTACCCTCCAACAATAACTTAGTCTAAAAGAATAACCTATGTGCGTTAACAATAACTTAATTTGAGAACTCATTACCATTCTTCAAACATAAGAAAGCCAACCTAATTAACAACCTTTACAAAACAATCATTATTATTAACAAATATAAAAATTAAAAATTATAATTAACACAATTTTATTATATATGCATGAATGACAATCTCAATAAACCCAAACCATAAACTAATATACTTAACTTACTAAATACCAAATAATATTAATAAACTCTAATTAAACTAGCCACTTAAATTAATAAGTTGAAATTCAAACTTCACTTACTAAATACTAAATAATATTAATAACCTCTAATTAAACTAACCCCTTAAACTAATAAGTTAATTTGAAGAGTGCTAAATATTTCAAAACTTTGTCAAAAGATTTAACACTTTCCACCAAAGCCGAGTTGGCATTCTTCATATCTTATGAGTAGCTCATAGCATTATCACTTACAAGCATGAATTAGAACCTTTTGGATTTTTTTTTAAAGATTTTTCATATTATTAGTGAGACGTGTCTAATAAAAGGGTGTTGTCTAAAAACGCAAAGTTTTGCATGTGGGTGGTTGGAATCTGCCAACTCAATTTTCACAGAGTTTACATCGATCCATAATTCTGCTCGATTTTTCGAGCATTTGGGTCGGTTTAAAATAGGACAAAACCCCTAAGGATAGAGTTTCATACCGGAACTCTGCCACCACACCCTTGGAACTTTGCTCCCACCTGGAACTCACCAGATTTATAGAGAAACTCTACCCGAAAAATCATCTAAAAAGGAGCAAAACCTTATGATTTTAGACTACTTCATATGAAAGTGGAAAATAATTAACACTTAGTTTAAAAACTTTATATCTCATCATGTTAACTATGTGGGTGTATGAAATGATGAATACAAAAGTAAATTTAAAATAATATTTATTTTATTTTATTAATAAAAATAATTATTTCTTCACAGTGGTTAAATTGTAATTGAGTTTTAATATTTCGGGGTTTTGGAAATGATATTATATGATAAATAGGTAAGTGAATTTAAAATATATATTATTTAATTTAATTAATAAAATAATTATTTTTCATACGAGGTTAAATTGTAATTGAATTTTAATATTTTGAATTAGGTTAATTTGTAATTGAGTTTTAATATTTTGGAGTTTTGGATATGAGAGTAAGTGAATTTAAAATATATATTATTTTATTTAATTAATAAAAATATTTTTTTTTCATACTAGGTTAAATTGTAATTGAGTTTACTTATTTTGGAGTTTTGGACCTGAGATTAAATTGCAATCTAGTTTCAAATTTTGGAGTTATGTATGATTTTAATATTAGGTGTGTTATGATAGTGACACTTGGAAATTATCTTTTGGTCTTAGAATATAACTTAAAACTATTTGGGTTTAATTTGTTATCTATCCATTCATTCAAGTTTGAGATCAAATAAACAAATACAAAGTGCTATAGTACTATAAGATGTATCTATAGTACTACAAGATGTATCCATTGAATCAGGACATGCAAAGTTCATGTGTTAGTCTTTTTACTATCTATAGTACTACAAGATGTATGGATTGAATAAGGACATGCAAATTTCATGTGTTAGTCTTTTTACTATGTATAGTACTACACGATGTATGGATTGAATAAGGACATGCAAAGTTCAGGTGTTAGTCTTTTTACTATTGTTTTAGCACATAACATCAACACAACCACACGTGAAGTGTCTTTCTCAAAACAATAACTTTAGTGGTTAATTTTGATCATTTACTTTTATATGAAGGATAAATGTGTAGCGCTTTGAAAAACCTTACAATGGCTAATGTTGAGAATTTATTATTCAGAGTCTCCATTTTGGATTCGAAACAAACATGGAGTAAGACTTTAAAGTTCTTAAAATATATATGTTAGTGTATGAGAAGCATAATGGAATGAAAAATAGGTTAGGGTGATTGTTGACATGTTGGCCACACATCAACCACCTAGTCACCCATCAAACTCCAAAACCCCACTGGTTGTAAGAAAGAAAAACAAAAAATATATATAAAATAAGAAAATAAAGCAAAGGGAGCATCATTGTTTGGGGAGTTGAAGCATCAAGATGCTTGACATTCTAATTTTCACCAGGAAAACATTCAATTTTGTTTCCTATTGTCAATGGGGGGGCTTATTTTGAATGTTAAAGAGGAAACATGCCCTACCTTACTGGCTAACCCAACAAATAAAGAGCAGAATGATGTGGAGGTCTATCCAAATAGACTAAAGTTTCACATACATAATGTGGCAACCAGCTTATGAAATGTAGGTATGATATGGAAGAGGGAGTTTCTTTGGTAGATGTTGGCAGGCGGTTAGGATGGGTCAGTTTCGCAGGACTGCGAGTGTTGCGATACCGCGAAAGGCGGAAATCCGAGCGCAAACGATGTTATGTTTTTGTATTTTTGGGTCAATTGTACCACGGTATGCGGGTTTTTGGGTCATTTGGACCATGTCAGTTAGATTTTGGGTCTTTTGTTCAAAGTGTCGGTCAGGAAGTTGTTAGTAAGTGGACAAGCAATGTAAAGGTGGAAGCCTATATATAGTCATAGAGTTGTATGTGTTGAGGGGAGGAGAGAAGGGATGTGTATGTCTGTTATTGTGTATCTAGGATCAGGGGATGTCGACAAGATCTGTATTTTGCAGAGATATTGTATCTGGGTTTTTGCAGAGATATTGTATCTGGGTTTTTGCAGAGATAATATGATATGACATAGCTATTTTGCTGAATCCTTGTGTCTCTTGGTTCATCTGTGGTAATGCATGTTGTGATATGTGAATGATGCTATGCTTTCTTGCTGCAATTAATGCTTTATTGTTATATTTGCTGCGATGATGAATGTCTCTGTTGAAGGATGCTATGAATATAAATGATGTCTGGGTTAAATGCATAGATCTACTCCTGTAATGTCGCCATAAGTTAAAAATCCAAGTGATTAAGCCGCAACCATCCCCCTTCATTGGGCGAAAACATGGTTTCGTCAATTCTCCCTTGAACATCTCGGGTGAGACCTCATCTGCTCCGCAGGTGTTGCTGGATGGGGTAAAACACGTTTGGGCCGGTTCTTAGGGAGATCGCAGTGGGTTGGATGTCGACAATGAGTGGAACCCCTGTCGACTGGGTTTGAGTCAACAAATGGTTCCTTTGTCAGGACTGTGTGCGAAGTGAAAGGAGGATATGTTGTGGCATCCGACGCAACCGGAGATACAAAGCTGGTTTGATCAGAAGTTGCAGGAATTCACTGAAGAAGAAAGTCGGAACACTCGACTGACAATAGATCAATGGGGGGAAAGATATATTCACGACGGTCTACACAAATATTTTTTCTACAAATTCCCAGTTATCTTGTATGAGTGGTTGGCAAAGTTGACTTTTTAGAAGAGGAACTTCCAAGGTGGTGAGCCGACAACTTGGACCCCAGAGCTGATCCAAGAGCTGCAGGAAGTTGACAACAAGGCATCGCGAGCTGTCGAGGTTTGGCTTGATAGCATATTGGAAGGTTATATCACTGAATTTGCGGTTGATACCCAAAAATATTATAGTGAAGCTGAAATATATTTCTTCTGCGGACCCTGGGGAAGGTTTTTGTTGTCACTCCAACTGTCCATTAAAATGCTTATTTGCGAGAAGGGTATATTGAAGATGCATATGGATCAGTAAACAGCCTAGTGGGCAGAGGCCCTGGGTATCGCGATCGCAGGGGGGGCGGTACATGGAATGATAAGGGGTAGATGGGTGCAGGTCATGACGAGACTGTGAGTGAAGTTGAGGAAGAGAGTGGTCTTACAAGGGGAGGAGCAAGGTTTCGACATGAGAAGAGGTAGAGGATAGGAGAAGGTCTTATTGCGATCGATTTGCAAGATCGCGAAGGAAGACCACACGGGACGAAGCGACCTTATAGTCTTGATTAGGACAACTAGGCTACGCCCAGGATAGAGGCAGGCCCAAACCCCAGCGGCAACGTACCCACACCTTCACTCACTATCTGTCAACCAGTGAGAAACACAACCTCAACACCACCATGTCAACAAAACTTGATTGCTGGTAGTTCAGTAACCGAGGGAAGGAATCCCAGAATGGCGGGAGAGGATGCAAAGTTGCCACTATTCCATGGAAATGGGACAGATAACCCTGAACAGTACTGGTTTTTATGTGAAGCGGTATGGACCGTGAAGCATATTACTGATGATAATGCTAAGAAAGGACAGTTAGTGACAACTCTGCGAGGTCACACATTAGATTTTTTTATGAAGTTTGTTCTAGTCCCTACAGGAGCTCCGAAGAAGACGTTGGATGATATCAGGAACGGATTGATTGCAGAATTCAAAAAACCCAAGTCGGAAGCACAGTACATTACAGAGCTGAAAGAAATTAAGCAGTACCCTAATGACACAGTGTGGGACTTTGACCAGCGATTCAAAACGCTGATGGCAAGGGTTAGCTTTGATATGAGCACTGTCCAACATAAAGAATAGTTCATCGCGACACTTCTTCCACATATTCGACTACCACTGATGCAACAGAACATTACAACGCCCAACGAAGCTCTGGAGATTGCAATGCGGTTGGAAGCATCGCCAATTGGTGAAAACGCTGCTGGGAAGTCGCAGATTCAAACACAGCTAGCTAACCTGACCATACAGTTGCAATATCTTAAGAAGGGCAAGGAGCAACGTGAAGAAGTATGGTGTACGCGATGTCGATGAGAAGGACATACTAAGGATAATTTCCCAGACTTCCATAATTATCTGGTTTCAAGAGCACCAAATCCGTTGAATGGTGGTGGCATATTGTGGTATCGTGTCTATCAAGTATATGGGCACCGCCATGAGGAATGCCAATATATACAGAAGATGGTCACAAAACCGATGAATTTGTATTGTACATGTTGTAAATATGTGGGCCACGAAGAAAAAGATTGCTGTGCATATGGGTTGCTACATGAGAGAACATATGACGCATTCTATGTGAAGGACGACCAACGTGCCATACAACAACCGCAACCGGAGCCACAGGTAGTCCAGCCACTACCTCAACCGCAAGTGCAGTTTCTACCGCAGCAGCAACCACAACCGTTTATGCCAAAATATGCTCCGATGCAAATGGCTCCATAGCAGCCACAGTATGTTCAGCAACCACAGTATGCATAGCAAGGACAAGGTATGCAACTGAATCCTATGCAGCAACAGTTCAATCAATCGCAGTACCAGCAGCAGGGTGGTTTTCGAGGCGGACGCGGTGGAGGATTTGGTTGTGGAGGAGGACGAGGAGGTCGCGGACCTGTTCAGTGCTATCACTGTGCAGTATAGGGACACTATCAACGAGATTGCCCACTATTGCAGACGTAGTGTACGTTTTGCTTCATTAAAGATCACACAGTGGAGAACTGCCTGCAGTTGATTGCGCAATGGCAGGTAGGAAACGTTCCATAGTTGCAGAATCAGAATCAGGCGTAGCAGCCAGTATAGAATTAGGTGCAGCAACCGGTGCAGAACCATAATCAAAGCCCGAATCAGAATGCTAATCAGAATGTAAACCAACCTAGGAATCTGCCTCCGAATCAGAATCAGGGTGCGAGTGTTGCAACAATTTCTGCGAAGTCCCGGCTACAAGATGCGGCTGTTGCAATTATCACTCGTGGAGGTGCAGCGATCGACGGGGATAGCTCACAACCACTTATTCGGTTGGCAGGGCAAAATAAGGTGTCATTTGATATTGAGTCCGAGCACGATACATTCTTTCAGGAATGTCGTGCGATGGACCAGGATCATGGTAAAGCTATTATTTGCGACATGCCCCCTGTTTTTTATGCTACTTCAGAGGCAGAACCGTCGACGCCGTCTGGAACCTTGCAGAAATTTTTCGAGAACTGCTTATTGTTGGTAAGGGATCCTGCTGCTCTAGCTGAGATCGAGGGGTTATTGCAACAACTGACCAAGGGGCGGCAAGAATCTGCGGTAAAGTCCTTATAGTGACGGAAGACAGGTAAGGAGATGCACATGAACATACAAATTGGGGACTATGATGTTGATTGGTTAGTCTGGATGTTGGTTCAGATGTCAACATATTAACCAAGAAGGCATGGCAGAAAATGGGGATCCCCCCATTGATTTGGTCTCCTGTACAGCTCTGGCTAGCTAATCATGCTAAGGTGACACCAATTGGGAGAGTCCCACGCCTGGTGGTGGACATTGAGGGGATGAAGACTTATGCTGACTTTGATGTCATTGAAGTAGTTGAAAGAGGGAGCTCTTATCCTGCATTATTGGGGATCATATAGGCTAATGACAGTGGAGCGGTAATAAACTTCAAGCGGTTGATGATGACTTTTGAAAACTGTGATCTCAGATTCATAGCCCCGTTGGATCTGGCTAGAGGACGTAGATACATTGAGCTAATGAAGGACGAAGATCCCAGTGGATGGGACCATGCATTCAATATTTTTGAAGATTATATTCATCCGATTTCCAACAGTGAGTTGGGATGGTGCAGTGACAGCTCTGTGTCTTTCGACTTCGATGATGTGTTAGAACATTAGTAGAACCGCTTACATGAGGTATCGCTCCGCAAGTGTGGGTTAGTCACGCATTCGTTATGTCATGTTGCAACTGAAACGGTTACACTACCAGTATATGAAGGGATTCCTGGTTTGTCTGACTTTCTGGCGGAGTTCGAGGAAAGAGTTTCTGAACCACAGTGACTACTGCCATTGGAGGAAGCATTGAAGGCTGCTCCAGCATGCTGGTGGGAGACACATAAGAAATCAATCGACGGATGGTCGCAATCTAGGATATTGATGACGGTTTGCTTCAGTGATACCGAGGTTTACCATACAAGGAAATATGATGGTCGGCATAACCTTGGAGGTCATTTGATGGAGTGTCAAACATCATGGGCATCACGACCAAGAGATGAGTGGGTCCATGCATTTATCCATACTTTGGACGAAATGCTGCAATCATGGTATACTGCAGCGGAATTGCGGGGAGAAATCACTACTTGGTTGGAGTTGACAGTTTGCTTCACTCATACATTCAGTTTTGTTGATCCCAACTCAGATGTCCATAACGCTCTGCAGATCATCCGCGATGTGGTTCTGAAGGTTGTTCCAGTGGCATATCCTACGGATCCGCACACGCACTGCCAGATGCAATCCATGATGGAATGTTATAATATCATTGGTGGGCCCGAAGACGGTGATGATCCGCAGAATGTCAACATTCTGGAATCTGAAGGGAATCGCGATGTGGTAGCACTTGATGCGCCAAGTGACCCGATCAGCCAGCCCTTGAAGCTTCGTAAGATCAATATTGGGATGGAGACCACTCCCAAGTTCGTGAATGTTGGAGATTATTGGGATGATGAGATGATGGGAAAGGTCACTGACTTGTTGCACAAATTCAAGGCCTCTTTCCTACCAAGTTTTATGAGATGAAAGGTATTTTAGGCGATTTAGGGGAGATGAAGATCCCGTTGAAACTAGATGCTAAACCAATCTGGCAGCAACCCTATCGGCTGAATCCACGCCATAAGGAGAGGGTCAAGGTAGAACTTGATCGCATGTTGGATGCCGGTATCATTGAATCGGTTGAAGAGTCAGAAGGATCAGTCCTATGGTGGTGCATGACAAGAAGACTAGTGAGGTGCGCATTTGTGTCGATTTGCGGAAGTTGAATGACGCCTGCTTACATGATCCCTTTCTGACCCCGTTTATTGATGAGGTACTTGAAGGAGTGGGTGGCCAGGAGATGTATTCTTTCACAGAGAGGTTCTCAGGCTATCATCAGATCCGCATTGCGAAGGAAGATCGCCACAAGACGACTTTTGTGACAGAATAGGGTTTTTTTCAGTACACAGTAATGTCGTTTGGGTTGAAGAATGCCCCTGCAATATTTTCGCAGGTTGTTGTTGCTACGTTCAAGGATTTCATTCAAAATTTTTTGTAGGTATACATGGATGACTGGACAGTCTATGGTTTGATCAATGATCATCTGGAAAACCTATGGTTGATGCTGGAGTGCCGTCGACAACATCAGATATCGCTGAACTTGAAGAAGTGCATCTTTTATGCACCATTTGGCATACTCCTAGGTCACATCGTGTGCAAGCAAGGATTATTAGTGGATCCAGCAAAGATTGCGCTCATTCTGAGCTTAACCCCGTCGACTAATGTTAAGCAGTTGCGAGTGACATTGGGACATACCGGGTAGTATCGAAAGTTCATCAGGGGTTATGCAGCGATCACTGCCCCTATGGAGAAGCTAATGAAGAAAGATGCGGTATTTCAGTGGAGCCTCGAATGTCAAGATAGTTTTGAGACACTAAAGGCTAAGATGGCTTCGGCACCGATACTAATATTTCTGGACTAGAGTAAGGAATTCCATGTTCACGTTGATGCCTCATCGATTGCGCTGGGAGTGGTGCTTGTCCAGTCAGGAGAGGGGGATCTAGACCACCCCATTGCTTTCGCAAGTCAGAAGTTGTCATCAGCAGAAAAAAAAAAAAAACTATACCACTACGAAGAGGGAAGGCCTGGCGATGGTGTATGCCCTGTAGAAGTTTCGACATTACTTATTAGGAGGACATTTTAAGATGTTCACCGACCACTCTGCATTGAAATACCTGGACAATAATCCTGTGTTGGGGGGGAAGATATGTCGATGGCTACTTCTTTTTTAGGAGTTCGATTTTGAAGTGATTGTGAAGCCAGGGCGGTTGAATGCTAGCCCTGATCATCTGTCGTGGATTGAAACAGGCGAGGAGCCAACTAACATTGAAGACGAGTTGCCTGATGCAAAAATTTTTAAGGTTGAAATCGTTGATGGCTACTTTGAAGACATCATTCAGTTTCTGGTGACAGGTACCGCACTAGAAGAATTCAGCACTAGTCAGAAGAAGCAGTTGGTAGTCAAGGCTGCAGATTTCCATCTTATTGTAGGTGAGTTATACAAATTGGACTCCGATGAGATATTGCAGCGTTGTGGTTTTCCTCATGAGTAGGGGCAGATCTTGGCAGAGGCGCATGCAGGAGTGGCCGGGGGCACTATGGCAGTCGTGAGATTGCCAGGACGTGCTTCGTGCAGGGCTTTGGTGGCCCACGCTACACAATGATGCCACAGACTATGCGCGGTCCTGCGACATTTGTTAGCGAACCGGAAAGCCATCTAGGAGGGATGAGATGCCGTTGATGCCTCAGCTCACCCTGCAGCCATTTGAGAAATGGGAAGTGGATTTCGTGGGACCCATCAACCCATCGGGGAAGCGCACTGGTGCAAGATACATCATCATGGAAACAGATTATTTGACAAGATGGGAGGAATCTGCACCAGTCGTTGATTGTTCTGCGGCCATGGCCACGTGGTTTTTGTTCAACAATATCGCCACTCGCTTTGGCTGCCCCAAGATATTGCTGAGTGATCAAGGAAACCACTTTCTCAATCACACCATCAGTGCATTGACGGAGGAGATGCAGATACAACACAAGAAGAGTACACCATATCATCCATAGGAAAATGGCATGGTGGAATCTTTCAACAAGATATTGGAGCATGCACTGACAAAGGTGTGCAATGTGAACCGCAATGACTGGGATCTGAAAATCCCAGCAATCTTGTCGACGTATCGCACCACGTGTAAAAGGTTGACGGGACAGACACCATTCAAGTTGGTATATGGCCAAGAAGCGATTATTCCTATGGAGTACATCATTCCAATTTTGTGCATAGCAATAGCAACAGGTATGGATGCTGCAGCAGCGTTGGAAGAATGTCTAGCGCATTTAGTGCAAATGGAAGATCGCTTTATCGTAGGATTCCACCAAAGTGTGGAGAAGGATCACCAGAAGGATTGGCATGATCGCCACATAAAAAACAAACGATTTCAGCAGGGTGACTTGGTGCTGTTGTATGACAGTAAGTTTATGAAACACCCAGGAAAATTGCAGATGCATTGGCTTGGTCCATATCACACCCGTAGCATTACTTCAGGAGGAACAATACAGTTGTAACAGTTGGATGGAGCTGTGCTCCCAAAGTTGATTAATGGTAGTAGGTTGAAGCCCTATCAGTCGGGCTTGGAGCAGCGCGATGCCTGAGTTGCATCGGCAAAAAAAAAGAAATGCAGGTTGTTTGGTGGCAGGATGCCGCACCGACAGGAATAGCATGCGGAAGTAGGTAGGCTTATGCCGCAAGTTAGGAATGGTCTACGACAATAGCCGAGTCGTGACTGGGTCAAATCAATAATAAATGCCAAAAGTTAAGACAATTAATTAACGGCGCTCGTTCGAATGATGAGCATTAATGGCAGATCCGGTCGATCGACTTACAGGATCGACAGCAGATTTGGGTCATTAATACCGGATTTAGTCCGAGTTAATGCAAGATTTAGGTATCATTACGAGGGATTTGGTTGGGTACTATAAAAATGGGTTGAGGATGGTCAGAAGGCACCATGAGAATTCAGTTGCTAAGTGTGCATAATTGTGCAGTGTTGCAGAGTGTCATTGATGAATGTTGAGCAAATTTGTGAGTTGGGCACAGTTCAATTGAACTTCTAGGGTACCGGTGTTGTACACTGAGCTAGGATCGTGAGTGGCATTATGCCATCCCTTGAAGTTTCGACGAGTTGAGTTAGGTATGCCAAGGGAGCTGGAGATGGTTGAAATCTCTAGCGAGGTAGAGTCTCCCCTCATTCCTATTGTTGTTGAGGAAGAAGTAGATCTCAAGGAGGAAGTTTCCAACATGCCGGTTGGAGCGTCAATTATCGCCAAGAAGCGTCGGGGAAGCTAGCATTCCGAGTCCCTGCAGAACAAGTGGCAGCTCAGATCATCCACCGCTGTGGTGGGGGAGGTTCAAGTCGAAGCGGGACAGTCCAACTGAATAATTGACGAGTCCGCTATGTGGGAGGGGCTATCTGCTATCAACATCCCTGGGTACATCCCGCCAGTCGGCCGGATGCAAACCCTCGCAAGGCGAACAAAAATCAGAAGTATACATTGAGGATGCCAATGTCCCTGCTGGAATGGAGTGCTCTACTGATATTGGGCCGGCGTTGATGCACCTGAGGTATGATGATCATGATATGGTGTCCTATCTAGAAATTACGTTGGGTCCCTATGTGCCAGGGACGTAGCTCACCGCGACGCCGATTCCATAAGACTCGACACGGGGGTTGAACCAACCCATATTGTTGGGCCTTATTAACAGGCCGCATTTCGGGCGACTGTCGGAGGTTAACGCTTGTGTGAAGCAGTTGTTGGCCTGCTTCCACGGTGGTACATTGTGGCTGGACAGAGAGATTCCGATCACTATCGATCTAATTGCGAGCATTATCGGGTTGCCCAAAGATGGGGTAGACCCGTCGCAATACTTCCGAGGGAAGGAGAATGACAAAAAGAGGGCAGTGTAGTTGGTTAAGCGCTATGGCTTGGAACAGGATGGTCGTGGTTATCGCACCAGTAGTATCAATGATAAGGTGGTTCTCACTGGCGCAAAAGATATTGTCCTTCAAAGTGGTCCGAGGCAGTCGACCTAATCAGTGTAATTCGGGAATCATGGCATGTGCAGAGCAATGCGCGGTAGGTGTCCAGATGAATTGGTCCTTGTTTCTGCTGAACCAGTTGGCGGAGGATGCCATCACTGTCTAGGCTGGGAAGGGCTCCTTCATGTATATATGGCTTTTAATTTTGATTGCACTTGTTGCCTGGAAGGAGCTCAACACTTACCAAGGTGTGGAGGTTGTGGCCGTGAAAGAGCGTCTAGGTGAGCGATATCGAAACTTGTGGTGGGTACATGAGCAAGAGTGAATTCGGGACTCTGCATTGCAGTTCTGGAATTATTAGGAGATGCTCTATGATGTAGCAGCAAAGGTGCCTCAGTTATCTAAGCAAACCACGGCAAAGTATCAGCCGATTATGGTGTTTGCGATTCGGCCGCACGCTATTTATGTGCAAGCTAGATGCGATCCAGCCAAACAGTGGTCATTGACCCCTTATAAGGTGACAATGGAAGAGCTGGATGCTATTGTAAATGATTGGCCGAATGAATGGTGAGAACTTGTGGGGTTGGCAGAGATTGATGCTGGAACACTAGCGATAGGCCCCGATGATTGCCTATCGGTGCAGGACCCGTAAAGCCACCATGACTCAGATCAAGAATCGAAGAGGGCACCAACAGATGATGAAATGGATTGGGACATTGAGGAAGGCAGAACAAAAGGGAACTAGGATCATGCGACAATCAGCGGGATTCCCTTATCGTCGGAAGCGCAGTTGGGCCAACTAAGACTGGCAATCACTAATGCATCCACTGGCGCGGCTAAAACCATGACGGTGAAGACAGATGAAGGTTTCCATGCGCTCATTGCTCGGCTGGACTCCTTGTGCGATATGGTTTCGAAGAAGGCACCCAAGGAAGCATCGACGCAGTCAGTTGGTGCAATCCGCACTGAGCCGCGGGTCAGGAATATTGATATTCCCCCCACTGCGATTATGACCGAAGATGAGGATTTCAAAGCCTTGCTGCAACTGATGGAGAAAGTGACCATCAATGTCAACGAGCTGCCCACAAAAGCATTGATAACTATGCAGGCGGTTTCTAGCCGGGAGATGGCTGACAGGATGCACGAAATCAACGGGAAGTATCTGCGCTTGCAAGAGAGTGAGGTAGCTGTGAAGGAAGAGGTCGCAGAGTTAATAGAACGAGCTGCTACAGCGTGGCAGGCTGTGGATGAGTTGGCAAGGGACATTAAGAAAGAACGAGCTGAGAAGGCTCGAGTGATAGAAGAGTTGAATCAAGAACAGGATTGCCTTATTGTGGAGAAGGCCACCTTATGGGATCACAATGTGCAAATAGAGACGGTCGTTGCTGAGGCTTGTCACCATGTGTCGAAGCCTACCGTAGAGTTGGACGTGATTCAAAGCGTCCAGTGACTTGGGGCTGTCATCGCCTAACTGCGGCAAGACAATGAGGAGCTAATAGCCTTGGTAGATCCTGCGACACCAAAAGCACAGGTGGATGACCGCAAATGGGCTATTGAGGAGGTAGCAGTAGAGATGGTGGAGCTGGAAATGGCAGCGACGAAACTCACAGCCAACACTGTGCAATTTTGGGGCCGAATTGTTTAAGATGAGCAGATCGAACAATTGACCAAGTTTCAGCAGGAAGCGGAGGGGCAGTTGGAAACACTAAAGATAGTGATGCACATGATGCCACCAATGGAGCAAGTTTCCAAGTTTTCAGACTTAAAAGACTTGCAGCAGTGCATCACCAAGGCGGACGAGCGACAAAAGAAGCGTGCTGTGCAGCTGGAGGAGTTCCAAGAAGTTGGCAGTTAGTTCATGACAAAAGCTGGTGAAGTCCTCTAGGCAGTACAGGAAGGTCGTCAACAAGTTGCGGTAAAGCTAACTGAGCATCCATCTTCCCAGGATGTGATCTATAGTTAGGCGGTGGCTATGGCGGCAAAGGAGCAGGTGACGACAGTTGAGCAATAGTACGAGGATT
Organism: Larix kaempferi; assembly: GCA_027924585.1. Classification (NCBI taxonomy): domain Eukaryota; kingdom Viridiplantae; phylum Streptophyta; class Pinopsida; order Pinales; family Pinaceae; genus Larix; species Larix kaempferi. The sequence goes on from BSBM01000674.1 coordinate 5,379,066, forward strand.
TCAGAGTCAAGACCACTGAGTACACCATGTCTTGCTGACGTGGCTCGAGGGCAAGCCACAAGATTGTGTTGGGGGCTTGTTGGCAGGCAGTTAGGATGGGTCAGTCTCGCAGCACTGTGAGTGTTGCGATACCACGAAAGGCGGAAAGCCGAGCGCAAATGATGTTATATTTTTGTATTTTTGGGTCAATTGTACCATGGTATGTGGGTTTTTGGGTCATTTGGACCATGTCAGTTAGATTTTGGGTCTTTTGTTCAAAGTGTTGGTTAGGAAGTTGTTAGTAAGTAGACAAGCAATGTAAAGGCGGAAGCCTATATATAGTCATAGAGTTGTATGTGTTGAGGGGAGGAGAGAAGGGATATGTATGTCTGTGATTGTGTATCTAGGATTAGGGGATATCGATGAGATCTGTATTTTGCAGAGATATTGTATCTGGGTTTTTGCAAAGATAATATGATATGACAAAGCTATTTTGCTGAATCCCTGTGTCTCTTGGTTCATCTGTGGTAATGCATGTTGCGATATGTGAATGATGCTATGCTTTCTTGCTGCAATTAATGCTTTATTGTTATATTTTCTACGATGATGAATGTCTCTGTTGAAGGATGCTATGAATATAAATGATGTTTGGGTTAAATGCATAGATATACTCCTGTAATGTCACCATAAGTTAAAAATCCAAGTGATTAAGCCGCAACCATCCTCCTTCATTCGACGGAAACATGGTTCCATCAATTCTCCCTTGAACATCTCAGGTGAGACCTCATCTGCTCCACAGGTGTTGCTGGACGGGGTAAAACCCGTCTGGGCCAGTGCTCAAGGAGATCGTGGTGGGTTGGATGTCGACAGTGAGTGGAACCCCTGTCGACTAGGTTTGAGTCAACAATAGATTTTGGTTGAGACTCCGATTTACTTGAAAAACATGTTACTAACAACCTAGAGAACCATGGTACTATGTAATTCTCTATAAACATTGATAAGAATAGATTGAGCATCATCATTCCAAACCAGTTTCCTAGATAGATTTTTTGGGATAAAATCATTGTCTATTTTGGATGTGTATGCAAGTTTTAGTTTTGTGTGTATTAATGTTATGTATTTCATTTTTATCTATGAATTCTTGGTTTATACTAGTTTCCTTGCTCTATGTTGTGTGATTGACAACACCGCACCGCCAATGCTTTCACTACTCTAACATCTATCAATTGACCATTTTCCTTTAGTGATTTGTGTTTTTTGTTTGAGTTGTGTATGGACAACAAAAGTGGTGGTTCAAGAATCATGGTGTTAGTTTATTGAACCGTATCTTGAATATACAAAAGATTGTAACATTTGAGGCATCACCCTAAAATTGTGAATTGCAATGTTGGCCAACTTACATACCTGCAACAATTTCATCATTCGGTGTTTGGGTTATGTCCTTGACATGATCAATGACTTTTCTATGTTCATTTTTTTAATATGCAGTGGTTATCACTCGATATACAACCAATGCTAACTTGGAACTCTCATTAATTTAACAACATAGGCTAGATTATTAGTTACAACCATCTCTTCATTAACATGTGATATATTCATATTTATGATGCAAGGTTGTATAATTAGTTAAAATTGTCTTTTATTGGCATTAGGATATATTTATATACTATGAAAGGAAGAGGGGCAATGCTTCTTGTTGATAGCATGTGTGTATTTATAGTTTGAGGAAGGGATATTAATATAGAGATTGGTTGAATTCTTAGATAGTAGGTATGTTGTTGTGTTGGTAAATCAGAGGTAGGGAAAAACAATTAAAAAATGTGTCATTTACATGCTTAACCACAAGATGGAACTTCGTCTAAAAGTGTTGCAAGATGAGAGTATTTATTTTCTTATTTTGCAATTAGTTGTATCCATGTTGAGAAGATGAACAAGCCATAAGCCCATCACCTATGGATCATTTGGTATCATAGTCTAAGTTCAAAAACACTTGGAGAAGCTTGTATGGTAAACGCTCATAGTGAATACCAAAACATTGGACAATCATTGTTACCAAGCCTACAAAGAAACAAAGGACCAACAATGGGGGGTTCTCTCATGAAGAACATGACAATGAAGTCTAAAATTTAGGTTTACATGATTGGAGAAGAGCATTATTACACTGAAAGAGATGGTAACACAACTGTCGATAATGAAGGATAAAGATGCACCCTCAACTAATATTGAGCATGGACACCATAAGGCTTACCTAGAAGATTCCAAAGGTGAGAAGCTTGGGAAATCAAGTAAATACAACACTTTTTCTTCGTCTTCCATATTTCTTTGAAATTTAAAGCAAAGCTTGAAATTCAATTTTTGATGGTCAAGTTAATGTTGAAGTTTTGAATAGTTGGTTGAAACAAATAGAAATTGATCTTGGCCTTTATTGAGTACAAGAAGCACAATATATTTATTTTTCTTTTTTGAATATGTCCAGACATGCTCTTTTGTGGTGGGAGAGCTATGTGGATGCAATAAGAATGGTAAACATGCTCATGGTAACAAAATGGGAGCATTTCAAGGATTTGTTAAAATCACAATTTTATCCCATAGGCTACGAAGAGGAGCAACTCATGAAATGGGAGTATCTTTGGCAAGAACAAGGAAAACATGTGAAAGAGTACACTTTTGAATTCAAGAAGCAAGCCATCATGATGGGTATATCTTTGGAAGAGTTGGGATTGGTGGTGAAGTACATTGGAGGTTTATTCAACCATATACAAAGGCATTTGTTGTTTCTGAGTGTAAAGAGCATAGATGAGATGAAAAAGAAAACTCTATATTGTGTTGGACTCCAAGAAGGGGTAGCCAAAGAAGGGTCAAGAAAAATTGAAAAAATGAAACTCAAGAAGATTGTAACCACAACCGAAATGAGGAAGAAACCTAATAGGCATTGCAAACATTATGACATGGATGGGCACATATCTGAGAACTGATAGAAACTTCATTCAAAATTGCATCGAGAGAGGCATAAGCCCAAGAAAGGAGAAAATATTGTAGCCATTGAGAAAGAGGAAACAATGATCTATGATATAGATGAAGTTGAAGTCTACACCACATTGCAACAACCAAGGTGGAGTGGAAAAATGAATGCACTATTCTAAATCAAGATTCAAGTGAAGAATCAAAAGGTGAATGCTTTGTTTGAAAACGGTTCTTAGTGTAATATGATTTCTAAATCATTTGTTGATGAGCTTGGTCTAGAAACTTATGATCTAGTATAGCCTAGTTCATTAGCATGGTTGTAAGACAAATACGTTATGAGAATCAATCAGAGATGCAAAATCAAGTTTTCCATTAATGTTAATTATGTGGATGAAGTTGAATGCTAAGTTGCACCATTGGATGCATGCGAGGTGATGTTTGGTGGTCCATACCTATGGGAAAGGGACACAAATTTTTATATGAGAGAGAAAAAATATCACTTGCATAAAAATGGTAAGGCTTACCTCATCAAAGCACATACAGGGAGAGCAAGAACATATGTGGTGGCAACAAAACAAAAGTAGACTAGCAACTCAAAGGGATCAAACTAGAGGCATGGGACCTTCAAGGCTAATGGAAGGTTCCAGACTTGGAGAAGCAAGTGTAGGCCATATGCTTCCATCACCTCTACAATCCATCTTTTGGAGACCAAAAGCCTCCCAACACAAAGGTGTGATCTAAAAGGCATTTGAAACAAACATGGTAAGAATCATGGTGTTAGTTTAATAGGATAATGGCTTGAATATACATCAAATTGTATTGTTTGAGGCATCACCATACACTTCCATTGAGTTATTCCTCATGAATTGAAATGTTGGCCAACTTATGTGATTTCATCACTCAATGATTGGGTTGTGCCTTAGTATGATAAACAATTTATTTATTTTAATTTTAGTTTTTTCAATTTGTTTATTATGTAGTGATTATCAATGCATCTACGACCAATGCTAACTCGGAACTTTTCAAATTCAATTGTAATAACTAATAGTATCCTATAATGCTATTATATATTTGCTAGGTTTATTTGATGTTTGTGATAAGTAGTGGGTACCTACAACAGTTTTTGTAAGTCATCAACTTATTTATATCCTAAAAGTGTTCTTATATTCATTTGATAGATTCATATATTAACATTTATAGTCATTTCACATAGGTTGGATTATTGAGTCAACATGTGCTTTCTACAATTCAATATGAAGAGGATGCGTAATTCCTTCCATACTCAAGGTGGAATTGACTCTAAAGTTAAAATCCCCAAACATATAAAGTGGTTGTAAATGCAACTTTGATAACCATAGCAAGGCATAGTGGAAAGGCTCAATAAAGAATATCACGTTGCTTCTTCCATTGAAAATCCCATACGATTCCTAAACATGTTATGAGAAAACAATAAGTGAGCATTTTAAATGTAACCTACAACTTCACAACAACAAAAAAATCCTATCAAATTATTGAATGAAATGGCTTGCTTTACTATATCAATTAGCTAACTTAAATATAAAATGAAAATGAAATATTTTATTTATTAATTAATATTTAGAATGCAAATATCATACAATAAAACAATTTCAACATTGCAAAGTAACGGTGTATATCCATATAACTCAAATAAAGTTTCCCTTAAGTCAATAAAGTATATGACAAGATTTACAAACTATGTTTTTCTACCAAACAAAAAAAGAGTTATTTTCTAATAATTATTATGAGAAATATATAAACTAAAGTGTTTTGATAGGTAAATATACGAATTTACATGATATGTCTGTTTATATTAAACATCTTTTTAAAATATTTAATAAAATATTTAAAAAAATTATTAAGATAATTTACAACGGTTTAGTTATAATTGTCTCTTTATGTGATATATTCACATTTATGATACATAGTTATATAATTAGTTACAAATATCTATTATTAACATAAGGATATTTATATATATTATTAAAGGAAGTATGATGATATATTATGACATGTATGTGTTTATATTTTAAGAATGGTATGTTAAAGAAGAGTTGGGTTGTATTCTTAAATAATGAATATATTGTTTTGTTAAAAAAATATAAGTGAAAAATAAAAATTTATTTAGTTTTATTTTATTCAAAGTTTGGTTGGAAATTTTTAAAAAATCCTAAAATCACTATATTAATTATGGAAATTGTATGCCATGGGATATTAGAGGGTATTAAATTTATTTATAAATTTAAAAACATAATTTAAATACTTCTAAATTTAAATTTGATTAAAAAACAATTACCAGATTCCAACTAAAACTCACCCTAAAATCTAAAAAGACCCACTCATTTCCAATCATATTGACATAAAATCTGTTGAACTTTATAGAAAGTATTGATGTAGAGAATTTATTTTTATATAAAATTCATTATATTATTTAAAACTTATTTTTAAGTTATGTTAGTAACAAAAACATTCAATTATGTTTTAATAATAAATTTATATATGTGAATAGATGACGTTGATGAAATATATAACTGTTTATGAGTTTCCTGATATTATGGTTGGCTCATAGTTTTACTAACCCGCACATAACTGAAAATCTTTTATTTCAAATGTACAAGATTAATAAAAGTTTGTTTCATTTCATTTATATAAAAAAAATACATATAATTATGAAGAATAATCTTTATACAAAATTAATTAAGACATTTAGCCTCTCACGTAATATAATTCATATATATAAATAATTTATATATATATATAAAATTTTGAAGAGTAATCTTTATACATAACTTTGGAAAGTAATCAATTAAAACGTTATTTGAAGGTAAAAATTCTTATTACACATCTGATGGATGAATTATATGATATACTTTGTTTTAATGTTCTTAATTAAAGCGGCAATCACATCTCCATTTTCCCATCATTAATTCTTAACCCTGCAACCCCACATATATTTCAGGATGATAATAATCATTAATTCTTAACCATACAGTCCCACCCCCACATATATTTCGGGGATAATAATATATAATAGAGGGATAACATCAAACAGCTGGATTTCTGCGTGCAGAATGTTCTTTTGGTGGACTGTTTTTACATTATTTTTTTCAGTTCTCTTACTGTTATTTTGGAAGAAAATATTTTGCTTTTTTTTTAAACTGTTTTGTTAATGGAGAATCAGAGATTGATTTAGTGCGTTTCAATGTAGGTTGACAAATTTGTACAAACCTATATATGTAGATTTAGTTTTATGGACTTTTTATATAAAATTAGATCTGTGAAAAAGATAGTCTATTTAATTAATATACTAAACTTTTTTTTCTTAAAAAAAAGCCTAAGCCTACTGTTTTGATGGACCTTTTATATAAAATTATATCTCTGAAAAATATAGTTAATATACTAAGTTTTTTTTCTTAAAAAAAGCTTAAGCCTACTGTTGATACGTTTAGTTTATGGGTAAAAGTGAATTCTCTTAAAAATGCAAAAAAACTGAATGTTGAGAGTATTCGTTATTTCACAATATAATAATTGGGCATTGTCTAAATGGTTGATAAAAATGTTTATTTTTTATTAAAATTTGTAATTTGAACATTATTTTCCAGAATGTAATTTTGGTAAATATATGATTAAAAAGAAAAAGCTATTTATAAGAATTATAATGTAAAGTCTTATGTAATATGTCTATAATGACTAATCATTAAGAAAAATAAATTTAGTTTTATTAAAATTAGATTTAGTGACACATCTACTTAAATTTTGTAATCTCAATATAGTAACAAAACATTATTAAAAAAATAAAAAAGAGCCAATGAGCCTCGTGTACTCTAAGAACCATAGCTCAGATAGAGTATGTAATTTAAAATTGCAAAACATACAAGTCTACCTAAATTGAAATAGAAAAAAAACCATTATACCTGTGAGAACCATGGCTCAAATAGAATTTGTAATTTAAAATTGCAAACTTAAAACATCGATCTTAATTGGAGATGTAACCTAATTTTACAATGCAATAACAAAGCATCCAAGTAGATACAACCAAATACTATCAATGCACAAACAAAGCAGTCTTTAAGATGCAACCCAATTTTACAATGCAATAACAAAGCATCCAAGTAGATGCAACCAAATACTATCAATACACAAACAAAACATTCTTAAAGAGAAGAATAAAAGAGTTCAGTGGACTGATGGGAGACAGTCCAGACTCCAAATAGAGAATGTAATATGTACATAGTTCATAATCAGACTAGTAAAACTTGGAACTTGGAAGACTGTTATATAATAAAAGGAAGGACATGTTTGGTATTTGTAAAAAAAATGGCTAGACTGGCTAATGTATATTTTGATTTTCTTTTTAAAATAATAAATATAATGATTTTTTCCTGTTAAAATGATCAAAATCTAACTAGTAGAATTTATGATCAAAGAAAAAGAAAAAAATCTAATAACATAATTATTAGAAGAGACATTAAATTTAATGAAAATCTCTCCATCTTCCAGGCTTGTGCCACCTTCAGACCATTATGAGAACCATAGTCCAAATAGAGACTAGTAGAATCCATGGCTAATGGCTAAATAAAAAGAAAAGAGACCAGTTGTGAAAACCATGGCCCAAATAAAGATTAGTAGAATCCATGGCTAAAGAAAAAGAAAAGAGACTGGTTGTGAGAACCATAGCCCAAATACAGTATGTAATATGTGCATAGTTAGTAATCAGACCAGCAGATTCCATGGCACCTTCAAAACCAATCCAAAAGCCAACCTATGACATGCTTTATTACATAAAGCAGAGTACAAAACATATATACTGCCATATATCCTCTTACAGTAGAACATTATCAGCACTAATTAAGGACAGGCTAATACACTAAACCCAACACAACAAAGCCACTACTGCTATTTTTTTAACTTCAACACCCCAAAGAAGCAGAGACTGATGATAATCCTTTTACACAGAGAACAATAAGATAAATAAAGAAACTAACTTCGAGATTTGAAGGGGATGGCTCGGATGATGAGCTGGTGATATAAAGCTGCAAGAGCAGCGCCAACCAAGGGTCCTGCCCAGAAAATCCACTGGTCATCCCAAGCATGGCTCCTGTCATAAATGATGGCTACCCCGAGGCTCCTTGCAGGGTTGATGCCTGTTCCAGTGATTGGAATGGTTGCCAAATGCACCAAAAACACTGCAAATCCAATAGGCAATGGAGCCAACACAGGCACATGAGAATCCCTGGCATTTCTCTTGGCATCAGTGGCAGAAAAAACAGTGTAGACCAATACAAAGGTGCCCACAATCTCAGCACCCAGCCCATCTCCCTTGGTGTATCCATGGGCCACAAGGTTGGCCCCTCCTCCTTCAACTTCATACATGCCTTTCTGCATTCCCTTGACCACTCCAGCACCACACATGGCTCCCAGGCACTGGCATATCATGTAGAAGACAGTGCGAGGCAAAGAGACCTTCCTGGCCAAGAACAGGCCAAAGGTGACCGCAGGGTTTATGTGACCACCCGAGATCCCTGCAGTGCAATAAACAAGGGCAAAGATCATTCCCCCAAAGGACCATGCAATCCCTTGGATTCCCACAGACTGGCATACGCTGGGGGATCTCTTGACCCCCATGACTGTGAGAATCGTTACGTAGAGAAACAGAAAGGTGGCCAAGAATTCCGCAATCCCGGCCCTCCAGAAGGACCATGACCGCAGCTCCTCGGGTTCAAACAGTGGAGCGGGTCCTGGTTCGTTGTAGTCCTTGGACTCTCGTTGGGTCTCTGCAGATACCCCCAGGGATTGCCTCTCTGAGTACTTGCTTGCTCCAACTGTAACGTCTTCCATTTTTCACTCTCACGCTGCTAGACTCAGACGGATGGAAACACCTGGTGTGTATACTCGTCATAAGATAGAAGAGCTCGGCCTGATGTATATGAAATGGGGGAAGGTGAGGTGATCGGTGATAAAGCAGGCAAGCCAATTCAAGCATAGATGCAGGTCAGGCATGACCCACATGTCTTCCACAATCAGTAAGGACAGGCAGACGCTACCAGGTCCTGTCTGACATCCAGCAATTCACTCTTACTGCATCCAAGTTATCCAACTATTCACTTCTTTTAAAACATTATCTTATCTTTTCAATGTGTAACTTGAAAATAGTTTTTATTTTTTATTTTTTGGAATTAGGCTGAGCCTAGGTCCGGGTCAACCCAATGTTGGAAGGCAGAATGATCTGCCCACAAGTAAAATGTTTTCACCAAGTTTGTACTAGGCTCGGTTGAACTTGAATGTTCATTGAGAAAGTGAAACCCTCACAAGTGGTTGTCACCCTTAACCCTTCTCCATGAAATTTGAACCCAAAACCTGATACTAACTAAATCAAAATAGTTTTTAGTTCTTTACTAACACTCTGAATTAACTTTTAATACTTCTAACACTTCACTCTTTTTTCAATGAGACTATGGATATAGGCTAAGCTGTTTTTAGCACTATTGGCCCAGTCATTAAAATGATAAACAATATTTACCCTCTTAGTAATGTAATAAATGTGGTAGAGGTTGGGATATACATAGTTGGATATCCAATATCCAACAATATATCAATATGTACCTTTTAATAATAAATGATGTATAAGTTGAGATATATATTGTTGAATTTTCAATAGTAAGATGAGGAGGCACATATATCTCAACTTACACATCATATATATATATATTGTTGAATCTCCAATATCCAACTTTTAAAGTAAGATGAGGAGGTACATATATCCCAACGTATGCATCATTTATTATATTACTAGGAGGTACATATTGTTTGTCATATCTCCATATATGATCCTTTGTAATAAACAATGAGTAGAGCTAAAAATACTTTACTGAAAGATTTCAATCAGAAATGTCTACAACAATTATACAACTCAATCTCAACTTTTAAAGTAAGATGAGGAGATAAATTTCAATTCTAACAATGTATATCTCAATCTATACAATATTTATTACTCTACAACATTTATTACTGTATTGATAGATACATAATGTTTGCTCTAAACAATGTCATCTTTTATTAAAAACATTAGTTATTTGTTGATTATTATAAAACTATAAGTTTATGATTTTATTATTGAGGAACAAACATGAGATACTATCAAGTGCAATTCTCATTATTAGTTGATTATTGAAGATTATAATTTGTATTTGTTATCAGAATTTGGTGATCTTATTTAATTTGAAATTGTATATATGAGGTTCACTAAAATTTTAAATTAACAATATTCAAAATTCTTATCATACAATATTTAAGATATGTATGAGGTAATTTATGGAATTACATTGTATTAAGAGTCTAGTGGACATTTCTTTTGTTTAGTTTTGTAAATTTAAATAAAAACTTAAAAATAATAAATGAAGTGTGCTCTCTAACCATCATAACATCTCTAAACTGTTAATACAATTTAATTCCAAAAATACCTAACCAAAATTTCACTGAAAAAACATTTATATTAAAATATACAAATTTATTAAAAAAATAATTTAAAAAAATAAAGAACCAAAATGATATCTTTCATTATTTTCACATAATTAAAAAATTGTAAGATATGAGTACTTTCACTATTTAATGCACCAGACAGTGAATATGTTTCTTTATTAAGCTTTTCCGTTTTTAATGTGACTAAAAAATTAAAACATTATGCTTTCCCGTGTTGAATAATAATAAACGAACAACATTTTTTTTAAATTTTAAATTAACACTGTAAAAGCCTCCATTGCAGGTATAGTGCTCTACACGCATAGGAATATTTCCATCCCTCTTTAACTCTGTGTATTGGTGGAGATATCGTGTATTTTGGGGACATATGCTTAATATTTTGGGTCGTTTATACAGAGAAGAGGTTTGAGTTTTTTTTTTTTCAAATTGATTATATATTATGAAAATATATTAGTTTAGATTCACAGTTTTTTAATAAATAAAGAATACATATTAATTTGATAAAATGTAATATATTATTAATTTTATTTAAATAATAATATAAATTTTAATTTTTTAGGTTTTGAAGCATTTAGGTTATCTAGAAAATGGTTGTTAGGTTGGTTTGTTGGCATTAGGAGAGTACTAGGCTAGTTTAGATTTAGCTTGTTATCCTATTTGTAATTGGAAGGTTTAATATTCATGTGTGGTGGCACTGTCCTATTGTTTGAGTAGGAAGGGCATCTTTCTCTATGATGATTTATGGGGTTCACTCCCTCATTCTTGGAAGGAATGGCATGCTCTTGCGAGCACATAGTCTCATTGCTTCTAAGCATCCTTGTAATGGAGTTTTGGGGCATATCCCAAACATCCAGTTGTACAAATCGAACAATGGAATGCCTAGGCCTTTTGGGAGAGATTGGAGTCGGTGTTTTGGTCGACTATTTCCATAGTATGACTCTTGTCATTTGTGTTTTGTACTTTATTATAGGCATATGTTATCTCCCATCCTAAATGTTCGTTGGAGATCCAAGGATTAAGAGGATAGATGGATTCATCAATTGAATAGTGCTTGGTCATATAAGCTTTATTATAAGTTGAGACTTTTTGCATGTCTAGTGATTTATCAAGAGGTTCTATCCAAGGCCACACTAGCCAATACTGGGATCTCTAATAGCCTTTGTCTTGTTTGTTGGCATTTTGAAACATTGAAACACATATTTAACGAGTGTCAGTATGCCAAACACCATTGGACATTTCTTGAGGATCAATTCTCACATGAGCTTTAGGACAATGTTTGCTAGGGTTTGTTTTATTTGGTGATTGGTGCACTTAAGTTCACCTTGCATGCACAACTTTGGTATTGTTTGAGGATCACAACTTTATTTATTATGTAGCATATTAGGTGTAAGTAGTGTTTCCTCACGAGGTTAGTTCATTGTCTTCCTTTTGTTCTATGGAGCATGATGAAGTTCACCATCAACCTCTTTCCAAAAGGGTGTTATCGATAAAAGATGTCCACTCTTTGGACCCATGTGATTCTTCTCCCTTTTTTAAAGGCTTCTTGCTTTAAGGAAGATGATATGATCTTCTTTGTATATACACTTTCATCCTTTTTCATAAATATAAGGATGTAGTTATAAAAACAATTACTCTTTATCTTAATAAATATTAAAATTTATATAGATATAATAAATTAATTAAAATTTAAATAACCATATTCCAATTGTAAAGAACATGGATGTAGGTGTCTTGGAGACAAGCTTTTGGTAGTGAAGCTAGTCTTCCTCTCACATAAGGAAATATGTTAACAACCAAAGACCTAAAGGCATTTGATAGTATTGAAAATCTACCCATGAACTAGTTATTTCAAGTATTCTTGAACAACAATGATAAATCAACAAATATTGACAAATAGGTGATGACTATCTTCAATACTAATTGATACTAAGTTATGAGAAATTTTACCACCTTCAAAATATATATATATATGTTTTTCTAACTTTTATTTACATAATTAAATATTAAAAAAATACACATTCAAGCAAAGCTTCTTTGCTGATCTCTTTCTTGGTAAGTTCAAACAGATTTACATAAAATGGTCGAGATCTATCCTATTCTAAATTGTAAGAGCATTTATTACTTCAGTAAGAAAAAAAACAATTAAATTTAAGTGTAAGTTAAATCTAGACAATTTGTCCTTGTTTAATTCATTGAAATTGCAGTTTTATGTTGTTAGAATTGTATACTCAGGGTGTTCCAGGAGTAATCAAAAGCACTAAATCCATTTCTGCAAACTGCAATTTAAATAATAAGATTTCAACAAAATAACATTACCGGATTCTAAAAAAAAGACAAAAATAAATAAAAATAATCGATCAATTAACTTACTCCTTAAATTTATGATCATGGTCCAAAGTTAAAACTGGATTTATGCTCATCATTCTCCTTTGGATGTCTTTGTTTTTTTGTTTTCATCGCTTTGTTTCCTTCTTCATCTACAGTTAGAAATGACATTATATTCTGTAACTTGGTGTTATAGTTCACAGTGCTGTAATCTTTACTTTTGAGTTTTGTGTTTTAGCTTTTGCTTTTTACTTCTTTGTCTTCTTGTTTCTAGTGGCAGACGCTTTGATGGGACAACTCTAAAAAAATCTTTGATCACCCACAATACAAATAGAGCCATGGATATCAAACATATATTACTCGGTGGCTGTGTCAATCCCAGGATATCTCTCGGCCTTGCTGCCATGGAATTATTTTATTGGAATTTGACAATATTCTCTGAGTCCCTGGCTACGTTTTGTTATTCTATCAATTCATGTATTTTTGTTCTCTTTATACTTATCATTTCGTATACCATTCTGATCTCAGTGTCGGCTGTCAGCCTTTCCTTCAATCAATTCAATCAAGTCTGTGTTACTTGTCATGCGTTTTTCTGTTTTTCCTTTTCTTTTACCCATGTTTTCAGGATATATACTCTAAGCATTTTTCCTGTTGGATAGTCACCAACAAGGGTGGCAGAGACTGGACTAAATATTCCTCACGAGACTGATACAGGTTATACATATAAATTTGGAGCCTGTGGCTAATAATGGTCAGATTCAATTAATCTTCTCCTCGTTATCTGAAATGTTTTGTAGACAATATTGAAATACTATTGATAAAGTATAGATCCCTGTTGGTTAGCTTTCGATGTGCTTTCAAGGGTTAAATTTGATGGGCATTCTCTATCCATAAAATTGTTATGAATTTGTATGTAACATAGCATCATCAAACTAAGGAAATTTCACAATGCTTCACATGAAGCTCAATGATCCAGTATCAAAAGAAGAAGAAACATAAAGCTTGGAGATGTAAGGATCAAAAGAAGAATAAACATGAAGTTTGAACATAAAATATGAACAAATGAAAAAACAAAAGACTCAATGATCATCAATGTCTTATATTTAAATTTTTTCCTTTTATAATTGAGGATTTAGGTATTTAAAGTTTTTCCTTTTATAATTGAGGATTTAGGTATTCATAGCTTGCTTTTCTAAAATTAAGAGAAAAACATGTTTACAAAAATTTCAAAGTTAAAACTATTCAAAAATAAACACTTAAATGTGCTGAAAACACTAAAATAATAAATCAAACATAAATCTTATCTCTTAAAATAAAAATGGATGTAAACCTCTCAAAAAAACCTCCACGAAAAAGGAAGATGCCCAAATCTATATGGAAGGAAGATGGCCAAATCTACATGGGTAGAGCTTACCTTACCTTACATAAACACATCTTCTGCAAGAAATATGCCAAGAATCACCCTTTAAAAGTAGGGACAAAAGCATTAAAGGTAGGTGCTTTAGTATGACAACGATATCCTCCAAGAAAGTATGGAATGAATAGACCAAAGATAAACCTATGAAAAAAATATAAGATCTTCTAACTTAGCTGTTTTAGTAAGTCAAACTAAAAACATTCCATGAAAAGCAGTGACAAAGGCCTTCGATAAAGCACACCAACTAACCCTTAAATCAAATATACCAAACCATTAGAAAGGTTCCTATGCATGCATTAAAATAACATATGAAGATCATAAAATGGGTTTCAAATTAAGATCCCTCTCATCTCAACCCAAAATCCTATGAGAAAAGCAGGCATGAAAGCTTCAAATAAGCACAGAAGTTTGGCTTGAAATAACACATTTTAAGTTTAAATAAAGAAAACATTAAAATTGAGAGAATGGTTCACTAGCGACCTCATCCTCCATAGTCCAACCTTTATACTCTATAAATTGCAATAATAAATAAAGGCCATTATAAAATTTAATGTGGGTGTATGCATACATTCTATGCGAAAAGTGATTTTCGTCTTCAACCCTTTTTGTGTCACAAAATGACATATTTTTTCATCCCACAACATTTTAGGAAATGTCCAATGCACTCTTTTACTATAGAGCTCATGAAAGTTTGATATTCTTCCTTTTTTTTTAACTCATCACAACAATGGTAACTTAGGAATGCTTCTCTTAAAGCTTTTAGAGCATATAAATAAATCTCTAAAGAAAACCAAATGACTCCTTTTAAGTTCTGACAAAACAAAGTTAATTCCAGTGTTAATTTAACTATCATCATCAATATATTTATCAATTACATAATAAATATATTTTATTGATTATAAACATTTAATATTTTAAATAAAATTTGAATTCATTTTAAATAATAAATAGTTATTTTATTAAATTAGTATAAATTCTCCCCAGATGGAGTGACAGGGGAATATTGAGGAAGGTTATGTGGAGGGTGGTGGGGAGGGCTAGATGGTGGTGCACCCTCCCACACCAAATTCTCCCTCATGTGATATTAAATGTTATGCACCGGCGCCATTTAAAGTTGGATCAGCTCAACCTCATTTATGGAAAGTCGTGGCTCCTTGACATGCTCTTCCTTTCCATTCTATTACAGATGCAGTTAATTATCGACCTGTTAGACATGACAATCTTTAGTGCAAATTGGGATTCATGGCGGGTGATCATCAGGACTTTCTCTTTGGATGTGATTGTGCACTTATGGTTTGGGTAGGCTGACTTCTTTGGCCATTTTGGTCGGCCACCAAATTTAAGTATTTGCTTCCTTGGGCTCTTTATATTCCATTGGCGGCTCATGGTGTTAGTTTCCGCCTGGTTTGATCTCGAGGCATGCCTAGCCTAGGCTCAAGGGTAGATCTCGTCGTGGCTGTGGTGGTCATTTTCATGGTGTACATGCTTATGATTCTCCCATTGTATCAGGGTTGTCTCAAGATCAGTCTTCCTCAATGGACATGGATGATAACAATGAGGTAGCCACTTCTCATGGTATGGAGATGATGTATGGAAATTGGAGGTGCCCTGTTGAATGGATTGATGATTGTGGCTTCTCCTTGGGTTTTGGGGAAAACATGATGCCCATCCTCTCATGTTCGGAAAGAAAGCCCCATTCTTTTGTGGATCCTTCTCAACCTCATTATGAACCTACTGGTGCACCTCCCTCACTGGATTATGTTGTGAATGCAACGGTGTTTCACCCCCTATGTGATATGGTTTTTGACAATCATCGTAATATGGAGGACTTACGCTTCAAATTGGAACTCATCGACATAAATACCGCCATAGTCATCTCACTTCTCTTTGGCTAGGGACCCAGTTCTACTCAAATGGAAATTATGAACCATAACACCATAATTCTGCAGGATGCCACTCCTATCGACACTCACTATGACGACTAGGACTAGGTGTATGAGAATCAGTTCCCATGTTAAATTCTGTGTCTCTGATTTTTGAGTTTATGTTTTTCATCTTTTACAGTTTAGTTGTGTATTGGGCAATTAGTATTTTTCAGCTAACCATAAGGGTTAGTTTTGTAAGCGTTTATGCTAAATGTAAACTCTTGGATAGTGAAAGTATGTTTGGTTATCATGGCATCTTGTATCATTCCCTCTTAAAGATGGCCACTAGCATCTACTACAACTATGTATTTCCTCTATTTCCGATATAATATAATACTCTCTTACAAAAAAAAAATATAAATTCTTTTTAACCTCACTTATAACAAATATATGAAACAACAAAAATAATAAATTAAAAAGAGAGAGGTTAAAGTAGATTTTTATTTATTTATTTTGTTCTAATTATTATGATGTCATTTTGAACTTTTTTTATTATAATGGATTATTTATTTATTAAGTTCATTTGTATTCACAAAGACATTGACACATTTACATTTATAAGCGTAAAAATTGAATTCATTTATAAAATTATAAAATTGATAAGCTATTAAATTGATAATGAAGGAAATATGGTTTTAATGGGGGGCTTCAACGCTTAGATTTCGAGTAAACAAGCTATTTTTCTAAGCAATTATTCCAACCCAAATCCTCTTTGGTTAGACAGAGACCCTGATCTTGACTACTGGTACAAAAGAAGTTTTGTTGATCTAGGTGAAAATTTGTTTGGCTCCAATCTAATCAAGCTCGGTAGCGCTCAAGACCTTATTATTTGTAACAGTTAAACGAAGTGGCCAAATTCTAGTTAGATGATTTGTATTCATAGGATTGGCAGTAGTGTGGTAGATTATGTTATATCTCATATTTGTTTATACAATAGAATGATGAATCTAGACATATTAAATGAACACAAACTGAATTAGATCATAGGCCTCTAATTGTAACCCTCAATTTTTTCATGCATAGGGATCCCATAGAAAACAATTCTCACAATAAAAAGCACTTGATCTTCAATAGAGATAAGGATGATATTTTTCATAAACGAGTTAAAAAATTACTTGTTTCCTCTATCAAGTACATACAATATAGAAGACCTCTATCATAATTTTACTACGGTCCTCTCATCTTCTATTAACAAGTTCTCCATCGAAGTTTTAGGTAAAAAGAAAAATCAAAGAATCAACCCCTGATATGATAAAGAATGTAAAAATGCTAGAAGGGTCATCAATGAAGCTATTGAAGAGTCTTTAAAAATTGACAGGATAAACAGATACAAAGCCCTAATTAAAAGAAAAAAAAACACAATATATAAATAAAAAGTAGGAAAATCTTTTACACCTCTCTAAGGTAGTTCCTAAGAAATTCTGGAGGCAAATTCTAACTAGTAAAACTAAAGACAATAATAGGATTTCTTTGAAACATTGGAATGTCTTTCTTAAAAATCTTTACAAATCACCAGATATCATTGATAATGTTCAAACCCTCTTTAGAATGGAAGAAATTTTCTTATTGATTTTGGGGTCAAGCGCCTTGCAAATGGAAAAACTAAGGACATTGAAGGTTACCAAGCAGAAATATTAAATATTGGTGGGTCATTCCTCATTCCTCACATCCATAAGCTCTTTAATATATCAGTCACGCAAGGTTTCCCCAATCCTTGGACTCAGAGTCTCATTATTCGTATTTTTAAAAGCGGTGATAAAAATAACCTCTCTATTTATTGAACCATTATGATTAGCCCTCTCTTAGCCAACCTTTATGGTATCATTCTAGAAAACAAAATCAGTGTATGGCTAGAAAGTGAAGGTAAGAGGGCCAAAGGTCATGTAGGTTTTAGAAGACATCACTTTACCGTGGACCACCTCGTTACAATTAGGATCATTACGGAGAAATGCCGTAATAGTAAATCCAATATCTTTTGTTTCTTTGTAGAATTTAGGAAAGCTTTTGACACAGAGCCTAGAAATAGATTGGAAGACTTAAAGGTTCCTTTCAAGTTGAGAGCTGTTGCAATAAGGTTGTGCGATATTTTCATTGAAAAATTTAAGAGCACTGAGGGATGGTTAAAAGATATTAATTGTAATATTGGAGTTAAGCAAGGTTGGACTCTCTTCCCTACCCTTTTCGGCATATACATTGATAAGTTAGAGGCTTATTTAGAAGTAGTAGGGTGCGTTGGCATAACCTTAGTTGGTATAGTCCTTATCCTCCTTCTCTATGCTGATGATATCGTTCTTATGGAGAGATGCCCCTCTGATATTAATAGCACTTAAGAATTCTCAAGGATTTCTGCTCTAATATGGGTATGACTGTTAACACCGACAATTTTTTTTATGATTAACAAGTCCAAGAAAGTCACTTACGCTAATTTTGAATATGGTAATAACAACTTGGAGGAAGTGTCTTCCTACAAGTATCATGGAATTGATATTCATCGCAAGATCAAATGGAACTATAACATTAAGAAAAGGATTAATGGAGGGTGGAAAGCTTATTTTGGTCTTGAGAACAATTGTAAATCAACGAACCTTGTGATGTGTGATAAAAGAACTTTCTTTTTTAAACTCTTGTCACTCCCATTAGCTTGTACGATTGTGAAGTTTGGGATTGCAATATCTCTACAGAATCATGGAGAAAGATTGAACAAATCTAGAAACATTTCATATTGTATAACCTCAAAATTAAAAGCAATACACCCTACCCTATTCTCCTTCTAGAAGTGGGTCTTCCCCCCATCGAGAGAATCACTATGACTAGGTACTTGATGTACAAGCACATTATAAATAACACAGGAGACCATAAACTTCCTAAAGTTGCTTTAAAATCTAGTCAAGATCATCTTCGGCTCAAGAGAAGCCAGTATTAAGATGCCATGGTGTGGTTAAACCATTGGGGTGTCAACGAAAAATGCCACTTGGCAAGATATCAGTAACATTAAAAATATTATCACATCTAAGTTTAAAAAGAAAACGTGGGGTGAGAAAGAATTAGAGGTTAAAAGGAAATGAAGATACTATAAGGAGGTCATTAACCCTAATCTGGAAGATAAAAAATATCTCTTTGTTTTAACTAGTTTGAAGAAGAAAATTAATATAACCAAGATAAAAATGAACTCTCATGAGCTTCATATTGAAATAGAGCGTTGGACAATTCCTAAAACATCATGGGTGGAAAGGATTTTCCACCTCTATTAGAATATGAGAGTTGAGGATGGAAGTCACATTCTCTTAGAATGCTCTGCGTACATGCACATCAGATTGCAGCTTCATAATCTTTGATACAATACAAGGGCCTCCCAATCCTTCTATATTTTCAACACTATGGCAACCTATAAATGCTTCTTTCTAAGTTTTTTGAGCATAGAAACAAATTTTCACAACAATTCAAATAATCTTCTTAAGATTCGATAGACCAAAGTTGATCTTAGTGAAAGTTAACCACCACCACCACCATTATCATATATATATATATATATATTAAATTTTAATAATTGATACCATAAATTTAAATTCTAAATATAAAAATTATTAAATTTCTATCATTTATAATATGAAATACTAAAGAAATTAATTTAAAAATCATCGACTATATTTTTTGCATTTTAATGTTATTTGAATTCACTTTAAATCATGAACCACCTAGGCGATATATCATTGTTCCAAGCATGAGTGTTTGCTTTCTGTGCCACTTTCATTTTAAATTATTCAAAAATGTGTCAGTGCATCATTGTTAAGGTGCGTTGAGGCAATAATGCCCAACACTTTAAACATCATAACTAACATGGAGTCCATACTTCAATTCTACCTTGCCAAACACTTTAAACATCATAACTTACATGGAGTCCACACATCAATTCTACCCAACAAAGCCATTGGTGTGAGGTACTTAAGTTGTGTCATCATTGTTGGTAGAGAATCTTGGCCCATGTAATTATTAAATCCAATAGTGTGCCTTCCTTCACAAAATTTTGACTTCAATAATGGTGTACTAGAGGAGTAAACACGCATGTTTCACAAGTTTGTTTGGTCGGTAAAAGTGAGGTGGTGTGATTGAGAGGGGGTGGTATTGTCATTTCCAATAAAAATTTTGATTACTTTAATGATGTGTTTAGTATATAATTGTAAAATAACATATATGTAATTAATTATATCAAATTTTACATATTTTGGAAAAAACATGATAATTTAATTAATAAGATATTTATGAAAAAAATAATATATATATATATATATATATCATTTTTAATTTATTTTTTTATATTATAATATCTCATATTTATTATTATTATTATTATTAATTTACATTCATCATAAATATTTAAATAATAATAATCTATAATCATAATTCCATCTCATCCTTATTTTCATTTTCATTTTCACTTTGTACAACTTCACCTTCTACTCACATCAAGTGGGCTACCACACAAAAACTTCCATGAACTTGTTTCCCTTGAAGAAAATATTATGTGTACAAGTTTCTATTTGTGTTTCCATAAAAGCCAAAGGTACATGTATTGTATATAAGAGACCAAACTTTATGATAGATAAAGTATACAAAATGAATGAAGGAAATTATTAAGAAAAAAACAAATGAAGAAAATTATAGTACAATTTATTTTGGTTTAGGTGGAAATGATAATTTTGATCGTGTTTTAATAATTTAGTCAAATTTATGAAAGTTGTATTATTTTATATGATGGTTTTGTTCTTAAATAAAAAAAAATTGCAAGTTATATTGATTTGTAGACTTTAGTTTGTAAATTATAAAAATTTGAAGACTCTTTTATATTTTATATTAATTAGATGGTTAAAGTATGAATAATCAAATCCACAATATATATATATATATATATATATATGTTACAATTGGTAATACAATTAAAGGAGAATACATCAACATAAATCTTTCTTAAATCCGTATCTATTAAGCATCGAGAGGGATCCAATTTCTTGAGGTGTATTTCTTTTTTAAAATTTAAACTCAAGAAATTTGATCTCTCTTGATTGATAGATCCGGGTTTAAGTTTTAAGTTTTAATCTTATAAATGAACATCGATTTTTTAATTATTTTTCATAATATTTTATTTTATGAGCCAATATGAATTCTTTTTAAACAGCATGAATTTATTTAATTATTTTGTTAGGAACAAACGTTACAATATCTCCCCCATATTGAGTTATAGAGCACCTTGCTTCTCACGATGCAATCATAGTTTGAATAGATTATTGTTACAACTGGTAACACAATTAAAAGAGAATAAATCACAATTTGAGTGTATTACCATCAATTATATTTACAAAATTATCTTTAATTATATTTACAAGGAGTTAAGCTTTACCATGGCATTTTGTCAAAACAAAGCTTGGAAATCTAAACAAAGCAAAACAAAGAACAAAGCTTGGAAGTCTAAACAAAGCTTGGAACAAGCTTTGTTTTTTTTTTTTTTTTTTTTGCTAAAAAAGCAATTAGATAGGATCTCATTTCAAATTAGACATGTAACCTATGATTATATCTTTTTATATATAATGTTGTGCATGGATTTTTGGGCTAAAAACGCAATTAGATAGGGTCTCATTTCAAATTAGACATGTAACCTATGATTATATCTTTTTATATATAATGTTGTGCATGGATTTGTCCTCTTAGGTGATGTTCTTATTGATTTTTTCAATTTGATAAAAAATTATAGTATATCAAAGTCATATTTTGATAAATAAAAAAAATCAAAGTCTCAAAGTCATATTTTGATAGAGTGTTTATGAAGATTATTTGATTCTAAGATAATTGTATTAACTTTGATAGTCAGTAATGAGTACCGTCATTGTTCTTTAAATGGTGATGAACTAAGTGTTTTGGCACATGAAGAATGCTCTTTGTATCTTGTATCCTCATTTTGAATATAAAGTGTAATTTTTTACTTGTTAAAACATAAATTCTAAATAATATATTTTGCAAAACCCTTGATAACTTATGAATATATTATATACAATTCATTATTTATCAAGTGAAATCTGAATTTATGATAGAAATCCATTACTAAAAGTAGAGTGAAATTTGAATTTATGGTAGAAAAGGTAACAACTCTCTCATAAACACTCAAATTACATCCTATTAACGGAAATTTAATTATATATATATATTAAAATAAGTAAAATATATTTTAACTTTACACTTTTTTATATAAAGATAATAAAAACTTGGATTTATATATATATATATATATTAAAATAAGTTAAAATATATTTTAACTTTACACTTTTTCTATATAAAGATAATAAAAACTTGGATTTTTTTTAATATTAACATAAGTAAAATATATTTTACCTTTACACCTTTTCTATATAAAGATAATAAAAACTTAGGATTTTTTTTTAATATTTATCCAATTATATTACATTTAGAGATGTCATACATATTTCAAACTATAAATTATTGGTAATAAACATAATTTAATAACTTATTTGGTCATTAAAATGATTAAACTAAATGGTGTTTTTAATGTTAAAATTTATTTTTTTAAATGGTAAGTTTTAAGAAGAACATGGTGGTGGGCTTTAGTTCACAAATACATGTATTGTTATGCATCGTCACATGTTCGAACAATACCATCATATGCTCTATCATTATATGTTTGATTACTATCTTTGGGTGGTCTCATCCAGGGAAAACTTTAAGGATCCATCATTTTCTCAAAGTGTAGAAACCTTGGTGAATCTTACCAATTCTTAAATTTGCAACCATAAAATATTTGGTGATTTAAAAATGAAAATATTCAAATTTCTAAGGATTTTATGTAGTTTTTGGATAATTTTAGCAATTTTTAGAGTAAAAAAGAATTATTCATGGAATTTGGGCGAATCATCTTTGAAAAAAAGGCAAATTGGTGAATCTTTTTTTGGGAAAAAATGTTGAAAAATAGCCCATGGAATAAATTTTGCCCCTAAAATTTTCCTTGGTCTCATCATACCTTGAGGTCTATGTAATATATCATCAAACAAGTCTTAAGGAGAACATAAGAGTGGGGTTTGATTCACTTATATGTACATGTGGGTATTGTTTTGGGTACATCACAAATTTAAGCAGCATTCCTTACCTTTTATTTCAAAGCCTTTGCACTAACTGATTGATGGTATTTAATATAGGGCACTCAAATAACATCATATTTGTTGGAATTCAACAAAGTTAAAATTATTCAAATGGTCTATTTCAAATGTTAAAATCACAAGTTTGGTTTATATAAATAAATTCATGGTAGCTTGATGGGTTAGCTTGAGTGGATGAGAGTTGTTAAGCAAGAGGTCTCGAGGTCAAATCCTCGGGTGTATATGCATAGATTGTAATTGGCCCTCACTCGATGTCATTGAGGATGCATGGTGTTCTCAATTTTATTTCAATAGTGATGGTCACATGTGTATTCTAGAGTTTCCTAAAGAAGAAGCCATTATACAAGTTGATGAAGAAATTCTTAAGCAACCATTGATGAAAGATGTTATTGAAGAACCTCTTCATATTGCCATGGTGAAAAATATTGAAGATTTGGAGCTATCTCAGGATTGTTTCAATGAGGATGATGACACTTGTACTTCAGATCTACCTCCAAAAAAAAATAGTATAGAAGCCTATAAAGAAATTTATGACAAAGAATGTATTGTGTATGATGAAACTCCTCCTTGTTCTCCACATGGTAATGAAGCTTTGGAAATTTTGTTCCCTTGTAATACTTTTGAAGCCAAGCCTTTTAAAGAGGATTATTAGGAACATGAGGAGGATAAGTGTAGCTAGGGATATGATGCAATGCATGGAGGCTTCCCCCTTTTTGACAGGGATGGGCATAATGATGAATGGGTGTATTTAGAAAAGCCCATTTTTTATGTATCCAGAGAAGGAAGTGTGTATTTTGAAACCTTTGGTCATCTAGGCATGGAAGAGGAGCATTCAATTTTTTCATATGATCAGTCATAGCCATGTATGAGTATCAATAATGAATATTTGGAGAAGCAGTGTGTTGAAGAGTCAGATGTGACGTAGCTAATTGAAGCTCAGTCTCAACCGTTATCTTCACATGCATAGGTTCCTTATGATTTGGAGCAGCCTGGGGATTACACAGAGGGTTGGAATTCGATAAGATATCTAGAATGGTATGGTAGTGTGGTTGATCTGCCCCATCATACATATTTATACATCAGGCCTATCCAATCTTGGATAGAAGAATCCTATGGGAGGACTTTCCAATTTGGGAAGCAGTTTGATGACATTGTTCACACCTATGATCTCCCATCCAAACCTCAAATCCTGAATCATCGCACATGTTTGCATTTAATGAATAAGGTATCCTTGTTTTGGCTGGTAACCAAACACAAGGGAAAAGAATTATACTAATAAAATGTTAAGATGGTTACATTGGTTTTATCAATTCACTTAACATTTTGATCATGTCATGTTTAGAATAGGAAAATAAGCTCCTTGAAGTGAGCATTTACTTTTTGCATTTATTTTCTGTACTTTAGGAATAGTAGTATTTTCCTTTAGTTAATTTCATTTATGTATTCTTTCAAATAAATGGAATTTATGGTTCATTTGGCTATTATAAGATCTTGTGCTACTAAAGTTGGCTTGTCAAGTTGAGATGTTTTAATAGATTATAGAAATTGAAGATTTTGGTGTTCTCGTATGCTCGCCCTGCTTGAAGACCAGATCGGGCACACATCCCGCAGTTGGAGCTAGATGTTACCAGCTAAGTTGTACTTAGTTGGAATTTTAAGCAAACAGGAAAAGTTTGAACATGTCATATGTTCTTTGTCATTGTTCTGAAGTTCATCAGGCCTTCCATGGCCCTTTTTCACCTTTTTCACATGTTCATACCCCACAGAGTTTTGAAATAAAGTGTTGTAGCATGATGATTTTTTTGTAAAAGACTTGGCTTTCGTAGGACTTAGACATCAATCTGGGTATTCCAATGTGTTTTTTCCTTTGTTAATTATACTTTTCTTTTCAGTGAGGCATAATTTTTGAGATTTTCACTTGCTCCTCCAAAGCTGAAATGCTCGTCTTGGTGGTTAGGAATTAAGAGGTTATTAAAGTATAGGTGTCAATTTATATTAGAATGATAGGCACTATTTTAGATTCATATGAACATGTTCTAGGTCCCCTTAGGTTTATTTTTTATTTCCGCAAAAAACTATTTTTATCGTAAAACATAGATTTTTTAATGATTTTAATGTAAAATTTTAAAAAGTCATAAAAAAGTGGTTAGGGTGTGGAATTTTCCATGGGGGTGCTCATTTTATAACTCATAACACTCACTTAACCCCTAAACCCACATTTGAGAGAAAATTTTCAATTATTTGTCTTTAAAATTGAAATTCTCTCGAAAATGGCCAAACAGACATATTTAATTGGCCAAAAAAGACAAAATAAGGATAAAATTGGCATTCCTAATTTCACAGGAACTTGTTGGGAGTTTGTCTTCGGTGATTGGGAGTTCATCAGCAGTTAATGGCAAGTTAACTTGGGATGTTTTCAATCAAATCTAGGAAGGGTGAGTTAGCCCATGAAGAGAGGGGCCACATCTCTACCCATGGGGGCACATTTTCTTAAGTGGCAACCATCTAATGGTTGTGAGGATATCAAAGTTGAGTGTGGGCCTACCTATTGAGAGGCGGCGCATCCATCTTGAATTTAAACTCACCTTCACTCATGATCAACTCGCCTTCAACCTTAATAAACTAGTAATCAAGGAATGCACCCTTCTCTTGGGAATTGCGCCCCTATTCTTGGATTTTATCTATAAAAGCAAAATCTCTCTCATTTTCCCTAGTTGGAGTTTGAGATTCGAATCTTTTCCATCGTAATTATTGTATATCTTTCTTGAGAATAAAGAGACTTTGGAGGTCATTCTTGTGTGGTGCCATTGATGAGTGAATGAAATATCTTAGTGCTTCAAGGATGTAACTTGTATTTGAGCTACTTGTATTTCATTCCATTGAATCTAGCCTATGGTAGAGATTAATGTCAATTTATAAGAAAGATTAATCGGTTTGTTTACTGTCTTAGTCTTTTATGCATGCATGGTTAGATTCTCACATGATTCTCTAGGGATCCAATTCCGTCCACTACCACTATACGCCTAGGTGCACCCACACATCTTGCAAGCATGTATCACGGGTACGCTGGGGTGATTTGAAATCATGAACTCCATTTACAACATGTACTTCATATCAAGTGAATCGCTGGTTGAACTATACCCCTGTGGGCATGGAAATGAATTATTTAATCTTTATATTATGCCAACAATTAAGAGCTTGATAGAGTTTATTGAATCAACCTCAAAAACCTTGTCTCAATAACTTCAATCCAAATTATTAGCTTGAGATAAAGGTTGTGGTGGGTCCCTTTGAGATTAGGGACATCAAGGAATGCGTCACCCTCTAAGTGGAAATAGGGCATGGAGAGGCCAAAATGAGATGAAGAGGAACTTACTACTTTTGGAGAAAAGACCTCAACATCCATTTTCCTTCATCTTTACGTTTAAGTAAATAGTGAATTCCCAATTAAGTCTTAAATTTTAAAATAAAAAACTATTTTTATCATTTTTTTGTACAATTTACTTAAGTTTATAATTGTTGAGATGAGATTCATGACAAAGTTTTTAAACCGATGTTTCAGACATCATAGATGAATGTCCATCTTTAGGGGATCGCCATGCAAATGATGGGATGAGAAATAATGAATGAGAGACATGTTATAATTAGTTATTTTGGGCAGTTTTCTTCAAATTAGTGAGGTCGACTCACTCTCTTTTTATCTTTGGCTCATTTTTGGACTGTTGTCAGATTTTTTCTTATGTTAGCTAATGATTGGGTGCCAAGTATTGTCGAGTTACCTTCATCTCAATTTAAAGTGTTGCTCCGCATCTCAACTTCGAGCGCTTCTCTCACACAATTTTATATATGGTCCTTTGTATGTATGGTAATGAGATTGTTGGGATTTCCACAAGTCTATGTGTGTGATTTATTTATAATTTTTTAAATTTAAAATAATCTATTTTTATTATTTTATTTATTAATTTTCAAATACCAAAATGAGATGAAGAGGAAGACTTAGACATGGATTTTCCCTCCATCTTTAAGATTTAATACTTCTATGCGTGATGTGGAGAAAAGACTGAACTCCCAAATAGGTTATATATATATATATATATATATATATATATATATATATACATATAATTATTTTTTTATTTTCACAATTTACTAAATGTTATTTTTTAAATTAAATATCTATTTTTATTATTTTATTTTATAAATTTTCAAAAATATTTATGAAAAAAAAAGATTATTTTTAGGATTTTGGTGTTTTATAGTTTGTCATCTCCAAAATAAGCCACTAAAATTAACTCAAAAACTTTGCAAAATTTACAATTTTGGATTAATAAAAATGTTATTTTTAATGTAGAAATAGTTCTTCTTTAAACACTATTAATTCAAAATTATTTTTGTAAAATTTTCAACTAAAAATATCAATATGTATAATTTTCTTGAATTAAAATTTTGAGTGAACACTTTAGCCAATCATCAAAAAATTATAAGCTTAGAATAATGGAGAAGAACAACCCAACTTATAAGCATAAAAAATTATAAATAAAAATAGTTATTAGACATAAAAACAAATACTTAAATTAAAATTATTAAAATTAAGTCAAAATTTGGACACTTACATTATCATATCTATTTAATTAATTTTTTTTATTAAATATTATCTATTTTTAGTGAAGTTATTTATTTATATGTATAAAAACTACATGTATTTATACCTTTTTATATTCATTTTGTATTTTATTTAATTAAAAGTTTTGAATAAATTTTATTTTTTTAATAAATTTTTTTTTTCCTATGTATTATTTTTTTTAATATTTTTATTTATATTATGAAAAGATATAGATTTTCTTTCTTTTATTATTATTTTAAAATACCCTATTAAAATCTTAAAAAAATATGGATTTTCTTTTTAATTATTTTGAATTGCAAAAAGGAGAATGGTTAATCCAATCGATCTCTTTTCCAAGCTATGCAGACTCATGGAAAGTAACTATGAATGGAGACATCTTGGACATGGTTTCACATTGTTTGGGTGCAATCTGCAGGAAAGGGATGGTGAAGCATTTGCATAACACTTAGCAATCTGCAGGAGATGGTGAAGGATTTCCATAACACTTACTATTCTACATGAGGAGGAGCGAATTCAATGTTGAAGAGATATGTTAATGAAACTGCCCTTATAGCAGATATAGTTGGCACTTTTGTTCATGGATTGAATGATCTTCCTTAATTTTCTTACAAATATCATATGGATTGAATGCTGTTGAAATAATTCAAATTTTTTTAAGGGGAAGAAATAGTAACCTTAGACATCCTTTTTTTTGTATGGTTAGTCCTCATTTAGTTTAGAACCAGTGATCTTATTCAAGGAGTACTTTAACAATACACATATTCACCGTTTATTCTAGGCACATCCTCTTGATCAAACACCTTCCAACATTTTGTGTGACCATTAAATACTATAGAAGTTCTCCACGGAGTAACATAGAAAAATAAAATATTGCTTATTAACCAATTTCTTTTATAGCTTCTTGTGTCTTCTTTGCAAATTTTTTGGTTGGTGCAAGGTAATGATACCCACTTATGACGCGTTAGTTGCAATGACATGTTGGAAAAACATAAATCTGATCATTAAAATGAATTATTAGAGGAACCTACAAATTTTTTTAGAATTAGATGTAAAAAGATGAAACGTAGACAATCGGATCACCTTCCATAATATATAACTTTTATTTATGGAAAAGTGGTATAAACACCCCAAAATGTCATTATTCTAATATTTCTATGTTATTTTTTCTGTAAAACATAATGCATATGTTCGCGTTGGTCCACCGGTTTATTATGTAAATTGTCAAATTATGTGGAAAAAAATATGTAGAGGTGTAGGCAACAGACAAATCTTGTGCATGGCTATTTTTCCAAAATTTTAAAAGTTAATTTTATATATTTTTAAATTTTGAAAGTCAGTGAAGCCCTAAAATGACATTGTCGAGCTGGTCCACCATATCATGGTCTTAACATAATCAATCAACTTTTTTTTAGCTTGTAGGTATTCTTGTACTCTTGTGCAGGTTCTTTTCCATTTTCGAAATAGGTAAGCCACTCAAACGTTATAGCCGAAATAAATGACCTATGTTTTTTACAAATTTGACATGAGTGTAGTTAAAAATGAATTAAAAATAGAAAACAATAACAGATTTATTCAAAAAAATATAGTTATAATTTGCACACATAGATCGACAAGTGTGTGTAGTTTCATCAGTAGTGCACAAGTGGAGCATATGCGGAACGAAGGGTGAAAAACATGAATTTACATAAATTTTTGTGTTCTGCTATAACTCAGTCTGAGCCTAAAGGTTTGGCTATCCGAATCTAGTACCAAACCTACAAGGGTGCCAAAAAAAAACTAATTTAAACACACGTACGCGCAAATGCTCAAACACGTACTTGCACGCACGCATACTAGCGCACACACGTACATGCACGCACGCGTAGGTGCGCACACGCGTTGTTTGAAAACATCATTTTTTTCTTCGTCTCCCTAAACTCCCCCTCCCTCTCTATAAACCCACCCCCTCTCTCTTTCTATCCAAATAATCCCCCCTCTCTCTTCATATCCACCCAATCCCCCCCTCTCTTCCACTTCGCCCAATCCCTCCTCCTCCCTCACCCCTCTATCCTTAACCACAAGGGTTAGGAGATTTAGTCATCCATTTCCATGAATAAAACCTCAAGCCATGAAATAGGATTTCCTTAGGCTAGCCTTGATTCCAATTATGAATATGGGTGTGGCCATTCTAATGTCTTGGATTCTAGGTATGGGTGTTTGGATCCTATACATGGTTGAGGGATGGAACCTTGGCTTTAATCCCTAAAATAAGAATGTAATCTCCAAGTTCAAGAAAAACGCCGTAGTCCACTACACACAACCTCTCAAGCATATCCTTCACTATGAGTAGCGATACTAATGATATTAGGAATGTATGATCACTAGGTATAGGTCTAAGGGTCTTAGACATGGTTGAGGGAGAAAATTCAGGCCTTATGCCCTAATGAAGATGATAGAAATCTAGGCTCAAGATCGATGCCACAAACATAAAAAATGGCATCCCAAGGGGATATGGGCACCATTATGAGTTTCTAAGCATAATGTATAAGTCACAGGGCCCTCAAGAAGGTGATGGGAGGAAACCTAGGCATTAGTCCTTAAAGGATAATTTTGCACATCTAGAGCAAAAAACAATGCCATGAACCTACAAACACGACCTCCCAAGAAAAATATTCACCTTAATTAATAACCACAATAAAAATTATTATGCAACTTCTATAACTCATAATTCCTATAACCCTTAGTCATTAACCCTTAAATAACATACATCCCAAAAACTTATAACCCCAATTCCTTATAAACCTTGTAAATCATAACCCTTAGCCATTATCTCCAAACTCATACACCCCCTAGCCATTTTATACTTAACAATTATAACTTGTAACCATTATAATCTCAAATCTCTACCACTCCTAAAACCTATGAACCCTATAAACTATAACCCCTAGAAAGTAACAATATTAGTTATAATGCATGCAACTCCTAACCTTTAATCCTTAACACTTGAATATTACAAACTCTAAAATTGAAACCCTTACCTTTCAAACCAATAAACAAAAATAGTTGCAAACCAAAGCTGATAAGCATTATCATCCCTAACCCCTATAACCATTAACATCTAACCCTTATCACCAATATACCTTATAACCCCTAATCATTATAATCCCTATCTAGTAACCCTTATAACCCACAAATCCTATAATATGTATATATTATAACACAAAATCCCTAACTCACATAACCTATCAACTATATAGTGCATATCCCCTTGTTAGCACTCAAATCGACCCTAAGGTTGTGGAAAGGCCTCCTCAAGGTAACACATAAAACCAACTTTAGGAAAGAGAGCTGGCTTCTATCTTTCGAGAGAGGGATCTCTCAATGTTTGTTTATCAAGGCCAGATACATGAATTAAAATTAAGATCAGGATGTTGTTTGATTGAAGTGAGGTGAACATTCATTGGGAAATGGAGTCAAAATACTTAAGATGGTAAAGGGGCAATGCTTTGCATAAGAATTCTTAACAGAGGAAGGGTAGCTACTCATTTTTCAGTAAAAAAGTTGTTTGTCTAGTGATAGCGAAGAAAATAAGAACAATCCATTAACACCGAGCATTATAAGATGAATTCTGCATTAACTTTAGTAGAAAAAGGTTTGTGGATGCTTGGACTCAAATAAACAGAGCATAAACATATGAAGTCTACCTCAATATATACTTATCCAAACATGAAAAAGAAAACAATATGGCATAGATAACAAGGAAACATTCACATGAAGAAAAGGAGATACAAACTGCAAAAAAAATAACACAAGAATCTTTGCTTCAAATCACTTGCTTGGCTCTGCCCACTTTATTAAAGGAGTATCTCAAATTTACATAGCATAAGGACTCACGAGTTCCATCCAACAACCCTTTCCTCTCCATTACATATGAATATATAGAGGAGGTGATAACCTCAGTTCTCCATCTCGAGATATTCTACCCTAGCTTCCAAACAGAAAGTTGTTACAAAATTTGATGACACCTATTCAGACAGTTTCATCCTCTTCGAGAATCATTTACAACAAAAAAATAGCAAATGTTGATAGGTAGGCTTAACAGCCTTTACAAGTTCCCTCGAGCATTTACTAACTAGTAACAAACTCTGGTAAATAAACAAAAATCCTTGGTAACTAGTTTCTTAGGCTGCAAAACTTCATGATCCTCGAATCTTCATGCATGCAATGTTATTTTTTCTTTCCCATACTTCTCCATGAGCTTCCACTCGGCAGCTGGCAATTCTGATGTGGCCACTTCCTTCAGCAACACCCTCAATTCTGTATGGTCTCTATATGAATAAATCTAAAGGTTTGTACATGCTTCCTTGAAAATCATGACCAATTCAAATTCCTTTGTCATCTTTTCCACCACTGTTTTTCCAGATAGTGCTTGGGTCATGCCAACAAAGTCTATATAATCCAACCTACACCCTATTAACCTGTCCTGGTACTCTCTGTGTGTCAGCATGGTACCATTTTATTCCCAAAAGAGAGGTCGTCCCTTCTTAAACAATGGGTCAAACATATCCTTGAAATATTTCAATTGGTGTGCTAAGATATCAATCCTGGCCTGAATAGTATTTACCTACTGATGTTTATTTATCACCCTCTTGGCCCAAATGATGGTAGACAATCTATCCTTTATTCCTGCTTCCTTTACTTCATCCTTAGTTAAGCCATTCACGAACTCTATGGTGTTTTCAGCACATCCCACAGGCTTCTTGTTCAGTTTTTCATTTGTTGTTGTTGCACTTTGCTTGGCCAGCTTGATTACAGCTTCCTTGTCTAGGACAAAGTCCAGGTAGGGCCTTAATTTGTCTGCCTCAGCAATGATGTCATCCCAAATAACCTACTTGGCTTCCTGCAATGAAGTCCGACCTGTAGCTTGATTTACCAATTCATCATACTTAACCTACAACTCTAGGTACTTGGCTTCCCATATTTTCCACTCCCACTCCTCTTCTGTAACCCTACTTCTTGGGTCTGCATTTTTCTTCTGCAACTTTTCCACTTCTAAGTCCTTTAGACTTGCCTGTGCCATGGATTGCACAATGGAGAAGTCACCAGATTCAATGGAGGAGGGGGTGATCATATTCTCCAATTCTTTGCTCTTCTCCTGCAATTTCCTTTCAAGGTCTTCGGCTTTGGCTTTCAAACCTTTCTCACTTTCCACCACAAGAGCTATATCCACCTACCACTACTTTTCATTCTCTTGAAACTTCAACAATCTAGCTTTGCATTCTGTAAACTCATTCTTCATCTCTTCCCTCTTCTCTTCTAGCTCTGTCAACTCTGAGGACTTTACCAACTGGGTGGAGGGGATCTTTAGCTTCTTTTTTAATGTCTGAATGGTATTGTCTTTGTCATTTAACAACTTTTGAATACTAGCTCTCTTGTCTTCCTAGCCCTCAGTAGCCACTATTTCATTTTGCAGCTTTTTGATTTGGGCCTTGTGGGATTTTTTTCCACCCTTTCTTTCTTGAGTTGATTTCCAACCTTGTTCTTATTGGCTTGTAGTTTGGACAATTCTAGTGCAACCTTTAACAGTTTCGCATAGATAAAATCCCCAGTTTCTTTGTGTAAGTGGATCATATAAGGAAGAGGGATATCTTCCAAGTTCACTTTTAGTTCACTGGCTATTTTTTTGGTAGCTAAGGCCAAGTTCAAGGTGTTATGGGCATGGCTCCTGCTAGCTACCAAAGACACATCTTTATTTGAAATCTGCCTCACCTCTGCATACAGCTTAGACTCTTATGAATCTTCCTCTTTGCTTTCTCTATACTCATTCAATAATTATGCTCTACTCTTGCTTTGTGCAGCAGGCTCAACAACTGCCTTATTAAACACATATTCCTTGATCTCGAAGGCAGGAAATTTGGCATTCACCTGTTTATTTTTAGCTTGACCAGTTGACACCTGCACAATCTGTTGCTCAAGTTCCTCTACTTTCTATCTCTTTGGGGATCTTTCGGTGCCCTCATATATATCCATGACATCAATGATTTCCAATTTGTTGGATCCTCTAGAGCCACTGTAAAGGGGTATAACTTCCCCAACTGCTGGGACCAAGCTGGAGGATCTAGGAATTGATGAGGTGGCTTTTGGTACCATGGAGGTGGAGTCATCCTATACATCTACATCCATATTGCCTTTTCTAGGATATTCCAACTAGTTGGCAGTCTCTGCCATACCTGCAACCTCAAAATGTATAAATCCTTTTCTGTTACTTTCTTTCCTTCTGTCTGAGATGATATGGTGGGGGTCATAGTTGATGGCTGCCTTTGTTCGGAATCCCATCTCTCTTACTATACCCTCAATGGCTGGAATGGCATCCTTGCTCTTGACAATGAATGGGACTACAACCCATGGAAATGCTATATTTGAGGCTTTTTTGTGATCTAAAAAGTGTTCAGTTTCTACTCTTAGCTTCTTCCCGATGAATTCCAGTGTAAATAATCTAGGAGTTAGAAAAGATGGCAGTACATAGGGTGAATGAGCAAACCCATAAACTCTGATTGTTGTGCTGTGTTCTGAGAGGAACTAGTCAGCTATCTTCTTCTCAGGAGAAGGTTACAACATCTCCTTCATCTCTCTTAACACTTTGGGCAGTTTCCTCTAAAAGAAAACATTGTAAACCTCATACATGAGGTTGTTCATGAATTTACTATAGTCTGTGAGCATTTCCTGAGTGAGCATCTTCTCAGGCAACTGCAAGTTCTCATCATTAAAGGACAGGAACATTATCGGCAGATATGACTAGAATCTGAAGCTTCTAGTTTTGTGGAAGTCCACTAGCTGAGAATGGATATTCTCATCTAGGGACTCATCAAATTTAAGGCAAGCACACCGGATGGACTGAAAGGTCTCATCAGACTCAAGTGGACATGTGCTCAGGAAAAATAGGAGGCTTATTAAAGGCTCAGTGATATACATGTCTGTAACTAATCCTAAGAATCGGTTAGGCATGGTTATAACAGATTTGGACTCTTCTCTTAATAGTCTGACTTCACCAAGGAAAGGTTGGTCCCGGAAGGAGACATTAGGCTGTAGGAAGGCCCTGTAAAAAATCTACTTAAGCTCGGTTGTGGCCTGTCTGAAATGCTGAATTAGGGCTTCTTCTATGTATTCTTTGGATTTTTGGCAAAACTCATCTGGGATTGGCAGGGATTTCCTAACAGTGAGGGGATTGACTTGGCATAGGATTTTTGAGTTGGAGGTGTCCATAATTAACCTCTAAGAGGAGGACTAATTGGTGGCGCACCATTCGACGAACTCGGGACAGTTTGGGGTTTGGTCGACTGCAAATAAATGGAAAAATGACTGGTAAACCTTATGCACATATATATTCTATTCCCTAATCAACTTCAATCTATCCTTTACTGTCTCAATGGATCCATTTATCAAAACTGTATCATAAACCTCAACATCTTTATCTTCTAACAGTTCGTCTACCTTCTAGTGTTTGAAAAATGGGGGCTCTACCTCTCCTAGCTTAGGCATTTAAATAGTTTTCTAGTGAGACAAGAGGCCTACCTGGTTACCGACAGTTGTTCTAAGCTCTTGGAGGAGTTATCTGCTTCTGCACAGTCGTCATCTGTCGTTTTCCAATGCATATGACAAATAGTATCCAGATCCTCGTGCAACATTTTATATTATTTCCATTTTCTTATCAATCTTGCATCTCTTGTGATAAAGGAATTCTTTGAGTCATCCATCGTGCATGATCGATCTGGCACCATTGATCTCTTTCCATGTTTAACTCCACAATCCTCTGCGGTCTTCATCCTTTCAACTATTGCCTTCCTCGCACCTTCAATCTGTGAATCTAACAGTGATCATTGATCTGGGCCTAACCTACATCTCAACTATCAAAAGGTGCGGCTCCTACCAAGGTTCGCAGATTTGGAAAGCGTCGACAATCTGCACATGTTAAATCCGTGAACTACACATCTGTCGTTGATGCCTTTCCCCGCCAGATCTGCACCATTGAAGCATGCGGTCCCTACCAAAACTTCGCAGATATGGAAAGTTCGTTACCCCGTGCATGTCAAATCGACAAAGTACTTGTCGTCCGTAGATCTGTCCTTACGCTCGTTAATCTGATTTCCAACTTGCTCACGGGCTAGGAACACTCCACACACGCTTAAAGCCCTCCATCTTATTTTGTGAGGTCATCTTCCAACCGTCGATCTCCACCGCCACAGATCTACTCCGTCCATTTATGCCTCCATATAAACTTGAGCCAGTTTTCACATTTTATCCACCTTTGCAATGTTAAAGACCTAACACCCCCTATCATTTGCATCCTGAACCTAGTTATAAACATTCTGAGTTCTGATTTGCAGCTCCTAGGTCGTATAACTTGAAAAAATGGGACTTTATTCGTTATTTCGATGGATCTAACCATCTCCAACCTTTCAACTGAAATTGGTGCTAACACCCCTTGTACATATAAATATTCATCCTTATAAACGTAAATCCATGACCCCTAAATCTCAATCCCCAAACCCTTGACCATTAGTCCCTAGCCATTGCAATCCCTAATCCCTAATCCCTAGTACAAATAACCATTATAACTCCTGGCCCACTATAATCCTAAACTAGTATAGCCCCTATAACTCCTAAATCCTAACACATAATGATACATTCCCCATTCCCTAACACTTATATCCCTTAACCCCTATAATCCTAACCTCTAAAGTCTCTAGTCAAATAAATATTAACCCCTAAACCTTATAACTTATATAACCCATAACTCTTAACAATTTTAATAACTAATGCATGTCAACCTTAACTCCTCACCCGAAACACCTAATCCTTTATAGCATGTATAAATCCTAGCCACTAATATCCATTAATCCCAAGCACCTAAAACACCTAACCCATAGAGTCCCTAACCTATAATCCATATTATCCATACCCCTAACCACTATAATCCAAAAATTATAACATGAATTATACCTAAATATGATATCCCTTAATCCCAAATCCCTAACCCTTAACTTGTATAAGCTCTAATACTTGAGAAGCCTTAGCCATAAGTTTTTAAGCCATAAATATTGGCACATTACCCACTTTATTATGGCACATTACATATTATTGATGTGAGCTTGGGTCTATTAGTGGGTCTGTTAGTTTTTATTGTACCCCTTTGTCTCCTATATATAGGAAGGGGACCTTTTCATTTTAGTCATCTTTGTATATTGTCTTGTATTATGTATTTAGTACATTGTGTAAGGAGGTTCCTCCATCGAAGAGGAGTGTTATTCATCTCAGTTATTCATTATTAATTAAGGCATGAATTAATTTATTCTGGTCTCTTTCTACTATTTGTATGCTATATCTGGGACTTGGTTGCATAAAATTTTGTATCAGAGCTCTTTACGACAGTTTTGAGGAATCCCCAAACCAAATCCTTAGAAATCCAAGATATCAAAATAATTTACATGTCTTCCCAACATGAACTCGTCATACATCTTTCAAAGGAAATATAAAGGAAGTTCCCTATTGTTGTGGGGTGGCACATAAAAAACCATGTACCACTGTTCCATCCAATTGTGTTGGAATGGTGGATATGTGCACCAGTCGATATAAATGTGGGCTCTATTTGTTTTTGGGATTTGACCCATCTGGGGATCTCTAAACAATGCAAAAATGTCCTCCTTTGTGATATTTAGTTTTTTTATGGTATTGTAATCCAATTCATCAACATATTGTTTCCTTTTCCTTTCTATGTATGATACATGTCATATAGAGCACTGTTGGATTGGATAATGGTATTTATAATTACATCTAGAGTATGTGTAAATGAGTGGTGGAGTTGGTCTCCACCCCTCCACATGACCCCAATCTCTCTTAGTCTAGCAATATCTCTAAGTATCTCCACAGTTGGATCCATACCTGCCACTACAATAAAAAATTAAAAAAAAAATTAGAAACATATACATGGTATAATGACATCTCTTAAAACTAAAAAAATGTAAAAATAGTGTAACAAATAATGACATGATTATTTAAAATTTAAAATTGAACAATTGAACAATTACACTAAAGAATCAACATAACATTTTTCCATGTTAAATTTATGTCAAACGCGTATTATTTTTTTTTCCATTTTAGACCAAGGGTGAGATAACATATTGGAATTTTTGATATAATTTTTTTTATAGAAAGATTCAGATAGCGATATTAAAAACCCACCTCTAGATCAGGACTAGATATTTGTGGTACAAAATTTTGGTCTTGATACATCACATATTCAAAGATATTATCCTTGGAATCTAGGATTTTTTACTAGTCCAAAAACTAGTCTAAAACAGGTGTTATGGGAAAAAACGTCATATATGGGGCATGCGAGATCCAAATTGAGTGAGACTAGTTGCATAAGAAATAGTACTGACCAAAGTACATGTGGTATAGTTTTCAGACTCGGATCGAAAATATTGGACATGTGGAAGTCCGTAAAATTTTGATCTTCTGAAAGGACCCAAATTAAGAAGTGTTGGGAGATTTGCAATAAATTTCTATTGGAAAATACGAATTAGGTCATACTTACGGAATCATAAAGAGGACACATAAGGATACAGTAGGACAAAGTTTCAGACTCATAGGAGTCTAAATTTGAATTTTACATCAGTTCTAAGTCGGCCATAAAACAATCTTCCAATCCGGGTTGAAAAAGGTACACCATTTTAAATTTGAATAACTTGAGTAGAAGGATCTATTTGTGGTGAAACCTAGGGTGTGATACCTATCTATATTTTTATACATGCCTCCTAAAAGGGGAACCTCTACACCAAATAAGCCTCCAGATAGTTCTACATGGACTTATGATGAAGGTGAAGAAATGCACAATGACACATCTGATTTACAAGAGAAGACAATGGCAAAAGAGGCACTAACATCAATCCTACGTAAAACTAAGAATGAACTGGTGGTGAAAATGGATGATTTGAAAAAGGACGTATAGATGATTTGAAGAGTTTTAAGGGGGATATGGAAGTTTTGAAATAAGGTTTGTCAAATTTGTTGCAAGAAGGGCTTCCTAGAAGTGACAAGATCTCCCATGAAATTCATGATGAAAGCAAAATGAACATACATCACAACTTTAGGGACTCCAACATGGGTTCAAAAACCAACTTCATCCCAAATATCAATATGAGGAATTTTGATGGCACGGATCTGGTCACATGGATACTACAGATGGAGCAGTTCTTTGAGCTACCTGAGGTGCAATCCACACAAAAGGTACACAAAAGGTACGCATTGCGGCTTTATATTTAGAACCTAATTAGTTTGTGTGGTATATATGGCTTTGCTCGCATAAACCACTTGTCACTTAGACAATTTTTATGGAGGAATTGATATCACATTATGAGGACACCAAGAGAAATACCTTCTTTAGCCAACTGATAAATCTTAAACAAAAGAGTTCAGTTGGTGAGCACATTGAGAACTTCCAAAGATTGAATATCAAGGTCACATATATTCCAGAGGAGCATCTAACTACCATATTCATAGGAAATTTAAGAGATAACATCCAACATGAGGTTCACCTTTCGGAACCTAAATCCTTGGAGCATGCATTTAGGGTGGCAAGAAAAGTTGAATTTTTTTTTATGACAACAAGGAAGTCTACCACTTACAACTATACAGAAGGGAGTGTGGTCTTGAGTCGTCCACAACCTACAAGGTTGACATCACAACAACTAGAGGAAAAAACAGAAAAAGGGCTTTGTTACAGTTGTGATAGCAAATACAGTAAGGGCCACAAGTGCACTGAGAAGAAACTATTTTACATAGATTGTGAAGCAGAGGAAGAAAATGAACAAGAAGCACCAAAAGAATGGGAACCATATCAAGATGAAGAAATAGAAGATACCACTTCCAAAGAGATTACTCCCACCATATTCTGTCATGTATTGGTTGGAATTAGCACTACTCAAACTCTCAAGATTGAAGGATATATCAAAAAGAAAAAGGTAACAGTGTTAATTGATTATGGTAATACTCATAATTTCATTCACTATAAATTAGCCAAGGTTCTCAATTGATTTGTATATCCAACACTAGAGTTTCAAGTAATGATTGCAGATGGAGGAACTATCAATTGCTCAAGAAAATTCCATAATATCAATCTTACTATAGGGAACATGTATTGAATAGTCCAATGATTGATATTTCGATGGGGGGTGTTGATGTTGTCATGGGAGTTCAATGGTTTCAATCATTGGGAACAATGGATTTTAATTTTCAGAAACTTTTCATGAAATTTTTTATGGGAAGGAATATGAGTTAAATGGTATCACAGGGAAACCAAGTAAGGTGATACGCTCTAATGGTATGACAAAATTGATAAACAAAAAGGGACATCAAAGTGTAATTGCACAATTATTCTTATTAGATGTTCAAACATCTAAGTCTCCTATTTCCCATGATCTCCAAAAGGTGATTGATAATCATTCCAAGGTATTTGAATATATTCCAAAAGATCTTCCACCTATTCGAGATTTTGATCATTCTATTCACTTAATTCTAGGAAGTGTTCCTCCTAACATTAGACCTTATAGATACCCCTATGGACAAAAGAGTGAAATTGAGCGTATGGTTGAAGAAATGTTAGAGGCCGGCATAATTAGGCCTAGCCAAAGTTCTTACTCTACACCAATGGTAATGGTACATAATCCAGATCGATCATGGCACATGTGTCCAGATTATAGAGATATCAGCAAGATCACCATTAAAGATAAATCTCCCATTCTTGACATTGATGAATTGTTAGATGAATTACATGGAGCAGTTTTATTCACAAAGTTGGATCTCCATCCCCGATATCATCAGATTAAAATGAAGGAGGAATACATTCCAAAAACAACATTTAGAACTAATGAAGGTCATTATGAATTTTTGGTCATTCCATTTGGTCTCACGAATGCGCCTTCCACATTTCAAGGTTTGATGAATTCCATTTTAAATCCTTTCCTTAGAATTTTTTTTCTAGTATTCTTTGATGATGTACTAATCTATAGCAAGTCTTGGGAAGAACATGTTCAATATGTTCACAGGGTATTGCAACTACAAAAGGAGTAACAACTATATGCAAAACCTTCCAAATTTTTCTCTAGGGTAAAGGAGGTAGAATATTTGGGTCATATTGTATCTCATGAAGGTGTCAAGGTAGACCCCAAAAAAATTAAAGCCATGATGGACTAGCCGATTCCCAAAACCCTGAAGAATCTTCGAGGATTCTTAGGTCTAACAAGGTACTACTGCAAGTTTGTTCGGAACTATGGAAGAATATCAACACCTCTAACATCATTATTGAAGAAGGATGCATATTCTTGGACTCCAGAGGCAACTCAAGCTTTTGAAAAACTTAAGGAGGCAATGTGCAAAGCTTCTGTTTTGGCCACACCAAACTTCACAAAAAAAATTATTGTGGAATGTGATGCTTCAAGAAATGGCATTGGTGTTGTTCTAATGTAAGAAGGACACCCGCTTGCTTTCACAAGTCATCCAATCAAGGTAAAACACTTACAAAATCACATTTATGAGAAGGAAATGTTGGCAATTATACATGCTCTTAAGAAATGGCGTCCTTACCTAATAGGTAGACACTTCAAGATCAAAACAGATCATGATAGTCTTAAATACTTATTAGAACAGAGATTATCTTTGGAAGAGAAAAAAAAATGGGTAACCAAGATGTTGAGATATGACTTTGAAATCATATATTGAAAAGGAAAACATAATGTGGTGGCAGATGCGCTTTCCAGAAAAGATGAAGATGTCGGGGCATTAATTTGTGCAATTTCCATTTTACAACCCGATTGGGTAGTAGCAGCAAGGGGAGAATGGAAAAATGAACTATCTGTGTGTACGCTCATTCAAAAGCTACATGACGATCCCAATGTATCAAATACTTTTGTGTGGAAAAATGATTCACTATGGTATAAAGATCGCTTATATTTATGCAAAGACTCCCAACTCAAACGAAAGGTCCTCTCAGAATTAGGCACCTCTGCTATTGGTGGGCACTCCAGATTCCTAAAAAATTACCATAGCGTTAAGAAGGATTTTTTGGGAAGGTATTAAATATGATGTTCAAAGGTTTGTGGTCGAATGCTTGGTTTGCAAACATAATAAGTTGGAAACAACTAAGACCTGGTACTTCTACAACCATTAGACATACCTTGCCAGTGCTAGGAAGAAGTCTAAATGGATTTTATCATAGGTCTACCGACTCACGAAGTATGCACATTTGTGTGCACTCT
The DNA here is from genome assembly GCA_027924585.1 of Larix kaempferi. Taxonomy (NCBI): domain Eukaryota; kingdom Viridiplantae; phylum Streptophyta; class Pinopsida; order Pinales; family Pinaceae; genus Larix; species Larix kaempferi. The sequence goes on from BSBM01000674.1 coordinate 5,421,248, forward strand.
CTCACCTTTTAATGCAAGTACAATAACCGTAGCTTGTCTGGAAATAATTCAAAAGTTACATAGAAATCTAAAGATTATTGTAAGTGATAGAGATCCAATTTTCACTAGAAAAATTTGGACTAAATTATTTTCTTGTTTGGGTACCCAATTGGCTCACAATTCATCTTATTATCCTCAATTTGATTGGAAAACTGAGATAGTGAACAAATGTTTGGAAGGATATCTTCGTTGCTTTGCATATGATAAACAAAAACAGTGGGTGAAATGGCTACCTTTGGCAGAATGGTGGTACAATACTTCATTCCATAGATAAACAAAAATGTATGCATTTATGGAACTTTATGGGTACCATTATCCATCTATCACATATCCCTTAAAGGGAAAATATAAATCTCAAGCCGTGGAAGATCACATAGAGCACTAGAAAGAAGTTCTCCAAATACTTAAGGAAAACCCGGCTATGTCACAAAATAGGATGAAACAACAAGTTGATCCACATCGGAGTGAAAGGAGTTTCGAAGAAGGGGATTGGATATTTCTGAGGCTACAACCTTACAAGAAGATGTCTCTCAAGCAACTAAATAAGGAAAATAATTTAGGACCCAAGTATTACGGTCCCTATAAAGTGTTGTAGAAGATTGATAGTATGGCTTACAAATTGGAGCTCCCTTCATCTTCAAGAGTGCATCGAGTTTTCCATGTTTCTTGATTAAAGAAGGTAATAGGAGACAAGATACCAATTCAAAAAAAAATTCCCGAGCTTGATGAAGAAGGAAGAGTCATATTGGAATCTCAAGAAATCACTGAAACAAGGACTAAACAACTATGAAATTGGGCTATTACTAAGTACCTCATCAAATGGAAGAACTTTCCAGTGGAAGATGCAACATGGGGATATGATTCCTTCATACAGAAGCATACACAACTAATCAAGTGTTGAGGACAACACTTGTATAAAGGCGAGTGGCATGTTAATCCCTAAATATTGGCACATTACCCCTTTATTATGGTGCAATACATATTATTGTTGTCGGCTTGGGTATATTATATCATTTCTTCATTATTAAGGTGTGGATTACTTTCTTCTGGTCTATTTTTGCTATTTTTATGCTATATCTAGGACTTGGTTGCATAACATTTGGTATGAGATCTCTTTCCTCGGGACTGGTTTATTCAAAACGAGTAATCTTGGAATTTTCTCTATAATTTTTTTTCTAAATGGATTCATATAGCGAGATTAAAAAAACACTTCTAGAAAATGCCGATATATATGTGGTCTGAAATTAAGGTCTTGAGACATCACAGGTTTAGAGATATTATCCTTGGAATCTAAGGTTTTTTACTAGTCCAAAAACTAGTCTAAAACAAGTGTTATGGGGAAAAATGTCATATCTGGGGCATGCGAGATCCAAATTGAGTGAAACTAGTTGCATAAAAAGGGTACAGACCAAAGTATATGTGATAGAAGTTTCAGACTTGGATCCAAAATATTGGAGACGTGGAATTTCGTACAAGTTCGATCTTCTGAAAGGACAAAAAATAAGAAGTGTTGGGAGATTTAAAATAAATTTCTAATGACACATCAGAATTAGGTTAGACCTATGGAATCAAATAAATGACACATAATTCTACAATAGGACAAAGTTTCATACCTAGAGGAGTTGAAATTTGAATTTTACCTCAGTTCTAAGTCATCCATAAAAAAATCTTCCAATCCGGGTTGAAAAAGGTGCGTCGTTATACATTTGAATAACTTGAGTAGAAGGATATATTTGTGGTGAACCCTAGGGTGTGATACTGGTCTATATTTTTCTAAATTCCTCCTAAAAGGAGAACCTCTACACCAAATAATCCTCCATACTTTTCTACATGGACTTATGATGAAGGTGAAGAAATGTGCAAGGACATATTTGATTTACAAGAGAAGACAATGACAAAAGAGGCACTAACATCAATCCTAGGTAAAACTAAGAATGAATTGGAAGTGAAAATGGATGATTTGAAAAAGGACATAGATGATTTGAATAATTTGAAGGGGCATATGGAAGTTTTGAAAGAAGGTTTTTCAAAGTTGTTGCAAGAAGGGCTTCCTAGAAGTGACAAGATCTCCCATGAAATTCATGATGAAAACAAAAGGAACATACATCATGACTTTAGGGACTCCAACATGGGGTCAAAAACCAACTACATCCCAAATATCGATATGAGGAAGTTTGATGGGATGGATCCGGTCACATGGATACTACAGATGGAGCAGTTCTTTGAGCTACACGAGGTGCAATCCACACAAAAGGTATGCATTAGATATTTATATTTAGAACCTAATAAGTTTGTGTGGTATAGATGTCTTTGCTCGCATAAACCACTTGTCACTTAGACAATTTTTATGGAGAAATTGATATCACATTATGGGGATACCAAGAGAAATACCTTCTTTAGCAAAATGATAAATCTCAAACAAAAGGGTTCAGTTGGGGAGCACATTGAAAACTTCCAAAGATTGAATATCAAGGTCACAGATATTACAGAGGAGCATCTGACTGACGTCTTCATAAGAAATTTAAGAGATAACATCCAACATGAGGTTCTCCTTTGGGAATTTAAATCCTTGGAGCCTGTATTCAGCGTGGCAAGAAAATTTGAAAACAAAATTATGGCAACACGGAAGTCTACCACTTACAACTATAAAGAAAGGAGTGTGGTTTCGAATCATCCACAACCTATAAGGTTGACACCACAACAACTAGAGGAAAAAAGAGCAAAAGGGATTTGTTGCAGTTGTGATAAAAAATACAGTAAGGGCCACAAGTGCACTGAGAAGAAACTATTTTACATATATTGTGAAGCAGAGGAAGAAAATGAACAAGAAGCACCAAAAGAACAGGAACTGTCTCAAGATGAAGAAATAGAATATAGTACTTCCAAAGTGATTACTCCCACCATATCCTTTCATGCATTGGATGGAATCAACACTCCTCAAACTCTCAAGATCGAAGGATATATTAAAAAAAAAGGTAACAATGTTGATTGATTCTAGTAGTACTCATAATTTCATTCACTGTAAATTAGCCAAGGTTCTCAATTTCTTTGTATATCCAGCACCAGAGTTTCAAGTAATGATTATAGATGGAGGAACTATCAATTTCTCAGGAAAATGCCATAATATCAATCTCACTATGTGGGATATGTATTGAATAGTCCAATGATTGCTCTTTCGATTGGGGGTTCTGATGTTGTCTTAGGAGTTCAATGGTTACAATCATTGGGAATAATGGCCTTTAATTTTCAGAAGCTTTTCATGAAATTTTTATGGAAAGGAAAAGAATATGAGTTAAATGGTATCATAGGGAAACCAACTAAGGTGATAAGCTCTAATGGTATGACAAAATTGATAAAAAAGGGACATCAAGGTGTACTTGCACAATTATGCTCATTAAATGTTCAAAATTATAAGCCTCCTATTTCCCCAGATCTCTAAAAGGTGATTAATAAGCATTCAAAGGTATTTGAATATATTCCAAAAGGTCTTCCACCTGTTCGATATTTTGATAATGTTATTCACTTATTTCAGGGAAGTGTTCCTCCTAACATCAAACCTTACAGATACCCCTATGGACAGAAGAGTGAAATTGAGTGTATGGTTGAAGAAATGTTAGAGGCCGACATAATTAGGCCTATACAAAGTTCTTACTCTGCACCAGTGGTAATGGTACACAAGCTAGATGGATCGTGGCGTATGTGTCTGTATTATAGAGAGATCAACAAGATCACCATTAAAGATAAATTTCCCATTCCTGACATTGATGAATCATTAGATGAATTAAATGGAGTATTTTTCTTCTCAAATTTGGATCTCTGTTCCGGATATCATCAGATTAGAATGGAGGAGGAAGATAGTCCCAAAACAACATTCAAAACTCATGAATGTCATTATGAATTTTTGGTCATGCCATGTGGTCTCACGAATGCACCTTCCACATTTCAAGGTTTGATGGATTCCATTTTCAAGCCTTTCCTTAGAAAATTTTTGCTAGTATTATTTGATGATATACTAATCTATAGCAAGTCTTGGGAAGACCATGTTCAACCTATTGACAGGGTACTGTAACTATTAAAGGAGCAACAACTATATGCAAAAACTTTCAAATTTTTATTTGGGGTAAAGGAGGTAGAATATTATGGTCATATTGTATCTCACGAAGGTGTCAAGGTAGACCCCAAAAAATTAAAGCCATGATGGACTAGCCGATTCCCAAAACCCTAAATAATATTCAAGGATTCTTAGGTCTGACAGGGTACTACCACAAGTTTGTTTGGAACTATGGAAGAATAGAAGCACCTATAACATCATTATTGAATAAATATGCATTTTCTTGGACTCCAGAGGCAACTCAAGATTTTGAACAACTTAAGGAGGCAATGTGCAAAGCTCCTGGTTTGGCCACACCATACTTCAAATTTTTTTTTATTGTGGAATGTGATGCTTGATGAAATGGCATTGGTGTTGTTCTAATGCAAGAAGGACACCCGCTTGCTTTCACAAGCCATCCAATCAAGGGAAAACACTTACAGAATCCCATATATGAGAAAGAAATGTTGACAATTCTACATGCTCTTAAGAAATGGCGTACTTAGCTAATAGGTAGACGCTTCATGGCCAAAACATATCATGATAGTCTTAAATACTTCTTGGAACCGAGATTATCTTAAAAAGAGCAACAAAAATGGGTAGCCAAGATGTTGGTTTATGACTTTGAAATCATATATCGAAAAGGGAAACATAATGAGGTGGCAAATGCGCTTTCCAAAAAAGATAAAGATGGTGAAATCCTTTCAAAAAATTGGGGAATGGGTTTCCTGGAAAATTGGTAACTACTGTCAAGTGATCATTGGGGTTGATCCCTTTGTTGGATGTGATAGTAATTATAAATTATCCGACCCTTTGCTTTCCTGCATTCATAATTTAAACATTGTATATCTTGCACAATCTAGGAACTCTCAGAGGTCCAATAGCTCTTTATCATATTGGTATACAACTCAAGGTTTGGTGCCTCCTACTACGTTGGCCTCTGAATGGATTTTATTTATTTCTTCACTTTATCAAGCAGCTATCATACTGGTTGAAGGTGAGGATTCTATTGTTTGGGATTGGAAGGGTGAAAATGGTCATCTCTCTACTAAAAAAATCTATAAAGCCCTCTCGAAAGTAGTCATGGTAAATGATCCTCCTTGGTGGTCAGGTAGACTTTGGAAATGGCATATCCCTCTCAATATGAAGTGCTTTCTATGGATTTGAATCCAGAATAAAATTACGACTTGGAATAATCTCCTTCGTAGAGGTTTTTGTGCCCTAGGTATTTGCCTGTTATGCAAAGAGGAAGGAGAATCAGTGTATCATATTTTTCTTAATTGTTCTTTTTTCCAAAAGGTTTGGAAGGAAATCAGTATTTTATTGAACATCAATGATATATGGATGGGATCAGACTTCTAGGAATTTTTAGCATATTGGTTTAAAAAACTAGTGAAATATAGAGAAATTCGTCTTATAGCCATCTAGTACACTTGGAAAGCAAGGAATACGTTGGTATTTGAGGACAAAGTGGCTTATGTCTTCTTAGTATTTGCATATTTGATTAGTCTCTTTCATAAATGTGTGTAAAAAGATCCTCTTAAATCTGTTATTCCTCAATTAGACCCCAATTTGGTGTTTCAATGCCAATTGGCTTATTCGATGGAGTTGAATATAGAGGTTGGTACAGAGTTGGTGTGGTTATTCAATTAGATAATAATCATTCTATCTTCTTAAGAATGGGGTGTGGTAGGGGCACTAATACCAAAGCCGAAATTTTTGCATTATGGGGCCTACTATGGTTTGCAAAGCTCATGGGTTTTCTACATCTCCAAGTGTCTGGTGACTCAAGTGCAATCATTAATCGGGCATGAGGTATTTCTCGTTTACAAGTTCTCCATTTGCAACATTGGTGTTTTCTAACTAAAGATATTTTTTCGCAGCTTCCATCATCTATCTGTTGTTCATAGTTATAGACAGTTTAACCAGCAAGCGAACAACCTCTCCAAGTTGGCTATTGGAGAAATGAACGACATTATATATTTTGAAGATATCATGGATGGAATCTTGGTTGAGAGTGGATCTGGACACTATTACTAGGGGATGAATCTATTTTATTTTTTCTTTAGGATTTTTTTGCTAATTTTGGATTGTAGTTATCACTTGTATGGGTATTTTGTCTATTTAAGAGAAGTGAATATGAAAGATATAAGGTTTGTTTCGTAATAAGGGTGAGGGTGTTTCAGAAAGTTGGAAAGGAATTAGGTCTTGTTGTTAGAACTTCAAGAGAAGTATATTGTAAACTTTGAGTCTCTTTTTTATGAATAACAAGTTTACATTTTTTTTCTTCCTGAAAAGAATTAATTCTCATTTTTTATAGGTCAAAATATATAAATAAAAAGAAAAACCATATTTTTTTAGATTTTTATACAAAATCGATATCTCTGTATATTTTTATTGATATTCATATTTGTGTATGATTTTTTAACTTTGTATGAGTTTTGTTTTTATTTTTTTTAACATTCCATGATCATTGACCATCATTATGAGATTATAAATTTAAAATAGTAGAGATAGAGTAACACACTTATAAGTAAAAAAAACCTAATACATAGAAATAAATAGCCTTACTAGAAATAGTTAAGATCTAGTAAAAAAAATAATTAGATAAATACAATAATATAAGTGGCTAAATTTTGACCAAATCTTATCTATTTTTAATAATATTAATTGTCTACTTGAAATATCTAGAAACAATACTCATAGACACTTAAATTTAAGAAAATCATACATAATTGGTATTTTTTGGTTGGTAATTTGACAAGAATAATTTTGAAATGAGAATATTTAAGGTAGATGAATCTATTTATACATTAAAAATAAAAATTTCATCAATCCAAAATTATAAATTTGACAAAGATTGCCTAGTCAATTTTAGTAAATTTTTTAAGGGTTGACAAACTAAAAGAAGTCAAAATTCTATTAATGGTGTCTTTACTTTAATTTATTTGAGGGATTCCCGTCTCCTCTAGGTCCATGTCCCAGAGAGCGTCTTTTAGTATGGTTTTGGAAACTAGGATTTCACTTAGTATGGGACAATGCAATTCTTGCACATAGGATTCAAGTTTGGGAACACCTTTATCCAACAATTCACCTGTATATAGAATGGTGAACATAAGAAGGATCGACCGACCCTTCTTGCAATCTAGAACTATTATGAAGATAATATTGGGCAGAAGAAGGGCCAACCTCCCCTTCATTTCTGAGGGAATTGTAAAAATATTCAACCTACGAAGGCTAGGCAGTAAATTCATGTATATTCAGAATGGTGAACACTAGAAGAATATTGAGCACAATAAGGGTTGGACGACCCTTCATTTACAAGATAAATTTAAAAATATTTAATCTACGAAGGATAGGCCGACAATTCCCAACTTTTGAATTCCACAGTAAATAGTAGGGATCGGTACATTGGCTAAGTTATAACATATAAACAATATTTATCTCGACTTTCGACTTCCGATAAGAAGGATTGGTCGCCCCTTCATTTAGTAGAGAATTGTGAACACATATATCCAGCAATTCACCTGTATCCAGAATGGTAAACAAAAGAAGGGTTGACTGACTCTTCTTGCAGTCTAGAACTATTATGAAAAGAATACTACATAGAAGAAGGCTTGACCGCTCCTTCATTTATGAGGGAATTGTAAAAATATTCAACCTGCGAAGGCTAGGTCGTCAATTCATGTATATCCAGAATGGTGAACACTGGAAAAATACTGAGCACAAGAAGGGTCGGACGACCCTTAATTCAAGAGGGAAATGTAAAAATATTTAATCTACAAAGGATGGTACGACAATTCAACTATATCCCGAATAGTGAACATAGGAATGAATGGCCAACACCAGAAGGTTCGGGCTTATATCTTCCACATATCAATAATATCCTGGAGAGAAAGGATCGTCACCCCTTTGTTTAGTAGAGAATTGTAAAACTATCGAACCTATGAATAGTCTTTCATAAATTCACCTATATCCAGAATGGTGAACGAAAGAAGGATCGACCAACCCTTCTTGCAGTCTAGAAATTTTATGAAAAGAATACTGGGAAGAAGAAGGGTCGGTCGCCCTTTCATTTATAAGAGAATTGTAAAAATATTCAACCTATGAAGGATAGGCCGTCAATTCATGTATATCCAGAATGGTGAAAATTGGAAGAATTGACCCTTCTTATGTTATAGAACTATTACGAAAATAATACTTTGCACAAGAAGGGTTGGTCGCCCCTTCATTTATGAGATAAATGTAAAACACAACAAGGATCGGGAACCCCTCCCTATATCCTCCAAATATGAAGAATATCATGGAGTGAAAGGAGTGGTCGCCCCTTCATTTATTAGAGAATTGTAAAACTATTGAAGCTCTGAATGGTTGTCCAAAAATTCACCTATATCCAGAATGGTGAACCCAAGAATTATCAAATGACCCTTTATGTATTATAGAACTATTAGTAAAATAAATCCTAGGAAGGACTGGATTCCCTTTCGTATACTCTCCAAATATCAAGAATATCATAGAGATATTCGACCTAGATAACTTTGACATAAGTAGCTTTCAGAAAGGAATGTATGCTTCTTCTTGCATTGATCCGTTTTCTACACACCACAATAAAGATCAATTTAAGTGGTAAGGATCAGCACATTGGGAGTAAATAGTAGAGATTGGGACATTGGCTAAGTTATAACATATAAACAATATTTATCCCAAATTCTAACTTCCGACAAGAAGGATCGGCTGCCCCTTCTATGATGATCACTCCTATGATCGATTCTATCTCAAATGACTATATAAAATGTGCATTCGATCTCTCATGGATAATGCTAGCAGATTTGTTCTTAATAAACCAGTTGATTTTGAAAATGAGTGGTCATTCCTTCTCCATCGATCATTCGCCTGAACATTTGCATGTATACATGTAATATTAAAACACTAATTGATTATTATAAACATTGTATGCATTCTTATATTAACTACACAATATTTATTGTTTTACAGATAAAATATGTCTACGTTGTTGAGCCTTAGTCAATACCAAGAAATCTCATTCCTTGATTTGTTAAAATATCACAACATTGGTTTATTCAAGCATGGATGGTATGTTGAGATGGATGAACTAGATAATTTGTAGCCGGATTTATATCTATTCTTCTTGGATGAGGAAGGAGCTCCAACTCGAGATGGAATATTGACATCTGTAGATCCCATTTTTGACGATTTATTGCTTGTTCAACTTGAAGTGGTCGAGAGAGACCGGTGTTTCTTTCTATATGCTGATCTTATGGTTTATAATTTTAGACTAGATCTAATGAAAAGTGGTCCCGATTCATATTTGGTTTCCTGTGCAAAGCAAGGGTGGTTTTTTCCCTCATATGGTGTTTGTAATCGATCCGGAATTAATACTGCGTCATCTTTGAAGAAAATAATTTTTTCGGTATGGAAGAAAAGAATCCTGGCTGCGAAAACCTCATATGTATTGCATTACATGAATATTGAAAAGAATTTGACAAATGTATACCATGAAAAGATTCTTTTCTACCTTAGAAGAACATTTATCAATCATATTGAAAAAGACCTGACCAAATATTCCTTCAAAGCACTCAAATCAAGTCCTTCTATAGCGATGATGTGGAAAGCGACTAAGAGCTTCGAAAGTTCAAAAGAAGTTCAACAAGAACATATCAAATACTTTTTGTTCAATGAGAAAGTTTTTTCTATTGATGTAACAAGATGTGTTGTTGCTCCTCCGCATTTGCAATATCGAAAAGTTGATGAGGAGGTTGTGGAAAAGATGGTTTTATCTCTTGTCTCAACTTTTACAACAACATTGAAAGATGTTATTCTATTTCCTTTCAATAAGGAGATCACGTTGGTATTTCTTCCTAGAATGAAGACGAAATTAATTTTCCTTCTGTAAATTTTTATATATTGGATGGGAAGCATAGTATTTTCGCGCAGAAAAAAATCATTGAAACTGATAAATATAAATTGGCCCATTCAAGGTATCGGCATCGAACAACTTGTCTTCTACATAAATATGTTCCACAACACATTATCATCAAATTATGCAAACAACAAAATTTATCAAACAAGGAATTTGCAGACACTCCATTCATTTCTCAAGTTGTAAAAGCAAGGGAGAAATGTACATTCTGTGGTAGGCCATCCCGCTCAAGAAAGGTAAACGATTCTAGTGATGACTGACAGGTATATAAATTTTATCCTTGTCAATCAAAGTCTTTAGATTGCAGCCCGTGTTATGAAATTATAAAATTAAATATTATCTTTAATTTTATATGTTTGCAGTCTTTCCAAGGTGAATGTATGGATATATTTGTTCTTCAAACAAAGGATAGCCTTAAACACAATCTAACTCTTGTTTTGACGTCAGATTGACTATGGAGAAAATGGATGTCTGTATTTGAGATTTACAAAAGTGGTTCCTTTCCATGCTCACCCAAGAGCATCACTCAAGTTGATTTTGTTCAAAATAAAATAAATAATCATGGATCTAGTTTTTCTATACCGTTGTGTGATCTTGATGAAGATGAATTGACCACTGTGGTAGACAATATAATCAACGGAACAGTTTGGCTGACCACATCAGTCGACAAAAATGTTTGCGCAGAGACTTTATATCAATATTGCAAGTGAATCAAGGATGAGAGGTCAACCATGCATTCGATCTTTTAATATTTCAAAGTTCACGAGTTTCAAACTTTTCGATCACAATTTATCACTGACAATAATGTCATTGAATTGCACCAAATCATCTCCAACAACTGTGCAGTATTTTATGCTCTGAAAAGCAAGCAAAATGTCTGGGTAAAAAGAGAAAGAAAGAATCTGAAGAGGATAATGGTACCAAATTACCAAATGATGTTGAGAAAATATTGAACATATATATCAATAAAGAGGGGATGGGTATGTCCATTGACTTCATCAAAGATAGTTCATAGTTTGCTTGTCAATGTTGTTATCCTACAGCTTTGGTGAACACACTAAGATCCATTGAACTTTTTGGTGCGACAATCAACTGTGAATTTGTTGTTGTTGATATGTGTAATTGTGATAGTCCCTAGACATAAGAAGATATGCTTGCGTTATTGTACTACTTAGAATCAAATGAAGCAACATGTACTTGTATTTTTTTAGCTGATATGGAAAAATCTTGTATGATTTCTAAAGCTTTCACACATTTCAGCAAGAAATAAAATAAAAAAAGGTAATGTGGAATCCTACCAAGGGAGTTTATAGAGATTTCTCCGAGGACTTATTTATAGGATTCTCTATTATACAGTGTTGGAGAATTGGAAGGGATGAGGATAATTTGTCTACTTTTCAAATGGATATGGATTGGAAGGATGAGGGCCTACCAATGATTGATTTACCTTTTCCCAAGGTTAACAATGATAGTTAGAGAAGCCATGTTTTCTCAAAAGAAAGGACACAAGAATTCTTGGATCACATAGTTTCTAGACCAATCTCTTCTCGAGGTACAGTTCTTTCGTTGTACGCAAGAGGTAGATTTATTCATTCCTTGATCAGGTTGCCAGAGAGAATAGTTATTTCTCTTATGGAGACAGTAGAACAAGAGTTGTTTATGAATAATTTATATCATGAATTGGGTATAAACCAAGGTATTTGTATTAACATTTTCATATGTATTATTTCATTGTATTTTACTTTTCTCTGTCGGTTATGTTCAATAACTTCTTCAAATTCCTTTTCTACTACAACTTCAAATAAAGAGCACACTCATGTATCGTCCAATGAAATTATAGTATCCGATGACGACATTGAATGTGATGGAGATGTTAGAAAGTGGCAACAAGGAAGGTATTCTATCATTGCACGTGTCCTTGCATGATAGAAGACATAAAACAAGAAGCCAGATTTATTAATGTAATTTTCCAAATTTTAGACTTAGGAAAAGTGCATTAAGTGATGTAATTATTAATTGACTTAATGGAGTCACTTTTATAAAGTTCAGGTGAAAATAATTTAAGTGATGGATAGTCTAATATTGGCCATTGATCTCACTGGAGGATCTCATCCATTGATCCATAGTGAGATGTTAGGTTTTTCGCTTGTCCATTGAGTTAAAAGGAGGATTGATTTGGTGGAGAGTACACACAGAGATACAGAGAGATTTATTACTCATAGCTTTCAACCAGAGAGTGAGAAAGAGAATTTTGAAGAAGAAGACGGAGGAACACTCAACCAGAGGATCGACAGAGTGACCGGGCAGAGAAGAAGGCTGTACAGATTCAGAGAGAGAGAGGTCGTACTGATTCGCAGAGGTCGTACACAATCGCAGAGGGTCGTATGGATTTCGTACAGGACTGTATGGATTCCATACAATGATGTAGAGGGTCATACTATTGCGCAGGAGGGTCGTATGGATTCCTAGGGTTGTCTCAATGAGTTTCAGTGTTTCGATTTTTATAGGTTGGGTAAATCAATTTTCTGGATTGTACTTGTTCTATATCTTCATAATAAAATATCTTCTCAGAATGTTGCATCGGTTATCCCATCTTGGGTTTTTCCAGGGGTTTATACCCAAAAAAGATTGGTGTCTCTATTGATGTGATTGATGTTATATTTATCTTAGTGTTTTTTTATTTTCTGCTGCATTGTGAAGAAATCCATTTGTGCTTAAAAGTAATATTAGGATTTAATTAAAATAAACTGGCATACTTTAACTCAAAATTGGATTTTAAGGAAATTTACATGGTATCAGAGCTCTTCTGAGCAGATTTGAGAGAAAGCAACAGTTGTTGGATATATCGGGGGCATATCTATCCTAGGGTTTACAAGTACACTTCATTATGGCCATACAGTTGATATTTGAGGATAGACTCTAGGCTCGGAAGTTTCCTACTTGGAAAGAGAGGATCACCAGGATCCTCGATGTTAGTGATGCTGAGAAGCACATTAACGACCAGAAGACTGCTCTTATAGATCCGAAAAAAATGGAAAAGTGGAAGAAGGTATATTCTAGAGCTATGTTGATCATATTAGATGTGGTGAAGGACCACATAGTCCCTCACCTTTCTGGAAATAATTCCACATTGGAAATGTGGAAGGATTTGGAAATCCTTTACCAGAGCAATAACGAAAACTGGAATATGGTGCTGCAAGAGAGGTTACATAGTACCAGGATGGCCAAGGGTGAAGGAGTGGTGCCTTACCTCACAAGGCTCACACAGATCATAGATGGGCTTGGAGCAGTGGGCTCTAAGACTGAGGATGAGGAGCTAGTTCGTATAGATCTCAATGGATTTTCTAAGCCATGGGATGTCTTTGTTAAAGGCGTGGTGGCTAGGTAGAAGATCCCTGGTTGGAATATATTGTGGGATGAATTCGTAGAGGAAGATATCCATATGGGTCAAGGTTCAGGATCATCCAACGATGCCCCACAGATCGTGGATGAAGAGGCTCTAACCCTAACAAGCAAAGGCAAGGGGAAGGAAAAGAAGAAGAAAGGTAGTAAGAAGAACATTGACATGTCAAAGTTCAAGTGTTTCATCTTCCACAACCATGAACACTTTGCCTCCCAATTCCTAGAGAAGAAGAAGAATAACAACACACAGATGGTAGGTTCAACAGAGGTGGATGAGGTTAGCAAGAGTTTTGATGAAGACTTTTGTTTGATATATTGTATGGAAATTTCCATCAAAAACAACATTTGGTACGTTGACAGCAGTGCATCTTGTCATATGAAAGGGCATAGATATTTATTCAAGAGCTTGCAGGAGCGTGGAGTAAATTTCCACATTTAGTTGGGAGATGATGAGTGGTATCAGGCGCAAGGAGTTGGTACTGTTTCGTTTCAGAGGGATTCTAGGAAGCCCATCATCTTTGCTAATGTATTATATGTTTTGGGATTACAAAGAATCTCATATTTGTTTTCACACTGGAAGAAAAGGGTTTTCTAGTGAATTTTTCGGGATAGGAAAGTGTATATTAGGCCCAAGGAGTCAGATCATAGGTTGGATCGGATGATTGGGGTCCGAAGCAGGAAGGTTTACATATTACAATTCGATCCTACAAAGGCTTTGGTTAGTAGCAGCAATAGTGAGAGTGAGTTGTGGCATAGGAGGATGGCATACTTACATCATGGAGGACTGAGACATTTAGGACAGGAAGTTATTGGAGTTCCTCCAGTACAGGAGGAGAAGCATAACCACTGCAAGAGTTGTGCATTTGGGAAGAACATTAGGAGACCTTTCCCACAGAGTGAGAACAAGTCTAAGGGGACCTTGGACTTAGTGCATTCGGATGTATGCGGACCAATGAGTGTTCATTCTTTCATTGGTTACAATTATTGCATCACATTCATTGATGAATATTCCAAGAAGACCTAGATCTATTTCCTGAAGGCCAAGTTAGAGGTATTTGAGCATTTCCAAGAGTTTAAGACTCTCGTGGAGAACTAGACAGGGAGAAGGATTCAGATATTGAGGACTGACAATGGGGGTGAGTACATCGGCAAAGAGTTCTTGGAGTACTGTGCATCAGAGGGGATAAAAAAGGAACACATTGTTCCTCACACCCCGTAGCAGAATGGAGTGGCCGAGAGAAAGAATGAGACACTAGTGAGTGCAGCCAAGGCCATGCTATTTGATTAGGTATAACCACTACTCCTATGGTCCAAGGCATTTCAAACTACAGTATATGTCCATAACAAGTGTCCTCACTTAGCTTTGGGGAGAAAGACACCTGAGGAGGTATTCACAGGTACTAGACCATATGTGAGTCATTTAAGCATATTTGGGAGTATCTACTATTGTCACATTCATGCTGACACTAGGAATAAGCTAGACCATTCTGGTGAGAAGGGGCTTCTAGTTGGTTACATTGAGACTTCTAAGGAATACAGATTTTATGTCCTGGCTCGCAAGAGGATCATTGTGAGCAGGGATGTCCATTTTTATGAGGACAGAGACTTAAGAATATCTATGGACTTACCAACACAGGAGTAGCCATCATAGGACTCAGGAGTGAAGTTGGAGGAGCTATATGTACAGACACAGGGCACAGGTTTTGGTAGTTAAAGGGAGTCAGGTGGACATGATCTTCCTATCATTGATGTGGAGGATGAGCAGTAGCAGGAGGAGGATATCCAGCAGCCACAACAGTTAGACACTAGGCCACGTCCTAGGTGGTACAGGTCCACAGTTCAGGATTCCAGGAAGGTGAGTCTTCCACAGAGCTCCATGAGGCGGAGCAAACCACCAGATAGACTTAGCTATTTGGAACTAATGATAGATTTGATAAACTCTAAGCCTTCTAGTTTCAAGGAGGCTGGAAAACATGATGTGTGGCAAGAGGCCGTGGTTGAGGAGTATGACTCAATCATGAAGAATCAGGTATGGGAGGTTGTGTTGAGGCCAGAAGGTAAAAAGCTGGTGGGATCTAGGTGGATATACAAGGTAAATCATGCATCAAAAAAAAGTGTGGAGAAGTACAAGGCACGCTTCCTGGTTAATGGGTATTCACAGAAGAAAGGTATTGACTATGAGGAAACCTTCGCCCCTATCACTAGATACTCTTCTATTCAGACTATCCTATCATTGGAAATAGATATGGAGTGGCGCATTCATCGTATGGACGTGAAGCCTGCCTTCCTCAACCGATTTATAGAGGAAGAGGTGTAAATTGAGCAGCCAGAGGGGTTTGAGGTGGGGAGCAGGGAGTCTCATGTATTCAAGTTGTAGAGATCTTTTTACAGGATCAAGCAGGAACCTAGAGCATGGTACTCGAGGATTGAAAAATATCTGCGGGAGATGGGATTCCAGCGGAGTGAGGCAGACCATAACCTGTACTTCTTGGCAGGTGAGGTACCTCTCATACTAGTACTATATGTGGATGATCTCTTTCTTACAAGATATGAGAGGATGATCGGGGATTGCAGTGGAGTTTGAGATGAAATACCTTGGGTTGATGCATTACTTCCTACGTCTAGAGGTTTGGTAGAGAGATGGATTCTTGTTATTAGTCAGGGGAAGTATGCAGTAGAGATCTTGAGAAGATTCAGGATGGAGGACTGTAGATGCATGTCCACGCCTCTAGTTACCAACTGGAGGAATATTGATGCATCAGGTTTAGAGGAGTTTGATCCTACTTTGTATCATCAGCTTATCAGGTCGCTTATGTATCTAGTCAACACTCGACCAAACATTAGCTTTGAAGTTAACTCTTTGATTCATTTCATGGTGAACCCTCGAAGAGTGCATTGGACATCTACGAAGCACATACTTCACTATATTAGAGGCACAGTGGAGTATGGATTGGTTTATGAGTGCAGTAGGAGTATACCATTAGTAGTATTCATAGATGATGACTAGGAAGGATGTGTAGAAGACCAGAAGAGCAATTCAGTTTGTTGCTTCAGCATTGGGTCACGAGTTGTCTCTTGGTTCAGCGGGAAGCAGAATTCAGTTGCATTGAGATCAGTAGAGGCTGAGTACATGGCGGCCAATATCGAAGCATGTGAGGGGATGTGGCTAAGGAAGTCATTCTTAGGGTTATTCGAGATTGATTTGGAGAATACTATAGTTCATTGTGACAATCATAGTGGCATTAACCTTTCTGAGAATCGAGTGTTCCATGACAGGAGAAAACACATAGACATCTGGTATCACTTCCTCAGAGATTGTGTTCATAGAGGAACCATTCAGTTGGAGTACATTCAGACATATGAGCAGGTGGAAGACATATTCACCAAGGCACTTTGCAAACTCAATTTTGTGAAGTTCAGAGACAAGTTGGGGTTTCTACCGAATCCATTCCTCGTTGAGAGGGAGTGCTAGAAAGTGGCAGCAAGAAAGGTATTCTATCATTACATGTGTCCTTTCATGCTAGAAGACATAAAACAGGAAGCCAAATGTATTAATGTAATTTTCCAAAGTTTAGACTTAGGAAAAGTGCATTAAGTGATCTAATTATTAATTGAATTAATGGAGCCACTTTTATAAAGTTCAGGTGAAAATAATTTAAGTGATGGCTAATCTAATCTTAGCCATTTATCTCATCGGAGGATCTTATCATTGATCCATAGTGAGATGTTAGGTTTTTCGCTTGGCCATTGAATTAAAAGTAGGATTGATTTGGTGGAGAGTACACATAGAGATACAGAGAGATTTCTTACTCATATATTTTAGCCGGAGAGTGAGAAAGAGAATTTTGAAGAAGAAGTTTGTAGAAAAGAAGATGGAGGAACACTCATCTAGAGGATCAATAGAGTGATCGGGCGGAGAATAAGTCAGTACGGATTTGCAGAGAGGGAGGCCGTACTGATTCACAGAGGTCATACAGCAGAGTCTGTACACAGTCGCAGAGGGTCGTACGGATTCGGTACAGGACTGTACGGAGTCCGTACATTGATGTAGAGGGCCGTACATATTCGTGGGGTTGTCTCAATGAGTTTCGGTGTTTCAATTTTTCTAGGTTGGGTAAATTGATTTTCTGGATTCTACTTCTTCTATATCTTCATAATAAAATATCTTCTTAGACTGCTACACCAGTTTTCCCATCTTGGGTTTTTCCGGGGGTTTATAACCAAAATGATTGGTGTCTCTAGTGTTTTTTATTTTTCACTGCATTGTGAAGAAATTCATTTTTGGTTAAAATTAATATTAGGGTTTAATTAAAATGAACTATCATACTTTAACTCAAGATTGGATTTTAAGGAAATTTACAGGAGAATCACACAAAGAACTACCAATTACCTGGAGAACAAGATGGACAAGAAGATAAAAATTTATTTTTCAAAGATCTTGGTTAAATTAACTAAATTATAAACGAGGATAGTGACCTTGAATACTTTCAAAAAGTTACAGAAGATGTATGCCTAAAAATTTCCAAGTCAGGATGATTGGATTGTTATTCAACATGTGGATCATCCACAACCAAAGCTGGGATCGACTATGTCCGTGGATATTAACCAACAAATCACATTGGATAATAATCAACCAGGCGAGAGCTTGGATAATAATGAACCAAGCAAGGGCTTGGTGTTAAAATGTGGTATCTCCAGCAATGTTACTCACCACTCAAATGTTGTCCTGGCATTGACAGGTAAAATAAAAAAGATTAATTTCTACTTAAATTGATGAAACAAATTTATTCCAAAATATATAATGACAAGCAATATTTCTGTGCAGCTCCCCATACAAAAATGTTATTGATATTAGAAATGGAAGGTTTTCTATTTCGCAAGAAAGTCGCAGAAAATGACTCCAAAAGAGAAAAAAGGAAATAAAAAAAAATATTGTTCGAGAGAAAAAAGTAAAAAAGGGGGAAGAAAGTATTGTTGGTGAATTTGAATTTAAACACAAAGAAACTTCATATGAGTCATGAAAATATGCCATACAATTTTTGGGATTATGTCTTTCCAAATTCAATGTTTGTATTTGGTCATATAAATGTGGGATCAATGAGGGGAAGTCATTGTTTACAAAAATTTTGAGGGCAGGTAGTCATAAAAATCATATGGGGAAAAAATATTGATTCTATGGTTTCGAGATATATGTACCAATGATAAAGAAGGAAATACACAAAAAATATCGAGAGTGTGTGAGAGGAGCTCCCAATGAAATCTTCACAAAGTAATACATCAATGATTGTCTTGGAGGGTGATGATGTGAAAGCACATCCATGTGAAAACTGTATTTTGAGTAAGCCCTTTATTGCATTGTCCGTTAGGACAGATAGTGAATTGGTACATCGAATCTAGCAGGGTTTTAGTAAAATGCATGAATCAAATGATATAAGAACCTACACTGCCTTATTCTAGTTGAGCAGCCATCAAATGTAACCTATCATTGCCTCTTTCAAGCGCGGGAAACACTAGATGTAACCTATGGAGATTTTAAATCATTCAATGTGTTTTCTATTTTTTTCGGTGACGTTGCTATTTTCGTCTGAATCTAACATATTATTTTTTTAGTGTGATGATTTTATTACATCATTTTAATCTGCAAAATTTTGGGTGATTTTTGTATTAATATTTGGAAATCATTTAAATCTTCATTTACGGTTGCATGTTTTTATCATTAACTTCATGAACACAGTGTTGTTTTTGTGGTTATATATATAGTCATGGTTTTTGTATGCAGTCCGGATATCACCGCAAAAGAAACTATTGGTCCTAGGAGTAGAGGGATTTCTCTTTGGAGTTCGGATGTTATCCAACATTGAATATTTTTCCAAACAACCTCATTTTGTCCATAAATGCTATCGTTATTATGCATGGATGTTCAGCCCCGATATTATCAGTGTTGCAGAGAACATTTTTACGTTGCTCTATGGTTTTCCATGCTCGACAACATGGAAATCAAAAAATTCCTTGGTATATTTGAATGGTTGAAGAATGAAGACTTTGTATTTATTTGGGTTTGAGAGTAATGTAAACATAATACTATTTATAATTACTGAATGTCTGCATATTATAATGTTGGTGAAGAACTGCACATATACGAAAATTCGTTCAAGGATGTACTTATACAATATGGAGATATATATAAAAGAGCGGACATGTTGCTTATAGATGAAGGGAAATATCATTCAGTAGATAATAGCAAGGAAAACTACTTAAAAATGCTAAGTAGTTGGACATTTGACGGTTCACAAGATAGATAAATAACTATAAAAACAATGTTGTGTTCTCTGTTGAATTATCTCGAGCCTTGTTTAAAAATGGGGCATTGGTTAAAGACATTCAAATTCAAATGACCATCATATTATAAAGAGAAAAATGCATTCAGTGATTTGTATATTTTTTACAACTTATACATTTAATTGATGTAAATTTTATTGGACAATTCTCATATTATTTATGGACATCATATCATGTATCTGGTGATGTGTTTCAAAAATTGTTTAAAAATTGCAGAACATGAAGAAATATACTTACAAACATTGAAACACAATATTTTATTGACTAGGTTGTGTGTGTGTTTTTTTTGTTTGCAGATACTAGAAGATTTGTTACTAGTAAACCATTGATTATTTTTTATTTATGATGGAGTTTTGTTACACGCAGTTCGTAAAAAAAGAAATTTGGATTGCCACGAACACCGGATATCGAATCAACCACAAAGTATTATTTATATGTCCAGGATTTAGGGATTTTTTTGAAAAATGCTTTAGTATATTTGAATTTGGAAAATGAACATCTGCACAACAAAAAAACATTGACGAGTTTTTGCCAACGTTATTACAAAGAACAAGATTGCAAAGGGAACTATTTAGAGTAATTTTAACACAAGAATATTGTTCTTGCATATCTAGAGAGGGTTATCAGGGTGATAGAAATCCTGATATATTTCTCAAGCCTTTAAACAAACTTTGAGACATTTTGATCCATGGTTGGGATGCTACAAATACATTGATTGTAGATGACTCGAAAGAAAAACATGTTTGTAATGAGGAAGGGAACTGTATTATAACAAAAATGTATACTTGCCAAGATTTCAATGACACATTCTTGTTAGATCGATTATGGCTTTGCTTGCTACACCTGAATGGCGTGAGTGATGTGAGGCCAATTGTGAATAAAATGAAAATGAAAGTATTTTTTTAAATAATGCACTTATGTTTGTTTGATTAGTTAGTATGTTTAATTTCACTGTGATTATAATACTTGTAAAGTGCCGAGTTTGGTTTTCAAAAATGCAAAATCAGAGCTTGAAAGTGCCAAAATCGATTTTCAAAATTGCAAATTTAAGCATTAGAAGTGTCAAAAGTAGCCTTCCAAAAAGGGAAAATTAGGTTCTAAAAGTGCCATTATCATATTCATCATATCGGAAAAGCGCAAAAGACAATTTCAAAAGTGGTGATATCAAAAGCAAAAGTATGCTTTTGGAACCTGGATTTAGCACTTTTGGAACCGGATTTGGCACTTTTGGAACCATATTTTGCACTTTAGAAACCTTGATTTTGGGGTTTAGAAAGGTTGTTTTTGACCCATCTTCAAAGTGACTTGGACTAGAATATGTCCAAGTTTAATGAAATAGGCATTTTGTGCTCCCATGGTACACACCCACCACTAGGATGACATGTATAATAACAACAAGAATCCACCCAACCCAATCCAAACCCCCCTACTCAACCTATTGACCTTCAAACCCTTTCCTCTAACATGGTCCAAATCACCCAGTGGATGAACGAATATGAAAATAAGTACTTTAACATCACCTACTAACTACTATTTCCCAACATTGTGGATATGTTACTCCCTTTGAAATCCCCACTCATGAATTTGCGGTCATTGAAGACTAGGGCTCTCACTGTCTATTCCCATAACATTAGTCTCCTTCCTTTGAAGACAAAAGTCCATGGAACCATTTTCCAAATATTAACATGTGAAAATTTGATGGTTCCCAACCCTTAGGTTGGGTGAATCAAATGGAACATTATTTTTCTCTCCATGTCATTAAAGATGGTATCCAAAAGTTGAAAATTCGGGTCTTATACTTATCTTTTGAATGACTCCAATGATGGAAATGGTACCAAAAATATTATCAATGTTATGTCCGTTGGAGCCAATTTGTGAAGATCCTTCATGAGAAATTTAATCGTGACACTCATTATTTAGGTTGATTGACTAAACTATGCCCCAAACATGCATTTTTCTGGACTACATGCCAACATTTGAGCAGTTTTCCATTTGCATCAAAGGCCTCTCTGAATCCGTTTTTTGAGAAATTTTCATCAGTGGCATCAAGGAAGCAATTCGTTTACATGTCCTCATGTAATGACCCTCCACTTGGTAAGAATATTATGATAGAACTTGTGAAGCTGAATTGGTTCACGATGCCCAAACCAAGCACATTGTATCTACTATGGATCCACCTCCCAGGAACCCACAAACCCCACCTTTCCACATCCATAATCTCACCCCAGAGACTATGGATGATGGCATGAACACCTCAACCTTTTCTATAATTGTGATTAAAAGTATGTTAGAGGACATAAATGTAAATAAAATAAAATATTCTTAATAGAAGTCACACCCCTTAAGTTCCTAGAATCCAACGGAGTGGAAGCTCTACCAGAATCGAAAGGTGATGAACAAATGTTACCTCTCATAGATTCTCCTGATATGCCAATTCCAGAAGAGCAACGACAAATTTTCCTTCATTCTTTATCTAGGTTTTCTAGTCCTCAAACATTGAAATTGATTGGTTACATAAATCACAAGAAATTCATTATGCTAATTGACAATGGAAGCACCCATAATTTCATCCATAGGTGTGTTGCATAAGACACCCATTTCTATATCCACTCCATTTCCAATTTCCAAATCCTTATTGCCAACGGGGTATATGAAATGTGGTGGCGGATGTGAGAATTTCAAACTCCAAATGAGAATGTTTTCTATTGACATGGGTGGTTTCGATGTCATTTTTGGGGTTGATTGGATTAGGACCTTAGGTTCCATCACAATGGATTTTAGCGAACTCTTTCTCCACTTTACATAGGTCAATAAGACACATCACCTTCATGGAATTGCTCTGGTTTCTCTTGAAATTATCCTTTCCCATCGCATGGATAAAGTGTTGAAGAAGGGCCAAGCAAGTGTTATTCCTCAATTCCATGCCACATAAGTTCTGGACACCCCCATCTTAGATATTTACCACAACCTGCAATAGATTCTCTCCTGGTACTAGCAAAATTTTTATGTACCCAAGGGTTTACCTCCATGCCATGGATAACATGACCATGCCATTCCTCTGATTCAAGGTATCTAACCCCCTAATGTTCATCCTTACCACCACCCTTTTCCCCAAAAGAATGAAATTGAAAATATCATTTAGGAATTGTTGTCCAACTATGTTATTCATCCTAGAACCAACCCTTATTATTTGCTTGTGGTTAAAGTCCTAAAAAAGGAAGGTGATTGGCACATGTGTCTTGATTTCTAAGCTCTCAACAAAATCAACATCAAATAAAAATTTCCTATTTTGTTCATTGATGATCTCTTAAGAGAGTTGCATGGTTCCAAATTCTTCACCAAAATTGACCTTTGTTGAGGATACCATCATATTCGGATGAAAGAGATGGATATACCCCAAAACAATTTCCACACTCATGAAGGTTATTATGAGTTCTTGGTCATTCCCTTCAACCTCTACAATGCTCCATCCACTTTTTAGAGTCTCATGAACAAGATTTTCCACCCCTTCCTTCACCATTTTGTCTTGGTTTTATTCTATGATATCTTGGTCTACAATCGCACTTGGAAAATCCACCTACAACATGTTTATCATACTCTACAATTATTATAGGACCAATGATTATTTGTGAAACGATCCAAGTGTGCTTTGGGGGTGACTAAGGTTGAATACTTGGGACATATTGTGAGGTAGGATGGGGTTCTAATGGATCCCAAGAAAGTGGAAGCTATGAAGAACTGGACACACCCAAACATTCTCAAGAGTTTGCAAGGATTCCTTGGCTTTACAAGCTATTACTTTAAGTTTGTCGAGAACTACAGAAATATTGTAGATCCTCTGACAACATTGCTAAATAATAATTCCTTTTCCTAGCATGAAACAATGAAGTAGGATTTTTTCACTGTCAAGGAGACCATGTGTATTATTCCTATTCTCTCCATGTTCTATTTCACTAATACATTCACTTTAGAATGCGATATCTCCAATCGTGGGCTCATAACGACCTTATCACATAAAGGACATCCCTTGGAATTCACTAGTAAGAAACTTTGTGATGGAAACTTGGGAAAATACACATATGAAAAAGGAATGATGGATATCCATCATGCAGTTGAGACATGGAATCCTTGCCTAATCCAATGAAATTTCCACATCAAGACAAACCATCATGGTCTCAAGTATTTCCTTGAAAACACCTTTCCTCACTCGAGAAACATAAATGGGTCACTAAGATATTGGGTTATGATTATGAAATAATATATAAGAAGGGTTATGACAAAGTGGTGGTTGATCCCTTGTATCAGAAATTTGAAGAGGAGGGTTCATTCTTCGCCTTATTCTTACCAATCTAAGATAACTAGACAAAGTGCGACAACAATGGCTAGCTTAGGAAACAATTCATCACCTTACCAAACAATTTCAAGAAGAATCAAATCCTCCACTCGAGTATACATGGAACCAAAATATTTTGAGGTATAAAATCAACATGAAACCAAGATTGTTGGTGGAATTACATTCATCATCCACATCATATCACCTATAATTTCATAAAACTTTTGAATGAATAAAGCACTCTTTCTTTTGGGAAGGCATGTAAAATATATCCATAACTTTGTCTCTAATTATGAAACTTTCCAAAGGCATAAGGTTGAATTAATGAAGTTACTAGGGGATTTGTAGCCACTCCCCATTCCTAATCATATATGGATTGACATCTCTATGGATTTCATTGTGGGGATTCCTAAGGAGAGTAATAAAACAATCATTATGGTTGTAGTAGATCATCTGGCCAAATATGCCCATTTTTATGGTTTTCCACCCACTTTTACACCCTCTTTGCTGGCCCAAGTTTTCTTGTATAAAATTTTCAAACTCCATGGCATGTCCACCTCTATTGTCTTTAATAGTGACCTCACTTTTACAAGAAATTTTTGGTAAGAACTGTTCAAACTTCAAGGAACTCAATTGAATCTCAACACGACATACCACCTTAAAGCAAATGGTCAAACTGAAGCAATCACTAAGTGCCTAGTAAACTACTTGCATTGCTTTATGTTAGATAAGCCACACGAATGGGCCCACTAGATCACTCAGGATCTATTGTGGTACAATACTACTTATCATGGTCCCGCAAAGATGACACCATATGAAGTAGTGTATGGACCAAAATCCTTATTAGTTATTTCCTATATACCAGGTATCTCATGGGTTCAGGTAGTGGATGATACACTCCACACCAGAGTTCAGATTATCTACATCCTTAAAGATATTATGACTCTGCCCCAAAAAAGAATGAAGCTATAAGATGATCAACATCACTTCGAGTGCTCCTTTGATGTTGGGGACCAAGTATTTCTTCAACTACAACCATATGCACATACATATCTCAAGGCCCATTTCCATTGGAAGCTCACTTCAAAGTTCTATGGACCCTACACCATTATACAATGCATTGGACATGTATCATACAAATTTTCTCTACAAGATCACTCCAATATTCACCCTCTCTTCCATGTCTCTTGCCTAAAAAAAGTGGTGGGATTGCATCAAAAAGGTGGTGGGATCAAATTGTAAAGTACACACCAATTTACCAAAATTAGACGAGGAAGGCTCCATTTGGATTCAACCAACTCTAGTATTAGATTCCAGGGAAATACAATTGTGTGGTTGCACCATCAAGGAATTTTTGATCTAGTGACACAACATGATTCCATAATATTCAACTTGGGAACCAACCAACATTTTACAACAATTTTTGCACCTTTAGCATTGACTGAAATGTTGCTTTAGAAGGGAGAGGGAATGTTAGGGTTGTAGCCTAACTCACCTTACTCTTAGAATTAATCATGCATAGTATAAGGCCATAAATTTTTAATAATGTTGAACAAGTTAGTGTTCAACCATAAATGTAAAAGGGGTCTCTTTATTAACTGAGACACATTAGGAAGTTGTATTTTGACCATGTCAAGTAATTAGGGTTTTAGACATTTGAATCCTATTTAAATAATTTCAAGGTTATGAAGTGTTTTTGTGAAGAATGTTGTAACATATCTCTTCTCAAGTGAATGGTCTCCCTACCACAAGAGGCCCATGAACATTGTTCCCATAATAACAAATCTCTTTTTCTACCATATTCTTATATGTTTATCTCAAGTTTTTGGTTCTATGTTTCTTATTTTTGGTTTATTGCATGCTAAGTTTCCTATATGCTATATGAATTTAAAGTTACAGGGGTAAAGAACACCATGAAGAATGAATGCACGCCATTTGGAGGAAGGAGAGATGAGGTTAATACAATGATTGTTTAATTAGTATCTTCAATGTTTTCTATAGTCTATGTAATCCACACTCAAGACAAGGAATGTTGAGACACAAGAAGAATACAACTACAAACAAACAAAATGACCACACCCACAATAAGCTGGCCATATATGGATCTATACATATGCATGGGTTCCAAAAAATGTGGGATGGATGCAGAGGGGATTGTGTTTTGACTTAGGAAGGTCTAGGTTTGATGGAATCCACCCACATCAATACAAGGTAAATCGGTGCAAGTAAGAAACAATCCAACAATGGAGGAAAACAACCATGAGAATGCAAAAAAAAAAACCCAAGAGAAATTACCTACGTTAAAAAGACAATACAACTCAAAATTACCAATTTAGAAACCTCCTCAAGTATTTCAACAACTCTGTAATATGAGAAATTTATCTCTAAGATTGAATGGACATCTAATGAAGGGATTTTAATGGTTTTTGACCTATCTTCAAAAGCTCACCTAGTAAACAATGGAAAAAAAATCATAGGAAAGAAGGTGTTCACTTAGCCAATGATAAGAATGTACAACAAGGATGAAAGAATGTCCAACAAGTAGTTTAAACACCCCACACATCAATAAAAATTTCTAGGCATCCATGAAAATGCCTCGGGACGCAATAAAATGTCCAGTTATTGTAAAGAAACCCAGTAAGAGGAATTACAACAGCTAGTAATTTTTATTTCATCCAACAAGGAGAAGTTCAACAAAGAATTTAGCGTTCTCTCCCACAACCAACAAGGAATTTGTACACAATTAAAATGACTATTTCCAAGGGACTTGCACAGTGAATAACTTCTCCACAGTCCCTAAGAACTATAGGGATATGATACCACTATTAGAATCCCTTGGAAATAGATCAATAAAGATAAGCATGCTTTCACTTTCATTAATATAATACACATATAAATAAAATATAATAGTACTCTTGGTTTCATATTCAAGAGGGATCCTGGACTCTGATATCTCTACCTATTCACCTATGATTCATCATGTGAATAGTGATAAAATTTACCATTACCACAAGGATTAGGTTTCCAAAGGTAGTTAGTATTGAATAAATGTAATGTGGCTTTATTAAAAAATGTGGACTAGGTGGTTAGGTGGTTGTTATGATTAGGGTTATCTTGTTACTAATAAATAAAGATGGATTCCTCCTTATGCACATGTTGGAAAAATGTTGTATTTGGAGCTTAGCTCATTGAGAGGTCATCCAACCTTAAGATAGAAGTGAACAAGAACAAATTCCCTTCATAAAATGATTAATTGTAAGGTGTTGCCATGCCCTAAGGGTATTTTGAAATTAATAAAATGTAGAGCATTTATTATATATTTTTTGTGATTCAATATCTTAAGTTAAGGATCATAATGGATTAGGTGCATCAAGGAACTCACCACACTTCGAAATTGCAATCTAAATGTTGCAAAACTCTAATATGTGGTCCTATCAATCATCAAATTCTACCAAAGTGGAAATGAATTATTTAATTTTTAGATTATGCCAACAAATAAGAGCTTGATAAAATCTATCAAATCAACTTCAAAAACCTTGTCTCAATAGGTTCAATCCAAATTATTAGCTTGAGATAAAGCTTGTGGTAGGTCACTTTGAGATTAGGGACATCAAGGAAGTCGTCACCCGCTAAGTGGAAATAGGGCATGGAGAAGAAGAGGAACTTACTACTATGGGGAATAATGAATTCCCAATTAAATCTTCAATTTTAAAATAAAATAAAAAACTATTTTTATTAGTTTTTTCTACAATTTATTTAAGTTTTTAATTTTTTAAATTTAAAATAATCTATTTTTATTATTTTATTTTATAAATTTTTATTAAATTTTAATAATTTTTAAATACCAAAATGAAACAAAGAGGAAGATTTAGAGATCGATTTTCCCTCCAACTTTAAGATTCACTACTTCAATGGTTGATGCGAAGAAAAGAGTGAACTTCCAAATAGGTCTTCAATTTTAAAATAACTAAAATAAATAATTTTTTTTTTTACAATTTATTAAATGCTTGTAATATTTTTAAATTTAAAATATTTTATTTTTAGTATTTTATTTTATAATTTTTTCAAAATTATTTAAAAAAAAATTTATTTTTAAAGTTTTGGTTTTTTATAGTTTTTCATCTCCAAAATAGGTCATTAAATTTGACTAGAAAAGTTTGTCAAATTTACAATTTTGGATTAATAAAAATGTTATTTTTAATGTACAAATAGATTCATCTTCCTTAAAACTTATTAATTCAAAATTATTTTTATAAAATTTGCAACCAAAAATATCTATATAAATGATATTCTTGAATTAAAATTTTGAGTGGACACTTTAACCCACCTAACTTATGAACATAAAAAATTATAAATGAAGATAATTGTTAAATATAAAAATAAGTATTTGAATTAATAATATTAAAACTAGTCAAAATTTAGTCACTTACATTATAATATTTATTTAATTAAAAATTTAGACTAAATCTTTTTTTTGCAATAGTGATTCACAATCATTTCTGCCAACTACCCAAACTACATTCAATAAACAACTAAATCTTATTTATTTTTAGTAAAATTGTTTATTTCCATGTATAAATGTTACATGAATTTATGTATTTTTATATTCATATCTTATTTATTTAATTAAAAATTTGACTAAATTTTATCTACTTTTAATAAAATTATTTATTTTTATGTATTAAGGTTTTAATACTCTTACTTTTTTCTCTACCATCTTAATTTATAAATTTAAAGTTATTTATTTCCATGTATTAAGGTTTTTATACTCTTACTCTTTTCTCTACTATCTTAATTTATAAATAGTGATCATGGGCAGGTGATGTATCCTTCCATGCGCCCAGTTGACAAAAGACAGAGGAAGAACTGCACAGGAAGACGTGGCACTGTACTAAACCCTAATCCAGGCAAACACAGGATAGGTATGCTTGCAGGAAATATACAGTGGAGGAAATAATGAATGCTACCATAGAAGCTAGCAGGAGGATGGTGGTGAGGCATTCTACCACAGTACGCACAGACGGCCACGCTCACCATAGGCCACCCCAGGGGCATTTCAAATTTCAAGGAAAAAGAACACGGCGCAGTCAAAAACAAATGAACTGCCCAATAAGTATATATATATTTTTTTCTATATACTTTCCTTTGATTTGGATTTTGATGAACATACAATAAGAAACCCAACTTTTAATTCGCCAAGAACTTCACTTCAGGGAGCATATACTTCACGCTGTGGAACACTAGCTTCACAGAAACATTTACTTCGCAAACTTCTTTTAACTTCAGAGAGATTAACTTTGCACAAACTCACTCTTAAACAAGTTTTTCATTAAAATATAATTAACTTTTAGCATATTGGAAATTTTGATGACTTTTATATATATATATATTACCGCACTAAAACAGGGCAATTTGATTGCATCACACAAAGATGGAATTTACTTTGATCTTTCACCTTTTACAGAGGTAGAGCTCTTAAGACACTTCTCAACTATAAGCTTAGGCTCACAAACACATCACGAACCTATCTTTCTTCTCCTTTCTCTCTTCCTATGTTCCTCTCTATATTTTCCAATCTTATACTTCTATATATACACAAACTTGACAACACTTTTGGTGTAATTAATTTTTACCTAAGAATTTTTCCAACAGTATTAATTACATTTTTCCAATAATATTAATTACATTTTTCCAACAATATTGTGTGAGACGTGCCCAAGAAGACAAACATGGTACCACAAGTAGCTTTGCAGAGATCTACTCACACAAAAACGTAGGTATAGAAACAATGAAGGCTTATGTTTTCTTGGCAGCCACAGAGGGAGAACGATACATGGACCTGGAAGTAGCCTTACCTTTGATGTTTTTTTTCATCACCTTCACCTTGTATTTAAACGCATCAGTGGGTAGATGAAATATTTACAAAGTCATTCTTTCGAGTTTTTGCATCATTGTCATTTACGTAGTGCAATTTCTTTCCGAGTTTTTATTGGGGTCGAGAGAACAAAATGTTTGGGCCATGACCATTTGTGCTTCATAAGAAAATATTATGTCCAAAGCCAGCAAACAATGATCCTTTTGGTAGAGTTTATAACCCCTTCGACAGACATCTCCATGTTGTTTATATTACTAAAGTAAGAAACCGTGGCCTGTGTATATCAAAATCCATCTCTCTGGTGCATAAAACTTTGAGTGCAGTAAGCATTTGGGGTTCTATGTGCAGCTATTTTACAACATTTGCAAGTTTTTTAGAATCGTTACAAGACCGAATGGGTGCTTTGTTTATTGATATGTATCCACAGTTGAGGCCTCAATGTTCCACCAAACCCAAAATAACATGTTACAGTAATCTCTTCATTAAACAAAACTTATGTGCGAGTTCAGCAGTCAAAGCATTTATGCAATTAAAAGAGCACAATTTTAACTAGGGCAGTTTGAAATAACCCCAACAATCCAATAGACTCATATCCACGATAGTTCGAATCCATCTTATTAGTCCCTGCCTTGCAGCAGGAAACTCCTGAAATCCGTTTTGCCATGATGTATTAGCTTGTCCCTGTTCTCAAAGCAATATAACCTAAAGGTTTTTAAGTGAATTTGTGTTGGCCTGCTAACTGAAATTCTATTCCGAGTCTCATCTTCATACTCAGCCGTAACATCCCCAACACACTGTATTTAGCTAGTAGATCGTGCCATTCAACAGACTTTATTTAGCTAGTAGATCGTGCCATTGTTTATGTAGCTTTTCTTCATGTCTTCCAAGGGATTTATAAGGTCGACAGTATCTGGTAACAGTACCTTACAAATCCCATCACAACCTCACAGCAGTTTGCAGAAGCTGGGAGGCCACAGTATAACTGAACAGCCCCCAGTTCTATCAAGACATAAAAGCTCTTGGGACTTCACAGCAGATTATATGTTTGTTCGTCGAGTTCCGTGAATATGGTGCTATTGATGCACAATATGTGGTTTCTGTGTATGACCCTATCCAAGGCACCTCGGAAACACTCCCTGGTCTTTCCAACTTTCCGGGTTGTTACGATAAAATTCCACAGTATTTAGATTGCATTTCCAGCTTTTAATTGACAGAAACGCAGTCCAAAAGTGAAATTCGATCCTCGAAACCAGGAAAGTGGGCCAAGGCGAGGGAGTGTTTCCCAAGTGCCTTGCATAGGGTCATACACACTAACCGCAAGATGAGATTTGTAAAGCACTCTTAGCCGACATTGGGAAAATACACTCCATAATCAATGTAACGAGCCACCAGCTAAAACAAAAACAGTCAGACACTGCTAAATACGGTCCAACATTGCTGGTAATGTTACGGCGGAGTATGAAGATAGAGATCTTCACTTAGCAGGTCGGGCGTTCAAATCCTCAAAGCCTGGAGTGAAATAATACTTTTTCACCTTTCAGACACTGGCCGTGACGAGGGGAGTTATTGAAAAATCACAGAATAAAATACAAAACAGAACACTGAATGCAGCTCTGATCACAAGCTAAACCACACAAGGCCATACAAGCCACTGCCATGCCATTGCTATTCACAAAAACTATATTTATGCGATTATATTCACAAAAATCTATATTTATATGGTTTAATGTTATAAGTAGACCTAAATTAAAACACAAGCATACAATGAAAAGCAAAGATTTATCTTGGAAACTCAATGGAGAAAACCACCATAACAGATCTATTCTTCTTAATAAAAAAAAAACAATCACAATAACACTAGATATATCCTGAAAAAAAGCAATCACAATAATATTAGATATAACTTGAAAAAGGGAAAAACCAAGGCTACCAAAAGCATCTCTCGTGCTTCCTTTGGATTCATACAATAGAGTATTACAACTCTATAAATAGGGTTTTTTACAGGCAAATACAATTGGCAAGAAACCATGGGCAACTAAAACCATGTGCCCCTAACCACTTACTTCTTTGCTTTTTCTGAGTTAACTTATTTCCAAATCAAGGTTAACCCTAACATTTACATAAGTTTTTGACTGTTCAAAACAAATTGTGTAGGTGTCAATCAGGTTGACTATAGACAACAATGTTTATTTCATACAACAATATGGCAACTATATGGGTCAAGCCTACCAATTTAGGTCCTATGACTTATTATATCCATCTAACATACACATCACCCTTTTTTTAAGGCCTTTTGTGGATATCTTCATTTGCTTTCAACATAATAGGGGAAACAAGCTTGTTAGACACATTTGATAGTTGACATTAGCTTTTAAAATCTATATTCAACTCTTAACAATCACATAAACGTCTTTATCAAGTTATGTTTGTAATTTTTCTTTGTCATGAACCTACATCATGCATGAGCCCAATAATGTCCTTTTTTTAATTGTGCACTAAGGAACTGTTAGAGAATAATGGCGAAATGCCATCTAATAGAGTTTGTTTTTCGAAAATAAAAGGTTTCAGATCCGTTTCTAATGGAATCTATTGAATCCCTTCCTTCACTATAAATGTAATTGATATACAAGTAATAGAAGGTGTGTTGTGTGTTCTTCTTTCGTGTATTTTCTCTGTGCTCTAATTCTTCCAATTTGGTATCAGAGCCCGGTTTGAAGGCGTTGTCGGTTAGACACATCTAATAGCACCCGTTTGGACGCTGTTGCATTTGCAATCCTTCTCTCGTCCGTCTGCCTATTGTTCAACACCAGGGTGAAGTTTCAGATTCTCGTGCTGGCGTGAGAGACATCCATTCAAGGAGCAATTTTCCTCAGACTTTGTGAAGAGCCATCCAATATTAAAGATCCAGTCCTCGAGTCTGTGCATTTCTACCTGATTGAGGTAATAGCTTAATTTTGGTTTCTTTCAATCATGGAATATCTACCGGTTGAAAAAATTAATGGCAATAATTTCCATACCTGGAATGTAAAGATTCAATTGCAGATGATGAACAAGAACTTATGGGGTATAGTAAAGGGTACATAACAGAAACCCACAGATGCCAAGCAGTTAATTGAATGGGAAAAAAGGGAGGACAGAGCTAAGTCCATCTTAGGATTATCTCTATCAGATTCGCAGTTACATCTCATTGATTTAGAAAAATCATCTACGGAAATATGGGAACAATTGAGGAAGACATTTGGAGAAAAAGCTGTAAATGCTAAAATTTTCTTTAAAATTACAATTATTCAAATTTAAAATGCATGATGAGACACCATTGTCTACTCATATAAATAATTTGAAGTCTCTTATAAAACAGTTAGCAGATGTTGGCTCTGAAGACCAATTATTAAACAAAGTAATGTAATGTAAACCTGTGGTTCTTGACATACTTCAGTGCCATGTAAGAACATATTACTAGTTTTCTTATGACTGCACTCTGTTATATGTTGGTGAATCTTGTTGTGCTTTGGGCTTCAAGAATCAATAGTTACAGGTTATTTTGTGTGTTTGTAAGTATAAAAGGTCATTTTGTAGGATTGATTGCTGGAGACATCCAGTATTCAGATCACTTTTCTATATAACTGTTGAAATTTTCTCTTCGGGGGGATTTCACAAATGGAAGTGTATCCATAGGGTGATTCAGTATCATGGTTATTCTTCAGGGTAGTCAAGAATCTTCAATCCTTCAAATTTATCAATGATGGCCATAAGCATTTTCATTTTAAATGAGTCAGGAGGGAAGCTCAAGGTTGTGAATAAGAAAGAGTGTGCACCAGAGATTTTAGAGTGGGTGTAAAAGTTGATGATGACTAGGAAGACAAATATCAGAATTTCAGAATAATTGTAAGAATCACATTTCTCCATTAAGGGAGAGTGTTAGAGAATAATGGCGAAATTCCATCCGATAGAGTTTGTTTTCAGAAAATAAAAGGTTTTAGATCAGTTTCTAATGGAGTCTATTGAATCCCTTCCTTCACTATAAATGTAATTGATATACAAGTAATAGAAGGTGTGTTGTGCGTTCTTCTTTCGTGTATTTGCTCTGCGCTCTAATTCTTCCAATTGGAACATCTATCCATCCATATTGTTTATTAAAAACATTTTTCTTTAGCTTCCATTCAACTTCATGCCATAAATATGTCCATCTCTCTTAAAAGAATCATTTGTAGAAACATCCCCATGTAAACCATTCTCTGCCTTATCATCTTTGAACCAACTGTATCCAAGACCCATATATTTAGGTCCACTCTTACATTCCCTTGCTCAAATTTGCCTAACCTCTTTCCTTTATATCTAGTCTTTTGAAGTAACCTGGAACAAACCAATACTAACCTCCCCATGTAAGCCATTCTCTACCTTATCATCTTTGAACCAATTGTATCCAAGACCCATATATTTAGGTCCACTCTTACATTCCCTTGCTCAAATTTGCCTAACCTCTTTCCTTTATATCTAGTCTTTTGAAGTAACGTAGAACAAACCAATACTAACCCTTAGTATGTCTTTCAAAGAGACCAATTTCTTATTCCTTCTAGACATTTGTCATTGTTTTTTGTATCAATAGTTTTCCTTTCCATTTCTTCATCTTTTTTTTTTTCCATCATATCATCATTTTTCTAATAATTCATTAGCTAATTCTTCAACCTTTCTCATCAATCTCTCATTACTATTTGTTATCTTTTCACACCTTTCTTGTAAATTTTCATTATCCTTTTTTAAACTTGTGTTTTCTTTTCTTAATTTGGCAACCTCCTTAATTAAATTTTGATTTAACTTTTGGAGGGTTGCAACTTTTTCCTTTAACTTCATAACATCTTCTTGATTATCTAATTTCTTGAACTAGTTGTATTTGTATAAAGTGCATTTAAAGTTTTCCAAATATTCTTAGTGCCATCCTTAAAATATTTAATTTCTTGAAATACATTTTGTCACACAACATTTGATAAGAGATTGAGCTAACTACATAAATTTCCATTCTTCCATTTGAATTCTTTTCATAAAATTTATTTCAGGTAAATGCGAAATGAAATCATTTTTTCTCTCCATAAAAAAAATCTCAGTTCTACCAATAATACACACTATATACCAATGCATGCACCTTCTTAAATGGAAAAAAAAAACATGCATATGACTAATTAACATGAGCATTTGAA
Organism: Larix kaempferi; assembly: GCA_027924585.1. Lineage (NCBI taxonomy): Eukaryota > Viridiplantae > Streptophyta > Pinopsida > Pinales > Pinaceae > Larix > Larix kaempferi. Next base: position 5,456,462 of record BSBM01000674.1, read on the forward strand.
TACTTTATTTAGTGGCTTAATGTCGACTTCCTTTTCCTCTCAAATAATATGCCTTACCCTTTCAACGAAATAGCCACAAGTTGGAGAAGATAGGAGAAGGCACTATTTGAACTATCCAAAAATGATGCATGGCTCTAATTCTTTCTGTACTTCATGTCTTGATGGACTTATTTGAGATGTATTTTCTCTTACCAGTGAATGGATGAAATCCCCATCCAAAGTCTAGCAAAGTGTTCTTGAAGCTATGGAGTATCTTGATCCCTTGTCCAACTTTTAATATAGCCTATACCAACATCAAACTCCTATTGTGATCTGCACAATAATTCCTTTCAACAAAACAACATTCATTGCAACACGTCCCAATTTTGATGAAAAAAATCACAAATAACAATCACAGTTGAACATTCTCATGATAACAAGAACAATCAAAACTAAGCACTCTCAACAAAGTCTCTTCCAAGCAGTGATCTCAGAGATTTATCTTCGAGGCAGTAATTAACAACATCGAATCCGGATGCATTGCAAATACAAGAGCACTTCCCAGAAAGACATGCATTTTAACATTTGCAAGTACAGATGGACAACTCATCATCAATTAAGCTTTGATACCATGATGAAACATAGAATAGAACAAAAAAACAAAACATTGAAGCAGACTATGATCAAGAGCTAAACCATTCAAGGCCATATAGGTCACTTCCATCAGGAACGTTCTAAAAAACTTGTTAATTGAGTCTAGAAGCAACATTGTCGATCCAATCAATGTTGATCTGATATCCTCTTGTCTAGTCACCAACAATAAGGTTGGTCAACATTTATCTTAACAGTTATTGATGTGAAGAAAAATTTATATAGGATATATCTTTTTATTAAAATAAGAGGGATAGTAGCGAGGCTAAGATAGAGGAAAATCTGAAAATTTAAAATGAAAAATTAATAATCATAGAAATAATTCAATTATATTTTTTCTTAAAGAAAAAATATTAAACAAGATAACAATTTGTATGATTAACTTAGGGGTATTTTGGAACTTTTTAAGGGTTTTAATCAATGTCATTAGATATTAATCAATTTCATCGTACATGATACTCTTTTATAAATAATAATGAATCTACTCTTAAAAATATTTATAGGTACCCGCACGAAGCTGGTACCCAAAAATGTTGCAATGACAGTGTGTGAGTGCAAAAAAAAAACACACGCATGTGCCTCTAGACACGTGTATGCGCTCCTGCTTCGGCAATGCCGAGCCTCCACATCGGTGATTTCACGTGGATAGCAGAAGTGCATACACACTCTTAAAATCGTGCACATGTATATGTATATCCATGTCAACATATGCGCACATGCGTTGTTAATGCGTACGCAAAAACACATGTGCACGCGTTGTTAATGCGTACGCAAAAAAAACACGTGTGCGCTCCTGTGTTTTTTATAAAAGAAAACATAGTCTGTGGGTTTGTTATTGTTTAACAAACCTGCGAGCGAGGAATTGGGGGATCTCGAGGCACATGAGTGCACTTGGATCATCCAACCACCTGCTATTCAACCTCCAACTTGACCTCCAACCTCCATTGCTGCCAATGCCTCCAGGTAGGTTCTAAATCATTCATTTTTTATTGTTTTTTGTTTTGTTTTTCATTAAAAAAAATAAAATCCAACAAATTTTCAATCCAGATAAATTACACCTGACAAAATGGGAAACACACCACAACCATCAGAGGAAACCAGCGAAATCAAACCATCATACGATAACATTAACATTGTAATGAACAATGAACCTGATGATAAACCATTTGAAAACCCCGATGATGAATTACATAAAGATTTAAACCAATTAAGGGTCTTAAGCGATGATTTGAAGAGCATCAGGGAACCCTCTCGGGTTTCCTTGGCTACATCATTGCAAAACATCATTGAACCTATTAACATTGCCCACAGTGAGATCACTAATATGAGCCAATATAGGGCTCGAATGAGGGAGCACTATTCCACCAAGATATCAAAAGAACAAATTAAAGACCTCAACATCACAAAATCACAATTGTAAAACAAATTCATAGATCCCGGGATAGGGCAACCTCCAGATGTGAGGAAGAGACAGGTTTGCATGGACTGATGTAATTATTAGCCATGGAGAGATAACTAGAGAAAGATATGGTTTATGGTGTTTGACAAGACTCCATGCAATAATTTGGAGGTCCCACAATATTTTCTTAGGAAATTGTGAGTTGAGTTTGAGTTAAGCCACGATGTCAATTATTTTTACAACGTTGAGTTTCAGAGTGTTGATCTTGGCTCTGCCCAAGATCGACCTCAGGCCTGCTGCAACCCACTCAGAGGACCACCTGCACCCAGGAGAGAGACAAACCCCCCTCGTCAGCCACCTAGGTTTGGTATTGACCTAGATGAGATCGATGACTCTGTTAGACGCACCACACGTCACCTGCTTAGACATACAACATTTGTGGCTATCTCTTCACAGAGCTGGGAGGAGGAAAATGAGACACACACTACTGCACGATCTATGGGTGGTGGCTGGGACAGACCAGGTACAAGTGGAACCCAGGCGGGTCCATCTAGTCCGATGGGAACAATGACACATCGATGTTCTGACTGTGGGAATTCTTGCCATGGTCCTATGTATCAACATACCACAAAGACCTACATGGACCAGGTTAGCTATTGTTTTATTTAATGTTCAAGTATTTATTGTATGTTATTCGATATTGTTGAGGTGTAATTACTATCTTTAAAGAATCACCAAAATATTTAATTATCGACCAGGGTTGGTAATCTTAGAGTTGTGGCACAGTATATGCTGAGGTAGAATGGGACCTAAGGCTTCGGCTCGACAAACCTTGGAGTGTTTTAATAAAGAAAAGATCAAAAGATCTTTCAAAATGAAAAACCGAGTCAAACTTTGAAAATGCAACTACTGAACTGATCAAACCTAACCAAACCAACAGATCATAATAGTATCAAGCTATACTACTCTACTCCATGGATAATAACTAAAGAGATAAAAACAACAATATCATTCTAGGAATCAGAATTCAATCAAAACATAACTATTGTAATGAAACTGAAAAATACTGATAAAGCTCTAAGAATTAGAAACACTGTAAATGAGTTTAGAGACCTATCTAGGAGATGACTCAATTAACAACTAACTATGAAACAAAGAATTATATTAACTTAAAGCAAAACTACAAATTAATTAATGAATTCAACAACTATTCATACATTCAATTAATACTTCAAGACTACACTAAACTACCTAATTCCATTCTCCTTGAGGATTCTGAGGAAATGTATCAACTGTAATGGGAATGGGAGAGAATGTATCAAAGTGACTTTCAAATGTGACAAGGAACAAAATGGAAGAAAATCTAATTTAACTTCTACAAATAAATACAAACTAAAGATTGTCCAACTACAATTAACTTTAAACATTATGATCTATCTTCTATCCATAAGCAAATGACTTGGAACAAATGAAATCTAGAAGCAAGTAGAAAACTTAATAAAGATATTTACTTGAACGAAATTTGATTTGGAAGCAAGTAGAAAACTTGATAAAGATATTTTATGTAGAAGCAAGTAGAAAACTTGATAAAGATGTCTTATTTATGAACCAAATCCTATTCTATGAACATCTTCATTGGATATATAAATGGAAAAAACTAATCCTATGCTTGAACTAAGAAACTATTAAAAAACTAATGTACTTTGGAGAATGAAATTATTAAGTCTAATCCGATATTAATCTTAACGAAATATGATAAACTACACTAAGAATGAAACTGATAAATTCTAAAACAGTAACATATTGGCAAATCAAACATGAAAGACATAATTGAAAAGCAGTTAAAGCAGAGTTAAGGAAAGTGGAATGGAAACTAAGAATGATGATGAAACTTAATTAAAACTCTATGTAGTGTGGAACAAGATCTTAATTATATCTAAGAATGCTAGTTAAATGCAAGAAATATTACATTTCGAAGACCTAAGAAACTGGGTTCTAAATAAGCATAAAAACAATGGAGAAAATATTAAAGTTCATATGACGACTCGGATGGCAGTCTGAAAGACGGTCTGAATGACGGTCCGGATGGAGGAAAACGATTTAGACTAAGGAAAGAAGAAAACTAAATGATCTTAACGCCATCTAGTTGGTGCATATGAACCTACAGTGCAAGGAAAGCAATAAATAGACCATTTAGGAGCTAAGATAACAAGAACTACTTCTATGGCATAATAAAACTACTTCTATACTAATCATTGTCTAAGGAATGAACTACTTCTATGGCATAATAAAACAAGGCAGAAATGTAAATAAAACTAACCTACAACTACAGGAAAAACATTAGCAGAACTAATTCTAACTAGGAATTCAACTTGAACTACTAAAACGTTAACTAGTTGACTCTATCTAATTGCGATTGACAAAGCTGAAAGCAAACTAAGAAGACTTAAGCATAACCGGTCACTTTAACTTCTAAGCATGTAAATTAAATTAACAACTTAAACTAGCAGCAAGATATAACTACAGGAAATAAATAACTGTCATGTACAGGAACAAATTAAAGACTGGAAATGAAAACTATTAATTTGCAGAAAGGAAATGCAAAATATATACAGTAAAACATCTGGTTGTTGAGGCACCCTTCCCAGCAATCAGAGATGGAATCTAAATTCTTCACCAACAACAAAACATCAACAGCTATAAAACTGGAACTTCCATTAACTGATAAAAATTACACCGCGTCTATGTAAAAGTTACTTCTATCGTTGTTTGACAGACAATCTACCGAGAGCAAACTCAAGGCCTGATCTCCCTAGCTTAATGTAAGTCTAGAACAAATAGGACAGAACACAAAATACTTTCCTAGATCAAATAGAAGAGCAAATGGAAAGATAGATCATTTACCTTAGATTTGTAGATCCCTTTCTCCTTCATTGATCCAATGCTCTGGCGCTGCCATATATCAAGTAGCTATACCCTGTTGAACATATAACAGACCAAGAATAGTGAAAGCATGCATTTCATATGATAGATCTAAGTTAACAGTTACGGAGGAAAACTTTAAACATCATCAATGCGACAACATTTATGGAAAGCAATTGTATTAACTGTATTGAAAAGTGGAGAGTACAATAGAAAAGAGGATTACAACCATTCCTTAATGTTGCAAGCTCCTTCCAACAAGTCATGCCAAAGATCCTAGAGAGAAGTGGATGTCTCCCAAGCTAGAGTGATAAATCTATTAAGCTTAATTTCACCAGCATAAGAGTACCATAGACTTCCCCCCCTTTAAAGAGGGGGAGGGCCTCACTTATATAGGGCTAAGTGGATAGGTTGAGATATGGTAGGAGAGAGATAGGGAATCCTCCCTAGAGGTTAGGAACCGAAGACCAGCTCCCCCAATAGGTCAGGGATAGGGATCCAAGTTAGCAACATTTGAGAATGAGCTCGAAGAAGCTATTTTTTCCCATTAACTGACTTCGTCACACCCTATAATGGAGCAAGGTGCGACGTCGCAGGTTGCATGAGTGCAACCTACGATGACCTCTCAAAACCTAGCATAAAAGCAATGGTGTCCTTCCCAGGTAAATGACTTAGCCAATGGAACTTCAAGGGTGTATACACTGAATCACATGATAGTAGGATTTTAGGTGTAAAAGAATGCCCCCCAAAGCATGAAGCTGTTGAAATATTAGACAAGTGAAATGCATTGACAGAGAGAATGGAGAATGACTTGTTGGATGAAGGATGTTGTTGCAGTACAACTGACTCTGAACTGACAATCTCATATGATTTACAACATGGCTGCCAACCTATACAATGCAGATCCATGGTAGTAATCACCAACTGAACACAATCATGGCTACTAGACACAAGCATAGATCCATGATGAGATGATAACACAGCCATGACCAATACAAATGTGGATCCGTGTAATATGACTCAGATACAAACTCCATCGCAACTTGGGTAAAACATGACTCCCTAGGGTCTTCAAGCTGAATCGGCAATGATACCAATCTATCCATGTGATTACAAATGTCTTGACGTCGAACATGGTAGAAACCACTTTATTACCGATCTTTGATGTATACCATTAACAAGTGCGAGGGAAATCACCATTGATGTCAATGATCCCCAAGGTATCACAGTATATATCACCAAGTGTGAATAAATGAGTTGAAGTCGAACGCAAGATGTAATCTTTCAATTAAGAGTCAATGATGTAAACTCATGTTGAAAGTGAGGTAACCTGCCATTGAGGCATGCAGGGCCAAGGTACTTGGTTGGTTTCTAGATTCAATCCTTGGATGATGAGCTGAAGTCGACAAGGATGAATCCGTCGAAGGAGGGAAATGATGAATCCCCCATCATCGACACGAAACATGACAAAAGATGTGTAGAGTGGATCGGATGGTACAGTAACATGTGTGATTGACTCAGAGTAGACCGACATGATGGAAGGTGTACTGACTATAGAAAATGAATAGTGAGAGTATTCTTGAACATGGGCATGGCATGATTTGGCAGTATTGACATGACGAGTACGACACTAACTCCTAATGCAACTGATGGTGGAAGCTTTCTTTTAATGACTCAAAGGAGTAACAAGACTCGGGAAGTAAGCGGGACTCGAGGACAAACAGGTGATCCAAGTACTGTATGCAAATGCAGATGAGTACCATGTTCAAGAATGACTAAGTACTGCCACAGATAAAGGTGTAATACACAAAACTTTCCTTTTTCCCCATCATGAACGATGAGTGCTTCATGTGTTTTTTACAAGCTTGATGAGGGTAACCAGATGCTCAGTATAGCTCTTCTCATAAATGAGTCCAATCCCAAATATTTTTCGAACCTGGGATAGGAGGGGTTCGTCCCATGATAGGCCCTTCAATGTAAGAATTTAACGAGTCCATAGAAGGTAAACTCGGTCGTCATTTCATGTTTAGAGAGTTTGAAAAGAACTAAAGAAGACTCCAACAGTCCTTTTTCGTAAAGTTAGCCTCATCGCCCGAAAAAGGGTAAAAAAACATGGGAGAGGACACTTCCAGTCATGATTGGTTGGAGTATACCTTTTTCGTAAATAGTGCCCCCTGGTCCGAAAAAGGGGTAAACTATCACCAGGAAGATGACCATTCAAATTCTTTTACAAGCGTGAACGTGACAAGTTCGCTTGGCAATCTTTTCAGATTTTGAGAGCCTGAAAAGAGCTTAAAGATAGACTTTGGGGGGGTTCCTTTTCCATAGGAGTTTAATGAGCCCAAAAAAGTGATAAATCATAACTCGGTAACATATTCTCATAGTTTCAAGAGCACGAGAAAGAACGAATAGTAAGCTCACAATCATTAAATAATTACAATCTAATGAATGAAAGGATAAATGACAAAAATTCACAAAGGGTGCTCATACCTGAGATGACCGTTCCAACATGAAAATGGCATAAAAAAAACACTTAATAACTCCTGCACACTCAGAAATTAGGTCAAATAGTCAACAGAACGTTCAAATATGATAAAATCGATCCAAACTATAGAAAATGGCATAAAGGCATCAAATATTTGAAAAAGGAATATTCCATTTTGTTTATAAATAGAAATAAAAACCAAATATAGTCACCATTGTTCTATTTTCCAAATTTGGGAGGAATAGTGCCGTTTGGAGCCAAAACTTCACTCGTCGATTCTAGGAGCTACGAGCAGCCATTTCACCCGCCGTACGGAGTAGGTAACCCTAAACTTCATCCAGCATAATTGTAGTGGTTTACATTTTTGAATTTTGTTCATTTTTTGGGTTTTGGCTTGATTTGGGAAGGGCCATTGTGCCCTCGGCTTGTTGCATCCTGCCCTTTTGGGAACTACGTTGAAACCAAGTTGTAGCAAATGTTGCATAGATGGACTACGATGACATCGCACTATTTGCAAAAATTGGGTGCAACAATGGCGACGTCGACGTCCATCCCCAAATCCAAGCCAAGCTAAAAAAAAAGACTTTTGGTGGTTGAAGCAAGTTCTAACAATGTTAAAACTCTCCTTTTGGCAGGTTCCAAGCATCCAAAATGGTTATGGAATGGCGAGAACGGGAGCATGAGTTGGATGATGAACAAGTTGCAAATGATCCACGATGTGTGGAAGCATTGAGGAACTATGGGCTCCTCAAGTTCTTCAAGATTCAGGGGATGAGATCCCAAATCCCACTACTGACCCATATGCTCCAATGCTGGGATGCGGCCCAATAGTACTTCGTGATCGGTTAGCACGTGCTCAGCATAGATGTCGAGGAAATCTACTTTCTTACCGGATTGTCCTGAAGAGGGGACAATGTGCTTCTTACTGGATCACGTGGGAGTGATCAGAGTGTGGATGACATGATTCTGCAGCACTGTATTCCCAACACCCGTGCTTCTAGTGGGAAGATTCCCATAAAGAACATGCGGGAACATCCATTGCGCGCCATACACTTCACCATTTCGAGGATGGCAGGGCGCCAAGATCCTCACTTAGCCACCAGGTCACAGATGCTTTATGCGGAGGACTGTATGTCTCCAAAGATCTATAACTTGTGCAAGGGACTCCTCGCAAACATGCGAGCTCAGCTGACCAACTGTCGGCAGGGAGAGCTCAAACAGTTTGGCTATGGTTCGATCGTGATCTCATTCTTGTTGGAACGGGTTCCCCTCTTGTGCCCTCAGGTCGTACTGGATGACAGGGATCCTAGGGATCCACACATGGCCAGATGGACAGGGGTGATGACCTGTCATGGTGGGGGTCTCATTATTGGATATGGTTCTGAGTTCTTCACCTGGCTGGAGGGCCAGTTACTGATGGTGGAGGACTTTCTATACAGTGGTACGGACTTTAGAGATGACCCGAAATTGTCGCTTCTAGAAGGAGTAGCATGGGGAGACCTTGGTAAGAACAATAAACCCTTGTAATTTTTAAAGTTTTATGCATTTATGATTTTTTTTTATGTAGTGCTGACTGGTAAACAACATGTATGTGCAGACGTGGGACCTGTACGACTGGTGGGAGTCTCTCTTCTTGCTAGGAGAGAGAGAGGAGATGGAGCAATCGTGGGACCTGCAGTGTATGCCACCATCGCAGAGATGGATGGAGTTTATGCCAACCTGAGTAGGTTGACACTATATGTTCCTAAGCCGACAGTAGATGAGGTGCCGTGACCCATGCAGGTGTACACAGTTGGAGCAACTGTGCACTTCAACTCATTGCTTCGTAGGGTTGTGAGAGTAGTTGATTGTTTCCATTCTCAGTAGGCTAGAGTTGTTAGACCACCTAGGGTTGTATGAGCTAGGCGCTAGGCCTTGGGTTGTTACTATGTATGTACTGAGAGCTTAGAGGCCTTAGATTTTGTACTACTGAAAGCTGCGAGGCTTCAGATTTTGTAGAGACTCACTGAAAGCCGTCATGCTTCATATTTTTGTACCAACAGTACTTTTTGAGATATATATATATACAGACATTCCAGCAATTTATACATTATGTGTTTAAAATGGATGAATGATGTGATCTTGTTTATACATTTTCTTATAAAATAAATTATTCACATGCTATGTCTACTTTTAACAATTCATAAATATGCTTATGTGTGTGCAATGTACCAATCTAGGATGAAGTTGGCCATAGAATCGACAACTGTGTTAGCCTCTCATGGAATGTGTAGGTACTGAATGGACTCAAAGGACCTTTCCAGAAGACAAACTCGTCGATAAAGATGGAGTAAGGTAGGATCACGGATAGCGTAGACTCAGTTAAGATGAGTGACCACTAGTTGAGAATCCAGGTGGATGACAACATGGTCCATACCCAAAGAAATGGCGTCAGTTAGGGTTCCAATGACTGCTTGATATTCTACAGCATTGTTGGTTGCAGAACCTAGACACATTCCCCCTGAGCTGATGAGCTCACCGGTAGGTAAATAGAGTACCCAGGCTGCCGAAGCAAGGTTGCGGGTATGTTGACTAGCACCGTCCGCGAATCCATAACATGTAGCCATTTGCACATGCAGATAGAACATGGTATAAGAAATGAAACAAGACCTAAACATGTAAGAAATGAAAGCATCACACCACACAGAAAACACAAATGCACGCCATGTACAGTATATACAAACGTATCTATGTGTGAAAGACTCAAGCATATTACCTCTTTAGGTAAATCCCATTGCGGGGTTCACCCAAAGATATCCCGTCATAATCTTCAAGCTCATAAGCTCCCTTCTCTAATACACACTTCACTATGTAAGGTCCATGCCATATGGACTCAAAATTTCCTGCCCCCAACTTATCATGCTTTTGGTCATATGTGAGGACCAAATCTCCCTCGTTATAGGTGCGAGGTTCGACCAACTTGTCATACTATGCTTTAATGCATTTCTTATGATCCATGTTGGCAAGAGCGGCATCTCGCCGAGTCTCGTTGAGCTTAGCTAGGAAGAGGAAGCATTTTTCCTCGGCAATAGTGTTTGGGAGAAGTTTGATGGCGAACTTGAGAGATGGAATCTCGCACTCAATGGGAAGGACCGCCTCCAGTCCGTACACTAGTTGGAAAGGAGTAAATCCAGTGGCGGTTTTAACAGAGGTTCTATAAGCCCAAAGCACGGAGAAGAGCATGTTATGCCAATTTTCAAGACCTTGTTAATGGCCTCGACCTGTCCGTTCATCTGAGGGTAGTATGCTGTTGAGTTTTCATGGCGAAAACCCAATCTGTCGCTCAACTTGTCAACCATGTGGTTCATAAAGTGTGAACCATGGTCGGTAACTATCGCTTAAGGAACTCCAAACCGCGCTATTACATGGTTAAACATGAAGAGTGCAGCAGTTTTTTCGTCGTTCGTGTATGGAGGCATTGCCTCGGCCCACTTTGTAAAGTAGTCCACAGCTACAATGATGTAACTATGCCCCCCGGCCGAGGTCGGCTTACAATGCATGAAATCGATGCCCCATTTACCGAAGGGGCCAATGGCAATAACCGGGTGTAATGGGGCGGGATTGGTGTGGTTTTTTGTATAAAAATGTTGACATCGAGGACATTTTTTTATGGCTTCGATACAATCTTTGAAGATAGACAACCAATAATATCCTACGCGAAAAATCTTCTGGGCTATAGCCATCCCAAAGAGGTGATCGCCACATGCCCCTCTGTGACAGTCATTCATAACGCGTTCAGCTTCATCATGAGTCAGACAACGTCGAAGGATAGAATCGATGCCATGACGGTACAAAGTATCACTGATAATCAAATAATATTTTGCATGGTGGCGTATCCGACAACAGTCGTCATGAGACAAATCAGGGATGAAACGTTGGGTTTGAAGATACAATGTGATATCTCCATACCATGGATCAGACGTACTGATAAGAAACAATGACTCATCTATAAATGAGTCATTGGGCTTAGATTCTGCATCAATACGGGGAAGGTCGCAGATGAGCTCAGCGAAAACCAAAGACTTTTTCGACTTAGCTTTTTCAAAAAGAAGATCGAATTCTTGTAGTATCACAATCTAGCGTGAATACTTGCCCCCAAGCACCTAACGAGTTAGAATGTGGTACATGGGATTCGAATCAGCTATGATAGTGGTGGTGCAGAGCAAAATGTAATGACAAAACTTTTACACGGCAATGACTGCCACGAGAGCGAGCTTCTCAACATGCGAATAGTGAGTTTTAGTGTCAATGAGACCTTTGCTGGCATAGTATATCACATGTTCTTGGGTGTTTTGGTCTTCCTGTACCAAAACCATGGCGATAGTGGTGTCGGAAGTTGTGAGATATAAAATGTAATCACGGTAATAATTCAGCGGTTGGATCACAGGGGCATGCATGATGGCATGTTTCAAACTTTCGAAAGATTGTTGAGCTTGATCATCCCAACTGAACGTGTTGTTGCTGCAACATCCTTCCCCAAAATTTTGAAGTTTTTTGGGGCCCCTCCTTTGAACACTTTTGTAGCAAGATTTTTACTTCATCCTTACGTTTGTTTTATTTGACTAGGCAGAATTTCATCGCCTGCTTCCAAAGGAGTTTTCTCATTTGTCTAAGGCAAAGTCATCCTTTTCCTTTCGTGCAGATTGTGGCCGTAACTCCCCGCTGTAGCGCAAGTTTTAGCCTTAAGTCCGCCTCCGCTTTGACGCACCTATAACCATAAGTTCCTCGCTAGGCACAGACTTTAGCTCTAACTCAGCCACCCTTTTTTGAGAAGTCCCAAGTCTTTTGTCTGGAGCGCGTTTGAAAGCAATAAGCCAGTCACCGCTAGCACGAGAGATAACCTTTTCTCAGTCATTGAAGGCGCAAGCATTACCATTATATTCCCCACCTTGGAATTATGCTTCCCCTCCCTAGAAGAATTAAAAGTTGGCGCGTTCCTCCCCAGTGCAAACCATGATGATAGAGTCGACGCCACAAGTGCAGAAGACTGGAAAAATAAAGTCTGTTCCTAGACTGCAAAATTCTGCAGCTGATTTATTAGCAACATCTGCTTCTAGATTGGTGCCAACTAATAACAAGTGTTCAATCGAATTGATTTTCAGGCCTTCTTCCCTGACAATATTACAAACTTTAGAGTTTTTGATGATGACAAACAAATTATCAGTTTTCTAACAAACGAAGACATTCCAAGAAGCTGTGATAGATGAAGAAGAACACGATTCTGATTTACAAAAGAAAGATACAGCTAAAGGAAATTTCATCCCCAAATGGGTGAGGTCGCTTGAAATGTTGTTTGATCTCCAGAGCAAGCTCAAAAGGCCAACAAATACCAAGACCAATAGCTCATCAATGCAGCACGAATTAGTTAATCTGGGCACCAAGGCTGAACCAAAGTTTGTTAACCTTGGCAAATGCTATTCACCAGGAGAAAGAGATAAGTTCATCAAATTGTTTCGACAATATAAGGATGTTTTTGCATGGACTTATGAAGATCTGAAAACATACAACATTTGCATTATTCAGCATGTCATACCAATGAAAGCAGGTGTCAAGCCATTTCAGCAACAATTAAGAAGGATGCACCCAACGCTTGAACCTTTGACTCAAAAGGAATTGAAAAAGTTACTGGATGCCAAAATAATTTTTAAAGTCCGGCATTCCGAGTGGGTTGCTAACCTCATCCCCGTGAGAAAGAAGTCAGGAGAGATAAGACTATGTGTTGACTTTAGAAATTTAAACAAAGCTTCGGATAAAGACAACTATCCCGTCCCTTCAATGGAACAAATTCTCCAGATGGTGTCAGGATCTAAATTATTCTCCCTTCTTGATGGCTTCTCTGGTTATAATCAAGTATTGGTAGCTGAAGAAGACTGTCTTAAGACTACTTTCCACACTAAGTGGGGAGTGTTCGCATACCGAAGAATTCCATTTGGACTAATAAATGCAGGAGCTACGTTCCAGTGGGAAATGGACATCACCTTCTGAGGATTGGGGGGTCACTGTGTTGTGATCTATTTAGATGATGTAACAGTTTTTTGAAGAAAAGAGAAGATCATGTTGTTCACTTGAAACAAATTTTTGATCGTTGCCGAAAATATGGTATATCTCTAAATCCCAAGAAGAGTGTGTTCACTGTTCCCGAAGGTAAGCTGTTGGGCCATATCATTTCCAAAAGGGGAGTGTTAATAGATCAAGAGAGAGTACAAGCTATAAATAAAATTCTAATGCCTCATAACAAGAAATCCATGCAGTCATTTATGGGTACTATCAATTTTGTCCGAAGATTTGTTCCAGATTTCGGGCAAATTGTTAAACCTTTGTAGCAAATGGTCAAGCAAAGCATACAGTTCAAGTGGACAGAGTTAGAAAAGGATGCATTCAGGGACATTAAGGCAGCCACAGCTAAGGCTCCTTCCTTAAGAAGCCCAGATGTTGACAAATATTTTATCTTGTATACCTTTGCTTCGGATGACTCACTCGCAGCGGTGCTCATGCAAAAGGTAGAGTTAGGAGATGAATACCCAATCTTGTTTATGAGCACTGGTCTGCAAGGTGCTAAACTAAACTATCCTTTTGTTGACAAGCATGCGTATGCTGTCTTCAAAGTGGTCAAACAGTTCAGACCATATATTCTTAAGAACATAACTAAAGTTATAGTTCCTCACCCAGCTGTTAGATCCCTTTTTGTTCAAAAAGAATTGGGAGAAAGAAGGGGAAATTGGGTCACAGTTCTTCAAGAATATGATTTAGAATTTAAACTGGCCACCATCATCAAAGGACAAGACCTGTGTAAATTGCTTACAAAGCATCCAATGGATGAAGAGCAGCATTGGAAGAATGAAGCCGAACTGAATTCAGTCGAGGTATATCCCATTTTCACAGCTCCTGAATCGTGGTATAGAGATCTAGTGCATTATTTGTAGCAAGGATATCTACCAGAACACTAGAATTCTAAGCAAAGAAGGGCACTCCATCTAAAATCAGCATCCTATCAAATCATTGATGGGATACTTTTCAGAAAAAATTACGATGGAATTTTTCTTAGAGGTCTAGAAAAGGAATATGCAAGTAAAGTTGTAAAAGAGTTACATGATGGTCCCACTAGTGGACATTATTCAGGGGAGACAATGGCTCACAAAATACTCAGAGATGGTTATTATTGGCCCACTTTATTTCGAGATGCCCATGCTTATGCACAAAACTATGATATATGCCAAAGAAGTGCTGGGAAGTTACCTAAGGCAGCATGACCTTTGCAGCCGATTATTATCTCAAAACCTTTCGAACAATGGGGTATAGATGTCATTGGAGAGATAAAGCCAAATTCTTCTCTTCAACATCGATACATCCTCACAACCATGGACTACTTCACCAGATGGACGGAGGCTGTCCCATTGCGCAAGATCAACAAAGATACAGTCATCAGTTTCTCGAAAGAGAACATCATAACTAGGTTTGGGGTTCCAATTTCCTTAGTATTCAATAATGCCACCTATTTCTTGTCTTTTAAAATAAATGAATTTGTTTATGAATGGGGAATTAAACGATATTATTCAGCCAATTATTACCCTCAAGGAAATGGATTAGCCGAATCTTCAAACAAAAACCTCATCCGAATTCTCAAGAAGACTGTGATAGAAAATCAACGAAGTTGGCATATAGCTCTCCCAAATGCCTTATGGGAAGATAGGGTGACTCCAAAGAATGCATTAGGGGTTTCCCCTTACACTCTCATCTATGGCAAGGAAGCCATTCTCCCTCCCAATATCTTGCTTCCATCCTTACAGTTGTCCCAAGCCTCTCGAGGGTCTGGTAGTCAAGTCTTGCAATCTAGGATCAATGCATTGCTTCAACTTGAAGAAGCCAGTCAAAAAGCTAAAGACCAGTTTCATCATCACCAAGATATAGTCAAAAGATGGTTCGATAAAAGGAAATCTGGTAAAAGAAGTTTTGAAGTAGGGGATTTAATCCTGAAATGGGACCATAATCATGAGAGCAAGGGCATGCACATGAAATTCCAACACTTATGGACAGGCCCTTACCAAATTTCTACAAAGCTCGGCCCATCCACTTACAAGCTAGCAGACGTCCGGGGAGAGGAAGTAACCCTTCCTCTCAATGGCCTTGCCTTGAAACAATACTTTGCATAGTCTTAATGAGACTTTCTGTATATAAATAAAGTTTTGTTTTATTTTACTTTAGTCCTTGTTTTCTGTGCTTCAGCTAGATTGCCTTTTCTCTTAGACTTTGAAATTTTGTACAAATTTGTCTCCCTAAGTCACCTACAATTGGGCCTCTCGTGAGGGTAGATCTTGCAAGAAATCGCACAACTCGGGAAGCTGGAAATGTATCCTATAAAGAAAGTTTACTCATGCATTTGGGGCTTTGCTGATCATTCTCCAAAATGAAGAGATCCTGTTCTATTTGTCACACTAACCCTTGTTTAAATAGCATAGATCTATGATTATCTTTACCACTATCCTCGGGCTTCATCCACCTTCACACCTAAAATCATCTCAAGAAGATCGTTGTGTTTGGACCCACGGAAAGTGGCGCATCTCGAAGGAATAGGGTATTGAAATGACTCCATGCTACAAATTTAAACCCAAAAGGGCTTATAATCAAGGGTCTGTTTTCCAGAGATTCTTTCCTCAATCAAAGCATGGCTGAGATAAAAGCAAAACATACGGGTCAAGAAAGCTGTCCAAAAGACTCAGCTCAAGCTAGGCTCCTCTTCGTCCGTGAGGCTTGATAAATCAATAAAATCTCTCACTCACACAAAAGGACATTATGGATTGAGGAGCCAAAATCAAATATCGTATTTTAAAGAAAATATTTCTGGAAGGCTCAAACAACAAAGCTGTCAAATGTATGAACATCTAAATGGATGCAGGCAGCATGGGAATGAGGAACAAGAGCAATAGTGTCTATGAGATGTTGTTGCAAATCCTGCGGAGTCCGATAGCAGTGGTTGTCTGAAAGATGAATCTTCTAAAATGAAATCCATATGTTGGCCCTTGGAAAGTTTTAAAGATGTCTTCATCGAAGCTCCATTATCCCAATGACCAATGGATAAAGTGACTTCTTCCTTTGCCGAGATTCGAACACTTAAGCCGACTATTGCACATAAGGTGAACAACTTCTAAAAAGGAGTTCTTCTGATAAGCGAGATGGTTTTCAGAGATCTGTGTTCACCAGCGATTCGCAAATTGTTGTTGCTGCAACATCCTTCCCCAAAATTTTGAAGTTATTTGGGGCCCCTCCTTTGAACACTTTTGTAGAAAGCTTTTTACTTCATCCTTATGTTTGTTTTCTTTGACTAGGTAGAATTTCATCGCCTGCTTCCAAAGGAGTTTTCTCATTTGTTTAAGGCAAAGTCATCGTTTTCCTTTAGTGCAGATTGTGCTCTTAACTCCCTGCTGTAACGCAAGTTTTAGCCTTAAGTCCACCGCTGATTTGACGCACCTCTAACCATAAGTTCCTCGCTCGGTGCAGACTTTAGCTCTAACTCAACTGCCCTTTTTTTACAAGTCCCAAGTCTTTTGTCAAGCGCGCGTTTGAAAGCAATAAGCTGGTCACCGCTAGCACGAGAGATAACCTTTTCTCAGTCGCCGAAGGTGCAAGCATTACCATGATATTCTCCGCCTTGGAACTGCGCTTCCCCTCCCTGGAAGAATTAAAAGTTGGCGCGTTCCTCCCTAGCGCAGACCATGATGATAGAGTCCATGCTACAAGTGCAGGAGACGCGCTTATCCTTACCGCTTGCAAATCCTGCGTTTCGTCTTTCACGATAACTCATGTGTGGTGTAGTTTTATGAGTGCAACCCTAATGCCAAGATAGCTGCTTGAGCGTGAGGTTTATTTTTGAATGTGCGCTTGCCACATAGTGAAAAACATTACGCTCCCCGCTTGGTGCGAAAGTTAAAATCGGTACTCGCCACGAAAAGATCTCCTCGATCCCTGTGCACGGGCGGAGTTGGTAGGGCCTTTAATGAGGCCATGTGCCACTCTTAATGAAAGATTTTTTGAGCCCTGCGCTCAAAACCCCGCCAACTTTAAACATGCGAGAGCATTTAACTCTCCCCTATTTAACGCATGCAACGACGTTCTGGGTTTTTATTTAGTCATTTTCACTTGGAGCGCTCGCCACTCGTGTTGAAGTTTGAGATTACCATTCGCTGCAAAAGATTGAGGTCTCAGAACGCTTTCCATACTGACAGGTAGGCTCTTTCCCAATCCTGCTCTTGGATTAGTAAGTTAAAAATTCACCCACGCACAGTTTGAGTAGCTCAACGGCCTCCGTTTTTCTTTTCATAAAAGCTAAAGAGGGCATAGGATAGTTACTGTTCTTTTACCTATGAAGATACGAGGCCACCACTTTCAGACCAGGGAAAAGATGGCCCCATCTCATAGGCACACAAATCTTTCCCCTCTGTCACGTTTTCGGCTTCCCTGGTTTTCCTCGTAGAGTTTTCATTTGCTAAGTGAAACCTGCATCTCCCCACAACCGCATTTGAAAGTTTCTTTTATGTTTTCTTGGTTGCATGATAGTTTGTTTCTATTTAAGCTCTTCTTCCATGAGTGGAGTCTCTATTTTCTAAAGATATGAAGTGCTTACCCTGCTCTGGCCATGAGGTCGAAACGTCCCAGCGGTATCTCAGTGGCCGCAAAGTTTTTTCGCTCAAAACCCGTAGAAGCCGCAGCATCCAAAGGCCTTGTTTGCATCTACTGCGCTTAAGGCCCGACCCTCTCGTTCCCTACAGCTAAAGTTTCATGAGATATCCTGCTCAACCAAAAGCAATTTTCATTCATGCCGAGGTCGCATAAAACCCACATTACTCGGCCGAAGCTACCTTGGGGATGTGTTAGATCAACCCATCAAGCCCATTTAGAAACCTGAAGTCCGGCCTAATCCTTAGCCGATAAAGGCCTGCGGCCGCGGGACTTACCCATCTTCAACACAACTTCCACCATCAGCTGCCGGCACATGAAATGTCTAAACATTGATGCACAGACCATATCGTGTGCATTATGTTAAGTGCCAATGCAGAAATATAGTTAGAATAGCACATCCGAAATTGTTTGAGATAGAGCGCTAATATGTTTTGCTTTGGTGCACAAATAGAATTGCGGTGCTGGCGTGCGAAATATTTTAGGTATCAGCATGGAAAATGCATTATCACTTGGCTCCCAAATAATCTTAGGCACCGGCGTGCATGGAACGTTTAAATCTTAGCGCATAAGTTCTCGCTTACACCCCAGCGCTCATTAGATCACAAATGTTAGCATGCGCAGAATCCCAAGCGCAGCGCAAAACTTAATTTAGGCTCCAACGCATAAATCTTCATCAGGATCGCACAAGTTTGTGTCACAATTTAATGGATACCTGTGCACTGAAAATGAATCCCGTAGATTCAAATATGATCTTGCCCGTTGTCCTGATGTTTTGTCTTTGCTTTTAGAGTGGAGGGCCATTGTTGAATTAAGCTTAAACATGAAATGAAGATAATTATGATTGTTTAAGACAACCTCTATTTTGTGAAAATGTTATATTTTGGCTTTGCCATAGAGCGTTGCTAATGCTTGGAACAGTGGTCTAACTAAATTCTTTTTGGTATTGCCTTGCTCACCGCAGGATTACCATGCATAGGAAGTCAGCAAAGAAGAAGGAAGCTCAGAAAGTAACCTTAGATTCAAAGGTTGAAGTTCTATTAGATACTTCTCTCGTCACGATGTTTGCTGACACACAAGCTACCACTAGTGTTTCCCCTAGGAGCTCCGCTCCTGAATTTCAATGGGGTGATCTATAGAGATTCATCATAGCTCAAGATAGTTCAACAGCTTCTATAGAGGATGCCCTAGTGCATGCCAACATCAGAAGGTCTCATTTGCATAAGGCAACAACTTGGCCAGAGCTGTTCCCTTGTTCCAAAGTTATTGGATGGCTTATTCCTAACATCCGAACCAACACAAGCCTCATGACTGATAAAAATGGGTTGAGCATGGCATCTTTCACTCCCGAGCATGTTACTGCTGCCTACAGATTGCCTGCACCCAGGGCTTGTTTGGACGATGACTGGATAGCAAATCATCAGTTGGACCCACTAGAATCTACTTGCAAGATGACAATAAATGATAGGCAGATCAGGAGGAGGCAGAATAATGAATATGAAAGCATCCTACTAAAGACCCCTTACAGACTCATCATCCTGATGTTGAGTTGGCTCTTTGGCATGCCTAATGGAAATGTGTTTAAGATCGGATGGGTGTCGGTGATGTTTCATATAGCCACGAAAGGCACCATCTTCAACTGGGCTGAGATCATTTCAGATAGCTTGGCCTCACAGTTGACAGCAGCCCAAGGAGGACTAACCCAAAAGAAGGAAGATTTCTTCATGCCTTCATACCTGATTGACTGCCTATTAAGCAAGCATTCATTCCCGGATTTGGGTTGCTCATGGAAGCCAAATGAAATAGCTTTCTTCATAGCCTATCAGTGTACATGGGCAAGTAAATACGCAAACCACTACAAGATGGTTTGCGATAGGTTTATCATGCCATTGTACCAGCTTAATTTCATGCAAGAGCCAGATTTTATGTTAGAGAATGCAATGCCTATCATTGAACAATTTGGGGACTATTATCACAGTGCAGAAGGCACATACATCAGGATGAGTGGGGGAACTCATGAGCCATTCATGTTCCCTTGGTATGTTACAGATTTTGTAATTCATAAGGAGGTCGTGAGGCAACTCTTCGGCACCAGCGCAATAAGCAAGTTCTTAACAAAAAAAAAGAAGAGCATGTATCCTCCCGTGCCATTTACCATAGGAGCTTACAGTTCCCAAGAGCAAGAGATGGGGAAAATTACACTGAAGGCTTAGAAGTTTTCCATTTTGGCTCAGTCCCTTTCAAAAGACATGACCCCAATGGTGTAGTGAGCAGGCATTGTCTTGACCTCAAGATCTCCTTTGAATACGCTCATGCGACGGACCGAGACGAGGAATTCTGTAGGAGCGCCCACAACCTAACTAAGTTAGGGAAGCGTTACAATATGAAAGCTGTGAAAGATCCATGCCTCGAACCTGTCGGTTTGATCCAAAGAGAGCGGGAGGCATCGGCCTCACAATCAGGGGATCCATCAAAATTGGAGCAGGACAGAGTGCTTCGAGAGAAAACCCTCAAGTTGGAGTAGGACAGAGTGCTTCGAGAGCAAACCCTCAAGTTGGAGCAGGACAGAGTGCTCCAAGAGCAACCTCTCAAGCAACAACAGGCTCAAGAACAAGCAAGGATTCAAGGTGAGCTAGCTGCCAAGGTTCAACAAAAGGAAATTGCAAGGAAGAAGCAAGAGCAAGCTTCTCAGTTGACACAGCAGGAAGAGGCTGCCAGGATCCAGAAAGAACAAGAAGATCAGGTATCCCAAGAGCAAGCTTCCAAGCAGCAGCATGAGGATGAGCAAAGGCCCCTGGGTGAAGGAGCATATGGTTTGCAGACACAGCAAGGAGAGTCTGAAGGAGAGAAAGGGAAAGAGCAAACAGAGAAGTCTCCCGAACCGGAGCCATCCACTCTGACAGATATGGAGGTGGACCCACCATTGATATGCACTCCAAGGGGAACTCAAGAAGAAGGTGCCTATTCAGGGAGCTTAGCGCTGACCCCATATAACCCCAGGAAATAGCGCAAAGTAGCAGACCTAGATACCGTTTATTTCCATGAGCGAAAAAGGGCCATTATTGATAGGAGGGTACAGAAAATTCAGGGCATGAAAAAGAATGTGGAAACCAAGGAAGATGAATATGAGCTATGGATAACCGAGAAAACATTGGTCCAGAGAACTGATGCCGACCCTACATTTCAAGCCCAATGCACTATGGCATCAGCTAAAGTGACTAAAGCCAATATTGATTTTTTGAAAGATAAGATAAAGCATTACAGGGAGCAATGCTTTAAGATCAAAGATGATAGAAAGAGGGAGGTGTTGGAAGCCAACAAATTGAAGGAGAAATACAATGATTTTTTGGGAGAGCATCTGATGCTAAATATAGGAGTTCTCCAGCTTGAAAATGAGTAGAACTCCTTAGAAATGCAATTGGATATCTCTAAAGATGAACTAAAGAATCTAAAAGCTCGGATAACAGAGTTGGAGGAACTCAAAGCAAGCATGGCTCAACAAATTCACCTCCACCAGCATGAATATGAAGGGTTGATTCAAGAAAAGGAACAACTAGCAAGACAGCTCAAAGAGGTAGCAGAAGACCAGCAAAATTTGGCCACATTTCACAAACAAGCATGTGATATACGGATTAAAATCCATCAGCTACTAGTACTGATCTCGGAAGAGATTTGGAGCGTGAAAGAAATGATTAAGAAAATGACAACAATTGAAATCAAAGCTCTAAAAACCAGAGAAAGGTTTGCAAGTCATGTAGCAGAGCTGAAACGACAATCTGAGTGGAAAAAGGGAAAATCTCAGCTCCCTTCACACTTGCGCACTGCTATAGGAGATGAATTGGACGTGGATATAGGAATCCTTGAATTCGCCAAGGATTGTGGCACCAAGCTAAGTTTGGGAATCAAAAAAAGGGTCCACAAGTGTTGTTCGATCTACTCCACACTCAGGGAATCACTTAGCAAGTGTCATCTGGTTCTCCCCGCTTCCATTTATGATTTCCCAAAAGAAGAAGACCGATTGTTCGAGTTGCAGAATGAGCTGGATGAAGACTTGGATTATATCAAGAAGATAGAAGTATTGACTCAGGACAAATTTCAACAGTTCATTTTCCAACTTGCAATACATATTTACTTCCTAGAAGCAATGGCAAAAGAGGCCACAGAGGGAAAAGCATTGATCAAATCGGATCTGCGCAAGCATGAAATAGCGTCCTAGGCAACAGTATATTCCCATAGCAAGATCATCATAAAGGATATCAACCAATGGACCTCATACATTCAAAGTATAGATGGCCCGGTAATTTCAAGCGAGCCGGTTGGTGGAGGCGTGCCTTCAAGTCAGTAGGCAGAAGCCCTAACAGAATAGACAGATCATTCTTATTTTTGTTTTAATCAAGCAGAAAAGCTGAAATTATACCTTTGTATAAATGCTTTAAAAGGATAGTTGGTCCCTAGTTTTGTCCTATATGTAAAACCTTCCACGTATTCATAGGCTTTGTAAGGATGCGATGAAAACCAAGGAAGGAGGTTATAGAATTAGGGTACACTTGTCAGCCCAAGAGGCACTTTGTAAAGTTATAAATAGAAGGTTAGAAGAAGGAGAGAAAGACTTTTTTGCAGGGAAAAGAAGCTTCTTAACTTGTACAAACTATTTTGTAATTAGCTCCAAGAAAGCGATTTTGCCTAATAAAGAGCCTGAGGGAGACATTTTTTTGCCTAGAAATGTGGACTCGATGCATGCTGGATTATTCTTCTGACATTCTGACACTGCTGTGAAATCTTTCTTTGTTGCTCTGAATTGTTTCTGTGTGATGAACGATCTCACTATTTTCTGTGCAATGATGTTTTCCTAAATGAGCAATGGAATGTTTTTATATGGATTAAAGCTATCTTTAATATCTTTAACCTTCTGCTGTAAATGTTTCTTTATGATTTAAATGGCTATCCATGCAATGTTTAGATATTTCTTTCAACACATTGCTCATATTTACAGTTTGTTCCTTGCAAGGATAGATTAGATTTATTTCAGTTTTAGATACAGATTTGTTTCAAGTTCTGCACTTAGATTAAATTAGCTTAGGCACTTGCATATCATCTTAACAATAAAATAAAAAAATAATGGTGGATCGGGCCATAACCGTTGTAAAGGAAGCAAATCTCCAAATCTAATGGTAGCCGGAACCGCTAACCGGATGAATTCCCCATACCAAACGGTGTACAATCTAATTGGGATAGTTTACCGGGGAGAATCCCTTTCTGCTTGATGCTGCGAGCTTCGGGGCATCAACAGAATGGGACATCCTTTTTCATTAACCCCATGTAACCCTGTGTCTTTTATGAGAAATTACAGAAAAAATGCCTTAAATAAGTCGCACGTCCTTGCAGACTTTGAAGTTCCGTAATGTTGGTTGGAGGTGGAAGAGCGACAATAGCTTCTACCTTCAAGGGATCAATGCAGATCCCATCTTTCAAGACGATGAACCCTAAGAGGCGTCCAGACTCGACACAAAAAATACACCTATGAGGATTCAAATGGATATTGTACCGCCTGCATCTGAGGAAAACGACCGTTAGATGGTCTAAGTGGAACTCACGTTGCTTCGAGTGGGCAGGTAGGTCATCCAAGTAAGGTTCCACAGAGTCCTTCACATCGTGAAAAGCATACGACATGGCCCCTTGGAATGTGGCACCAGCGTTTTAAAGACCAAATGGAATTTTACGATATGCAAATGTTCCCCAAGGGTAGATGAATGCAGTCTTGTTTTGATAGGCGGGGTGGATCTCAATTTGGTTGTATCCAGAAAATCCATCCATGAATGAAAAAATGACACTTCCAGCACAATTGTCGATAATCTGGTCAATAAAGGGAGTCGGGTAGTTGTCCTTGGGACAAGCTTTGTTGAGATCCCGATAGTCAACATAGACGTGAATGGTACCCTATTTTTTAGTAATAGGGAGGACATTTGAGACCCATTCTGTCAATGGGACAGGATAGATGAAGCCAGCCTTCAAGAGTTTTTCAATCTCTGCCTTGATCGCTGCAGTATTCTGAGGGTGTACCAGTCGTAGCTTTTGGCAGACAGGTTTGATGTCGGGATAAGTTTTAATCTCATGTAAAACAATGGAAGGATCTATCCCAAGAATCTCCTTGTAGGTCCAAGTGAAAACGTCTCGAAATTGCTTGAATAAGGTTGTACAAGCAATGACTTATTCAGGGGAACACTTCTGTCTTAAATGAATGTGTTCCACTACACCAGGGGTAACGAAATGTCTATCGAGGTAGTGGGTTCGATGTTGGCAAGGTTGCCTTTGGAGTTCGTTTGACACGTAAGTATCGTGGACTAAGACCCAGAATAGATATCTGGTGTCATGATGGTGTGAATGTTGTTATCTAGAGTATCCAGCATAGGAAAAGAATATGAACAAGGATGGAGGTCTTCCCATGGAGGATCATCTGCGCTCATGATTTCCATAATGGACTCGTCAAAATGAAAAGTCCATAGCAGAGGATTGGATGATGTCCATTGTAGAGAACAGGAAATGGAGGCCACAGTTAAGTAGTCCTCAGGTGCTGATTGAATAGCCTCTTACATGAGTTCAGCGGGTGATAAAGGCATAGTGTCTCCAATCAGGTGTCTGGTGGATTCATCAGGTACAAGCCATGAATCAGTGGAGTTGGGAATAGATGTAGTCCGCGAGGAGATCATGTTCACCATGGCAACATTATTTGGGGAATCCGAAGTAGGAAAGATGCCCATAAGGGATGAATCCTTAAGGAGGCCAACCCCCACACTCTCATACTTTTGCAAAGATTGTCCAATGGAAGGAACGTTATCACCCGGGTGAGAAGTGGTGTCAGATGTGCAGAAATCTAGTTGGTCGACTATGACAATTCGGCCTTGATGGGGGAATTGTACTATGCAGAAGACAGATGATGCGACCGCAGTCATAGCGTAAAACCAATTATGACCACACAGAATGTTGTAATCTAACGGGGCAGCGACCACTTCCACGTTAAGTGTTGTGGTCTTACCCCCAAGCTCGACTGGTAAATCTTGTAACAGCCCATTAGGTTGAAATCCAAGTCCGTTGAAGGCTCTCAAAGTGGTAGGAGAATGATTCAACTCGGGAGAACCAATGGCTCTCCAACAAGCGATCGACATGACTAACGTAGAGGCCCCTTCGTCCAAATCAGTATGATGGATTATCTTCCCAGCAATGTTGGAGGAAACTTGAAATGCTAGCTGATGGGAGAGCCTCGGTTTAAAATACTCCAGCCGGAACATAATGGTGTTCAATGAATCCAGGTCAACTACACCAATGGAAGCGAGGAGAGTCTTGCACTGATTCAGACAGTTTTGCAAGACCTCGAGCGTCGACATAGCACAAGGAGCTTGTGCTAGGTCCTCTACAATGTTGTAGTTTTGAGCAGCCCGAGCATTAGGATTAAAAATTGATTTTCTAATCGTTCTCTTGGGTGGAAACAACACTGACTCGAGAGAGGGCTTCTCTATGGTGAGAGGTGCAGTCGGTATGGTGACGTCGGGCATCGAAGTGGAATCTTTTTCAGTATTACTTCCAACAGGTTCCTTAGCTAGAACGGAGTCATACGAACAAGAACGGGTGTTCAAGTTGATAGTCTCGTTACGCACCATGTAAACATGTGCGGTGGTGGATGCTTCTCCTTGGGAAGAAGAAGTGTGAGCGATCATCTGCTGATTTTGAGCAGGGAAGCGATCATTGAGAACTGCGGGTGTGGGTTTACCCTTAAGAAACTTTTGAACTTTGTCTGTATGGGGGCACTCTTTGGAAAAGTGATCATCACCACACAATAGGCAAGGATACTTCAACTTCCTTTTATGTTGGTTATCATCAGGGGTGCTCTTTTGTTCCTGCTGGGTGGAAGATTTCTTAGGTTTCCCCTTATTCTTCTTCTTACCACCAGACTTTTGAGGTGAAACTGACGAAACATAATTGACTTCCTCGGTGGCAGTAGGAGTGGATGATTTGGTGGTGCCATGACTAGCCTATGTTGGTGATGGGGAAGAACCCGAGGGGTTCGATGAACCAACAATTTGAGAAGAAGGCTGGGTGGTAAGGGATCTAATGATGCCATCAGTTTGGGGTCCCTTGGGTGGCTTCGCGTGGTCGTGAGTGTTGCGAGGTGCATCGGGAAGGATATCAAACAATGTTCCAGACTGAGCATAGACTAAGTCTAGTAAGTGGGCACACGTGATGGCTTGTTCTTCAGTGACAGCACCTCCCATGGCAACATCTCGTGCTATGGTTGGTATGAGAGACTTCGTAAACCAGTCTGCTAGGAGCTGATCTGGAATAGGAGCCTTAATGAGACATTGTCTCCTCCACCACTCATGTATATGATATGATATATGAGTAGCTATACTTTGACGGAGCGAAGTTAAAAGCTCTGTACCAGTTTCATACCATATAGGTAGCTGGAAATGAGTCAAAAAGTTCATAGCAAGAGAACCAAAATCAGGAAAAGAATGGGGTGGGAATTCAATGTACCACTTGGCAGCCGAACCAGTGAGAGTTCGTTGGAACAACCGAATATGGATCGAGTCGTCCATCAGGGATTTGGATGAACCCCATAAGTTGTATGTCATCACGTGGTTTTTAGGATCATCACCTGGCTTACCATCAAATTTTGGGATATCTGACGGAAGTTTCACTGGAATGGGTGGCCAATTAGTTCCGTGGTAAATGGGGTCATTAGTTAAACGAGACAGGTCAGGTAGATCCAAAGTAGCCAAAAAGGGCAGCTGCGGATTAGGCTGCAACTACTGATAGTACGAATAAGGCATGTAAAGACCTGTGGGACCTTGTATCGACTGACCATAGGGTGTTCTAGGAGGAAACTGGCCATAGGGGTACTGGCCGCCCGAACCAAATGGAGGTCCGCTGCCATAGTAAGGTGGTCCATAACCATAATAAGGTGGCCTGTTACCATAAGGTGGGGGCCCACCTCTACAGCCGAGAGGGGGTGGGATACCTCCAAATGGTAGGGGTCTGCCACCAACTCTAGGGTAGGATGGGATGCCACCACCTCCGCTGGGAGGAGGTGGTGGTCCACTACCACCATCGGAATAGGACGGACCTCCACCACCTCTATTGGGACGGGTTGGTGGGCCACCACCGTCGCCAGAGGGGTAAGAGCCTCTTCCACCACCTCCACCATAGTAGGTTGGGGGTCCACCACCACCACCACTATGGTTAGAAGGTCCTCCACCACCACCACCAGGAGGGGGTGGTGTGCCTTTGCCACCACCAGGATGAGATGGTTCTCCCCCACCTCTGTCGGGAGGAGGGGGTGTTCCTCTAGCACCTCTGCCAGGGGGGGTGGGCCATGATGACCGAAGTGGGGCAGTCCTCCGCTAGAAGGTAGAGGTTCACCTCCTCCAGAGTTATGTGGGGGGCCGCCACCTCTAATGGGAGGTGGGGCTGGACCAAACGGGGGTGGAGGGACTCGTGGGACTATAAGTGGGGGTCCATGTTGTAAAACATTTTGCTGTCCCCATAGAGTGTAAGAATTGCCAGGGTAATGTACCCCGTAGAGTGCGTTTCCAGGATTAAGTTGACCCGACATAGGTTTAAGATGACCTGGATATGCTTGACTCGATGGAGGTTGAATTACGTTGGACGGTCCCCCGACATGGGATAGTCCCGAAGTGGAAGGTCCAGGAGGTAAATAATTTCCAACGGAAGGCCCGATGGGAACTCCTGTTGCAGGATTATGGTTAAGAGATGGGGGTTTCCCCCCAGCAACAACTTGCTGACCACTAGGCAAAGGTTGACCCAACACTGGTTGTTGATTATTCACCATAGGATTACCACTACCTGTAAATAAGGTAGGGGGTAAAGAGTATCCTCCCCTGGAAGTTTGGGGTGGGGGAGGAGCAGGTGACGTAACTGTGGTAGTTACGAGTGTGTTGGATTGTCGTCCTTCAACTTGTTTGGTAGTGGGGGGTACTAAACGGATCTCCTGTCTAGGAGATACATGTGCAGGGATGGATGGTTAACCAGTTTCAGTAGTGGTCACATGTTGCGTGGATGATTCTGGTGACTCGAAAGATAAAGAGAGACCTGGGATTGGTCTTTCATTGAATCTTATTTGAAAGTTTCAATTTCGACACTCCTCACCCATAGCACGTAAACGAGCCAATTGCTTAGGGTAAGGTGCTAAGCAGTCGTCGAGGCTAGCCCAACTGGGTGGGGATGCAATGGAAAAATGGGCCACTGGGTGACCGATATAAGATGTCCAATAATCTATTGTTGGACCAATAGTTGTTGTAGGGTTGTCCTGGGGTTGATTTATCCATTCCAACGATCCAGGATCTCTCGGTGCAACAGGAGGTGAGTCTTGAAAAGTGGGGATTTATGCTTTTTCACCCCATGGGGGATGAGAGGCAGGTGAATCTGGAGGAGTATGTGGAAATAAATTTCCTCCAATATTCAAAGTGGGGTTTTCCACTTCTTGTGACCCGACCCTAGCTTGTGGATCCATCCTTACCCTCGAAATTACCTCCTGATTAAGGGGATATTCGGGTGGAAAATTCTGAATCCTACAAGACCTTCTCCAAGGAAATTCAACCAGAGTGACTGAAACAAAAAGTTTCTCCTAAGGGAAAACTAAAAGAAAAGCAGACCAAACAAAACCCTATGCAAACTAAGACCACAAGCAAACTTATGTTATAAGAGTGGATTCAAGGTATGGAACCTCACAGGATTGTCAAGGCTTCGCAACTCGCGATATACCGCAAGGTCCAACAATATGACGCGACAAGGATGATTGGGACTGTACCCTTTCCTTCATACCCAATTACCTGGATGATATGTGCGTAGTAGCTCCCCGAGTGTTGTTCTCGGTGTATTGCTCCACCAAGATAGCCAAAAGGTTAACTCAGTTGGTTTCAGGAATTCTAAGGGTGTCTCCCGATATACGCAAGGTACGTGGGAGCTCAAATCCGTAGTGGTGCTATCTAATGCACAACCGTTCAGCAAGAGACCTTTCGATATACTACCGAGTATGTGATACACCCTTCGATATACGCTAAGTACTCAAGGTGACTTGGTGGGTGCGTGAAGGAGCTCGATATACTGATAAGTACGTGGAAGACTACAATACCCCCAGGATACAGTTCTGGTAAATAACGACAGGTACCACACTTAACGACGCCGGAACACGTCTCTAACTTACACACAAGTTTCTAAATATTTTACCCTAGTTCTACCGTTAATTTTATCTGGACGGTTAGGTGAATGCATGAGGTGAGTACATAATCGTAAACATAATGCAAGCCCTAACTATATGCAAAAATACGCTTTTCTTTCAATGAACTCTATATATGGGAAGGAAATTTTTTTTCTTTTCTTTCCAACAACTTAACCAAAGCAATGCAATGTAATACAATCCCAAATCTACCAAAAATTGACTATGAAGTATTCTTTTTCTTTCTCAACGAAATACAAAAGTTTTTCACAACACTACTAAGCCAAATCAAAGCATGTTTTTTCTTTTTCTTTTGTCTTTTCAAAACGAAAATGATGCTAAGTAATGAAAAGAGAGAATTTCTAAGTAAGGTATGCAAACTTTTCACTTTCACTATGATGGCCTAAAAGGATAAGAATCAAAAGATACAATGCAATTTCCAAAGCACAAAATTACTTTTGCAAAACTTGATCAATATTCGAATTTTGCAAGAAGATGAGCAACTCATAATTCATGAAAAATACAAACAATGCAATCTTCTTTCAACTTTTCCAAAAGATCTATGAATGAGACATTCCAATGCTTATGCAATTCTTCAAATGAGCTTGAAAAGTAATGGAAATAAAGTATTTTTGATCTTTCAATGAGTGCATCAAAATGACAATTTGACAACAACTTTGCTTTTAAACATGAACACTGAACTGAAAAGATGACTTGCAACACTATAATAACTCAGAAAATCTCAATAGAAAGTGAGCACTCAATAGACCGAAAATACATAAACACTCAAAATCAATCAGCAACAAACAAGACTAAAAGCAAGCAATACTCACAAAATGAATGTAAGTGAGATTTGGAAACCGATCCAATACAATGATCTAATCTAGGAAGGAGAGGAGGGAATGCAAGGGTGAGTGGATGCAGGTGGGGGAAACAAAAGTATCCACCACTACCAAGTCTCAGGCTTGTCCAAGATGGAACCCAAAACAACTCCAACAAAACCAAAAAACTCAATCACACAAAGAAAAAAGGGATATCTGACTGGATCATACAGTACAGAGGGAGTCTACACGTAAACCAAACTCAATACAAAACTGGAGAGGGCATGCCTGTATGGAAAAAATGGTAGATCGGCACACTCTATGTTTATACACAGTGCAACGTCGCATTTCACCAATGCGGGGAGTGCGACGACGTTGCAGTAGACCAAAAAGTTACACCGCGTCTATGTAAAAGTTACTGCTATCGTTGTTTGACAGACAATCTACCGAGAGCAAACTCAAGGCCTGATCTCCCTAGCTTAATGTAAGTCTAGAACAAATAGGACAGAACACAAAATACTTTCCTAGATCAAATAGAAGAGCAAATGGAAAGATAGATCATTTACCTTAGATTTGTAGATCCCTTTCTCCTTCATTGATCCAATGCTCTAGCGCTGCCATATATCAAGTAGCTATACCCTGTTGAACATATAACATACCAAGAATAGTGAAAGCATACATTTCATATGATAGATCTAAGTTAACAGTTAAGGCGGAAAACTCTAAATATCATCAATGCGACAACATTTATGGAAAGCAATTGTATTAACTGTATTGAAAAGTGGAGAGTACAATAGAAAAGAGGATTACAACCATTTCCTTAATGTTGCAAGCTCCTTCCGACAAGTCATGCCAAAGCTCCTAGAGAGAAGTGGATGTCTCCCAAGCTAGAGTGCTAAATCTATTAAGCCTAATTTCACCAGCATAAGAGTACCATAGACTTCCCCCCCTTTAGAGAGGGGTAGGGCCTCACTTATATAGGGCTAAGTGGATAGGATATGGATAGGATACGTTGATATATGGTAGGAGAGAGATAGGAGATCCTCCCTAGAGGTTAGGAACCGAAGACCAGCTCCCCCAACAGGTCAGGGATAGGGATCCAAGCCATCAACCTTCGAGAATGAGCTCAAAGAAGCTATTTTTTTCCCTTAACTGACTTCACCGCACCCTGTAATGGAGCAAGGTGCAACATCGCAGGTTGCATGAGTGCAGCCTGCGACGACCTCTCAGAACCTAGCATAAAAGGAGTGGTGTCCTTCCTAGGTAAATGACTTAGCCAATGGAACTTCAAGGGTGTATACACTGAATCACATGATGGTAGGATTTTAGGTGTAACAATCATCTATCTGCTATATCCTATGTAAATGTATATTTGTATGGTGTGTTTCTTCACAGGAAACAACTTTATATAGGTTTACAATAAGAGAGAAGGTCGACATAGTCGACCTCTCTAAAAATAGGAGGTTTAATGACTAAAGAAACAGTTGCGAGGTGGTTCACGACAGCACAG
Source organism: Larix kaempferi (assembly GCA_027924585.1). Lineage (NCBI taxonomy): Eukaryota > Viridiplantae > Streptophyta > Pinopsida > Pinales > Pinaceae > Larix > Larix kaempferi. The sequence goes on from BSBM01000674.1 coordinate 5,488,169, forward strand.
GGCATCTACCTAAGTCCACAACGTTGATTCTCCTTGACGCGAACAACTAGGCACCGGTTTCCTTCAATCGATGGTGGAGGATGTGCTAGCAGGCTGAGCGTGGGAGGACGAGGAACTTCTGGAATGTCAACGTGGGCAGAGAGTGTGCTATCAACTTGAGCGAACAGGAGGATGAATATTCTGGAATGAAGGCTCACCAACCATGAGCGACACGTCCTTAACAGAACCCACATCACCGTTTTTAATTTTATTGCCCTGAAATATCTCAACCAACGATTCTGCGAGTATGAATGGAGGGATGAACGGTGGGTTGAATGCGGATGGATGACCTCGGCGTGAACGCGTGGCTGAATGAAGGTCCGAATGATGACCGCAGCTTGTAGAACAAAAACTAAATGCCAAGCACGTCTAGAAATATGAGATGATTGTCAACAAACCATAAAAATGATGATAATTATTCACAATTCGTATGATTGTCAAATAAATGCATACCTGGGTCTGTTTGATAGTTTGAATGGCAAAGAGAATGACTTATCATATCAAAACAGTTAAAATAACACCAATCAAAGCATGTTTACTGATAAAAAATGGTGATAAAATGGACACCAACATTCCCCCAAACCAGAGATATGTCAGGTCCCACTGAGCAAAAATAAGAGAAATTCAAGAAGAAGGCTAAGCTTCAGTAGCAACTGCCTTCGACTTTGAAGAGGAAGTGGATTTAGTTCTCAGATTTTGGAACTGGTCCTTCAAAGAATCATGCTTCAACCGGAGAGAAATTTTGGAAGCTGTTTTGGCTTCATTTAAATCTTCCACACACTTCGCCTAGAAACGTAAGTCCTTGTTCTCTTGACGAAGCCTCGAGATGATCTCAAAATATTTGTCATTCTATCTTTTTAAGTATTCTATGTATTGGGTTAGTCTATCCACAGTCTGATGGAGTGGAGTAGATGCTTCTGCAAAACACTCAGGGTCTTTTTGAGGGCTAGATCCCCTTAGAGATGGTTCCAGATCAACAGATGTAATGTGTTCCTCAAGGACCTTATCTTCAATGTGTGCAAGGGTAGGTTCCAAGATAGGGTCTTCAGGTAAACAGGCAGATATATTGGTTAAAGCAAGAAGGGGTGATTCAAGAGCAGGATCATTCATCTAGTCATCAAGACTATCCAAATGCATTGGTTGGATAACGGACTGATTGATGGACTAGACGACGGTCTGGTCGATAGATTGGTCAAGATTGGCCTTTCTTGACTTTGTGGATATTGGTGAGAAGAATGGGAGTTCCATAGTTTTTTCCTCGTGGACAAGCTCAGGAGAGGATGAAGGAATAGGGTGTATTTCTCCTGAGGCATCCTCACTAAATCGTATAGAATTGGCATCCCTAGGGGTTTGAACGAGCTCATTTGCACGGGTTTGGAATCGGTGACGCTTGCGAGAGGTAGAGGCTTTAACAAGTGGCTTCTTGACTAGCTGGGGGTTTAGCGTTTCAAATCCAAAGCTATCCCACGTTTTCCCATTTTCCTTCAACTGTTGGGTGATTGGGATTTTTATAAGATAGTGATGGTATAGACTACCAGCAGGGTTGACTACATTCTTCCTAACTTGGCTAGACATCTTTTCTAGGCTCTTTAGAAAATAGAATGGGAAATTTAGGGCCTGATTATTAATGAAATGTGCCAATAATCAAAAGTGACAGGATTTAAAAGTGGTTTACTTACCTTCACAAGTGATCAACCTAATGATGGCGGTCAAGGGCCCGAGATATTCAGGCTTAAGCCACTCTCAGTAAAATCCTTTTGTGCCTACAACATGTTGATAGTCAGCTTTAAGATCAAATTCATCCTCCATCCGTGGAAGGAAAAGGTGATTGTGCCAACAGGCACCTTCCCTGGGAAGTTTCGTGGCTTGCGCAATGGGCTCTTCTATTATGTGAAAGGTGAGGTGGCCAACCTTAGCGGTTTTGCCATCAAACCCCTTAGCAAAAAGGAGTGACACCTCATCATCGTGGTCGTCAAGAAGATGAAGAAACGGACCCCAACCTACTCGCAGGAACACTTCACGACATGCCTTAAATTCAGGGATATGGAGGAGGTCCTGGTAGCTTCCAGGCTCATAACGGATAGGCATTGTTGAACAGAAGACGGGGGATGCAAATGGATATAGGGGGTGCAATAAATTACAGAGGACGCGGCTTGATAGACTCTGGAAGGATAAGGGCAAGCAGAATGAAGCAGATCTCATGCAATCATTGGTTTAAATGGTGATCTGTTCGAACAGTTAAACGATCGTGAGCAGGAATTTAGCACACTCGAGCGATCATGTCATCATGCCAAGATCTTTTAATCGTGTGCCATCATGAAAATATGTGCATAGGTGAATTCGTATGGTGATGATATATTCAACCATGTCCAAAGTAAACTTTGGATAGGTTGAATGTAATTTTCATCATGAGGTAATTAAGCGTAACTAGCATAAAAGAACATGATGACTTTTAATTAATTCAATGACAGATCGTACGCATATAACTTAATGAGACATTAAAACCATATGATAGCCATAAAATGATTTTGGAAATTGTAATAATGCATGGTGAACCGATTCATTTGATGAAGTCGATGTGAACAAAAGAGTGAGATTGAGTGCAGGGATAACATTTGATTGATTCCTGGTACAATTAGTTGATTGGATTTGACCAGCAAAATTCAAAAATTAGATCCCTAACACACTTAATCATGTTGTTATAACTATGATTTCATTTGGTACTTCATTCGGCACTTAATTCAAATCGTTGTTCATTTGCCTCATTCGTCACGTCATTCGGATCATCATTCGAACCTTCATTCAACCCTTCATACATAACTTTGTACAAAAATGTGCTTTGATGGATCTGACTGCTGCTGATTATGCAGAGAATTTTTCTGGAACTTATCAGAACGCAAGAGATGTTATAAACCTGTTTTTTTTCTAGAAATTTAGTCGCATTCTTCTTTATTTGTCATTGATCAGAACAATATTCCTTCTAATTTTTGCATTATCCTGAAAACACCGATCATTTTGTCAGGGATAAATGAAATTTTTTTAAATATTCAGAAGCTAAAAACAGTTCTGAGTCTCCCCCAAACCAAAAATATGGCGTGTCCTCAAGCCATCAAAGAACAATTGATTAATATTCCAATATTTTCAATTAATAATTTAGCTGATAACTCTAAAATGCTGTGATATTTTTTCATAAGAAAATGAAATACGAACTAATAGATGGAGATGATTCAGATATGTCCATTCATCAAAAATAATACAACAGTGCTTAAGAGACCATACGAAGAATGATAGTGCAATGGATGCGAAAAATGCCATAGGAAAACTAGTCATCCATGACTCTTTTTAAAGATCTCTTGTCATCTAAATAATATAGATAAGGTTCACCCTAGAGTTTGTGAGATTTCTATAGTTATGGGTCTCATTTATAGGATAGTCATACCCTAGGTATTGTTTGAATTAGATGATAGGGTCCAAGTCCAAATTATAGCCATTCTCTAATGACAGTATAAATAATTGGCCTCAACATGTATTCGTATACTCAGGTTTTTTTTTTTGATGAGCCATGTGCATAGCAATGCGCTAACCGAACCTCTTTTACCCGATATTGCCCCACTTCTAGCAGGCCTATTCAGTACACCGATGGGTTTATCTTGGTACCATGCAAGCATAGCCCCACTACCAGCGAGCCTATTCAATACCCCGATGGGTTTACTTTCATTTATAGAGATTCCTTGTTTAATATTTTACTTAGAATGGACCCGCTACCAACGAGCCTATTCAGTACCCCGGCGGGTTGGCTTCGTATAATGATTTTTAGTAAGGAATTCGGTTGGCACTAGAGTGTGCTAAGCCTGCTAAACACATAATTCAAATTTTAGAGCGAACCTTATGAGTAACTTTAGTTATAATATCCTGAATTATAGATCATGTCAAAAGATAATAACCTAAAGTTGTTCTTCGACCTCTCAATCTATCTTCTTCATAAAAGATCAGTAATGTTCCCCACAAAATAGAATTATCACTCACTTTTGGGCTACCTTTTTAAAGAATGCTTAAGAGACAAGTTTTGATAATGAGTCTAGGATGAACTAGTAGTCCATAGGTGTAAGATAGAACTGTTTGAGAATCATGAGGATTGAAGTAGGTCTTAAGCAATTGTTCTAATGATAAATCATAAATGTACATGTCTGAATCAAATACCATATATAGAATCATAGAAGAAAGTGGTTAAAAATTATATAAAGGACACTTGAACTTTTCACTATAAATTTTCAATTTTCAACAATAATCGAAAGAGGAGTTAAGATGCATTATAAGTGTTTCTTTTAGAGCACTTCCGTTTTCAAATAATATTGCATGAATTGATTATAATGATAAGGTACTCATAATCAAACTACAAAACCACTTGTTAGATGATTCAATTTTATCTTAAACAAGAACATATGTACAAAGAAAAAGTCATATGAAATTTAGGAAAAAGGGAAAAAAAAAGTCTTCCTGTTTTAATTGACAAAATTTCATAAGCTGATCATAAGAGTGAATTTCCTCTATAGATGCAATCAACTATTATAAATGACTCTTATTTATTAAAAAAAACAAAAATATATTTACATATATACAAATGAAAATAGTCCAAATAATTCAAGAACCAAGAGAAGGAGGAATGACTTTCTCTTCTACCAGCTCCATTTCCTCCTGTTGTAAGGCATTATGCACAAAATCTTGTTTAGATATTGGTTGATGATAAAGTCTAAGTCTATGGCCATTTACAAGAAAGGAATTTGAGAATCATCAATCGTCTTAATCTTAATGGATCCATTGTCCAAAGCTGTAACAATTTCATATGGACCCATCCATTGAGTAGTTAATTTACCTTTAAAATTTGTGTACCTTGAATCAAAAAGTAATGCCCAGTCTCCAGTTTTGAATGTTGGAACATTTAAAAAACCCACTATGTCATTCTAGACTTAGGATAAAATTAATTAATCATTTATGATTAATTTTCTGAGTTTTGACTAGGTAGAATAGGCCAGTTTTGTCTTTTAGTGGACCACGTGCTATCCTCATTCTCAAAAACAAATTTGGATAGATTCTGGATAAGATTTACTTGGATTCTGTCTGATTTTATTCCATTCATGAATTAGAAAGACACTATCCAGTTTTAGTTAGCTTTGTCCTATTTTTTCTGCTTTCTAGTGGAAAAGATAAAACTAGTTTACTTGAAATCTTTTGCCACTTGATCAATTCGAACTCCACATCATATCTAACCTTCTAAAGCCATCATTAGATTCCATTTACCTCACTCATGAGCTTCCATACCATACTTTCCAAATTCGTGAGCCTCTAGCACAATTTTGGAAACTGCTTTTGCCACCTAGGGGGTTTTTTGTCTTTTCTAAGCCTTTTCTTTTTGCTCTTTCCATATTGCTTCAAAGCAATTCAATTTTCTCCATGGAGGATGTATTATATATTGTTACAATATCAATGAATAAGATACAGAGTGTTTTCCATAATTTATTCTCTCTATTCTTCTTCTCTTATTATCTAAAATATTCCATGGTGAAATTGTCTTATGAATCTAGTTCCTAGTAATTGAAAATCTCACATGGTATCAGAGCTAGCTTGATTCAAAACAATTTCCAAGAGTGTTTTTTGCAAGTATTACCATCACCAAGAGCGCATCAGTATGGAGAAAAATCAATCCAAAGTTGTGACTCTCACTCCCTTCAATTTATTTTACTGGAAGGTGTGATGCACCTGCAACAATTAATTAATAAGAATATGCAAAATAGCAGAAATGACAGAACTCAGAATCACTTTTATATTGATCACAGGCCACTTCGAGGGGGAAACCTCCTATGAGCAAGCTCAATACAAATAACTTCACGGTGCCTTCATAGGTCTCAACACACACTTATATACTAAGTCTAGGTGCCAATACTATGGGTCAAAACCATGGGCCACTACAAACTATGGATCAACAATACTACGGGCGACTTACAAAGCATATGCGCCAACAACAATAACATAAACTATTGATCAACAAATAATGCGGGACGACTTACAAAGCATATGCGTCCAACAACAATATACTAACTAAGTAAAGACATGGGTTCCTAACATCCCCTTCCCCTTAAAAAAGATTTGTCCTCAAAGCTTTAAATGTGGAAATTGTTGTTGAATCTGAAGGAGTGGTTCCCATGTAGCATCCTCTAGTTGCATGCCATGCCACTGAATTAAGACCTCTGTGATAGAGCGAGAGCGAAGCTGACAAGTGCGCTGATTGAGGATGGCCTCCGGCTCTAAAAGGATGGATCCTTCATTATCCAGTTTGGGTAAAATCGTTTGTCCACTGATGTTGGTGCCAAGAACTTTATTCAGACAAGAGACATGAAAGACTGGATGAATGTGGGAAGAAGGAGGAAGTTCCAATTTATAAGCAACGGACCCAATCTTCTGAAGAATCCGATATGGCCCATAGAACTTTGGAGCAAGCTTATGACACCCTTTGAGTTTCAGGGAGGACTGCTTGTACGGCTGGAGACGAAGAAAAACCATATCACCGACTTGAAAAGTGCACTTAGAACGGTGTTGATCAGCTTGTTGCTTCATGCGATTTCTTGCCATGTGAAGATTGTCCCGCAAAATGCGAAGAATCTGATTGCGGTTTCGAAGGACCGTGTCAACTTCCTGAACTTGTGAACTGGTGGGGGTGTATGGAAGAAGAACTGGAGGTGCCTGACCATAGACTGCTTCATATGGGGTCATTTTAGAGGCAATGTGGTAAGAGGTATTGTACCACCATTCAGCGAGAGGGAGCCACTTTGCCCACTGATGTTGTTGTTCAGAGGTGAAGCAACGAAGATAAGTTTCCAAGCATTTATTGATAATTTCAGTCTGACCATCTGTTTGTAGGTGATACCCTGAACTCATCTTCAGTTTGGTGCCAGTGTGGCAAAATAGTTCTATCCAAAAATGACTGGTGAAAGTCGCATCACGATCCGAGACAATGGAAGAAGGGATGCCATGAAGACGAAAGATCTGGTCCAGGAAAATTTGAGCGACTGAGGAAGCTGTATAGGGATGGCTAAGAGCACAAAAATGACTATATTTGGAGAGGCGATCAACCAAAATGAGAATCACTATCTTCCTGGCAGATTTAGGGATCCATTCAATGAAATCCATAAAAATATCTGTCCAAATCCGTGTAGGTATGGGCAAGGGTTCGAGCAATCCTGGGAGGAGTGTTGTTTCACCCTTATTGCGCTGGCAGGTATCACATTCGGCCACCATCTGTTGAATTGTCATTTTCATGCCCTGCCAAAAGAAGTTACGCCATGCCCGTTCATATGTTTTGAGGAACCCAGAGTGCCCTGCCGATGGAGAAGCATGGAGTTCATAGAAGATAGCCTATTGAAGATCTGTGCTCTGGGGAAGCACCAGACGACCCTTGTATCTCAGAGAAGCACCATCCCAAGAGTAATGTGGTACAGCAAAAGGGTTGTTGGTCAAGCGTTGGATGATTTGAGATAAGGAAGAGTCATTGACATAACCTTGTTGAACATATTGCAACCAATTTGGAACAGGCATAGAAATAGATGAAAGAGAACCTTGGGCATCAATTGTGCGAGAAAGAGCATCTACCACAATATTGTCTTTACCCTTCTTGTAAGTGATCTCATAGTCATAACCCATGAGTTTGCTAACCCATTTTTGTTGTGCCGGGGAGGAGACACGTTGTTCCAAGAAATATTTCAGAATCTGGTGATCAGTCTTGATGCAGAAATGATTCCCTAATAGGTATGGGCACCACTTCTGTACTGCATGCAAAATAGCCATCATTTCCTTCTCATAGGTAGAGGCAGCTAAATTCTTACCTGAAAGGGATTTGCTGGTGAACGTAATGGGGTGTTCATCTTGAAGGAGAACAACACCAAGTCCATTGCCGCAAGCATCACTCTCAATAGTGAAGGGCTTGGAAAAATCGGGCATAGCTAGAACAGGTGTAGTACACATAGCTTGTTTTAGTTTGTCAAATGCACACTGAGAAACATGTGTCCATGTAAAAGCATCCTTTTTCAATAGAGCAGTTGATGGAGCTACAATCTTCCCATAATCGTTGACAAACTTGCGGTAGTATCCAGTCAACCCCAAAAAACCACGAAGGCTCTTGAGTGTCTGAGGATGCGGCCAATTGTTCATGGCATCGATTTTGGCAAGATCCACACGAACCCCTTGTGCTGAGATAATGTGCCCGAGATACTCAACTTCCTTCTGTCCAAAAACACATTTAGACTGCTTGGCATGGAGATGATGGTCAGAGAAAAGTTGCATGACAAGATCCATATGCTGGAGATGTTCATCCCATGTTTTACTATAGATGAGGATATCATCAAAAAATACCAAAATGAATTTCCACAAGTAGGGTCGAAATATTTTATTCATTAAGGCCTGGAATGTGGAAGGAGCATTAGTGAGGCCAAAGGGCATGACCAAAAACTCATAATGGCCATCATGTGTGTGGAAAGCTATTTTAAGGATATCATCCTCATGAACCCGAATTTGATGATACCCAGAATGAAGATCCAACTTGGAGAAAAAGTGAGCCCCATGAAGCGCATCAACAACAGGAATCGGAAACTTATCCTTGATGGTGAGGTGATTAAGTGCTCGGAAGTCAATGCAGAGGCGCCATGACCCATCTTTTTTGCGGACAAGAATAACTGGAGAAGAAAAGGAACTAGTGGTTGGGCGAATAATACCTTGCTTCAATAAGTCCCGAATGAGCATTTCGATCTCCGTTTTTTGGTGAAATGGGTAGCAATAGGGCCTAATGTTGGGAGGAACGCTGCCAGGAAGGAGATGAATACGATGGTCTTCTTTCCTGGAAGGTGGAAATCCCACTAGTTCAGCAAAGACACCTGTATATCGATCTAGAATTTGTTGTAGATCCAAAGGAGTAGTGGAGACCATTGAAGGTTGCATCTGAATGGAATGGAGCTGAGCGATGACACCATGTGAATTCTTCTTGAGGATTTTTTCCATGCAATGTGAACTGATGATGCTGAGAGAACCTGGTTGTAATCCATTCAATGTGTGTTTTTGTCCATTGAGGGAAAACTGCATCCAAAGTTCAGCAAAATCCCATAAGATAGGGCCAAGTGTGCGTAGCCATTGAGTGCCCAAAACCACATCACATCCACCTAAGGTCAAGGCAAACATGTCAGAGCACAAGGTATAATCTCCCATAGAGATACGCACATTTCGACACTTCCCTTTGCAAGGTAAGGTGCCCCCATTGGCAACCATGACTTCAAAGTTGGAGCAAGGATGGATAAAACAATCAGCTTGTTTGGCGATTCGAGGGTCAATGAAATTATGAGTGCTACCAGAATCAATGAGTATTGTAAGAGGAAGCTTCTTGAAGTAACCCCTGACCCACATTGTTTGGGGGGTGGTGATTCCAGCTAAAGCATGGAGAGATATCTCTAGCTGGTCATCCTGAGACGGAGGGTCAATAAGCGGTTCTTGAATGTCGACCGGAGCATCCAGTGTTTCTGTATCTTCGTCACCAATTTCAGAGGTAGGTGGAGAATCCACATCCAAGAGATAGAGCTTTTGCTGAACACATCTATGTCCCCAAGTGAATTTCTCATCACAATTATAGCAAAGGCCCTTTTCTCTGCGTGCTTACATCTTTGTTTCAGACAAACGCTTGATAGGAGTTGGTCGAGGAGCCTGTAGTATAGGTGGTCGTTGAGAACCCATATTTCGGAAGGGAACAAAAGTGGGCTTGGAGTATTGTTGGGCTTCAATCTTGTCTTATGCCAACTTAGCCAACCCTAGGGCTTCCATCATTGTGTTGGGACAGAACATTTTGACCTCAGAGCGGATGGCATCCTTTAGACCACTGATAAAACAACTCTGGTAAAAGTCATCAGACAATCCTGCAGTGTGGTTGGCTAGTTTCTCAAATTCGGTTTGATACTCTCTCATAGTGCCAATTTGGCGAAGTTTAGTGAGGGCTCCTATGAAGTCATCAAAAGCACTAGGACCAAATCGTTACAAAAGGAGCTGGCAAAAGTCTGGCCATTTTGGCTCTGCATGAGCCTTGATGTACCAACGGTACCATTGAAGAGCTTCCTGTTCCAAATGAAAGGATGCCAGCGAAACTTTGTTGACATCAAAAGTATTATGCAGACTGAAATACTGTTCTGCACAATAGATCCATCCAATTGGATCGGTACCATTGAAGTGAGGAAAATCAAGCTTCGGACCACGGAAATTGCTGGAAGAAGAGAACCCATTTTCTGATGAAGACTCGGACTGCCGTTTGTTGTTCATAGTTGAATGTTCAAGATGGAGGCCAAGAAATTTTTCATCCAGATCCTGGAGTTTGGCTTGGATGGCTGCAAGTGCGTCCTCCATGGTTTTTTGCTCCTGCATGGGTGACAACCATAACCAGGAGTTTTTTATTTTATTTTGTTGACTAGGTAGGAAAACAAAAGCAGAAACTACTTCAGTAAAGGAAAATCTAGACTTGGGAAAAAATATGAAGGGTAATTGGGGTTTGACTAGGTTTTGGACACTGTCGAATAGCCAGGGAAGCAAAAATGAGGATTTCAGAGGCAGGGTGAAAGAATGGGAAAATTTGACAGAGGGGAACAAAGAAGTAGAATTCATAAAGGAATTCTGTGGTAAAATTTGAAGGTGATTGGGTGAAATCTAAGGAAGTTATGACAAACCCTAAAAATAGAAAAATGTGGGATTTTGAGCTTTGGGAAGGGGAATTGGGGATAGGGTCCTCAGGAATGAAATATGCAGAATGGGATGACAGGGGTTCCCCGAAAATTTCAAGGAAAACAGAGTGAAAACAAGGGAGATATGGAGAAAAAACTGATTTTTTTTTTTTCAGACTAGAGCGGCTACAGCTCGGAAGGGATCTGAAATGGTGCCGAATGGATTGAAAATGGATGGATTTGGGACGGCTTGCAAAATGGATCTGAACAACTGGATCTAAAATGACACAGCAATGATCGACAACAGTTCAGCTGAAAGTAGATATGGACCCCAGGTATGTGCGGCTTCCTAACAGTTCAGGGGTTTCACTCGGCCACCAATGCTGTCTGACGGCTTGCATATTGGGGCAGTACCCCTCACTCCACAGCTCAGGTAAAACTGATAACCGCTTTGCCACAAACGACAACTCTTGGTTTACCTCACGGGTGGGAACTAGTCAATCAGGTAGGGGTCGTTGCCCTTTTCGCTGGCAGGTCCTCTCAATGGGCCAACTACTTCAGGGTTCCTGTGGTACTCCTCACAATGAGTTTTAGGGATTATGCCCAAGTACTTCCCACAGTTAAGCGGATAGGGATTATTCCCAAATCCGAACCTACAACAGATGCGAAAAAAAAAATTGGCAGAAATTTCACCCAGCGAGCCCAAGAAAGTGCTCTGATACCAGATGTGATGCACCTACAACAATTAATTAATAAGAATATGCGAAATAGCAGAAATGACAGAACTCAGAATCACTTTTATATTGAGCATACACCACTTCGAGGGGGAAACCTCCTATGAGTAAGCTCAATACAAATAACTTCATGGTGCCTTCATAGGTCTCAACACACACTTATATACTAAGTTTAGGTGCCAATACTATGGGTCAAAACCATGGGCCACTACAAACTATGGATCAACAATACTATGGGCGACTTACAAAGCATATGCGCCAACAACAATAACATAAACTATTGATCAACAAATACTACGGGACGACTTACAAAGCATATGCGTCCAACAACAATATACTAACAAAGTAAAGACATGGGTTCCTAACAGAAGGCACATATGATCATCCAGCTTCGGAGCAAAGGATTGTATAGAGTCACTATGGGGCTTGAAACTGAGCCAGGAGCTGTTGCATTAAAATCCAAATGGTTCAATAGGCTTGATGAAGCTTATGGGTTACTTTGTCTCTCTGTATCTCTAGATCTTCTATTCCATATCGATTCTCTATCAACTCCAAATGAAGTGTGGACAAAGCTAGAGTCTCTCTTTGGAAAACAGGATGAGCTCAGAGGTCATTTGTTGGAGATTGAGCTGATCTCTCTTAGTTTAACTAATTTCGATTCTATGGAGGATTTTATCTCAAAATTCAAGAACCTAGTGCTTCAACTCAAGCAATGTGGTATAGAGAAGAAAGATCAGCAATTAATCCTTACCATTCTGTCAAAACTGAGCTCTGAATACTCAACATTTGTGTCTACTTTTCATTCTACATGACTTGCAGTTCCCAAATGGAAGATGCCAACCTTGGATGCATTCATTGATTCGCTCACTCAAGAAAAGGACAAGCTGGTCCAAATGAGGGATCAATCAGCCTCCAAAGACTTTGCACTCATTGCTCATGGAGCAAGAGTTTCAAGAATAACAAATCCAAACAGAAGATATTGTCAGATGAAGAAGATTCTGATGGAGATTCCAAATCCAAGAAGATGAAGAAGGAAAATTCCAAGTGTTCTTATTGCTACAAAGGCACTCATCCTGAGAAATATTGCTTCAAGAAGAAATTGGACATCATGGCCAAGATGATTGAAGAGCATAACATAGATGTTCCTGACTTTGCAAAGAAAGAATAAGGCAAGGTTGTTGTAGAACAAGAACTCTGTCTCCAAGCCTCTCCTAAAGGTAATAATGTGTATGATTTGAGTGCTAGAGTGAAATATAATTCTGATGTCTATGATATTGATTCACATTCTGATATATCAGAATCAGAAACCTCCATCTCTTCCTTGGAACAATCTTCAGTCAGTTCATCCAAGTCTACTCTCAAAACTAGTCATTTTTTACTAGCTTCTAACTTGTCTTCTCAAAGGTCTTTCCACCATCATTCAAATCTTTTAGATTCTGATTTAGAAGATGATTTACAGTATGATATGCAGGTTATTACATATCCCACATCATATTTCCAACCTTTGGATGCACAAAAGACCCTACAAACCCCAAGTTCTCTAGTTAAGAAACTACACAATTCTATGTTTTCCTACACTGTGTCACTTGCATCTGTTGCACTTTTTTCTTTCATATCTTTCATTGGTTGGACAGCCATTGTTTTGGCATCATTTGGACTGATATTCCACACATCTGGACATGACCCCATCACTCATGGTTCAAAATTCAAGTCCTCACACTCTCTAGGCTCGTTCAGCTGTCTGGGTGATCTAGTTTCTCAAATTTTTTCTACTGAAATTATGTTCGATCATGGAGACTCCACATCTTTACTGGTTGCTACTCCATATGACTTACATTCTGATATTTCAGAACTGCATGATCTCATTTTAAATATCAGAAAGGTTCTACATCAGTTTGAGAAGAAAGTACAAGAACTAGTACACGACATTGCAGCTACAAAAGAAATTGATCCTATTGAGTTCATTGTTTCTCCTTGGGAAGGAGTATGCATAAATCTTCTTTCCATCATTGATTATGTTTTCAGATTTGATTATGTATGTTACAGCAGTAAGAAAAATTCATTTGATGCTCCTCCATCATCAGAAGATGAACTTCATAGAGCTTCAACACATGGTTCTTGCCTACACAACATCGATGCACTGATGCATGATCATGACATCCACAATCTCTTCATCAAGTCAGTTACTCAGAAGCAGCCCATTCATCTCATTCAGCTCATTCAAATGAGCAACATGACAGTATGAAGACATCAAGCATGTCCATTTTTTAGGGAGGTTTTTGTTCCCATGAGGTTTGCCTTGTTTCCTTGGTTTACATGGACTAGTTATTTTTGTATTGGGGTGACCATAAGCCTTGTTGCTTGGGCCCTATATTTCTGATATTTTTCTAATTCCCATCACATAAATTCAGGCTTAAGGGGGGGTGTTAGAACATTTAAAAAACCCACTATGTCATTCTAAACTTAGGATAAAATTAATTAATCATTTATGATTTATTTCCTGAGTTTTGACTAGGTAGAATAGGCCAGTTTTGTCTTTTAGTGGACCATGCTATCCTCATTCTCAAAAATGAATTTGGATAGATTTTGGATAAGATTTCCTTGGATTCTGTCTGATTTTATTCCATTCATGAATTAGAAAGACACTATCCAGTTTTAGTTAGCTTTGTCCTATTTTTTCTGCTTTCTAGTGGAAAAGATAAAGCTAGTTTACTTGAAATATTTTTCCACTTGAACAATTCAACCTCCACATCATATCTAACCTTCTAAAGCCATAATTACATTCCATTTACTTCACTCGTGAGCTGCCATACCATACTTTCCAAATTCGTGAGCCTCTAGCACAGTTTTGGAAACTGCTTTTACCACCTAGGGGGTTTTTTGGTCTTTTCTAAGCCTTTTATTTTTGCTCTTTCCATATTGCTTCAAAGCAATTTGATTTTCTCCATGGAGGATGTATTATATATTGTTACAATATCAATGAATAAGATACATAGTGTTTTCCATAATTTATTCTCTCTATTCTTCTTCTCTCATTGTCTAAAATATTACATGGTGAAATTGTCTTATGAATCTAGTTCCTAGTAATTGAAAATCTCACATTGAATTGTTTTTGTTTAATGTATCTATCATGCCACATTTTGCGTTGGTTTTGAATTAAAATTGTGCATTGAATAGCCTCTTACCTAATCTCATCTAATTCATTTATCTACAGGATTCGTTGTCTTTGTGCTTCTTCTAGATTCATCCCTAATTGTGTATCCATACAAAAGGTTTTTGTTGGTTGTGGAGTTTGATCTCTAGATTCAGAGATATTATTATTCAGCCGTGTCTGTACCCCAGGTTTGGTTATGATCTCGGCACAATCCCCAGGGGGTTCAGGGGAAGCACCCCCAATTTATGGGGGTTTGGGGGCAATGCCCTTGAGAAAATGGGGGTTCAGGGGTGAAGCCCCCAAGAAAAAAAAATTGGGTCTGTTTTCACCACCAGTTTTTGGGCCCCTGGTTTTGGGTAACCCATGGTATTTCCCCGTTGTATTTCCCTTATAAAAGAAATACATTGTAACATGGCTAGGTTTGATGTATTAGGTATTATGCATTGTAAAGATATCAAAGATCGGAAGAGAGACTCTGAGACAATGAAGAGGAAATGCAGCGGCTGTGTTGCAAGTTGTATCCCTTCACTTTGTTAGATGGTATAATAGAAAGGACTGGAAACTTCAATGTGGACATAGCCCAAGTTGGGTGAACCATGATATATTTGTGTCTCTCTTGTAATGTGTATGTGTGATTATATTTGCATTTTTGTTTATTGTTATTGCTCTGGGATCCTGTTTTTCTAACAATTTTGACTTGAAATTCAATGGGTAGAAGAACTTGTTTACCATAAACAAGTTCATAAGGTGTGTGGCCAGTGGTATTCCTCCAAGTTATTCTATAAGCCCACAAGGCTTCTGGGAGCCTATCTGCTCAGTATCTGTGGTGTAACTGGATAGTCTTAGTCAGGATGGCTTCTAACACTTTGTTGGTGGACTCTACCCGACCATTAGCTTACGGGTGATATGGTGAAGATTTACAATGTCTAATACCATATTTGTCAGTAAGCTCTTTCATCAACTTGGAGGTAAACTGAGATCCTTCATCGGTTATAATTTCCCCAGGTACACCAAATCAGGTAAATATTTCTTCATATATAAACTCTACCACAAATTTCTTTGTGGCTCGGAATAAGGATTTAGCTTCTACCCACTTGGTGACATAGTTTGTGTAGATTAGAATGTACTTCTTGCGAACCACGATATATCCGTGTCTCTCTTGTAATGTGTATGTGTGATTATATTTGCATTTTTTTTTATTGTTATTGCTCTGTGATCCTATTTTTCTAACAATTTTGACTTGAAATTCAATGGGTAGAAGAACTTGTTTATCATGAACAAGTTCATAAGGTGTGTGGCTAGTGGTATTCCTCCAAGTTATTCTATAAGCCCACAAGGCTTCTGGGAGCCTATCTGCCTAGTCTTTGTGGTGTAACTGGATAGTCTTAGTCAAGATGGCTTCTAACACTTTGTTGGTGGACTCTACCCGACCATTAGCTTGCGGGTGATATGGTGAAGATTTACAATGTCTAATACCATATTTGTCAGTAAGCTCTTTCATCAACTTGGAGGTAAAATGAGATCCTTCATCGGTTACAATTTCCCTAGGTACACCAAATCGGGTAAATATTTCTTCATATATAAAATTTACCACAGATTTCTCTGTGGCTCGGAATAAGGATTTAGCTTCTACCCACTTGGTGACATAGTCTGTGTAGACTAGAATGTACTTCTTGCGAGACATAGGGGAAATTGGCCCAACAAAATCTAGAGCCCATTTCTCAAAAGGCTCAATCATAACTTGGGGTTGTAAGGGCATCTCATTGGATGGCGTAGGTCTACCATTCTTTGGAAACTGTCACACCCCTTAACATACTTGGCAACATCTTTGAAAATACTTGGCCAATAATACCCAGAGTGAAACACTTTGTATGTTGTTCTTTTGTTAGAAAAATTCCCACCGCAGGGTCCAGCATGACATGCATGAAGGATATCTGCCATCTCATCCTCTCATACACATAGTCTAATAATGAGATTAGGACCAGTACGAAAAAGATCATTGTCCACCCAAGAATAATTAGAAATTTGAACTATGATTGTACGTTTCTCAGGTGGGGAGAGATGGTTTGGTAGCTTTCCAGTTTCTAAATAATTGTCTATGTATGAAAACCATGGGGTTTGAACAGACACAATGAACAAATGTTCATCTGGGAAGCTATCATCGATAGGACTGGCACTATCGTCAGTTTGAATTCGAGAGAGAAAATCTGCTACCACATTCTCTCGACCAGGACGATAAAAAATGGTGATGTTAAATTCTTGTAACAAAAGAAGCCACCGAGTCACTTTGCCATTGGTGATAGGTTTGTTCATTAAAAATTTGATGGAGGAGTGGTCAGTGTGTATAAAAATTTCATATCCCGTGATATAATGACGAAACTTGTTGATGGAATAGACTACTGCTAGAAACTCTTTTTCAGTAATAGTGTATTTCGATTTTGCAGGAGTCAAATTTTTACAAGAAAAATAGATGGCATGTGATTTTTGTCCCTCTTTTTGACCTAAGACTGCCCCTATAGCTATGTCGGAAGCATCAGTGGATATATGGAAGGGAAGGGACCAATTGAGGCCCCTGATTATCGGTGTCACTAATAGCTTTGCATTCAAAGTTTCATAGGCATGTTGACAAGGTTCAGTCCATTGGAATTCTGTGTCTTTCATGAGTAGCTTGAACATAGGTGTGTCTATCTTTGTGAAATTTTCAATAAAACGTCTATAATAGCGTGCATGGCCAAGAAAACTTCTTACTTCTTTTGGATTTTTTGGAGGAGGAAGATTAACAATTATTTCTATGTTAGCAGGATCTACCTTGATACCTTGAAGAGAGACATGATGTCCCAGAACTATGCCCTGGGTTAGTAGCATCTTACATTTTTCATGACTAAGAGATAAGTTCATTTCTTGGCACCGAATAAGAACTGTTTCAAGGTTGTCAAGGGATTCTTGGAAGGTATTACCATAAACTGTAAAATAATCCATATAAACTTCTACACAATCATGTATAAGGTCAGCAAAGATTCCTAAAACTGCACGCTGGAAAGTAGCAGGTGCATTACATAGGCCAAATGGCAACACTCGATAGGCATATGTCCCCCAAGAACAAGTAAAGGTTGTCTTGTCTTGATCCTCAAGTGCTATTAATATTTGGTTGTATCCACTATACCCATCAAGGAAAGAAAAATATTGTTTCCCTAACAAAGTATCTAACACCTGGTCAATGAAAGGCAAAGGGAAGTAGTCCTTAAGGGTGACCTTGTTCAATTCTCGAAAGTCAACACAGCTATGTCATTTCCTCGTAACTTTCTTTGGAATTACTACCAGAGGAGACACCCATTTACTATTAGAAATTGGGTAGATGAAACCAACGTTAAGGAGTTTTTGTAATTCATCTTTTACTATATCCTTTAGGGATGGATTCATTCTTCTCTGGGGCTGCCTGACAGGAGATATGTTTGAGTCTATGTAAATGTGGTGAATACAGGTATCTGGGTGTATACCTTTCATATCGGTATATTCCCATGCAAATGATCTAATTTGACTCTTGAGAACTCTTAGTAATTTTTTTTGTTGACTCTCATCTAGACCAGCATTTATATGTAAAAAAATTCCAGAACTAACCTCACAGGGTATGGTATAGGATCCTATATGTTCTTCGATTGTGAAGACATAGGGTGTACTTGTAAATGTTGAGAGGCTCATGTTTTCTTGGAATTCATCTCCAAAGATTTGGTCAAATTGAGAAAAAGACTAAGGAAAGTCTATACATGTTGTGGAAGAGATAAATTGGTTCAACACATTCTTGGTATTTTGTTCTTGAAGTGTCCAGGAGAAATCACTAACAAGGGAAAGTTCTTCCAAGTTCTCATCCCCAAAAGGACAATCTAACCAAAATAGGTTTTCAGTTACTAGCTGTGCTGGTGGGTATAAAGCTAGTTTTCTTGTAGACAACCCATCAGAGATAATCATTTCTCCATCCCTACATCCTATGAATGCATTAGCAGTAGCCAACCAGGGTCTTCCCAAAATAATGGGGTGACCTTTGGAAGGGTTCTTTGATTCTATGACCATAAAGTCCATGGGATATTCCCATGAAGCTACTGACACAGTGATGTCATCTAAGATCCCAACAGGCTGCACCATAGTGCGATCTGCTAATTCTAGCATTGTTGGGGTAGGGCGGAGGAACTGTACTAAATGGAGAGTTTCTAAAACTATGGTAGTCTTCAGGTTAATAGAAGCTCCTATATTAATAAGTTTATTTCCTATGGCGATGTTATTGATGATAATAGTAACCACAGGGTTTCCTGGGTTTGAATACTTGGGAATTCTAGGTTGGTTTGCTATGTAATCTGATATTTCACCTATTACATGAATCGTTAGAGGGTCTTTTTGTTTTCTACCTGGTCTTTTAATACAGAGTTCCTTTATTACTTTACTATAGATTAGGATATCCTTAATGTCTTGTAACAAAGGGATCTTAATACAAATATTTTTCAACTCGTTAATGATATCATACTCTGGATAAGTTGTAGGTTTTTCTATTACTAGACACTCTAGATATGGGGGTGCTTTTTCTCTTGTAGTTACTTCTTAATAAGGATGGTTGTGTGTTGAATATTTAGGAATAACCACATCTTCAAGAATGGAATCATTCAAAACTTCACTAGGTATGTTTTCTTCTTCATTCTCTTATCAGATAACAAGTGATGACTTGGGTTGATCTTGCAAAACTCTTCCAAACCGCAGTTGAATATCATGTATTGGTGCAGTCGAAATGGCATATGATGGAAGAGGTAACAACCCAATTCTATTAAGAGCTTGGGTTGGCTTGTTGTTAGGATTTGGTATCGGTTGTGCAGGTAATATTGTGGGTCTTGGAGGATTCATATTCTGGAAATGGTGAGGTTGATTTGTGATAGGGGGTAGTGAAGGAGGTACAAATCCAGGCAAGAGTTGTTGAATATTAGGTGGGTAAGGATAGTTAGGCATAGGAGGAGGTGGTTGAGCATAAGCTTGTCCTCTCCATCCGTGTGTCCATTGTTGTTGTTGAGCATTTTGAGGAGCGTACTGAGGTGGCCAATTTTTCCAACTTGAAGTGTTCCATTGTTGAGGAGGTTGATAAGGATAGTAATAGGGTGGAAATTGTGATGATGGATCCTGATATGATGATTGATCTCTAGGTTGCCAAGACCTCCTAGAATTTTCACCAAAGTTTCCACTCTTGTATACAGCTTGCAACCTAGGCAACGATGGACAATTATCATTTGGATGCTCTTTTGTACAAAGGTGACAAACTGAAACATTATTCAATGGACATTCCCGTTGGGGATGTTTAGTTCTACACCTAGGACAATAAACACTCATTGTTGCACGCTCTTCATCCTGTCTCTTTTTACGTTGTAATGCATCCAATTGAGAACCCATGGCTACTAAGATATCTGTTTTGAAATTTTCTAATAGGTTTCCCAATTCTACCCTTGTAACTCCACCAGGACCAGATGTGTTTCCTTTTAGGTTCCTAGCATAAGATTCTCGAAAGTGTCTTCCACTTTTCCCTCTGCTCCTAGAGTAGTTCCTACATAGCTCACAAATCTTTGAAAAAAGAATTATGAGATACCTGTCCTGCTGCCATGAGATTAATGTTTTCTAACAATTCTTTGAGATTCCCCTTAAGGAAGAGCGTTCTTACTGCATCTTCCCAGAAGATCACTATATTTAGATTTATGTAGCACATAGTTAAATCTTTCGAGATAGTCTTCTAGGCTCTCATATTGAATTTGTTGAATTTAGAAATACCATTGCGAGAGTCCTTAGGTTTATAGTAATCCTGATATTTCCGTAGAAATGCATTCTTCATGTCTTCCCAAGTTCTAATATTTCCTAACCCCATGAACCATCAAAGAGAAGAATCTTTTAATGTGGCAGGAAAGAGTTTTAGCTTTTGGCCATCTCATAGGTAGTTATAACTCCTAAACAAAATGTCAAATTTGAATAAGAATGTATCTGGATCCTCACTACTCTTCCCATAAAAGGTTGGTAGTGAGGAAGTAGGGATGTTTTTCATAGTTACATCTTGTGCCGTGTCTAGGATAGGGAATCCAAAAAGTACATTCAGTTCTAACCTCCCCCTCTTCTTCATCTTGTTGGACATGATCTTCATTTTCATCCTCCATGAAGACTTGATTGCCAAAGAGAGAATACTTAAGTGGTTCCTTTCTTGGAGAATACAGGATATCCCAATGTTCTATTTCTGGAAGAGTATTCTTCTTTTTAGGAGGAGAATTACCAACTACGTGGGAGTCAAGTTTTGAAGGTGCTACCATTGTTGTTTCAATCTGTGAAATAACTATGTTCAGAGAATTTTCAAAAAGAGTATCTAATTGTGTAGGATCAATAAAGTCTACTAAGTTTGGACCACCTACTATTCAAAAGGTAGTGTGTTTGGGTTTTTGAACTAATGGAGGGTTCAAAGGTTATGAAGTTTTATCCTTTTGAATTTCTTCTTGTCTAAGTTTGGTCTCAATATGAGCTTGAGGTTCTTCTAGTGGAATTTCTTTATGAACGGACTTTTCTGATGTCCCTATGGTTTCCCTAATTGATTTCCATAAAGGGTTTCCTTTGCTTTCCAAGTAGGACTATCCCCTTTAGGTGTCTTTCGATACCTTTCTACTAAGTTAGTAGCTGGGGTGGCACACCCCCCATATAGGTTAGTAGGAATTTTAGTAGGGATTCTAGTAGGAGGGCTATTTTTAATAAATCTACCTTTTGAGTCTCTACACCTATTCATGAAAACAAACTATAACTAAAATAAATTCTCACTACATCACTACTATTGCTGGGTTTTGGGGATACCTGTTATAACAGATGCATAGGTTCTTACCTCTCGTCTTACCGCTCACCCACCACCATCCTATTTCTAAATTTCAAAGAAGAGAATTCAAATCTATCACTAAGTGTTTAGAAGAAAATCCTAACTATCTATAACTGAATTTCTTCTATTGTAAGGTGTTCATCTATGCTGACAAGCACCTCAGGACCTTGTGAAGCTCTCTAAATCCACAATGAGCACACTCATCATGTTGTTTTTCTTCTTCCTTAGTACCAACATAAAGTACAAAATAAAGGGTGCTTGGAGAAATAACCTAAATTGCAAAGAAATTTCCCAAGTCTCCATTGAGATCACCTAGCCAATAAACGAAAAAAAGATTGCCTAAAAACAAAAGTTCAAGTTTTCATCCACAAACCAACATTGCCAATTAAAATAATTATGTCATAGTCCAATTATTAACAAAGAAACAAACCAAACAAAAGTATTCCCATCCTCTTCACTACCCAACAACATTCACCACCACCCCTACAAATTATGAAGTAACCCAAAACCAAATTTTGGCTCAACCCAACTTACCATATGATGAAGTTTGTTAGCATTAATAGTTATAGATATCCTACACACACCAAGATTTTCCATCCGAACCAAATTAAAACTCCCACTAGAGAATAATCGAAGTTCAAGTGTGCATTGATTACTTGAAGGAGGAGGACTTAAAAGTGATCTCCTCGACCACATCCAATGCCATTTATCACATAAATGCCACTAAGTGTGATTGCTAATGTATTTCATGAAGGAATTAAGTGAGTTATAACACTAATTTTTCCAATTTGACCATCACATTCACCATGGTTTATGTAAATTTGGTATCACATGAACAAAGAATATGCAAATATTCAATAAATTCAAACTTTGTAGCTATACCATTAATACCTCTAATTATTATAGAAATGGGAGAGAAATTTTGAGAGTCTTCCATTCTTACCTGACCAATGATGAGAGAAGAGTCCCCAAAAATCAAAACATTCCTAATTTGTAAATTCTTCAAAATGACCATTCTTTGATACAAGGCGAGAACTCTTGATTGTCTATTTATGCTCCTACTCCCTAAGTGAAGGCTAGTTCTTGTTATAATTTGTGGTTGAAGATACCCCCTGCACTTATTGCCCCTATGTGCTTATCTCTGTTGTTGTTATTGTGGCGATTGATTCAAAGCTCTAATTTTTGTGTGTTTTAGTGTGGATTCTTGAGTCATTGATGTCATTTGTAGGTTGGTGGAACCTAGTTTTTTAATAGAAGAAATGATTGATAAACCTAATAAAAAGAATTAAATCTACCACATTCTTAAGAAAAACAAAAATAAAACAATGGCACATTCATAGTTTAAATAAGACATACCTTTGAAACTTTTCAAGGATAAAACCAACAAAATAATAACACAGGATTCTACCTCCAATAAACCTTGCCATCTCTCTCCTAGTTTCCTCATATCACAATGTTAATTCACTTACTATATTTGGGCTCTAATCCAATTTATATTACTGTTGTTACAAGGTATTCACAGTGATACTACAATCATCAAATCAATCACTCATTCACCCACAATACTCTCTGCTTACACCTAAATCACCTTTCCATTTCATATCCTAAGTCTACCTGCCCCACAACATTGGTATACTTGGAACGCTTCCATCCTAAACAAACCACATCACTAGTGTTATAACCTACTTTTAGAGCTATAACACTCACAATTGAGACCTATACCCTTCACTTTACCCTAGACCTCTACCTAGTTGACCATATAACTTCATTTTGAGTCCCATCATAACTTGATTGGTGAAGAAACAAAATCACAACAAATTATTGATTGTTGGTGCAAATGTATATCAGATCTAATTTGTCCCTATACCATCAAGCCTAAATCCATACCATAACCTTGTCCTACAACTTTACTCAGCTTCCTGCATACCACAAACACACTTACTTCAATTCAAAACTAAACTTGAGGTGATATTTCTACTACTGGTATAATCATATTAGATTTCGATTAACATTTAAACCTATAATAAAATAACATATAACTCTCATAACAAAGTAATCATTAACGAAGTAATTGTTGGTCTCTAGTAATCATCTAACTTGAATCTAAAGTAATTGCAGTCATTTTGTTCAAGTACTATCATTTTCATTTTCATTGTCATTGTCATTGTGTTTAATATTGTTACTACTGTTTTTATGAATTGAATCTAAATAT
The DNA here is from genome assembly GCA_027924585.1 of Larix kaempferi. Lineage (NCBI taxonomy): Eukaryota > Viridiplantae > Streptophyta > Pinopsida > Pinales > Pinaceae > Larix > Larix kaempferi. Next base: position 5,511,918 of record BSBM01000674.1, read on the forward strand.
TGCAGTGTTTGCATAGGTGTGCATAGGCTCGAGCGATCAGCCATCCCCACTAGGGATCAGCAGATCTCCATGTGTGTAGGTATCGTGTGTGTTAAAGTATAAATTTAATTTCAAATTTAATGAATTTTCTTTGTATATTTATATTTTTTTTGTATTAAAATATGAGGTTATAAATGTGTATGCAGGTGCGAGCACCTCGTCCTGCCGGTGCCACTATCCCTCCCTCCCCATCCTTTCGGTCACCTTATATGCCATTTGTATCCCCTGGAATACATGTCCCCTTCCATTCATCCCTCCCCACCCTCTTCCATCCATCCCTCCCCACCCTCTTCCATCCATCCCCCCCTCCCATCCAGCACCACACTTCCATCCAGCTCCCCCTTCGGCATTTCACATCCTTCGTTCCATCATTCCCCCCAACCCTTCCACCACCTCCCTTACAGTTTCCCATGTTTCCACCCCCCCCCGACCACGATATACCACCCATCCACATTCAACCATCCCTGCACTGCAACACAGACCTCCCCCCCCCCCCACATTCCCCCACCATCCTCACTTCCCCTTACAGGGTGGTCCCATCTATCTTACAACCATTTGGGGTTTATCTCCCTACACATGCATCTCCACTATGCCCATGCCAATCCACGATTCCTTCTTCCACCTCACCTTCTTCCACTATTACCCGTATTTTTGTAGCCCCTATCGATGTGGCTACATCCGCACCTATGCAATTTATCCTAGGATCGGAGAAGGTTGTCCAACCGACTGCTCCATCTGCCATCCTTGAAGACCAGCCGGTTGTGTTCACGGTGAGATTTACTATTTTATGAAAATATCATGCAATATTAACAAAAATTACTATAGTAATCTAATTTCATCATTTATTTGATTGTTCTGAATGTTGCAGGGTTTCATTACTGAGAGACTTGGAGCACGGAGGAGAGAAACCCCCTCACGACTTATAGTATCTCCAACGGTGAGTTATTTAAGATTTGAAAACTATTTTTATTTTTAAACTGTTTTTTATACTTGTATAATTGCCAGGAAAAGTTGACACATTATTGTTGTTGTTCCAAGGCCCAGGGGGATGTGGTCCAAGTCGCCAAAAGGACCCAGCTTCCTTTAGCTTGAAGAAGAGGGAGATCGATTTTGGAGATGCACCTGGGAGCTCTGAAGGTGGAAAGGAGGATTGAGAGACCCTCCTATGTACACTAGCCACGATGTGGCATTTGGGCACGAGTTTCCATATTTGTATAGGGAACAAGTTGCCATTATATATACATTGGGAACGATGTTCCAATTTTCCAAAAAGTGTATATGAATGGAGCATTTTTGCATATTAATAGATGAATATGCACTTGTCTATATGACTTTGTCTTTTATTACATTTTTTCATACATTATGGAAAATAATATTCTTCAATAACAATGTGGAAAATAATATTCTTCATTGTTGTAAATTCAAATGATGAATTCATAGAATCCACAACGTGTAAAAAATTCCAATTCTACAACAACAACAAAACCCTAATCCCCCCCTAAATCCCAAACTAACTTCTTTATAGCCCATATCCACAACTAGAACACCCAGATACCAACATGCAAGCAAACCCCCCACCTCCTTCAAATGGTGATAAGTTTGAGTAATGTATTCATACCCAATGATCCATTTCATAATTAAAAATTTGGAAACCTTGGACCTTTTAAGTGCAGAGTTGAGTATACCCAATATAAATTGTGGATACCCCAACCACCCCCATTCTTTGGAGTTGAGATTCTTTCCCATGAAACTAAGTGACATCCTTTGAAGTGATGAGAGCCCTTCCAGATAAATTTAAAGGAAATTTTCCTGATCAATTTTAAGATGGTCCTAGTTAGATGCTCTGTGTTATTAATGTATTGTTTTCTTTAATATTCTGTCATTCATAAAATTGCTATTTGTCTAGACAAGTGATAACTAATTTTCCTCTGTGAAAGATTTATCCTACCACCGAGCTCTTAAATAATTTTGAGAAATGTGTGTGTTGACTCCATAGCCAATGGATTTTGTTTTTGATTCAAACACTTCATTAAATTTTATGTTGCAACTAAATATATGGTCGTTGTTTTAAAAAGGTGAACTGTTATGAGTGACCATTAGATAACATATAAAAAATGTTTTTCCTGACTTTCGAATTCCAGCATGAAGGGTCGTCCAACCCTTCATTTATGAGAGAAAATAGAAGAATGAACGACCGAACCTTTTTGTATTGTAGGATTAGTAGGAATAGTAAACACCAGAAGGATTGGGAACCCCTTCTTATATCCTCGAAATACCAAGAATATCATGAAGAGAAAGGATCGGCCTCCCATTCGTTTATTAGAGAATTGTGAACACCTATATCTAGAATGGTGAACACAAGAAGGATTGACCAACCCTTATTAAAATCTAGAACTATTATGAAAAAAATATTGGGCATAAGAAGGGTTGGTCGCCCCTTCATTTATGAGGGAATTGTAAAAATATTCAACCTACGAAGGCTAGGCCTTCAATTCATGTATATCCAAAATGGTGAAAACTGGACGAATATTGAGCACAAGAAGTGTCGTTCAACCCTTCATTTACGAGAAAATGTAAAAATATTTAATATACGAAGGCTAGGAAGACAATTCATGACTTTCGACTTCCACAATAAATAGTAGGGATCAGGATATTGGATAAGTTATAACACATAAAAAATATTTATCTTGACTTCCTATTTCCGAAAAGAAGGATCGACGGCCCCTTCATTTAGTAGAGAATTGTGAACACCTATATCCATTAATTAACCTGTATCCAAAATGGTGAACACAAGAAAGATCGACCGACCCTTCTTGTAGTCTAGAACTATTAAGAAAATAATACTAGGCACAAGAAGGGTGTAAAATTAGTCACAACAAATCTATTGAACAAGAATATCAATCACAATTATGTAAAACAAATTGGAGTAAAAACTGTGCAAGAGAGATGCATCAGTGCTCTATAATCCAGAATAATAGAATTACAATACAATACTGTCACAATGAGTGAGCAATTCGAATTATCCAAGGAGTTCATTCTAATATACTACATGGTGTAGCTTGGCTCCAACTAGGAGTCCTCATCATCAATCAATGGTGGTCATCAATGCACAAGTACCTGTCAGCCAGGTGTTAAATTGAGTCTAACTAAGTGTAATAAGTGTAATTGATGGTAATGGCACTAATGTAGGGAAGGAGGCTTAATGGAGGGCGCATGAGGAGTTAACTGGACTCAAAATAGGTAGTCAAGTCTCACTGGAGGTCCATCGGAGTAATAACAGCATTTAGGAGTCAGTCTAGCCTCAAATCAAGGAAAGACAACTAGCTAACTGAAGTGAATCGGAGTGGTAGATGAGAAAAGGCGCCCCTCTGAGGTGGTAGGTGCATGATGGGCACACTAAACGCTAGGAGGGATAAAACTGAGTGGAAGGAAGCTCCTGGGTGCTGGCAGACTAGGGACTAGGTGCTGGAGGCATCAAACTGGTGGCTGGGCAGCATGCGGATGCATGCAGAGGCATGCATGCATGCAAAGTACATACTGAATGATGAGATATCGTAACACCCCCCCTCAAGCTATACTATGATGTAAAAAATAAAATGTAGGGCCCTGGTTACTAAGAGAAAAGGTCACCCCAATACAATAATCCAAAAAATGTTGAAAATAAGCTAAGTGAGGAAAGAGGGAAAACCCAGTGGGAAGAAAGCCCCCCCTCAAGCTAAACATAAAATGGATCTAATCTATCTCCACCATGATGGAACTCACCCCCAACAGTGAATGGAGGTAAGAGAACTTCTTCTCAGTGAAGCTCTTGGTGAAGATGTCTGCAATTTGCTCATCATTAGGGCAATATTGCAGAATTATGGTCCGATCATGCACCAAATCTCGGATGTAGTGCATATGAATCTCAATGTGATTGGTACTCTATCGCTGAACTAGATCTATGGAGATATTAATAGCACTTTGATTGTCACAAAATATGACAGTTGAAGTAGTTCTACCAAAATCAAACTGTAATATCCCTTTTTCAAATTTTATTAAAATGCCAATTTTTCAACTTTTTCCCCAATTTCGACCTTTGACTAGTTTAACTGTTTTAACCTCCAAATCATCCCAAATGCTCCCAAATCTTCTGTATGAGTGTATTAATGGTATTTAGACTTGAATATCAGGTTCAGGGATGTTTTATGGACCTCCAAATACTGCTGCAAACTTGATTTGTATTCTGATCAATATAGGTAATTTTGACTAGTAATTTGTGCATCAAATCCCCCCCGGGTAACACTGAAAATGGCCTTCCAAATGCCTCCAAACTCCCACAAATTTATGAACAGAGGTATATAATGTGTTAAGTATTTTATTGAGGTCTCATATGCACCATTAATTTATTTTTACTACTATTATAACTCTCTCACATTCAACAGCAAAAACCCCCAATTCGACCCTCGGGGAAATGGCACTATTTCATCTCCCAATACAACTAAACTGAGTAAAAATGCTTCAAATGCTCAAGTACAGTACATGAAACTTGTATAAGACATCCATGGCATTATATTGATCACAAATATATCAGAGAATCATCCATCCATTCGAAATAATCAACATTATAGTGTCATACATCAATGCATTGGGGAAATGGACATTGTTTGCTCATTAATCAATAGTTTTGCATACAACCAGTGGGTATTTCGACCTGAGACTTTTTGAATATGAATAACAGAGGATATGAAGCTATTACAATCATAAATATATAATGAGAATCTCTCTCAAGAAGCACAAGTGCTCACCAAAAACGCCCTCCCTCAAGGAGCATGAATATGCCTTCAAAACTGGAAACGGTGGAGAGAAAGTGCTGCACTAAACCAAACCATGAAACTTCCTGTAGCTGATACCTGCAAATAAAAACTCCATTAAAGCACCATGAAAGACCTGAGTGGCCTCTCCAAACACCAACTTGGATGGGAATCTTTCACCCTCGAAATTGGCTAAGGCAAGAAACTAGTCATCCACTAGCTCTCTCTTCACAAATGCAATTTTTCTCAAATCATCAAAAGCCATTCTTATACTTGATTTCTACATTTTATAACCAACATTAGCCTTCAAGGGGTCGAAATCCTCTCAATAGATTCAATAATTTTCCATTTAGGAAATATTCCTCATTTGCCACTTGTCTCCTGGTTCCAACCTTCCATCTTCTCCCAATTTCGAATTTGAGTCTCTTTGGATTCCTCCAACTCCATGAGCGCCTTCCTTGAGCCTATTTTTGGGGCTGACATGTCATAATGGTCAGGTGTAAGAAGTCAGGTCTGAATTTTGTCATAAATGTCATAGATGCTTCATTATTGTTGTCATAAAACTAGGGAATCTAGCCCAAGTGTCCACTAGTCTCCAATTTGACTCTTCCTCTCCCATGGAGGTTACTATTCCATCCCATTTCGACCTAAGATGCTCAATGCCATGTGTTATGACTTACCAACTCACCCAAGAGTGTTCACCTTCCCATGAATTCGAATTGGCAAGAGAGAGCTGCCATGTGTCATTGAAAAATCAAGCTAGTGTGGGTCCCACCACCTCCATATGTCTCCAAAACCACTTGCCACCTAGAATTTCTCTTGAATTTATTTATTCATCATATTTATTAAATACTTGAACCCTTCTAATGTCTAAATATCATTTATTAGCTTCCTTATTACCATCCCACATGTTCCCATCCAACCTAGGAAACTAGTAGGATTGATGGGATTGTCTTACTATGCACTTATTTGAATGGGGACATTACAGTCCTCCCCACCCAAGATTGCTTGTCCTCAAGCAATTTCAAATTTGGATGCTGCAAAATCTTCTCCTCTTCCCATGTGGCATCTTCATTTGGTAAGTCCTTCTATTGCACTAAATATTCTTTGATGATTCTACTCCTCAACCTTCTTTCCCGTGTCTTCAAAATCTTTTCCGGAACAAGTGTGAGCTGACCTTCATCATCCAAAGGAGGAAGTATTTCTGAAGTGATGATTTGCTGACCAAGAGCTTTCTTAAGACAAGAAACATGAAATACATTGTGGATTTTACTCCCTTCCGGAAGTTCTAGTTCATATGCTACTTCTCCAACCTTCCGCACTACCTTGTATGGCCCATAGTACCTTGGTTTTAATTTTTCTGCTCCATTCTTTTTGAGAGATGTTTGTTTATAGGGCTGCAACCTTAAATATACTAAATCATTGACTTGAAAGGTTCTCTCTTCTCTATGTCTATCAGCATATTGTTTTTGCTGATTTTGAGCAACCTGCAAATTGTCTTTCAAGAGCTTTAAAATTTCTTGGCTCTCTTCCACCCAACCTTTAGCCTTTGGGGCTCTACTATCACCAAATATAATGTCAGAAAATGTAAGTGCATCATAACCATATAATGCTTTGAAAGGAGACATTCCTATTGACATATGATAAGTGGTGTTGTAGCAAAACTCACCCAAGTGTAGCCATTTTGCCCATGCTTTTTGCTGCCCTCCCACATAGTTTCTTAGGTATCCTTCTAACCATTGGTTTACCCTCTCTGTTTGTCCATCAGTTTGTGGATGATAGCTGGTACTTGGAGTCAATTGAGTGCCTACCAATCTAAAAATTTCTTTCCAAAAAGCACCCATGAATCTACTATCTCTATCACTGACAATGCTCTTGGGAAGCCCATGCAATCTGAAGATTTCTTTGAAAAAAATATCAGCCACTTGTGCAGCACTAAAAGATGATGTAACAGCAAAAAAATGAGCAAATTTTGTCAACCTATCAACTACCACATAGATACAATCCTTACCCAAGGATTTAGGCAATCCGGTGATGAAATCCATGGAAATACTGTCCCATTTTTGCTCCGGAATGGGCAATGGTTGTAATAGGCCGGCTGGACATGTAAGTTCTGATTTGTTTTGTTGACATGCTTTACATTCATTCACATACTTCTGAACATCTTCCTTCAGCCCCTTCCAAAAAAATCTTTGCCTCAACTGTCTATAAGTTTTGAAGATCCCCGAATGGCCCGCTAGTGGGGAATCATGTGCTTCTTGCAAAATTCGGTACTTGAGCTTGGAGTTATGAACTAAATAAATTCTTCCCTTATAATATATCAGCCCATTCAAAATCTTATAATTATCATCCCCTTTGATTCCATCCAACACATCACAAGCAAATTTGTCTTTGGCATATTCAACTAGTAGCATGTTTTTCCAATCCTTGGCAATATCCATGAGAGAAAAAGAAGGCCTTCTTGACAAAGCATCTGCTACTATATTATTCTTTCCTTTGACATATTCAATATCAAAATCATAAGCTTGAATATTGCTTACCCACTTTTGTTGCCTTTCATTTAGATCTTTTTGGGTGAGAAAGTGTCTTAGACTATTGTGGTCAGTTTTCACCACAAACTTGCTGCCCACCAAGTATTGTCTGAATTTGGCCAATGCATGCATAATGGCCAGCATTTCTTTATCATAAATGGAGTAAAGTTTTTCATGAGGCTGCAACTTTCTGCTCTCAAAGGCTATGGGGTGTTGGCCTTGCTTTAGGACAGCCCCTATTCCTCCACCTGAAGCATCACATTCCACAACAAAAGGTTTAGTAAAATCAGGAAGTGCAAGTATGGGACAACTACTCATTACCTCTTTCATTTTTTGGAAGGCCTTTTCAGCCTCTTCATCCCACTTGAAAGCATCCTTCTTAGTCAAATCAGTGAGTGGAGAAGTCAACTTGGAGAATCCTTTCACAAATTTTCTGTAGTAGGTGCATATGCCAATAAAGCCTCTCAATTCGGTAATATTTTTTGGTGATGGCCATTCCAAGATAGCCCTGATTTTTTCCATGTGTACCTTCACTCCTTCTTGCCCAATAATGTGCCCAAGATATAGTAGTTCTTTCATTCCAAATTCACATTTTGATAATTTAGCAAATAAGGACTCTTCTTGCAAAATTTTCAACACAATCTCTAACTGCTGCAAATGCTCTTCCCATGTTTTACTGTAAATGAGAATATCATCAAAGAAAACCAAAACAAACCTTCTTAGTTGCTTGAAAAATATCCTATTCATACATGCTTGAAAGGTGGCTGGAGCATTTGTTAACCCAAAAGGCATGACAAGAAATTCAAAGTGGCCAAAATGACATCGAAAAGCGGTCTTTTGCACATCTTCATCTTTCATTCGAATTTGGTGATACCCTGATCTAAGGTCAATTTTTGAGAAGTATTTGGCCCCATGCAGCTCATCCATGAGCTCATCAATCCTAGGAATAGGATACCTATTCTTTATAGTCTTTTTGTTCAAGGCTCTAAAATCTATGCACATTCTCAATGTTCCATCTTTTTTCTTCACTAGCACAACTGAAGAAGCATAAGGGCTAGAGCTTGGTCTAATGAGTCCCAACTCTAGGAGTTCTTGGATAGCTTTTTCAATCTCATCTCTAAACCTTTTAGGATGTCTATAAGGTGGTATCTGAATGGGTGAAGTACCCTCCTCCAAAACAATACTGTGCTCAACCCCCCTATCCGGTGGCCTACCATGTGGAAGGTCTCTAAAAACCTTTTCATTTTTTTGCAAGAGTCTCTCTATCTCCTTTGGGTGTTTGACAATATTTATAGTTGGCTTGGGAGATGTAATATGACATTCAGCAGCCCATTCTATATCCCCATGCCTCAATATAGATCTCATGCTATTGCAAGTCACTACTTGATTTGGATAAGTGTGTTGCCCTCTCACAACTCTTTGTACTCCTTTTGAATCTTGGAATTTCATTTCGGGAATTTGATAATTTACTGTATGCTCTCCTATTGAATACAACCATTGCACTCCCAAAACCACATTAGTATCAGCAACATCAACCACATAAAAACTATCAACAAAAGTATAGTTACCTACGGTGACTTGCAGCTTTGGAACCCATGTTTTGCATTGCATTGTGTTGTGACCGGGAATGACAACTGTGAAGCCATCAAATGGTTCAATAGGTATCTTTCTTTTCTCTACCATCTCTGCATCAATGAAGTTATGAGTGGCTCCTCCATCTACCAAAACTGAAGTTCTTTGTCCTTGTACCACACCTTTGCAGCGGATAGTATGATAGCGAGGTACTGCTGAAAGCACTGCCATTCTTGCTTTGTCCGGTGAAGGCTGATTTTCTTCTTGTCTTTCCTCTTCTACTGCTGTCTCATATGCCTCTTCTTGATCTGAAATATGTCCATCTTCATCCATGCCCCCATCATACCCCTCATTATCAGAAAATACTTCTATGTATTGAGCCTTTCCTTTGGTACATTTGTGCCCCGGTGTCCATGGTTGGAAGCATGTGAAGCATAGTTTCTTTTTTCTAAGTTCATCCCTGTTTAGTCCCTCTTTTTTATTCCTCTCAAATGACTCTCTTTGCCAAGGTTTCTTATCATATCCATCCCTTTGCCAAGGTTTCTTTTCAAATTTATAGCTAGGCTTAGGAGGAAATCTCGTTCTAGGAAGCACATTCTGGAGATCCCTAGTCAAGCTCATTGCATCTTTTAATGTAGTTGGCTTGTGGGCTTTGACCAAACCTCTTAAGGGTTCAGCCAAACCTTCAGTGAACAGCAATACTAATCTTCCCATAGATACATCAGCCACCTTGACTGATAATTTTTGAAAGTCCAACATATATTCAGTAGGGGACCCAGTTTGCTTCAATTGAGCTAGTTCTTTGAAAGGCAATTCTGGATCTTTTTGTTCAAATCTTTCTAGTACCCTGTCAACAAATTCTCCATATGTTTTAACCTGATTATGACCCAAGGTTTTCAGCCCATGAAACCACCATTCATTGGCATCTCCTTCCAAATGCAAAATGGCCATTTTTAATGCATCCTCTTCCAACATAGGATTCAGCTGAAAATATACATCCAATTTTTGCACCCAAGTGTTAGCAGAATTTTGAGAAGAACCATCAAAATTAGGAAGTGACATTTTTCCAATAGCACTATTTAATTCTTTGTTTTGGAATGGACTCCTATTGTCTCCCTTCCTATTAATCTTTTGCATAGCATCAATGTAGTCACTGAGTGGTACACCTCTTTTACACTCTTCATTCAAATCATTCCAATCATTTACTAGTTTCTTGTAATCCAATGTAAGATTGGGCTCTTCTTTGGGTGTGAGAAATTTAGGTGCAGTATGCCTTTGTGTGCTTTGAAATTCATCAGGTCTATTATGAGGTCCTGTACTTGAGAAAATATGCTCATTCCCTTTCATCTTTTCCCCTGAATGTGAACCGCTATTATCTCCTATTATCCCTTTGCTTTGAAGCTGGCTAATCAACAATTCAAATCCTTGCAACAATTTATCACCTATCCTATCCATGTTTGCTGAAAGTTTAGAGAAACATGGATCTAAGGTTGCAATAAGTTCCTCCTTATGTTTTAATTTGTCATCCTCCTCTCTACCCATGGTTTCAGCAAAAGACTCCTCTTCTTCTACTACCTCTTCTTCAACTACTGGTTCAAAGGGTGGTGGATTATTCTTTTGACTTCTTGTTAGGACCATCAGGTGCCAAGAACATGCTCTGATACCACTTGTAATATCCCTTTTTCAAATTTTATTAAAATGCCAATTTTTCAACTTTTTCCCCAATTTCGACCTTTGACTAGTTTAACTGTTTTGACCTCCAAATCATCCCAAATGCTCCCAAATCTTCTGTATGAGTGTATTAATGGTATTTAGACTTGAATATCAGGTTCAGGGATGTTTTATGGACCTCCAAATACTGCTTCAAACTTGATTTGTATTCTGATCAATATAGGTAATTTTGACTAGTAATTTGTGCATCAAATCCCCCCCGGGTAACACTGAAAATGGCCTTCCAAATGCCTCCAAACTCCCACAAATTTATGAACAGAGGTATATAATGTGTTAAGTATGTTATTGAGGTCTCATATGCACCATTAATTGATTTTTACTACTATTATAACTCTCTCACATTCAACAGCAAAAACCCCCAATTCGACCCTTGGGGAAATGGCACTATTTCATCTCCCAATACAACTAAACTGAGTAAAAATGCTTCAAATGCTCAAGTACAGTACATGAAACTTGTAGAAGACATCCATGGCATTATATTGATCACAAATATATCAGAGAATCATCCATCCATTCGAAATAATCAACATTATAGTGTCATACATCAATGCATTGGGGAAATGGACATTGTTTGCTCATTAATCAATAGTTTTGCATACAACCAGTGGGTATTTCGACCTGAGACTTTATGAATATGAATAAAAGAGGATATGAAGCTATTACAATCATAAATATATAATGAGAAGCTCTCTCAAGAAGCACAAGTGCTCACCAAAAACGCCCTCCCTCAAGGAGCATGAATATGCCTTCAAAACTGGAAACGGTGGAGAGAAAGTGCTGCACTAAACCAAACCATGAAACTTCCTGTAGCTGATACCTGCAAATAAAAACTCCATTAAAGCACCATGAAAGACCTGAGTGGCCTCTCCAAACACCAACTTGGATGGGAATCTTTCACCCTCGAAATTGGCTAAGGCAAGAAACTAGTCATCCACTAGCTCTCTCTTCACAAATGCAATTTTTCTCAAATCATCAAAAGCCATTCTCATACTTGATTTCTACATTTTATAACCAACATTAGCCTTCAAGGGGTCGAAATCCTCTCAATAGATTCAATAATTTTCCATTTAGGAAATATTCCTCATTTGCCACTTGTCTCCTAGTTCCAACCTTCCATCTTCTCCCAATTTTGAATTTGAGTCTCTTTGGATTCCTCCAACTCCATGAGCGCCTTCCTTGAGCCTATTTTTGGGGCTGACATGTCATAATGGTCAGGTGTAAGAAGTCAGGTCTGAATTTTGTCATAAATGTCATAGATGCTTCATTATTGTTGTCATAAAACTAGGGAATCTAGCCCAAGTGTCCACTAGTCTCCAATTTGACTCTTCCTCTCCCATGGAGGTTACTATTCCATCCCATTTCGACCTAAGATGCTCAATGCCATGTGTTATGACTTACCAACTCACCCAAGAGTGTTCACCTTCCCATGAATTCGAATTGGCAAGAGAGAGCTGCCATGTGTCATTGAAAAATCAAGCTAGTGTGGGTCCCACCACCTCCATATGTCTCCAAAACCACTTGCCACCTAGAATTTCTCTTGAATTTATTTATTCATCATATTTATTAAATACTTGAACCCTTCTAATGTCTAAATATCATTTATTAGCTTCCTTATTACCATCCCACATGTTCCCATCCAACCTAGGAAACTAGTAGGATTGATGGGATTGTCTTACTATGCACTTATTTGAATGGGGACATTACACAAACTCGGAAAGAATACCCTGCAACTAAATTGCCTGAATGCAGGCATTGACTACCTCTCGATACTCTGCCTCTGCTGAAGAAAGTGAAATGGCTGCCTGCTTTTTGCTTGACCAACAAATAAGACCATGGCCAATCATGAAAACATATCCGGAAGTGGAATTCCGATCAATGCTATCACCTACCCAATCTGAATCTGTGAAACCAATGAAATCTGCTCAGAATCTGCAACATAGTGTATGCCAAAATGTCTTGTACCTTGCACATATTGTAAGATCCGCTTGGATGCCCGCCAATGAAGCTCATGGGGATACTGCATATACCTTGATACAACACTCATGGAATAATAAATATTAGGCCTTGAGTGTGTCAAGTATATTAGTGAACCAAGCAACTGTCGATACATAGTGCAATCTGCAAGCGGTGTATAATTTCCCTCCTCAAGACTGATTCCTAAGAGGAATGGAAACATAGCAGCCTTACATTCTACCATATTAAACATTAATAGCAGTTCTGAGGCATACTTTTGCTGAGATAGAGTGATCCCATCAAAATTTTGAGCTAACTCCAAGCCAAAAAAATTGCTTCAGCAAGCCCAAATTGCTCATGTCAAAAGCTAGATTTAAGGCAGTTTTTAGCTTGTTGATTGTAAGGAGATTGCTACCAGTAACGAGAAGATCATCAACATAAAGAAAAAAAATTAGAAAATTACCTTTAACTTGCTGTAGGCACACATTTAGATCAGATTTGCATCTTTTGAAATTCTGAGAAAGAAGGAAGGAGTCCATCTTTGCGTACCAAGCTCTTGGGGCCTGTTTCAATCCATACAAAGATTTCTTCAATCTGCAAACTAATGATGGGTCTAATATGTATCCTTCTATCTACTTCATATATACTTCTTGATCGAGATATCCATGTATAAAATCACTCTTCACATCCATATGGTGCACTTCCCAGTGCTTGGATGCGAAAATAGCCAAAACTAGGCTCATGGAATCCATCTTTGCAACCAGTGCAAAAGTCTCAGTGTATTCCACTCCTTAGACTTGGGAGAAACCTTTTTCCACCATCCTAGCTTTGTATTTTCTGATAAAGCCATCAGCAGAAACTTTCGTGTGGTAGACCCACTTACATTGAACTAATTTTCTTCTAGGTGGAAGAGAAACTAGCTCCCATGTATTGTTCTTTTGAAGAGAACTGTACTCTTCATCCATGGCAGTTTTCCATATTGGGTCTCGATGGGCATGATAGTATGATTTGGGATCTGAACCAATCATCAAATAACATTTCTCAGATAATAATGAATCAGAAAAATAAAGAGCCATACCGACTCTTTGAAATTCTGCTCTTGTTCTCCTTGGATCAGCAGGATTTCCAATGTTTGGAGCAACAGATTGTAGAGTGTTTTGGGACCACTTTGGTAATTGAGGAGGATCATTATGGTCGAATTATGAAACTGATATATCATGGCCATCAAAGTATGATAAAATATCATAGATATGAGATCCAATTCTTTCTTCATCTTCTCTTGAATCTTCTTCTTGTGGAGGTTGCGGATCGGCAATGTTTTCCTCGACTAGTTTCAGATTTGGAAGCGGTTCTTCAAACTTCACACTTCGCTCTATGAATATATTTTTGGATATTATATTCATGAGTTTATATGCCTTTGATTATTCTCCATATCCTATTAGGATGCATTCAGTACTTTGTGGATCCAAATCTTTTCTCTTTTCAGAAGGAATTCTAGCTCATGCAGTGAAGCCAAAAACACTCAAATTGGACACATTCAGTTTGTGATCAGTGAATGCTTCGAAAGGAGTTTTACCTTTCACGGATGAATGTGGAACTCAGTTTAGAATGTATACATCAACATTCATGGCTTCATCCCAAATATTTGTAGCCAAACCTTTTGAATCAAGCATACAGGTAGCCATCTCTTTCCATGACCAATTCTTCCTTTCCGCTACACCATTCTACTAGGGTGTGTAGGGAACTGTATGTTGGATCTGAATTCCGCTTTTGGCACAAAGTTGCAGCAACTCAATATTGATATATTCTCCTCCATTATTAGATCTAAGATCTTTGATCTTTCTCTCCATGGCAGTCTCAACAAAAGCCTTAAAATCCTTGAATTTTCCAAGCACTTCTGACTTGTTTTTGAGAAAGAATACCTAAGTAAAGCGGGAGAAGTCATCGATGAATGTCAAAAAATACCTTGAACCATTCATGGATATATTTGGCATCGGACCACTAATATCAGAATGTATGAGACCCAAAATTGTAGAAGCTCTGCTAGCTTTGTCGCGGTCGAACTTGTGCTCGGGGTGCTTCCCAATGATGCAACCTGGGCAAATTCCCGTCGAGGAATGGAGGTGCGGAAGACCATCAACCATGGATTTGTTTTGTAACAGTAGAAAATACTTGTAATTAAGGTGTCCAAACCTTTCATGCCAAATCCTACTAACCTCATTGCCATGAGTGAGAAGAGCAGTGGGCTTTTCAAGTGGCACAGAGTGTGAAAACTCATAGTATTTTGCAATATGATTTTCCTTTCTGACTGTAATAAGTATTCCACTTTCAATATCAAAAATCTCAACTTTGTTAGGGCTAAATGTAACTTGCTTTGGTGCACTAGTGTGTGCCATTTGATACACAGAAAGAAGATTCAAAGCCAAGGAAGGCACATAAAGAACATTCTGAAAACTCCCATGCTCTAAATGGATGGTACCTTTACCCTTTGATGAAATTTTTGAGTCATCTCCCAAATGGATGGGGATGGAGCTGTTTGGATCAAATGAAGAAAATGAGTCAATATTTGCAGCCATATGATTTGAGGCACCAGAATCTATCAGTAGAGTGGTGGGTTTCGAAACAGTTGCCATGAGTGCTTGACCTCTTTCATGATCATCATTTCTATCCTTCTTCCGTGCACCGTCGGGAAGAGTTATGTTATTCTTTTCCAAAAGGAGGGCCATTTGATCTATTTTTTTCTTCATGCATGAAATTTCAGGATGAAATCCATGTTTGCAATAAGTACATTTATATTTTTCTTTACCCTCTTTACCCTTTTGCTTATTCCTTAAACCAGATGGTGCATCCGATGGTTTGCTTTTCTCTCTTTGCTTGGTAGGTTCAAATTTGGGATTCTCTTTCTTTTGCTTCCCTTTTCCATTCGAATTCTTGGATCCTCCAACAAAGAGGGCTGAATCTTTGGAG